>CM041208.1:16922498-17534807 GCA_023065735.1 Coffea humblotiana
AGAATGTTGCGATGTCCTCAGTGTACAGGGCTCTGGGAAAGCAGATGTCAAGCTTAGAGAATGTAAGATAGATGAGATCATAGCTTGATGACATAGAATGAGATGCAATTCTAGAGGATGTGGTTTCGGCTTTCGAGTTAAAAATTTCTAATTATTAAATCAATTAATCTCAATTATCTTGATTTTACTGCTATTATACGGTCAAATAAATATCGTGATAATTATGGTCAATCCCAAAGGGAATTAGGCAATTATTTCTACATTTTAAACTTATTCTATTATCTAACACTCAAAAATTAAGTAAAAGCAATACACTACCAATTATACTAAATTAAGCAAGTAATTGACAATGGTGAATTTAGGAGAAGAATTTTCTAAGGTTTACAAATCCTTTGTTGCTCAAAATTAAGAATAATCCGGTTGATTAATGCCTTAAACATGTGACTTGTCAAGGATTACTTCCAATTTTATTCGAATAATACTTTCGCCCTCATCCAAACATACTCACACTGAGCCTTCATGTGACAGCCCCACCTTCCCCTAAGGCGAACCAAAGGGGTTGGCGGACCGCCTGCCCAACTCTCGCCAGGACTACGAAGTCGAATCACACAAACCCTAGATTACGCGCGATCGAAACCAAAGAAAACAAACACTCGGAGACTACTACGCCGATTACACACAACTAAAATGTTCCGAATGATTACAAGTAGTATCTCAAACGAATACACCTAATATACATGCTTAAACACTTAAGTGCATACATAGAAAGTTGTACAAGTCAAAACGTGATACTTGATAAAAGTAACTAGGGTTTTGATTACAAAAGAGCGTAACAAAATAACATTTACATTAGCTTGACACTTTCTTCAAAATCATGGTTCAAAAGTGTTGTTCCCTGTAAGGAAAGCAAAGATAACGGGAAGAGGTGAGCTTACGCTCAATGAGGTACCAGAAGTACAAGTAGTCATGAATCATGACATTTCACGTATCAATCATGCAGTTATACACATCAGATAGGGAAATAAATAAACATTTCAAAGAGAAAGGATACAGGTGGTTCTCAGGAGCCAAAATGCCCAATTGCGATACTTAATCCAAACCCGTTGACTCTCCGTCAACATAGATAGAACCAACATGTCCGTAGACCCCACTTTACATCGAATTCCGTCCACCAAACATACCCCTTACCGGCCCGAACACCTCAACTGAACAGAGGGTGGTAATACTCGAGTATACCGAAAATCCAGAGTCTCAATACCCAAAGATTTCTCAGAAACAGACTACTGTGGTTCGTTATCTAATCGACCAGGCCTTTACCGGCTCGACTTGAATAACTAGCCACAGGATTTGAGCTCAGAGGTAACAGAAAGGTCGTTGGATTTAATTTTCCAAACGACATCAACAAATACAGAAAACAGGTACAGATAACAGATACAGAGAACAAATATAGATTTATACAGTATATAGGAACCAGAATAACCAGGTGAGAGAAACGAGTGTGATAAAGTACACCCTCGTTTCATACGAAGCATACAAAAGTCACAGATAATCAAGTTGCAAGTTTGCAAGTACAGATGAATCAGATAAGCACCAATTTAAGGGGATGGTACACTCACAACAGATGCAGTGCCTTTACACGTTGGTTTTGGGTATTACTCCGCTCTTGGAGTTCAAATCTGCGAGGAAATATTGTTTAAGAGCATTGAAAAGTAACTAAGGCTCGAAACTTAAACATTTCGGTTTAACGAGAAATCAAGTAATTGAGACTTATTTAGAGACTATTCGTAAAACCCTTGATCACTTTTCAAACGGTGAAAATTTTGAAGCCATTATATGTGAAAAATGCCGTTTGGGTCGAAGAATGAAATAAACGTATTTCTATCAGTTGTAAATTCCAAGGGTACAAGTTTTGGCCGAAATTCAACTTATATATCTCCACAAAAGGAAACTCAAATAACCTAGACAAATCGAGTTAGACTCATCCTCAAAACCGTACTCAAGACAAGTGTAATTCTACTTAACCCTTGAGTGCAAATTTGGGCAGCACGCCCTTTGTGTTTACCAAATTTCCAGCCATTTATGGGCTTCATTCTTTTCCTTAATTCAGCCCCACAATACACACAAGTAAGGTTACCACAATAGCCCTTCCATTAGGGCTCCAAATCATCCAAGTACAACACAAGTGCAATAGTACAAGCAAATATCAATTTTGAAGACAAAAGCTAAATGGCAGATTTGATATCTCGTAGTATTTTTAGTCATAACCGGAGCTATGGTTATTGAATCGGGGTGACCCTTATACCATTTTGAAGCTAAGACAGTGGGGAACAACTTTCATGAAGGCCACCTAACCTAATTTATAGTTTATCTAAGTCGAATTTGCCAATCACAGATCCAAAAGTTTATGATCAGTCTGATTGTCAGCACTGATTTTAACCGGCAATAACTCAGGCTACACAACTCCGTTTGGGTATTTTCAGAGGCTTTGGAAGCTACAATATAGGGCTACAAGTTTTGTGTTTTGGCCAAAAGCTAATTGGATACGAATCAGGGTGAAACATGCAGCCCAAACTGGTGAATTCACAAAACTGTTTTACGAATTGCAGCTTGTGGCAGTCAGGGTATCTCGGTCATTTCACATCCTACCATACTCTGATTGAGCTGAAATTTTACCAGTAGCTAGCTAACTCAAATACCTACAACTTTCATGTTTTGAGCAAGGGCTGATTCGGTCTTCCTCAAGGACGAACATACAGTGCAAAACAGGGCAGATTACTACCACATGTAACCCTAAGCTGGAATCTTGTGTACAAAGCTGAAATTTTCCGCAAGTAACCACAATTAACACACACTAGCTCCAATTCTATACCATATTAAGCCATCAATTCAAGCCAACTATGATCATCATATGAAAACAGAAAAATTCCCAAGAAAATAAGAAATTCACCTAACTTCACTTCAATCCATGAAATCATCTACAAAACAAGCTATTTAACTACTACAAGCCACTAATTCACCATTTATTATGAACAAAAGTTAAGTTCCAAGTAAAAATACCTTTAACCTCAAGAAAGATAGCAACTTAGAGCTTTCCTTTGCAAAAATCACTCCACAAGCACCTTCAATCTCACTTAATAAGCGATTTCTACGGAGGAATTCGGATTTTTATCGGTTGGTTTTCAAGATTTGGACAAGAAATTGAAGCCAATGGTTGAAACTCTCTCTCTTTTCTTTCCCTTCAAGTTTCAGCCAAGAGGATGCTAAAATGAAGATGATTTTGGTCAAAATTAGCTTTTGGTAAAGTTAAGGAAAAGTTAGGCAAAACTTGGCCCAATCCCGTCGCGACACGTGGCACTTTTGGATTTCTTTCTTATCCTTTAGCTTACTAATGACCAAATATCTAACCAACCTCTAATTATCACTTAGCACCTAGTAATTTAATGCCTTACTGCACAACTTAACCTAATTGGCCGAATTTCTCTCACTTAACGCACTAGCGGGTCCCACATCCGCTATTCGTTCCAAATCTCTCGTGAACTCACTTATACTAGAAAAATGGTTTAAAAACTATATTTACTTATAAAATATATGTAAATGAATATAATAAAGAAAATAAAAAAATGTGTGCACGAAAATCGATAAAACCCTAAAACCCTAAAATCGGATTTTTTTTTTGAGTTCTCACACTTCACCTATTTGCTTGATGAGTTAACTTGACATAAACTCATTAAGATCCATGAAGTAGTTAAATAAAATCCACTTAAATACATCTACTACTTTCGTGAACATGATCTTTAGGGTCATGAATTTTGGTTTACACTTGCATAGCAATATTGAATGCACAATAATGATTAGATCATTCATAGTTGGTTATCAAGCCAAATATAAATCATAGATGGATGAACTAATAAGTTCACAAGATAGCACAAATCAAACCAAAAATCATTTCATATCATGATGCAAATAAGTTCATTCTCACCCTAGGAGAAAATAACTTATAGAAAAATGTGACTGATAACAAAATGTAAATAGTAAAGGATGAAAGATTCTTATTCAAGATGATCTCCACAAGTTTCCTTTTACAATATTGCTTCAATCTATTAAGTTTACAAGCTCTTCTTCTATCTAAACTACCTCTCTCAAGGTTTTCCAATGTCTAAGAATACGCTCCAAAAAGCTCTCTTGATCTTCCGACACAATGAGTATATATATAGATGTTAGAAGGACCAAAAGTCTTCATTTGAGATGACATAAAGATTCTTCACACTTTTCTTCTAAACTTTCTTGAGTAGCTACAACCGAAATTTTAGCTAAGAATTGAGATGTAAAAGCTATAGAAAAATAGAGCAAGTGGCTATACAAGTTGCATAACCACCTTAAGAATATGCGCGGTTATTATGTAGGAGTAAGGTTGCGTATTTCACCCGCATATTGCCTCACCTGTATTTTGTTCGTCCTTTTCTGCTCCAATTAAAATGAAGAACTAAAACGTAGGTTCCTCAGCATATTTAGGTCCTATTTTCTACTCAGAGAATGCACTTGTTTCTTTTGTCATCTCCAAATCATCCTCGAATAACATCTAATGCTATTATATGAATTTTTCTTGATCCAAAGTGATCATTAATCTCCAAATCCTACAAATGTTACAAGTTTTGCACATTAAGATGCTGAAATGCAAGTTTTGGTTATAAAATGGAGCTTATGAAAACAATAGCTTAAACGAGTAAATTTCATACTTAAGAATCCAAAAATCCAAAATTAAATAAATAAACACACTTAAAACACATAAATAAAATAGTTATCAAATTCCTCCCTAATTGAATCATTACTTGTCATCAAGCATTAGGAAAAACCAATTAACAATGATTCAATTACTTGAAATAAATCATGTAAAGTTTTAGAATTCAATTCCTCATAACTTGATAAATCATCGTAATGCAATCATTGAACTTTCCTTAAATACTCATAATATCAAGTAAAAGAGAGACAATTATACTCTAATTTTAACAGGTTAAACTTAATTTTTCAACTTATCCAAATTTCACAAGCAAACAAGTCATATAGTCAATTCAAAACTTTCCGCCTCCACAATCTTCTTTTTCTTAAAATTTCAACACTAAAAGGGATCTATGCATATTTGACTTACTCAAATAGGGAAAATGCCTTTTGATGTGAAGGTTTTACATTTTTAGATACGAACCCCTAGTTATTCAGCACTTCGCTTATTTGAATTGCTTATCTTACTATTAATTCAAGTACCTTTTGACACAAAAGTTAGCATTTGTAGATGGCAACCTCTGGTTATTTAGTACTTAAATAATTGGAGTAGAATAACTCTTTTTTTCTTCATATATTTTTTTTGTAATTTTTTGATTGATCCCTCTATAAGACAAATTATAAGAAGAGGATAATTCTATTAACTATATCAATCAATTACTTATAAGATTAAGTGAAAGGGAGAAATCTCATTCAACAAGCGAAATTTTAGGCATAATTTTCACATTTTATTTGATATACTTTCTAAAATGCAAAAATCCTAATCACATAATAACTATTTCCAAGTCAATGAAAAGTTAATTTTTCAAGTCACATATATTTATTTAAAAAAGGGAAATTGAATGCTAATGGTTTGAATTTTTGCATTTTTGGATCAAATTGAAAATTTTTTAAAATTTTTTGGGGTAATTTGCAATTTCGGACAAGATTTTGAAAAATATTTGGCAGAGTTTTTTCATATAACTGGACGAAACTTCCTACCAACAAACGCAAATTTCAACAAATTTCAGGACAAGTAATATTTGTGTAGACACCAAAATTTCAATTTTTATTTAATTTAATTTTAGCTTTATTTTTTATTATTTATTCTTGTTTTTATTTTATATTTATTTTAGTTGATTAAGTTTGAAAAATGATAGTTAGTGTTTATTTTTGCTTATTTTAGTAAATTAGGTTCATCTTTTTTCTTTTAAAGATATTTTTGCATTAAATTTCGAAAAAAGAAAATTCTTATAAAAATTCCAATCTTTTTTATCTTTTCAATTTTTTCAAAATAAAATAAAATGAATTTTTGCAAGGTAAAATAAAAAAAAGGGAATGCAACATTTGTTATTTATCTTAAAATTTGTTTTGGAAAACAAAAAAAAAACAGGGAAAATATGTGGAACACATGCATAATAGATAGGTGGAGGCCATGCAAACTAGTTAAGTGGGGTAGGTAAGAGTTAGACAAGTATTCTCATTTTTTGTTGGCAACACAACACTTGCTAGATTAGGTGGTACGACACTTGTTGATTTGGGGGATTTCAGAGAAAAAAATGAAAAGGAGAAATAAGAAAAAGAAGCTACGGGAATTAGGAGGAGAAAAACCAAGCAAGGAGAAAGAAAAAAACAAAGGCTACGGGGTGAACAGAAAAAAAAACAAGAAAGGAAAAAACTAGAGAGGGAGGTTGGGGCTGAGAAAAAAAGAAGAGAGCTGGGGGGGCTGGTTGGAATAAAGGGAGCTGAGAGCAAGAGAGGAGATTCTGGGGAGAGGGCAAAGAGCAGCGGGCAAGAAACAAAAGAAAGGTAAGAAAAGAAACAGAAAAGAGGGTTTCGTGGGAGAAAAAGGAAGAAGAAAAGAGGACAAGGGAAAAGGAGAGAAGGAAGGGGGAATCTGGGAAAGGGTCTGGGAAAATCAGAAGGAAAAAGGAAGAAAAAATAGCAAAGAAAACGAGAGGAAAAGAAAGAAAATTGAGAGAGAGGAGGAAGGAAAATTTGCAGAAAACCCATTACCAGACTGATCAATCAGCTCCCTTGCAGATCCATTTCTGACTCTATCGCTGGTGGTTTGAACGAGTTTTGTTTTTCTCACCATCTATGGATACCCACGAGCAACTTTTGTGAAGAAATTGTTTGGCAAAAATGTTTCTAACCCTCTCAAATTCGGGCCCAAACTCACGACGTCATCAGCCTATGGAAGAATTTTGCAGCACAAGAGTGGAACTTTGCTTGCAAAATATTTTCACGCGGATCTGTTTCTCCAATCATCTCGTGCTTGGTTTTGCTCTTTAAAAGGCTAAAAGGTAATCTTTCCATCATTTCTGTTCATAGATCATTGAATCTATATCAGAAGCATTAAAGCTTTCTGCAAGATTCCCATGCCTTTTGTCGCGTTCTTCCGCTTGTATTTTCTGTTTGTGAATCTGGTAGGTGGGGGGGGGGGGGGGGGGAGGGAGAAGGATTTGATCCATGATTTGTGCATTAAGTGGTGTGTTCTTTGTTGCAAAAAGAAAGTAAGACGTGTGAAACACGTCGATCAGAGTCATTCGATCCGTCACCCAGCTCACTTCTTTCTTTCCTGTTTTGTTTCCTGCACAAGAGTAGTTAAATGGTTTGGTTAGAAGTTCTTTATTTAGATGCTGAAGTTGTGTGTAGAAAATGGGTATTGTGGCCTTGCTTTGGGCCAAATTCTGATGATTGTTGGTAGAGTTTCTTGACAAATGACTGAACATAGAAAATTGCAGAAACTCTCGGTTGCAGGAAGAAGAAAGCTTCCTTTGAAGCTTGCATGGAATATTTTTCACAATTGCACTTTAACCCCTTAATTTTTGTCCAATGCTACTATAGCCCAGAAATTGGTGAAATTTAATCAATCTTGTCCCTTTAAAACGTCATTTTTCTTTGATATACTTTAATATGATTTTTGGACAGATTATGCGTGAATTTAGGATGATATTTGAAGGTTTAATGATTTTTGATAGATTTATAGTTTTGATTTGGATTTTAGTAAAATTTTGGGAAATTTTGTTGTTTAATTATAACAAATAGGTTTTCATTTATTTTGGTGAATTTTAGCATTTGGTTTTGATAGGTTTCATCTTAAGCCCTTAATTTTATTTTATTTTAATTTAGATCCTTAATATTTGTAATAATAATGATTTGACCCTTAAAACTTCTTTAATTGTTTCAATTAGGTCCTTGCTTGTTTTAATTTCTTGAATATGGGTTGTTTACTTTCATTTAAATGTTTTAATTGTTCAATTTCATGTTTATTTTCTTCTCTTATGATTATTTGTTAATTAAAGTGGTACCTTAATCATTTTTTTTTGTGTTGGAGGGTAGAAAGAGAGTAATTTCATTTCATTAGGTCACCAACTCGATGAGGTATACTCTACTCCTTATTTTGATTTTACTTGATCCTATGCGCTCCTATGTGATTTTATGTATGTAATTGCATGTTTTTTTGAATTATTTTATTTTATTTTATTTCATTTATTTATTCACTTTATTTGTTTTAATTTTATATATTTATTTTAATTTAATTTTTGATTATTTGAAAGGCGATTAAATGCCAAATTGTAATAATTAGGGTATTATTTTTATTTTATTTCATTATTTACCCCTTTAGATTGTAATTAGGGCCCCGGAATATAATAGTTAAGTCTTTATGCGCTTTTATTTATTTATGTGTTTGCATGTTTGTGTACTTATCTGTTTACTCACTTTTTTAGGATCTTTGCATCTAGATATCATGTTTATGTGTTATGTGATATATGTGATTTATGTGTTTATTTGTTTTTATCATGTTTTAGATGATTTATTGGATTATAATAAATGCATGACGTCACCACACTAGTCCAATGCTAGTTGTGGCCCTTTTTTCGACTCCACACTAGTCCAACACTAGTTGTGACCCTTTTTTCTGATTTCTCACTAGTCTAACGCTCGTGAGAACTTATAAACATGGGCTAGTCCAATGCTAGACCCTTAGGGACTATCCACGCATTAAATCATATTTGTGTGACAAATCACTACATTTCATGCATATTTTTCTACTTTTTAGGATCCTTATCATTTTGCATCATATTTCCCCTATGTATATAGCTTATCCCTATGTGCGAAACATAACACGTAGACTTGTATTCCATTTAAGCAAAATTAGAACTAGATTAGATCATTTGCTTGATTAGATAGGAAATACCCTTTAAATATGGGATATGGACGAGTATGGTTTCTTAGCCTTAGCATGCTCGTATCTCCTCTATAAAAAGGAAAATCTAGTCACGAATTTTAACCCTCCGCACCTGTTATGATGCATTCCTTTAGATTCTGTATATTTGTATAATTATTATTTTCTTTTATTTTTCTTCGGATCTCATATTTTTGCATATTTGTGACTTCTTCAAAGAGTCACTCTTGGGCATCACAGTTAATGTGATTTGCACGAATTAAGTTTTGAAGAGATATTCCGACTCCCCGATATCCTCCTAAGTTTAGGTTTTGCATCCATCTAGTAACATCGAAATGTGATAAATTCTTAGGTTAAAATACGAAAATTTTTGACTAAATCACGCAACTAACCTTGGCTAGGTTGAAAGGGTGTTTTGGATTTTATTCTTGCCTTCCCTTTCTTCAAATGTGACTCCCGATCCCTTTTCTCTTGATTTTCACAGACTTGGAGTCGTTTAAAAAGAGTTTTCTCTACTTTTCTTTAAAAATTTATTTTGGGTAACTTGGCATACCTTAATTCAATACCAAGTAGCGACTCCTATTTTTCATTAAAAACCCTTTTTAACTATTAATTTTGGGCCAAAATCGTCGCATTTTTAAAGTCCCATTTAGGCCCATTTCCTTTATTTATTTTCTAAAAAAATGAATAACTCATTTTCACTCAAAATAAACCAAAAATTCCTTTGCATAAACTCATAAATTTTATGTTTCTTCAAAAAATGGGGTGCGAGAATTTGTAATACCGAATCCAAGCAATTTATGCACACAACCACATTTATTACAAATTTAAACTCCACCATCATACTTAAAATATACATTGTTCTCAATGTGTAGAGAAATATAAACTAACAAATGAAAGAAATACTCTCCAAATGTCAAAGGTTGGGGTCCAGTTCAACCATGAATCACAAATCATTAATCTACACATCTACTAGTGTTGCACATAGTTCATAAGTAGTGACTTCATAAGTTCACATAACCATTAGTATTTAAAAATAAAACTAAAA
The DNA here is from genome assembly GCA_023065735.1 of Coffea humblotiana. Classification (NCBI taxonomy): domain Eukaryota; kingdom Viridiplantae; phylum Streptophyta; class Magnoliopsida; order Gentianales; family Rubiaceae; genus Coffea; species Coffea humblotiana. The sequence goes on from CM041208.1 coordinate 16,932,494, forward strand.
GAAACTACAATTGTTCATGGAAGCAAGAAAGTTAGAGAAAATAAAAGGTTTGAAGGCCAAGTCAAGGTAGATCATGTCAAGCCGCCGGACTACCTCCTCCACTAGGCCCCTCAAGTTCTCTACCATCACCTTGGTCCTCAAGAATAGGTTGCGACTAAGGAATGATGCACAATCGATCCTCCACATGGTGCATTTGAATGTCAAATGTATCATGGCTAGCGTCAACCCTATCAACTCTCTCCACCACATGAGCCTGAAGGCAATGAATAGCTTCTAATACCCTCTGCAAAGAAGGATGTGATAATGGAGGTGGTGGTGGTGTAGAAGTAGTAGGACCAACAATCCTTACTCGGATCTAGAGGCACCCCTTGGTCTCTCTCTTCGGGGGTGAGCTATATTATCTGTTGGAATGTCCATGCTTTTAAGAGTAGAAACGCTCAACTCATCCATGGTTTGTATAGGAGATTGAGGTATGCCATTTAAATTGACTCCCTCCCGCTCAAAAATTAGTGAGAGGAGACACGGGAATCCAAACCAATAGGAAGTATTACTCCTACTTGCAGTCATCCTTATGCTACTAATGATGATATTTGTTAGCGGGATATGGGCAAATAGAGACCCCTAGTTATGAAACATGTGATCCAAGAAGTAGATATCACTGTGTTGAACTTCACCTTGACCACTTTTCTTAGAGATCATATTATGAGCCATCAAATAAATGATAAGGCGATGCCTAAACTTGAAAACACACTCAAGAATCGTCTCTTTCTGCGATGATCAGAATGGTTGATACTTGAGATCATACCACGCCATGGGATGTGAAGGTCCCAATTCTTATTTGGTGGAGGAAATCCCTTCTTCTAGCAATGGAGTCTCGAGGAAATCCCTTCTTATTTGACTAAACACGATCATTGCATCCCAAAATTCTAGCAATGGAGTCTTGAGTGATCATCAAATGTATCCCTTGGATAAAAGATTGAATTTCTTCTTCATTATGGTCCTTCTTATAGACTACATTTGCATAAAATTTCCAAACCAAATTTGGATAGATGTACTGAGGAAGAGAAAAATGGACGCCCATCTAAGTAGATCAAAAGCCTTAGTAATGTGATATGCTACATCCACCTCTGGGCATTCCATATATGAATTCCATATGCTTATGATCTTCATACCATTCTTGATTATCTTTAGACATGAATTCCTTGGTCTCTTCCTTCGTTGTTTAGGAAAGGATGTCCTCTCTTCACGCTCCTCTCTTCGTGGAGGAGACTCAATAATGATAACAAGTCTTCCTCTTGCCATAGCACCTAAAAAAAACAAATATTAACTTAAACATTGGACTAAAATTTCACACACTTCACAAAATTATTCAAGAAATAATCAAACCTTAGAAAATACCTAAATTAACAACATTACAACTTATATCATCCTAGGCATTTAATAATACAACCATTTCATGAATGCTCATCATAATTTGCTCAACTAACCACAAAGTATAAATCATCATGTCATGAAGGATCAATTAATTGCTCAAAATTTCACGTTATGTTCATGAGCAATTTTATTTCAAAAAACTTTTGCCTAAAATTGTTAAAGTCACCAATTTACCTAAATGACCAACAACATATGTTTAAACATGTGAATTAATAATAAGCAAGCTCATGACAATTACTAATTATCAACAATAATAGACATTTAGCCATAAATATGCTTAAGCAAAATTAACCGAAAATTAACACATATAATCACAAATTTCCTCAACATCACTCAATATGACCAATAGAAATGCTTAACCATCATCATCAAGTAACATTTTAAGTATTTGCATCAACTAAATAGGCTCACAAATAATCCAAGCAAATTTTCCAAATTTACCCAAATATAGCAAATTGGAAAATTTGAATATGTTATCAAGCATCACATTGTTATATTTAAACATTTAACCATGCTTGAACAACTCAAACAAGCATATTAAATGTGAGGACCCGAAAATTATTTTTAAATTTTCTCCTATTTTTGAAAAAATTAATTTATATTTCCTTTTAATTTTACTTTACTTGCTCATTTGCTAGCCTTAATTTGATAGTAATTTTATTGGTTGAGTCAATATTTATATCATTCCCCTTTTATATTTTAGTGCATGTTAAGTTTCGTAGTACATTAAGGTAGTGTGACCAACTAGTAGGATGTGCGGTATAAATTGTGAGGAAATGAGGGAGTTTTGTGCAAAGGGGTTTTTGCCAAAAAAAAAAGAGTATTAGTAGATATTTGAGGAAAAGAAAGATATTTTGGTGGAAATACTTGTGACTTTGCCATTTGTCAAACATCCATACAAGGTCTTGACCAAAATCAAACTTTTCCAAACCAACCAAGTGTTATTTCATTAGAATCTTCCTTTTGTTTCTTTGGGTTTCCTCTTGGACGAAAATTAGAGAGAAAAGAGTGAGTAAAACACAACTTCTAGTCTTAAGTTTCTTGTCCAACTTAGTGAGGAAGAAAAAAAAAGAGAGGAAAACATCTTGCAGTCCACAAATCTTTGAATCAAGTTTGGAGGGAGAAACTTGTGATCATTTCTTGGTTACTCACCATTTTTTTTGTGGGAAGAAAAAGAGGTAAGCTTGCTTGAAAACCTATCTTTTGTTTCTTATATTTCATATATGGTGCAATTAGAGTTTAAAGGAAGGAGTTTATGGAGGGTTTCCTTTAATTTTCAAGTTGATAGTTAAATTTTCAGCTTTAAGGCATGTAGTGAACAACTTAGTTTAGAGCTTTATCTTTGAAGTTGTGATGGATTTTCTTGCCAAGAAAATATGTCATAAGCCTCATGACATGTTAGTTATAAGATATAGTACATTTGCCATGGAATTATGTAAGAAAGTTGGAATTTTTTTATGGAGATTTTGCTGGAAAATTTTTGTTATGGTTGGCCAAGAGGGAGAGAAGGAATTTCAGCTTTCTTTTTAGAAATTTTGTGGTGATTTTGATATATTCTTGTTCAGTACATTTGTTAAAATCTTGTTCTTCATATGTATATTGATTTTGAGCCAAAACAAAGAGGTTTAAGAGGGTAAAAATCTAGTTTTCCAAACTAATAGATTGCTGGAAAATTTTCGCAGGGAGCCCTGCGCAGTTTTGGGAAGTTGGCTATAACTTCGTATAGGAAAGTCGGAATTGAGTTCCGTTTGTTGCATTTGAAACTAGACTCATAGACTTTCAACAGTATAAAATTTAGGGTTTGGTTCAACTCCTATAAATACTAGCAAATTTGCAAAGTTTCTTAAAAGCCACGACTGTTCTATTTTTGCACATGAGATAGCAGTGAGTTTGAACTGAAAATTTGACTGAACTAGGCCATTACCCTTCGTTGCCAATCGAATCGAGCCAGAAGCGGATTCGGTCGGGCAGCTGGTGACCCTGGGACAATGTTTTGGTATATTCGAGTATTACTATGAAATTTGGTGGAGAACTGGCCAGTGAATGAAATGCAATGAATGAAATGACTGGCTGAAAGAGTTATTATTTGCAAATGTGTTTTCAAAATTTGGAGGTATAAGGGAGAAATGGTCGGAAACTGAATGACTGACTGAATAAATGGCTCCAAGTGAGCACGTATCCTTCCAATGATTGAATTTTTATTTCTTGAATGACTGTTTATTACTGTGCAAAGTGTGCAAATTGTTAAATGCAATACTTTCATGGTTTTTTTTTCTACTTGATTGCTTGTTTGGGAATCTCACTGGGCTTTTAGCTCATTTCTTTAGTTTTTTTTTCCTTACAGGAGTGGAGGCCAGAGAAAGTAAGCATGAACTAGTGTATATAATACTCATGTACTTGTACTTTTGTAGATGAAATGTATTTGGGATCTTTGGTAATGTACCCCTATGTTACACTTTTGGGTTGTAAATTAAGTTGGAATGTTTGGATGAATGGAACTTCTATGTTTATCTAGAGGCATGAAAGACTATTTCAAGAATGTTAGTGAGTGAATTCTGGCAAAACCTGGACAAGCGGTCCGCCGAACCTCTGGGTTCGCCTTAGGGGGAGGTGGGGTCGTCACATTAAAGGCCACAAATATCAATAATTATCATCAAAATTTCAAATGCTAGAAGATGTCAGAAAGCTCAGGAAATTGAAAAATGTCAACTCTTAAAATATAATGATTTGATGAAGAAATTTACCTCAATCAAGTAGAGAGGTGTTTAGTGATGCAAATGGTGCAAAAAACCTAATGAATATCCCTCTAATCAACCCCCAATTGCTTGAACAAGAACCTAGAAACCCTAAACCTGAATCTTCTTGAACCCATTTTTTGAAGAGTTGTCCCTGAATTTTAATTAGTTAAAATGACTCCATGAAGGTCAAGGGATGTTTGGATGTTGATTTCTTGCAACAAAAATGATGAAAAAGGAGATTTTGTCAAGTGTGTGTGTGGAGTGTGTGAAATGTAGGTTTGATGAAGAAGAAGAAGAAGAAGAAGAAGAATGAGAGTTGCGGCAGCGTTTGTTTCCTAAAACAGGGGAAATCAAATACGTAGGTTGAACAAAAACATGGGTTGAGACCTGCTTTTTCAAGGCCTGCATTTTCAAGGAAAACTCTCAGATTCTAAAATGCAAACTTGTGATACGCGGGTTGTGACTCGTGTTTTCAAGCTTGTGCTTTAATTTTTTTTTTTATAGCAAAAGAGGCAAAAAACGTGGGTATGAATGCGGACTTGGCTGCATTTTACCCCACATTTTTCTATGAACTCTTGAAGATGGACTAAATGCAACCCAAAACTTGGGGAAGGTCACATTTTTAGTCCCTATTTTCAAAATTTTGCAACTTTTATGTAGAAAAACTGCATTTTTCCAAAATTATGCACAAGACCCCTATTTCCCAAAATGCATTCTAGATCACTGTTTTGCCTAAAATATCACTTCATACAACTTTAAAGTAATCTAAAGATGCATTCTACCCAAAATAACAAATAAAAAACAACAATTTTGCAAAATAACGGGTGGAATTTTTTTATCAACTTTCTCCTTCTTGTCCTCAATTGGTAAGCTTTGCTTCCATTTCCAAACCCTATGAAACAAATACACCAAAATATCATTAAAACTTAATTTAAACATAAAATCACATCAAATTTAGATAAAATACTAAAATCATTGGGTTGCCTTCCATCAAACTCTTTTGTTTATAATCATTGGCTCGACTCAAAAGAGTTTCGATATTTTAAAAGGATGTTGGGAGCAATTTTCTCCCCAAGCATCAAAGTTTCAAAGCCAATCCACTATATGATGAGCTTTTTTTCTATCACCATAGTCTAACTCCCTCAATGGCTTAGGAGGAACATTAGACTTATCATATGTAATTTTAACTTCACTTTGTGGTGAGAAATGCTTGCCTTTCTTAAGTTGCCTCAACTTTTCACCTAATTTTTCATGGACTTGTGAACGCATTGACTCAACTACCTTCTTTATCCTTGCTTCTCTTGTTCCTACAACATGAAGATTTGTACAAAAAATTTATAGACTTAACCTCTTCATGCATCTCTTTATTAATATTATCGTCACATGTCAATTTAGAAACAAGGTTGATTGGCTTTCTATCTCTATTTTTGTTGATCAAATTGAATCCAAGTTCCTCACCATTAACCCAAAATATGAGCTTACATTTTTCCACATCAATTAAAGTTTGTGCGGTGCTTAAGAATGGTCTCCCTAAAATAATAGGCATTTCTATATCCTTCTCTATATCTAGGACAACAAAATGCACAGGTATTATAGATTGTCTGACCCTTATTAGCATATTTTCCAAAATACCTGTAGGATTTGTTATTGATCAATCCACTAATTGCAAAGTAATATTGGTAGCTTTGAACTCTTGAAGTTCCAACTCCCGGACAACCGATAGGAGAATAAGAGATACACTTGCACCTAAATCACATAAAGCATTAGAGAAATGCAAATGACCAATAGTGCAAGGAATTGAGAAACTTCCCGGATCTTTTAATTTAGGAGGGATTTTGGTCTTAATCAATGCACTACACTCCTCCGTTAATGCTATAATCTTATCTTCCTCTTCCTTGACATGATATCCTTCAAAAGACGTGCATAAGAGAGAATCTATGCAATAGTATCAATAAAAGGGATGTTAATGTGAAACTGTTTAAAAATTTTGAGAAATTTCTCAAACTCCTGGTCCTTGTTATTCTTCTTCAACTTGTCCATAAAGGAATAGCATTAGAAGTCACATTAGAAGGAGATACACCAACATCAATAATAACATGATCCTTTTGGTTTTCCTTTACCCCTTCATTAGCTGATCCCTCGACTTTTTCCTCACTAGACTTACCAAGGTTAGGTCCTTCTAATGTTTTACCATTTCTAAGAGTAAGGACATAGACATGCTCTCTAAAGTTGACCTCAGTTTTACCAGGTAATTCTCTTGGATGTCTAGGATTAATAGCACTAACGTCCAACTTGGACTTCTAAATTTCTAAAACTATTATTTAATTGTTCCATGCCCCCCTTAAACTTTCTCAAATCTATCCAACATAGTTTTAGCTAATCTATCTACATAGCTATTGGTAGTAGTAGCCAATCTCTCAATTGCTAATTCCCAAATTGGCTTACTTTCAACGGATATTTTTTTAGGTTGAAAATTAGGTGGATTGGTTGAATGAGTTTGGTTTGTTTGATCCATTCACTCAAGATTGGGATGATTCCTTCACGCTTGATTATAAGTGTTGAAATAGCGATTATTTTGAGTGTAGCAATTGAAGTTATTTACATATTGTTCCTATTCAACATTCAAACAATTAGTATCATCATGATCACCTCCACAAAGAGTACAACATGCAACACTAATATTAGAACTTGCGCCAATTCCACCTTATCTAGTAATTAATTTTGTTAAAATTATTCATTCGAGAAAACATGTTCTCCAATTTAGCACTGATCAAATGAAAAGTATCAACCTTATACATACTCTTCTATGACTACCTCCATCATTTCCCTATCGATAATTATTGGTGGCTATTTTCTCAATTAGTTGTTGAGTTTCTTTTGCCGATTTTTTCACAAGTGCTCCACCTTTATTTGCATCCATATGAGTCTTTGTAGGAAAGGTTAATCCATTATAAAAGTTCTACAATTAACCACTCAAGGAATCCATGGAATGGACATCCCTGTTGCAACATTTTATACCTCTCCCAATCTTCATATAATAATTCACCTTCCTTATGAGTAAAACATGTTATATCCATGCATAATTTAGCAATTTTATCATGTGGAAAATACTTATTGAAGAAAGTTTTAGATAAATCAGCCCAAGTAGTGTAAGTGTTTGGTATATGCAAATTAAGCCATGCCTTAACTTTATCGCTCAAGGAAAAAGGAAACAACCTAAGCTTTGTTGCATCATCACTTACTCTATTTAACTTGATTGTATCACATATCTCTAAGAAATTATCTAGGTGAGCATTTGGATCCTCTGTTGGATTACCTCCAAATTGATCTTGTCAGATCATTTGACTTAGGGTGGGTTTAATTTTGAAATTATTTGCATTGACTGCCAGCCTTGCGATACTTGTTTGTGTTCCAGAAATGTCTGACAATGCAAATTCTCTTAAGACTAGTAGATTGCAATTTACTCATTCCTTCGCCACTAATTCTAATAAAGGTACCTTGATTGAAATTTCACCTACACTTTCTTCTGTTGAAATCCCTTCTTTCAAATAGAACAAGGACTCAGCGTGATCAGTACATGCCATACACAAAACCACAACAAGAAAATTAGTAAAAATTCAGCTACTTTATATATATGTATATTACTAAATTGGCAAGGTATTTACAAAGAAAACTAAGAAAATCAAAACTAAAACAATTTTAGACTAATAAAGCTTGTTTTTGCCCTAATATTATCTGACTCCAAGGCAACAACACCAAAAACTTGATGTAGTTTAGCCTTTCAAATTAAAAATTCCTAATTATTAAATCAATTAAGCCCAATTCACACGATTTTACTGTAAGTATACAGGTCAAACGAGTATAGTGATAATTAGGGTCGATCCTATAGGGAATTGGGTAATTTCTACGATTTTTTAAATTTACTCTATTGTCTAAAAACTTAAGAAATTAAATAAATGCAATACACTACCAATCATACGAAATTAAACAATTAATTGATAATGGTGAATTCAGGAGAAGAATTTCGTAATGTTTATGAATCCCTTGTTGCTCAAGATTAAGAAATAATCCGATTGATTAATGCCTTAAACATGTGACTTGTCAAGGATTACTTCCAATTCTATTGAATAACACTTTCACCATTACCCAAACACACTCATAGCACCCCTTCATCTATTTGCATGATGAGTTGACTTGACATAAACTCATTAAGATCTATGTAGTTAAATGAAATGCACCAAAATACATATCCTACTTTTGTGAACATGATCTTTAGGGTTCATGAATCTTGGTCTTTACTTGCATGGCAATATGTAATGCACAACACATGATTAAATGATTCATAACTTGTGATCAAGAAACTACAAATATAGAGCGTTGATGCATGAACTAGCAAGTTCGCATGATAGTACAAATCAACCAAAAATCACTTCATATCATGATGCAAACAACTTCATCCTCACCTTAAGAAAAAATAGCTTAGCTAAACATCAAGTTAAGCACATTAAAGCATAAAGAACTTATAAAACAAGGAATTATTGATAAAAAAATGTAAATAGCCAAACATGAAAGCTTCTTATTCAAAATGATCTCCTCAAACTTCCTTTTACAATATGGCTCCAATCTACCAAGGTTACAAGCTCTTCTTCTACCTAAACAACCTTTCTCAAGGTTTTCCAAAGTCTAAGAATACTCTCCAAAAAGCTCTCTTGATCTTCCAATACAATGAGTATATATAGATGTTATAAGGATCAAAAGTCTTCATTTGAGATGACATACAAATACTTCACACTCTTCTAAACTTTCTTGAGCAGCTATAGCCAAATTTGCAGCTAAGAATTGAGCTGTAAAAGCTGTGAAAAATCAAAACAAGTGGCTGTGCAAGTTGCACAGTCGCCTTAAGAATACACAGGGTCAATACGTAGGTGTAAGGTCGTGTATTGCACTTGTGTTTGTCTCTCCTTCATTTTGTTTGTCCTTTTCTGCTCCAACTAAAACGAACAGGTAAAACATGGGTTCTCCAACATATATAGGTCACATTTTTTGCTCAGAGAACCTCACTTGTTTGTTTTTCATCTTCAAATCATCCTTGAATCACATCTAATGCCATTGTATGAGTCCTTCTTGATCCGAAGTGATCATTAATCTCCAAATCCTACTAATGCAGCAAGTTTTGCACATTGAAATGTTCAAATACAAATTTTGGCTATAAAATGGAGTTTATGAAAATAGTGGTTTAAAAGAGCAAATTTCGTCCTTACAAATCCTAAAATATTCCAAAATTACGTAAATAAACACACTTAGAATACTTAAATAAAACACTTATCACTAGGAAAATAAATATATACAATTCTATTCTCAGTTCTTTTCTTTGCAACCTAGATCTTGCGCACGGTTTTGTATGTAATTGAATGTAAGGATTCGGTCATAGGAACTTAATCAAACATTAGTGTTTTATTAAGGATTTAGTCATGAGAGAAGAATGATAGGGTTTTGACATGAGCCGCTACCTTTATCTCTATTAAATTCAAAGAATCATTAAGCACATAGACCTAGTCTTTAGATATTCATTACAAAATCTAATCCAAGGCAATTAACATCCTTCCAAGGTATGAAATGCATTCTTTAATTGAAACATTGGCCAAACTAATCAAAAAATTTTCCATCGAGTATTTCAAGTGTATGGAAGTATAAATTAAGTAGAACTAAGAAATACCTTATTTTCATGAGTAGGGAATTGCAAAATTCCTTTCAAACTTTAATAGATTTCTTGAACATTTGAAAAAGGTAATGAACTTTGTATTCTAGGTCAAAACAAGTTGATAAAATTCCTCTCATACATCCTGTGCTGCTCGAATTGGGCGAGAAAAGGAAAAAGAGGGATGATATATTAGCATTAACAAACATTTTGTTGTGTATCAACATTGTGGTCAATTTCTTTCTCTAGATTGTCAAGTGTCCATATACTAATTGAAAACTAATGTTTACTCCCAAGAAGGAAAGAGGATTCATGAAACTTTATGTAAAGGATTTGCCTTAGTTGTGCAATATTGATTGCTTAATCAAGGTGAGATTTAAGACAACTTCACACTGGCTTAATGCGTTTGTGGAAGTAGGATATGCAATTCACACTTCAAGATTCCAAACACAATCATTAGTGTTAGCTTCAACATTGATCTTTTTTAAAACTTATAAAGGGATATCAAATTGCATATTATATTTTTTTAGTAGAAGACAACAAATAAAATGGCACATTGCTTCTAGCCATATGTGAAAAATAGAGAAAGTTAATTATGTGAAATCCGTTTCGTTCTCTACTTTATAAGCATGTTGTGCACTAAATAGATATACCATAGAGTTGACATGCCATACCAGATTTCTTAAACATGAATAGACCATCTCAAGGTGCACAATTCCATCATTGTATTTGACTTGGATGGAGGAGAACCACAAGTATTAAACACCAATAGTCAAATTATAATTTATTGGAGATGTATCCAATCCGTTAACCAAATGGCTAATCCGATTAGAAAAAAAATTAGATTAGCCATTTTGTGTTCCGTATTTGGATCCCCTAATGTAAATATCCAAATTAGCTGATCATATCATCCAAATACCCAATCTAGTTCTAATTTTAAAATTTTTTTAAATAAAATATTAATTTCAAAGATAAAATTAAGTTTAAACGAATTAGAATTTCAAAAATATCATATGGGTGAAACATTATAGTAACATATGAGTTCTAGTCCAAATTAGTGCACAAACTTTCATTACTCTTTTCTTTTTACTCGAATCAAACCAATAGAATTGAATACTTTATCTACAATATGGCAACTTTAAATTGGTGTATTCACAATAGGAGTATGATAGTTATATGATATTTCAGAAAGTTATACTACATGTCATAAAAGTTACACCATTATTTGACATGTTACACCAATGTTCTTAAGCATGAATAGACTATACCAGTGTGGCAAATTTCAATTGTAAATTATAAATCGTGCGCATATTCATATATGTTCATAAAGTAGGTTTAAAATGTCACCTATTGAAATTTTGCAAGATCATAGATGACTTGGGAGAAACACATATACGATATCGAACTCGATAGAGGAATTTCGCCATATTTTAGAATAGCCATGGCATAGAATTGACATATTACACCCGAATTCTTAAGCAAGAATAGACCATCTTGGGATGGTAAAATTCAATTGGTGTATTTGATTTGGATAGGGAAGAACCACAAGTATTGAGCCATCAACAGTAAAATTATAACTTATTGGGGATGTATCCAATCCGTTAACCAAATGGCTAATCTGATTAGCAAAAAAATTGGATCAGCCATTTGTGATCGATATCCAGTTCTTCTAGTTCGAATATTTGAATAACAGATTAGATCTTTCAGATACACAATCTGGTTCCAATTTTATAATTTTTTTAAAATAAATGTCAATTCCAAAGATAAGTTTAAACAAATTATAATTTCAAAAATACATATAGGTAAAATCTTGTAGTAGCATATGAGTTTTTAGTCCATATTATGAGGGGAGGGATGGGTTCAGTTGTATGAAGAAAGGAAGTGTAAGTGAAAGGTCCTGGGTTCGGGACCGCCCACTTATATTAAATAAACATACAATTTCTTAACCAATTACTATATATTTTATTCAAAATTATAAGTGACATAGTGCATAGACTTTCATTATTATTTTCTTTTACTCTAATTCAAACCAGTTGGATTCAATACTTCATTTACAATAGGACTACATTTGCTAAAATATGGTGTAATTGACGACGTTCTACCATGCACCAAATTTTAATAAAACCTAAATACCCTATTTTCTGCAAGTATATAGATTGTTTATCGAGTACAGGGATATTAGGTGTTGATCCTACATGATAGATTGTCAATTAATGATAGTTTTCGAACTCTTTTATTGTTTAGACTATCACAAGTGCAAGAAGTTAAATCTACACCACGAACATGAAATAAAAGTAATAAAAAATAATAGAAAGCTCCTAGGGCTATGAAATTTCTAACTACTCTTGCAAGTGAAATTATCAGTTAATTGAATGTTATTATCTTGACTAGTTATGGCATAGTTTTTAAATGTATGTGAAACCTACTTTCGTAGTAGGTTATTATCTTGTAGTTAAGTCATACTTACACTTGTGATTATGAAATTAACAACAAGTTCATTTCCTCTATGAAATTATATGGAACGAGCCACTAAAACCACAAAGGTGCACTCTTACTCTCGTAAGTGTACTCCTTCGGTTTAACAGTTCCTAGAACTAGTGTCAAATCCCAATTCTCATTGTTAAACTTAACACCTTAAGATTATCACAATCAATGGCTAGTTAATCATGATTAGAAAAGTAAAAGTGTTAAATAACTTGGTCAAAATAATATCATCAAATAACCAATTAAACATCACTAACAAGATATAGAAAGTTCATCCATAATGTGAGGATCTAAAAATTATTTAATATTTTCTCTTATTTTTGTAAAAATGTAATTTATATTTTCGTGCTAATTTTAATGATTGAAAAAAGTTAATTTATATTTTCTTTTATTTTGCTTTACTTGCCTTAATTTCGTGGTGATTTTAATGATTGAGTCAAGATTTTTATCTTTTCCTTTTTATAATTTAGTACATATTAAGTTTCATGGTGCATTATACTAGCGTGGACCGATTAGTGAGGTGTGTACACTAAATTTGGAAGATTCGAAGGAGTTTTGTGCAAAACAAATATTGTGCTACAAGGTGTTAAGAGATAACTAGAGGTGGATTAGATATTTAGTGAATAAAAGCCAATTAGATAAGGATTACATCTTGATTTGACACTTCTCACTTAACCATGAAGTCTTGGCCAAGACTAAGTTTCATTCTTCTTCTAAACCAAGCCTTTATTACCATTTTTTCTTCTTGGCTTCTTATTGGAAAAATTGGGAGGAAAGGGGAGAGAAAATACTTCATTTTCTAGTCTTGATTTCTTACTTGATCCATGAGAAATTCGAAGATTAACCCTAAACTACTCCGATAGATCTTGAGTGAAGTTTGGAGGGAAGCTCTTGGTGAGTTTTTGGAAGAAGAAAACTCTTGTCTTGCATCTTATCTTTGGGGTTTGAGGTATAAGACTAAGCAACTTTCCTTTTTCTTCTTATTTTTGCAATTTAATCGATATATGACTTGATTATGGAGGATTTCATGGAAGATTTCATGATGTATTAAGTTTATTGAATTTTCCAGCCTTGATATGCATTTTCTAGCCTTGAGATGAACTTGATAGCTTTGATATGAGGTTTTCTAGCTTTGATATGAGAAGTTCCAGCTTTGATACAAATTTTCTAGGTTTGATATGCGATTTTCCAGCTTTGGTTGAAATTTCCAGCTTTAGGGTTTAAAATTCCAGTTTTGATGTAGTTTACTTGGAGCTTTTTATATGTCAAAGTTTGATAGTTTTTGATGCCTAGAATATGTACCACATAGGCCCTATAATGTGTTATCTTGATTGACTATGAATTTGCCATGGAATTAGAGCTGAATATTGAATGGTTAACTTGAAGAATTGGAGGACATATTGCTGGATTTTTCTCTTTGTTGGTTAAGTGAACGAGAGTGAAATTTAAGATATAATTGAGGATGATTTGGACTTACTTTTCTTGAAGTTTCTTTACACATAAGTTGGAAGTTTAGCTAGAGAAACTTGAGGACAAGTTACTGAAGCCAGCCCCATTGGACAAGTTTAGCTAGCCCAATTTAGCCAATGCTAGAGAAACTTTCCATTTTGCATGATGATTTTGGCATACTTTTGTCTAAATTACTTGCCAAGACTTTGATTTTTACATGTGAATGGGTTTTGAGCTAAACCAAGAGATTTAAGTGAAAGGAAATGAGTTTTCTCCAAATTGTTTTCTAATTAGACATTTCCAACTTTGCACTTTGAAAGTCTTGTCCCATTTTCTTCACAAGTCTTGGCTATATTGGACATGTCCTTGCTCTGCATTATACTTGTAACCTTGATCTATGATGCATGAGGTTTTCCCTAGATTTGAACAAGAAAAATGTTGCACTTTTGACAAGCTATACGGGGGTTAAACCTGCAATTGCTTTGGTTGCTAAGTGCAGCTTCGACGCTCATAGTTTTGCACTTATATTGGCATGAAGTGGCTAGATTCTTGATATATTATATGATCACAGGAATTGAGCATATCCAAGGGGATAAATAAGGGGTTTGAAGTGAAACAATTGTGATTCATTGGTGAGAGTTCCTTGCATGTTTGTGCAATAAATGACTATGTTGACTGTTTGTGAATGATTTTGTGAATGTTAAATGCTTTCCAATAATTGTTAAATGAATTTTCAATGGGCGAGTGTGTACTTTATCGCACTCGACCTAAGTGAATGTGAATTTTCAATTATCAAATGATTGAATATTACTTGTGCATGAATGTAAGCTGTGTATTGTATCGCATTGGCTGAATTGGGCCATTGCCCTTTGTTGCTAGTCGACTCGAGCCAGAAGCAGACTCGATCGGGAGGCTAGTGACCCTGAGCCACTGTTTTGGTATATTCGAGTATGACCATGAAGTCGAGTGGAGTACTGGCCAATGAATAAAATACAATGACTAAAATGAATGATTGAATGATTGAATGACAGACTGAATGAACTGATCACTGTAGGAGTTTTTATTTTCAAATGTTTTCAAATGTAGGAGGTATAAGGAAGAAATGGACAGAGACTAAATGACTGAATGAATGAATGGCTCCAAGTGAACACGTATCCTTTACTGAGTGCGCTATTGTTACTTGAATGCTCCAAATGTTTTTCTCGAATGGATGTTGTTAACTGTAATATGTCCGTGATTTGCTACTTGAATGCTTGTTTAGGAACCTCACTGTGTTTCTAGTTCATCCCATTAGTTTGTTTTCTTTACAGGAGTTGAGATCCGGAACAGATAAGCTTGAACTAGCGTGTAATGATCCTCTTGCACATGTATTTTTGGCAGCCAGATTGTATATTAGTATTTGGTGGTGTATCTCACGTTTTACTTTTGGGTTGTAAGTAAGTTTGAATTTTGATTGAATTGTAGAACTCAAATGTTATTTTGGAGGCTTGAACGGATACCTAGAGTTGGGCAGGTGGTCTGCCAAACCCTTGGGCACACCCTAGGGGGAGATGGGGTTGTCACACATAACTCTAGACATAAACTTTAGCAAAATATGAAGAGAATGAAAGAAAAGACCATACTGATATTATAGCTAAATATGAACTCAAATACAAAAGAGAAAGTGATAGGAGAGAAGTTGCCCTTGTCACATGAGTTTTAACTCTCCATCTTGCTCGTTAATTCTTCATCCAAATTTAACTACAAGTATAAGATGGATAAACTACACTAATTATATTATACTAATGGACTAAAAAAACTAGTGAAAACTACATTTTAGTAGTGTCTCGAACCTTCCAAAGTTGGGGAAAAATACACTTTTCATCCCCAATATTTAAGGTGTTAACCAATTTCGTCCCTGAAGTTTCATTCCAAACATATTTCATCCTCATAGTTTTAGAATTTTGACCAATTTTGTCCCTAAAGTTTATGTAGAACACATTTCATCCTCATAGTTTCATAATTTCTACCAATTGAGGACAATTAAATGATTGTTAACCAATTTGGACATAATATCATCACATGTCCCATTAGTAATTGTATTATTAATACTTAATTCGGTTATTGATTAAACTACAGAAATAACAAGTGTTTTTGGATATGAGACTATCTCTTTGTTTTTTAAAATTATGATATGATGTATTTGAGATAAAACAAATAAATTGAAAGATAAATAGATGATTGAAAAACGTGTACATGATGCAACTGTTGGTACAAAATACACGGCAACAAAATAAAATTTTGCAAATAAATGACAATCCAAACCATTCTTTCTTTCACATTAATATTTTTCTCCAACTAGTTGTAATGGAGTTGTTCGACATTTTTTTCCAATTGGTTATAGTGGGGTTGTTTGTCTTCCACTACTTCATTTTGTTTGTTTGTTTGTTCGCTTATGGTTAAGAAGAGAGTAATAATGGCTAAAAATTTCTTAGGTTTTTTTTTCGGGTACTAAAATGAGAAAGTGAATTAAGAAAAGATATTTAACTTTTTTGTTGATCCAATATTTTTTTCTACTAATGGGCATGCTATAGTCAAGTGACAATATTCTATTTAAAATCATTGACAATCCATCAATTGTCCTCAATTAGCCAAATCTATTAAACTATGAGGATGAAATGTGTTCATGTGAAACTTTAAGGATGAAATTAGTTAAAATTATAAAATTACAAGGATGAAATATGTTTTGCATGAAATTTTAGGGACGAAATTGGTTAACACCTTAAACATTAAGGATGAAAAGTGCATTTTTCCCTCCAAAGTTGTGAAATATGTCTTCAATCCCTTTATTTATAGATGAATTGAAGGTCCAAATTAGTTATTAAAGTTGATGTAAAATGCTCTTTTGATTCCCAAAATATTCTTCTACAAGTCTCCATGCTTTTCTTTATAGTTGCAGCAGGAATTCTTGCTGGAATTGAGCTGTAAAAAGTTGTAAAAAAATTGAAGCAAGTCACTGTGCAAACTGCAGATACGTTTATAGAATACGCACCCTTAAGGTTGCGTATTGTAGGTGTGTATTCCCTCCCATACAAGTTTGCACTTTTATAATCAGTCTTCATTTTTGCTCTGTTTTTTCACCAAATTCAACTGATATTTCTCTATAATGGAGGCTGAAATAACTCTTGTACAAAACATGAAAGGTGTACCACTTTGCGTTGCCTTTTCAATGCATAAGAATCATCTATTTTAGAGTTCTGTAGACTGAGAAATGATCAAAATACCCTTCATTTGTCAAACCAATTTCAGCTTTTGACAGCAAAAATGGCCAACTGTATTTCAACTTTTTGACTAAGAAAACTCATAAAATGGAATTTGATGTTGATACGAGTAGTAGGACCATCACTAGCTCGTCGTGCCAAGATGCTTGAGGGTTTTTTCAATTCAATCCATGATGTTCAAAACTCTGTTGAAATACATGAAGTCGTGAAGAGGATGGAGCGCTAGCTATTTGATCTTCATGTTTTTAATTTCTCTTGTTTGTTTGATTTTTCTTGTTTAGTTGGTTAGGTAGTTATTATTATGAATAAATATGGCCAGTTATGTGAGCTATTTGAGCCATTTAAAAGTAGTTAGGAAAATAAGTGACTAAATCCTTATCCAAATTGGATTAGTCTTATTGACTAAATAAGTGACTAAATCCTTATCTAAATTGGATTGTCTTAGTGGTTTAGTTTTTAGCTATAAATAGGTCTTTTCTATTCCATTGTAAGATAGTTATGAGATGAATAAAAATTGAGAGTTTTTCTCCTTTTATGGAGTTCTTTGATGGAACTTGAGTTTCTTCTTGAACTGTATCAAGTATTTAGATTGGATACTTATGGTGTTCAAGGCAAGATGATCACATCATCTTGTTCTTTCAAGCCAATAACCAATCCACTAGATTTCTAGAGATGAGTTTTCTTTAAATCTAGCAAGGTAGTTATTGTTCCATAACCTGGTCAAGATAGATCCTTCCGCTGCCTATGCAATTCGTTTCTTCTCAAGCGGTCCTTGGAGGGTCGAATTCGTATCATCTGGTATCAGAGTTTCGGCTCTTGATTCAGGTTAATATTCTTTTTCTTTTCTTATTTTTCCTATTTGTTTTTCTACCAAAACCCTAGCCGCCTTTTTATTTTAAAAAATATTTATTCTTGTTTTCTTGATTTTATCAGTTGAGTCTAACCTATCCTGTTGATTGATCGAAGTTGAAATTTCTTGGTGTGATTACGTTCTTGAAAATAGGTTTTTCAAGGGTTTAACTCCCAATTAAATTTATTCCAAGTGAATTCGTAACCTTGTGTCGAGTCGTCAAAAGCAAAAAATAAATAAAAATAAAAATTTGGATACTGTTCACGAGGGTAATGTAGCGCTACTGTTCATCGCTATTGTAGCACTACTGTTCATCTGAGTTACTATTCATCCGAATTTTAAAAAAAAAATTCAGATTGTATTTTTTGTGTTTTCTTTTTCCTTTTTGGTATCCATTCGTGGTTAAGTGGTAGAAGAGTCCCTAGGGTTTCCAATTCCTAGTTTATTTAGGATTAGTTAGTTTGTGACTTTCCTTTTCCCATTGTGCACAACTTTTCTTTGCTATCCAATTCCTAGCATTTTTGGGAGTCCTAAAAAACTATTATTTCCAATCCTTAATTGTGTGGGAAAAAAAGGAAAATTTCTAGTTTATTTCCATTATCAATTCCATCCCCCTTCACAATACAAAAAGTCCTCCATTATTGCTACACTTATGTATTTCTTTTGGTCAAATCTCCATTCGAGGATGAATCGCTTTCAAGAGGAGGGGAATGATATGAGCAGTGGGACCATAACAAGCTCGTGCCAAGATGCTTGAGGGGTTTTTCAATTCAATCCATGATGTTCAAGACTCTGTTGAAATACATGAAGTCGTGAATTGAATGGAGCGCTGGCTATTTGATCTTCATGTTTTTAGTTTCTTTAGTTTGTTTGATTTTTCTTGATTAGTTGGTTAGGTAGTTATTATTATGAATAAATATGACCAGCTATGTGAGTTGTTTGAGCTATTTAAAAGTAGTTAGGGAAATAAGTGACTCAATCCTTATCCAAATTGGATTAGTCTTAGTGACTAAATAAGTGATTAAATCCTTATCCAATTTGGATTAGTCTTAGTGGTTTAGTTTTTAGCTATAAATAGGCCTTTTCTATTCCATTGTAAGACAGTTATGAGGTGAATATCTGTTTGGATTAGTTATTTTGGGGGTGTTTTCGAAAAATTTTGCTATAGCAGAGTTTTTAGATTATATTTTGGGATATTTTTAGAAAATATTTTGGGATATTTAAGAGTAGAAGAGTTTCTAGAATATATTTTGAAATATTTTTTAAAATTTTAAAAAAATGTAAACTAATTTTTAGATTACCTTTTAGAGTACTTTTTAAAAATTTTTATTGTATTTGAAAAACTCCTAGATTTATGGAGTTCCTTGATGGAACTTGAATTTCTTCTTGAACTGTATCAAGTATTTAGCTTGGATACTTGTGGTGTTCAAGGCAAGATGATCACATCATCTTGTTCTTTCAAGCCAATAACTAATCTACTAGGTTTCTAGAGACGAGTTCTCTTTAGATTTAGCAAGATAGTTATTGTTCCATAACCTGGTCAAGATAGATCCTTCCACTGCCTGTGCAATTCGTTTCTTCTCGAGCGGTCTTTGGAGAATCAAGTTCGCATAAGATGTCTCATAAGAAATGTAGAGCTATGTCTTAGTTTCAAAATGGCACAAGAATCACCTCAATACGATACTTGTATATCAAAATATAGTCAAAATACCAAAAGGTGCCAAAGCTATCAAACATTTCTTCTTTTATACTTAATTGCATTTCATCGTCTGAACATTTGGCACTTCATATTCTCTTTAAATCACTTCAAATCATCAACAATCATTCAAATATCTTCTCAATTCACTTCATTTTATGATTGAATAATTAAAACCTATAAAAACATGAAGTTTTTACCACTTTAAACACATAAAATGCAATTTTTCACACTTAAACCACAAAATATAAAGTTCACTAGAAACATAGTTAATTAGCTATGAATAAAACACACCAAAATTAAATAATAAAACACAGTTAAAACACACAAAACACACGCCTATTAATAACACTTATTCTAAATCCGATATCCCATGTATAACTTTTCCCAAGTCATCTATGTTCTTGTTACATTTTGATGGATGATATTTTAAAACCAAATCAGAATGTGTACACAATTTATGATACAAACTTATAGTCAATTTAAATGTACATGTGCTATAGATACATAAGCTACAACTCGAATGAGGGTTTGCAATCCAAATATAATTAGCATGAATTATCAGTCCAATGCTTGTGGTGACTTCACACCTAATTCGAATGCACCAATTAAAATTTGTCACATTGAACTTTTTGCTTCCCCTAAGTTGTCGAATAATACTTTTTTTTTGTGATATATGTCTTTTCCATTCTCCTTCATTTACTTTTGAGTCTAAGTTATCATTTATTACTTAACTAGATAGCATTTTTCTACACTATTAATGCAAAGATTCCTTTTTTTTTCAACACTTATAGTCTTGGACGTATACCACATTTGTAAATTTAAAATTTCAAATCAAAATAAACATTATCTATTGTGCATCGAGATCCGCTACTATGAAAAGAAAATCCTCTTTTATATATCTTTCATCATGAGATGTAAGTTTGATATTTCTTTTTCTTCTTACTCGTAAAATAACCTCCTATCATGAGAACAAATTTTTTAATTGTATTTTTATACTGGCAACTCAGTCTAACTTTCAATCATAAATTAATAGAACTTTAGACCATTTATTAACATTAACATTGTCAATATAACTTCATTCATGTCCAGTCACCAATTTAATTTTTATTAATTGTTTGTTTCATATGTGCAATTTTATATTATTAAACAAGATACATGTGTGTGTGCGTATATGTAGATTACTCATTGGCAAAGCACTGGAAGAAAATCAAATCTAAGTTTCTACTCCACGAATTTTTACATTTATCTACCTTTGTTTACTTTGCCTAGTCACATGCTTCGTAGAGACCACTAAATTGAGTATTTGTTTTCTTGCTTCATCTTAAGATCCATCGATGTGAATTCTGTGACCAGACTTACACAAATGGTGCGAAGAATGCTGTAGTTAAATTTAAAGAATGCATGCCAGATGAGATAATAGCATAGCAAACATATAGTGTATCATTTGCTTTTTGAATATTTAGAATTCGATGGCATGATTTTGGTAATCATAAGCTTGTAGTAAAGGCGTGTAATTTTTGTTAGGCAAGTAGCGACTAGTGAGCTACAGTTGTCAAACATGAACTGGTAAAGCTTCCACTTGGTGCCTCAAGGAGACTCGTAATTGGTGATTTATGTGTTAATTTCATGTTAGATAGATGCATTGTTGTCTTTCGTTTCAGTTTTATAATTCCTTTGTACTCCAATCTGCACTCTAAATTTGAATCTAATTCCCCCATTCACTGTAAGTATACAAGTTGTGGTTTGTAATATTAGGGAGTTAGAATTGATCCCACGATGATCACTTGCAACTATTAAAGCTTTTAATTCACTTGATTATTTAGACTAATCATGAATTTTAACTAAGTAAAACAACAATAATACTAAAACAATACAAGAAAAATTAACAACTTGAAGAACTCAACTAAATACAAATATTCTAGGGTATAGAATCCATCAAATATACTTCATTATGTATGAAATGGTCAGTTATTACTAATGCACTTGTTTTAATGAGGATGCATTTCACTCAAACCACCAGAACTTGTTCGCGCCAATGAACCGAATTTATCCAAAACTATAGTTTCTCTACTTTCGTGATGGAATCACAAGTGAAAACTTAATCAAGCACAAGAAATATCAACATTATCCACTTAAGTGTACTACTATTTTCGTGTGTCTACTACTCATTCCACCTATTCCTTTTACATTATTGTCAATTATTCTCATAAATGAACAACAACTAACATGGCTTCAAATGGTGATCAAGCATTCACAAGTGTAAAAGCAAGAATAAGTGAACTAGTAAGTACAAGATATAGAAATGATCAAGTACTTTCAACCATAATCAGAACAACCATAGTTTTTATCTATCCTAGAACAAGAATATTTAGCTAGATATAGTAGATATGTTCAACAACAAAACTCATATCTTTAATGTAATTAAGTATAAACACAACAATAAATAGAGTGAAGAGAGGAAAAATTGTTCATTCAAGAGAAGAAACAAGATCTTCAAATTTCATCATTTTTATTATCATAAAAAATACATTGTCATACCAAGAGTTCTTCAAGTTTCTTCAAGATAAATGAAAACTAATGCAAAAACTATGCTAAACTAAGATAGAGAAGAAAAATTGTTTTTGAAGCCACCTCAGTAATGTGTTTCTTCTTGTTAAAGAGTCAAGAAAAAAAACTACTAGAGCCACCCAATATAGCAGCAATTCGTGCCTTTATGTCACATCATGAAAGGAGAAGAAACAAAAACTCAAGCAAGTTGGCAACTTGCAGCCGTCAGGAATTCCTTGAGGGATTGTAGAGAAACCACGCATGGATTACTAAGAATCCCATGAGAGATTGTAGAGCGGATTAAGCAGGGTTTGTCCATTATTCATCCTATCAAATCCTTGAGTCGCGCCGCCTCTTTTAACCCTTGTTATGACTTTTCAAGCTTCCAATCATCACCTTGCTAGTCCCCATTTCACTCCCACTTGAGCTTAATCATTCTCCCTACAAAAACAAAGGAAGCCTTGCTAGTAAAATGACAAAATAACAACTACTTCATCTACCCACTCAAGATAAAATTTAAAAACCGAAATGAGCAATTTATACTCTTAAACTCCACAAATTGACTCTAAAACAATAAAAAAAAACACCCTAGAAAATATTCACAACTTGCACTCTTATCATGTTCATGCTATGATAAGGCTTAAATGCAAGTGGCAGCATAAATTGGTAGTTCCTGCTATAGCCTCATAGCATGAAATTAAGAGGAGTGGTTTTAGAACTTAGAATGAACAGAGGAGTAAATATATACTTTTAGCCCTCAAATATTAGGGCTGGACCAAACTGGTCCTCAACATTTCGGCCAAAAGGATTGTAGTGTCCCAAGTATTCAATTTCAATCGAATTAGTCACTGATGCTTCCATCTAAAATAAGTTTCTAAAGTATATTAACTAACCAAATTGGTCCCTAATATTTTATATATATTTTTTAAAAATCAATTTATATAATACAAAAATACACAAAAATTCTGTAGAAGTTACAGAAAAATTAAAGAATCACAAATATGTTTAAAACTCTAAAAAAATAAGTGCAAGGTAATCTAAAAACCAATTTAATATTGGAATAAAGCATGTGTTATGAATTTGTTTTATTTATTTATTCTGTGCATTTTGTAATAAAAATTTAAGCACTAAAAATTGTACGTGCACTTATGTATACTTTTATGTACAATTTACTAATTGGCTTATATGTCAATTGCCATTCTAGCAAATATACTTATATTTTCTTGGATCTACTATTAATATAACACAAATTTTTTCTTTCATGAATGTTTGTCCTACGCAAATGGTAGCTAGAAACTGTTTGACATTCAATACGTTAAGCTTTTAATCAATGGATTGAAAGCTTAGGGAATTTCACTGTGTTGCATATTCTTAAAACTTTTTGAGTTTTGTTTTTTAAGTTATATTCTTTATGTTGTTAGACTAGTGTTTCAATAAGTTTTCGTTTGGGTATATAACTAAATAACAACCTGTATTGCTTTTAATAGGAAAGTTGCCCACAAAATGCATTAAGTTAGTTAACTCTAAATGATCATCATACTGAACAAAACAGAAATAATTAAAAAAAAAAATGCATCGTCTTACTTGTTGGATATTTCCACACTGTTTGAGGTTTAACTGATATGGCTAGCCCAAGTTATTTTTTTCCTTAACATTTTAAATAGTTATGTAGTAATTTTTGGTTCAAGACCTTACAAAGGAGGACGGCAAAAGGAAATATTTTGAAAGTCGAATAAAAATTATCACAATCCTTTTATTAATGTCCCTTCTAACTATGCTCGATCTTGGGGACAATTTTCTAGCAGATTACTTTTCTTCTTTTTTCTTGGTTTATTTAATTACCAATGAAAAGCCCATGGGCCAATAGTAAACATCCGAAAAGCAAATGTAGCTTTCGGTTAATAAAACCGTATTTGTTAGTTCGGTGAATATTGTGCCATGGTTCTACTAAATGATAATAACAAAAACAATAATGTTTCCACTATTCTTCTCTCTCTTTTTATATAAAATAAGAACGTTCATTGCTAGGCTTCTGTGCATTTCCATTCCTAAATCTAATTGTTTCATAGACATGTAAAAGGCCTAGACGTATGCTAGTTTTTCCTAGATTGGGTTGCCTTCTACCAAATATTAGTAAAGGCTGCCTGTCTACGGAGCTGGCTTTCTCAATTTCAGCAACATTTAATCAGCCACCTCTAGCAGTGTGGCTATAGCAATTATTAATTAAGTACTTACTGAATATTATGTATAGCAAATGAATCTATAAGCTGTGTAAAAGTATTGAGCAACAAAAGTTTCTTGCTGCCTCATCTGATTCAACTTTCTCCTTTTCTCAACTTCCCAGAAGATGTCATCTAATTTAGCAAACAAATCTGCATCAATTATGGAAAATCTTTCACAAATTAATCGCTTGGCCAGTCTATCGAAAATCATGATACTCTCTGTTTTAGTCTTGTATTCCTGTTTCGTATTGTTTCACCTGAATCAATCAACGCTGCCACCAAATTCCTTAGCTATATCCAAGGTGGAAAAACCCACTCTACAATTGAACTCTGATGATTCACAGCTCCCATCAAATTCCTTGGCTATGTCAAACCCAGAAAAAACTCTTTTGCAATCAAACTCTAATGATTCTTCTACTAACATTAGCCACCTGCTATTTGCAATTCTTGGTTCTGAGGGAGCATGGCATCACAGGAAGGGCTATGGAGAAGCATGGTGGAGACCGAATGTAACACGAGGGTATCTCTATCTTGATACAGCTCCAGAAGGAGATCTTTTGCCTTGGTCTTCAGCTTCACCTCCTTACAGGGTCTCAGAGAATATAGAGAAACTCATAAAAGAGATCACTCCAGCTGTGCCTCCTATTATTCGTTTGGTACATACAATTCTTGAAGCGTTTAAGGAGGGGGATAAAGAAGGGTTCAGATGGCTCGTTATGGGGGATGATGATACTGTATTTTTTGTTGATAATTTGGTTGATGTTCTTGCAAAGTATGATCATACAGATTACTACTACATTGGCTGCCAATCCGATTATGTTAAGTCGAATTTTTGGTTCTCATTTAACATGGGATTTGGTGGAGCA
This sequence comes from Coffea humblotiana, assembly GCA_023065735.1. Lineage (NCBI taxonomy): Eukaryota > Viridiplantae > Streptophyta > Magnoliopsida > Gentianales > Rubiaceae > Coffea > Coffea humblotiana. Next base: position 16,957,741 of record CM041208.1, read on the forward strand.
GGAATCGCGTTAAGTTATCCTTTAACAAAAGCTTTAGCAAAGGACATGAATGGTTGTCTGAGAAGATATGCACATATGAATACTTTTGATATAATTGCCATGTATTGTATATCTGATCTTGGAGTAAATCTATCTCCCCAGAAAGGTCTTCATCAGGTAATTATATTTGCATCCATTGCACTGGAAAATTGATCTTTACCTCAAAAAAAGCCACGCTAAATATAGCACTAAACTTGCTTAATTTGTCATTGCCTTTTCATCAAGCCTATTGAACAAAACATGATAATGTTTAACGCTAATTTAACATTAGTAACAAAAGTCAGAACTTTGAAAGAAAGAAGCAATTTTGTTGTAAGAATGGTACTTAGCTAATTCTATATTTGTTTTGGAACTAGGCCGAGGAACAAATAGAGGGACTGTTTTAGAACCCATTTGTTTTGGTTTTTTTTTCAACTCATCTTTTGGATACCTTCTTAAAGGGACGGAACTAGGGGGATGGGGAGGGCCTCTGCCCCCAAGTTTTAGAAAATTTTACTTTTCATTTATATAAGATTTTTATTCTTTATAAAGTTGCAATTTTGCCTCGCCAACAACTTAAAATGATTTTACATAGTATATATAAGTTTAGCTATATTGAAGTTCGCCCCATCAATATGAACTTTCGGATTCCATCTATGCCTTCTCATGCACTGTTATGAAACCCAAGATTCCTTGCTTGCTCATGAAATCAAAATTTTTTCTTCCAATGGTGAAAAACAAAGAAAAAAGCAATCAAACTCATAAAGCTTATCGCCAATCACGACATTTTCTATTGCAGGTAGATATGAATGGCGACATTTCTGGTTTCCTATCAGCTCACCCCAGGACACCCTTGTTGTCCCTCCACCATTTGGATGAAGTAGAGCCAATTTTCCCTGGCATGGGTCGTGCAGAAGCCATTCGCCACTTGATGAAAGCAGGAAATATTGAGCAGTCACGTTTGTTGCAGCAAACTATCTGCTTCCATAGGAAACATAGATGGACAGTTTCCATTTCATGGGGCTACTCAGTCAATCTGTACGAGAGAATAATACCTAGGAGTTGGCTACAAATCGCTATTGAAACCTTTCAAAAGTGGGTAGCTCCAAATGAAAATCCACCACATTTTATGTTCAACACTCGATTCACCGAGAATGATCCCTGTGAAACTCCTCATGTTTTCTTCTTTGAATCGATGGAAAAATGCCAGGAAATGTGATTCTTACAAGCTATTATCGATCAAGGCCAAGGGAGTTACCACCATGTTTTGCCAGTCTCCCTGCTGATTATGCGTCCCATGTACATGTTTACTCTCCAGCAACAAAGCGCAGACAAGTAAGTACAAGGCTATACATTTTTCTGCATTTAATTTTCCTTGATTTTTGAAGTTTTATTTTGGGATCTCAGCATTCTAGAAGCATCTAATTATGCCAACTTAATTTGTTGGTGGAGTAAAAAGAAAGTGATAGAAACTCCATGAATGGTGCCAAATTCAAATTTATTGGAATTAGCATAACTTGGGTCTTCTTAGACACCCAATCAGAATCTCTCTCTCTCGCTGTTTTTTTTTAACTAATTGATAATACAGTTATATAGTACCATTGATAAATCTAAGCAAGTGTCAAAGAAGAGATACAAAAAATGTAAATAGAAAAAATTCTGTACTTCCTTACGAATTTACCTCAAAAAATGTTTTACCTTCCCGAAATGGAAGGAAAAGAAAAACTCACCAAGAAGGGCAAGCATTACTTTGTTCTAATACTCTTTCTCCTTAAGTTTTTACCACATGGTTGAATGCACTGTGCGCATATTTCGTTATAAAGATTTTTTCTGATTTCAACATTTTGCATTTTAGAATTTAGATTTTTAATAAAAGAAAATTATTATTTTTGTCCCTTTATCTCTGGGATACGGTCCAAAATAGTCTCTTATCTTGCACTACTAGCTAATTTAATCTCTTATATTGACAAAACATAGTTAATGTAGGCCTTTTCATACCAAATTTGAGATTTTTAATGGAACTGGTCACATGTCGCAAACATGCACCATTAAGACACAAAAGGGGGAAAAAGACAAACTAGTAAAACTCTCAATTAATTCTAGAACTCATTCAAATCATTATTTTCCCAATTAAGGAAAGCAAAAAAAATGCTAAACTTTAACTTTTTTTTAAAAAAAATCTGAAATGTAATCAGAAGCCCTAATCCACAATCAAGCTCCGCCTTCCAAAATCAACATCTTTGTCTCCCCTATAACATATGTAATTCCTATATTATGAACTTTTAATGGAAAATAATAAAGTTAGGGTTCTAATTTGAAAAAAAATAAAAACTACCTCCAAATTTCCACAACTATATTATCATTTTCCCCGATCATGATCAATCCATGAAGTAGTAAGTTTTGCTCAACTTCCACAAGACCAGTAGGTAACTAAACTTCAATGAGGAGAATTAGTTGGAAATTAAAGTTTAAGGTTTAATTCTCCAAATTGGAGAAATTGGGAACAGAGATTCTAGGAGCAGAGATTACTTTTGATCTCTTTCTTTTTTAAATTTCTCTCTGGAAGTTTGATGGTGAATTCGAGTTCGGAATTACATATTAGATTTTCAGAGAACATTGGAGTTTAGGGTTTTCTTATTCTCGCGAGTTCAGAAAGTTAGCATGAGTGCTACACTCTAGATTCAATATTAACTTCAGTAAATCTTCAAGAAATCTCATATCTGATTATACAAGTAAATGGTAAAGCCATCAGATAATACTACGATTCATATTGAAGAAGTTAGGTTTCGTTATTCAAGTAAGCCTTATATTTTAGCAGAATTTTTAATTTATATATTTGTTGGTTCACAGCATTCAATCTTCTTATAAGGTTCAAGTCTGGTTACATAGCACTAATTCAAGATATTTTTTTTTAAACTTTGGTTGTTGATGCTTGTTGTCAATGTGTAAGTTACTTTGAAACACAAACTATAAAAAGGAAAAAGAAATGAGTAGCAAAAAACCAACTTTCTGTAACTAGGTGAAAGCATAATATTTGCCAATGGTGTATTATTATTAGGATGGAAATTTAAAAAAATAAAAATAAATAACTTTCCTCACCATTTTAGGATTAGGTGCTTGAAAAACAGCCCAAGATGCTACCATTATACAAGTGCATCAGGTATAGATTTCTTTTAATTAGAACCAGTTTTACTCATATTGACAGGGGAAACACCTCGAAAGAGTCCATTAAAGAATCTAATATGTAAGTCAGGAACTCAATTCTGACCTAAAAGCTTAAGCCATTAGGTCTCGGACCCTTACTTACATATAAACTGTTCTTTTTCTATCTCTCGGACCAATGTGTGACTAACTTTTTACTCATGAACCTAACAAATCTCCCCCTTCATGAGTAACCCCACATTAAACCCAAATTTACAAGCCCTTTTTTGAGCCCATTTTAATACTCAACGCAAGCCCACCTTATCACCTAAGGTCACCTCTTCTCCCAAACATGGACTCACTTTTCTTCAACATCCAAACTACATTCTGGACCCCTACCAGCCCTTGACTCTTTGGTCTAACACCAACCGGATCCCCTGTCAAACCCATGGTGCACCTGGTCCAACACCAACCAAACTCCTTGGCATTTTGCTTCACCACTAAGAAGAGAATTTTTCACCGGTCCAACTCAAAAAAGGATCCATTTGCTCATGAGTAACCCAGTCTCACAACCTGAAGTTCTAATACCAATTTGATAGGGAGAAACACCTCGAGAGAGTCTACCAAAGAACCTAATATGTAAGTTAGGAACCTAACTCTGATCCAAAAGCTTAAGACATTGGGTTTCGGACCCTTACTTACAAATTAACCGCTCTTTCTCTATCTCTCGGACCAATGTGGGACTAACTTTTTACTCATGAACCTACACATATGATGACGGTAATCTGCCGATGTTTCTTTCAATTTCACTGATACAATTATTATTTGGGCCAAATCAAGATCTCATTAATACTTTATTGTGCAAAATATTCAAAATAAAAGCTTTGTGTGCAATCTAAAACAGCAAAAGGTTCCAAAAATGACAGGTAGAAGTGGTCTAGTATCAAACCTTGTAGAATTGTTTTCTGTTGCCTGAATTATCAGGTGGAAATTAGGCGATTATGATGATTCAATATATGTATTCTTCATGATGCCTTAAAATCTCTGAACAAATATTACCTATAGTGATTCAACATGCTTCATTTTAGCAGATTCGTTAAGGTGTTAACGCATTATATTTAGTGCATTAAACTTGACAAGTTTTTAGGAACACGATCTTACAGTTACATAATAACTACTGAATCGCTTCTTGGATGAAATAGAAATCCCTGAGGTTAGATTAAATAAAAATGGATACTAAGTGTTTCAAGAGATTTATGTTACTCCTGTCTAAAAGATTAGAGATTATATGTCATCTATCGACTTCAAACCCCTAAATCTGTATTTGTATCCTAAATTTTTTTCCTTGCTCCTTATCTCGTTGCTTTACAAATGTCCATTCTAATGTAAGTTGTGTGCCATTTCTTGTCCTAACAGACCACTAGATGTGAATGCTGTGACGTTTCTTATACGGATGGAGCCAAAAATGCTGTAGTCAAATTTAGAGAATGCAAGAAGGATGAGATCATTGCGTAGGATAATTTTGATACATCATTTTCTTTGGATTAATTTTACTAGTTAGTATTGGATGTCTTATTATTAGTACTACTGTTATCATATCGACCATTTTAGACAAATTCCGTTTCTAGAGTTTGGCTTTCGTAGTTGAAGCAAAACAAAGTCATGAAAGACAGAGAAATTTAAAATAGTCTTTACAAAGATGTAATTTCTTTGTATCTCTTCTTTTATCTAACTTCTCTCTACTTCTTTTTCTCTTCTCAGAGGCCTTCTTCTCAAAGAAGGAGATCACACCCATAAGTTTAGTTTTATTTTGTTTTTTCTAATAAAATCTATTCTAAGTTTTTTTAGTGAAAGTTTTTTATTTCTCTTAGGGGTTTATAGTGAGAATTTTCTGTTCTCCTAGGGATTTCTATAGAGATTTTTGTATTATTTTTTATTTTGTTATTAGATCTAAATTTATCTCAAATTTGGTTGTCAGATTGAAAATTTTTAGGATCGTGCATCTATTTTGACAAATCTAATCATCATTAATGGAGTTTAAAGCTGTTGATTAATAGATTTGGTGATTATAACATGCATAGAAGCGAGTTATAGCAATTAATCTTATTAGAAGACAATTTCAAAATTTCTTACATTTTTCAAATCTGTTCATAATTTTCAGATGTATTCTGTTAAATTGCAGGTTTATAATTTCTAGTATATGTTTAATTTTCCATTAGAGCAATGATATAAATCAAATTGTACCGGACAATTTCAAACAATTCATTAATGAAATTTTCTTTCAAAAAAAGTCATGAATGATGAGATTAGTGAAGGTGTTAACGTGGGCCGAAGCTTGGCCCATTCAAACTTGGAAAAAAAAAAAAAAAAGAGATCGTGCCTCATGTAATACTGGAAAGGTTGAGTTTGGACTTAAAATATGAAGCCTGATTTAATCATGAATCAAGTTTAGGTTCCATTAGATTCAAACTAAATTCAAATGAGCCCAAGTTTATGTCAAGTACATACATACACATTTGGATGTGTGTAAATGTGTGTGTGTATATATATATATATATATCTAATGGTACTTGACTAATCTTTTAAGAGAAAAACAAAAGGGTAATTTTATCAGTTTACTTGACAAACAAAGAAATTTTCTTTGCCCACTAACTATCAAAGAAGCCCCTTTTAGGTTGTTAGACTCCCAAGTTTGGGTTAAAAATCATGAAAATGTAACTTAGACCAACAGAAGAAAGAAAGTGTGTACTTTAGGCACCTATCCATATTGTTAGGATCCAAATGCGAAATAAACAACTATTGAGACATCAAGTGCACAACAATTTAATGAGGAACAAACCACAAGCATGAAAAATAGACAACACACAATATTTAACGTGGTTCGACATGTCCTGTATTATGAGAGGAAAACCCCATACAAGAATACAACTTGAACTCAACCCCAGCCCTTGTATACTATCTCTTACCTCCCAAGAACCCTCTCAGCCTATATATAAGGCTACATGTCGTCTCTTATGTGCTCTTGTGTGTCTATTGTGTAGTATGTCAACCCACCTACTTATAGGGAATATTATTTGGCCAAAACCCAAATAATAATGGGAAACCAATTCTAATTCCTAGACTTGTACAGAATAGAAAATAACTTCTAATCCTAAATTAAATAAAATATTCCTTGGCTACTATTTCAAGTAACTAAAACCAATTAGGAAACTAGTTACTTCTACACAAAACAAAAAACCTGTCTAAAAGAAATTAAGCCAATTTTCTAACAAATCTCCACATTGGCAAAAATTTCTATTAGCAACCATTTACCTTCAACTATCAAATAATATGGTACAGAACTACACACCCGAATCAATACAGTTCTGACATCAAATTGATTCCATTGGCAAAGGAACATGTGTAGTTACCCTGAATCCAATTTCCAATTGACTCGTGAGAAGGTGCCTCAATTCACCATCTCCCTTTGCAGGATTTCTTCTCACCACCACTTGTAATTTGGGATTCTCTTCTGTGAGTTTTAACCCTAACCATTGAGACAACCAAGTGGTAAAATCACCATACTTCTTCCCATCTTCAGGACTGTCTCGCCACGTGTGGTTTCCAAGACTCTACCTAAAACGAAAAACTCATAACTATTAGAGTCTTCTGGCACATGAAAATTAGATCTCCTTGTTTCTTTGGGACACGTGCCACAGCACCCAAAAAACATAACATAAATCTAAAAATCACCAGGATGAAGTATCAACCGTTGGAGGTGTGAGAAAGTCTCCAATGATTCACGTCCAAAATCAATATTGGACTCCACCTTTTCCTTGACCCTTAATCACCTACCTAGATTCACCGTCAAGCATCTCCATGCTTTTCGACTTTCCATCCTTCACCATCAATGCTTTTTATCAAGCCATTGAAATAAGAATACCACTCATTAAATTGTTCAGTTAGTAATAACTAACAATCCACTTGATCTCAATAATTAACTAGAATCCAACATTAAACAACCAAACTCTTGATCCAACCATTCAATTTGTTGGGATCCAAGTGCTTGTAAGCATTCCAATCTCACAACCAAGCTCTGATACCACTTGTTAGGATCCAAATGCGGAATAAACAACTATTGACACATCAAGTGCACAACAATTTAATGAGGAACAAGCCACGAGCATGAAAGATGGACGACACACAATATTTAACGTGGTTCGGCTCCATCATTGAGCCTACGTCCACGGAGAGAGACCCGTTCTTTATTATAAGAGGAAAACCCTATACAAGGATACAACTTGAATTTAACTCCAACCCTTATATACCATCTCTCGTCTCCCAAGAACCCTCTCTCACCCCATGTATAAGGCTAGATGTCGCTACTTGTGTGCCCTTGTGTGTCTATTGTGTAGTATGCCAACCCACCTATTTATAGGAAATATTATTTGGCCAAAACCCAAATAATAATAGGAAACCAATTCTAATTCCTAAACTTGTACAAAATAGAAAATAACTTCTAATCTTAAATTAAATAGAATATTCCTTGGCTACTACTTCAAGTAATTAAAACCAATTAGAAAACTAGTTCCACACAAAACAAGAAAGATGCCTAAAAGAAATTAAGTCAATTTCCTAACACATATTACTAACACTTGACGAGCAATTGTCCCGAAAAGATCCCTCAATCCCTCTTTCTCTTGTATCAAAGCTTTTCGGATCTCATTTATCATTAGCTAATTTCTTGAGTGTGGCTTTATGGTTGATAGATGAAAAGATTTAACAAGAATGCTACTATGCTTGTCACATAGCAGCTCTAAAATCCTTTGGCTTCCAATACCAATTTTGTGTAGGATTCCTTCATCCCATGGTTTCACGAACAAATCAGAGAAAGATGTGATCGGTTGATCTCCTATTGTGTAGTGTAATACAGGCCACAATTTCCTTTCCATTCCATTTGAAAAGAAAACAGAACAAAGAAGGCAAGGGCCTCTTTCTTGATTTGTTTTCGTAGTACCTAAGGAACTCGGGTAAAATCTTCTCCATTTTTTTAACTTTTAAAAAATTGATGGATTAGTTGTGTGTGTGTATGTATGTATAACTTTTGTGTGTGTGTGTGTGTTGTATGTATGACTTCACATTTAAGACCCTAAATTTATAAGATATTTGCAATTTCCCCCTCCAAATTCTTTTGTTAGCACTATACGCTTTTTGTTCTCTTTTGTTAAGCTTCATTTTTCTATTTTCTTTCTCATTTTTGCTTTGTGTAAATCAGCAAAAATGGCACGCTTGTAAGGCTTATTCATAGAATGGGCTTAATTTTATGTTATGAATTGCAAAGTATATTTTTATTTAGTATTGTACAAAAGAAATTAAAAAATATCAAGAATAAAACATATATTTTGTCCAAAGTCATTAAAAAAGTGCTCTCAGTGATCGATGCCCCAAAATTATGCATTTTCTACACTTGTGGAGTGGCCTTGGGTCATATTAATGTGGCTGGAATTTCTTAAAAAATCAATAATGTAGAACATTGCCTTTTTAGTATATGAATGGAGTGGTTCAAGATCTTATTAATGTGACTAGAATTCTCTGGAAAATCAATGAAGAATATTTCTTTTGTTTTTATGGTGACTCAAGATCTTATTAATGTGACTAGAATTCCTCGGGAAATCTTAGTAATGGATGAAAAAGTTAGTTATTACTAAGACACGTCAATAAAGAACCTAAATCCGTGTGGGGAAGAAAAAGCACAAAAATAATTCTTCAAAAGCTACTATCTCCGGACAAAATGCACTTACAATTGAATAATACTCATTAATGTAACAACATTCTACGATTTTTGCACTTGGCCCTTAAATATCAACTGTATGATTAAATTAAACGACCTCATCATTAAAGTCAGATCTTCTAATAGTTGGTCGCTGGTTAACAATGCAACAAATTTTTTAAAAGTGGTTAAGGGACTTTCAACTTGTAGAATTTAATTATGTTAAGTAATAACTTTTAAATATAAATGAGATGGTTAATTGGGATTCAGTGCCATGAGAAGATCTCGAACATGATAAAGTCCTCAATTATATTTCTAGCTATAGTTTGCTATTCAATTTTTGGCGACTTTTAACAATTAGTTTTGAAAATCTGCAATCTACAAGTTTGGTGGTACTATATAGTGTATTAGCTTTAACTGGCCAACTCTTTAAAATAAATAATGTGACTTAAGTAGGTACTTAGTAAATGCAGTTATGGCACTGAATTGTGTGTAGATTTTAGTCAAGTTAGTTGTACTTCTACTATTTCAACTATTATATATTGACTATTGTTATACAAACCTGTACCCACGTACTCAAAAAAATGTCTTCTGTAACAGAATCAAGATCTGCACCATTTGAACAAAGGCTTTTAGAAATCAGTTATGTAGCGAACCTATTAAAAACAGAACTGATTTTAGGACTAGTCTTTTACTTTTGCTTTTTATCCTTTCATGTGAAACAGTCAAAAGGACCAGCAAATTTCTTTTCATTCTCAACTATAGAAAAGCCCCTTTTGCAGTCAAATTCCACAGATTCTCCTACAAAAAATTAGCCATCTTCTGTTTGGACTTATTGGTTCCGAGAAGGCATGCCATCATAGGAAGGATTATATGGAATCATGGTGGCGACCAAATGAAATGCAAGGATATCTAAATCTTGACGCTGCTCCAACAGGAGATCTTCTGCCTTGGTCCTCAGTTTCTCCACCTTATAGAGTCTCTGATGACTTGACTGAATTCGTAAATGAAACGAATGCAGCTGCACCTACTATGATTCGCATGGCACATGGAATTCTGGAAACAATTAGAGAGCATCATGAAGATTTCAGATGACTGGTTATGGGCGATGATGATACAGTATTTTTTGTAGACAATATACTTGATATTCTTGCCAAATATGACCATACTGCTCTGGTGGCCAAGCTGAACTTGTTTTGTCAAATTTTCGGTACTCGTTTAACATGTCTGGTGGAGCGGGATGTATTTTCAGTTGCCTTTTAGCGAAAGCTTTAGCAAATGATATGGAGAACTGTCCAAGGAGATATGCACACTTGAATACTGCTGACCTAATTATAATGTCCTGTACAGCTGATTTTGGAGTGAATCTTTCACCTAAGAAAGGTATGCATCCGGTAAGTTTGGAATCAGAATTTGACTACCTGGTAGTTGCCACTTCCCACCCAAACAAGAAAAGAAATGAAAAACAATTGTTACTAAAGTTGTTGCAATTAGTTGAGTACATACTAACACGAGACTCTACCCTGCGAATCAAAATTTAGTTTTAATGAAAACTCAACTCAACATTGCCAATTTCTTAATGGTTACTAAATCTAAAACTGAGAATCGGGCATAGCTAGTCTAAGTTGTATATGATAGGGAGAAACATCTCGAGAGAATTCACCAAAAATCCCAATATGTAAATTAAGAACCCAACTCTAATCTAAAAACTTAAGCCATTAGGTCTCGAGTTCTTACTTACATATTAACTGCCCTTTCTGTATCTCACAGACCAATGTGGAATATAATCCTTTGCTTATGAACCTAATTAATCTCCCCTTTCATGAGCAACTCCTCATGTTAAACTCAAATTTACAAACCCTTTTTCAAACCCACTTTAATACTCAATCATGGACTTACTCTTCTTCAACATCCAAACTAGATTCTGGACCACTATCAACCCTTGACTCCTTAGTCTAACACCAAACGGATCCCCTGCCAAACCCATGGCGCATCTGATCCAATACCAACCAAACTCCTTAACACTTTGACACTTTGGTTCACCACCAAGAAGAAAATTTTGACCGGTCCAACTTCGAGAAAAATTCATTTGCCCATGAGTAGTCCAGTCTTGCAATCTGAAACTTTGATACCAATTTGATAGGGAGAAACACTTCGAGAGAATTCACCAAAGAATCCAATATGTAAGTCAGGAACCCAACTCTGACTCAAAAGTTTAAATCATTAGGTATCGGTCCCTTACTTATAAATTAACCGCTCTTTCTATATTTTTCAGATCAATGTGGAACATAATTCTTTACTCATGAATCTAACAGTATAAATGCTTACTGGGGATGCTTCAGAATTGAGTTGTCTTTTATTAGTTTTTGGATGCACACTTCCTTGACAAATGATTATCATGATTTTTAAGTACAAGACTTATGATTGACTAAATAGATGATGGAAGTAAATCCATATTTCACAGATTGGGTTGCCATTTTTTTGAGAAAAATTTTTGTGTTTTTTCGTAAATATTCTTTCTATACATTTTTCAACTACCTCTTCACCTTACACACATCATATTATCAAAAAGTGCTACAATTAATTTTCCTCAAAAAAAAAACATTAGAAAATGCAATCCAAATAGACATTTTATTTACTCTAAGAGTAATATAGGACAATGTGGTAAATATGTTGAATAGTCTTAATTAATTATGACTTCCATTTATTAATTTCTATGTATATAGTTTTAATGTTCACTTTTATGTATATAGTTTCTTTTTTCTTCACTATATGAACTCTAGGAGTTTCAAACCTATTATTGCATTCATTGTAGATTGATTTACGTGGTAATCTTGCTGGATTCTTATCATCTCATCCCAAAACTCTCTTGATGTCTCTTCACCATTTCAACATGGTAGATCCAATTTTCCCCAACATGAATCGTTCGGAATCGACTCAGCACTTGATGAAAGCTGCAAATACTGACCAGTCACGTTTGTTGCAGCAAATTATTTGCTATTATAGGCAACATAGTTGGTCCATCTCTATTTCCTGGGGCTACTCCGGCCACATTTTTGGGAAAGTAATGCCACGAAGTTGGCTGCAGCGCCCTGTTGAAACCTTCAGTCCATGGGCACGTCCTAATCCAGATCCGCCACATTTCATGTTGAACACTCGATTGCCGAGTAATGATCCATGTGATGCTCCTTATGTGTTTTTCTTGGAGTCAATCGAGAAGACATCGAACAAGTCAATCTTTAAAGCTACAATCGATCAGCACGAAGAGAGTTACCACCATGCTTAGTGGATGAACATGGCAATCACTCTGCTGATTTCGTATCCCACGTACATGTCCATTCACCAGGAACATAGCGCACTACGGTATGTAAAGAATTTTCTATCTCGATTAATTTCTATATATATTCCGATTCTTTAAACGAGGGTTTAATTAGGTTTCGATTTATTGGAGACATCAAATGGAAAATGGAAATAGGTTAACATGTTAGTTTCATGTTTATTGATAGTGTGAAAGGTTTGATATATACAACCACGAGTCATCCATGCATCTAATTTTTGCGAGTCCACCTACAAAAAAACAACTTTAAAAATACAATATAGGTAAATAATAGATACAAATATAAGAATTTCTAAATATTAAGAAATGGATCATCTTTTAATTTTTATCTATCATATAAGTTTTCTGTTCCCGAATATGGGATTTTCCAATTTTTGTTATGATCCACTACACTAAACTGAATTAGTTTTGGAGTGCAACACTAAAAGTAAGGATAAAATTTCCACTGCTCACTATACTGTATTTTCTTTGTGGAGAAATTATATTTTTATTCTTTTTTACCTGCCCACTTTCTTTAAAAGGGAAGATGTTTTGCCACGAAATTTTTCATTTTCAGAAGTTTTTATTTCCCCCTTTTTTTTTTCTTTTGTTCTTTTGATCTTTTTGAAATATAAATACATTTACTGTCTTGCCAAGATACTTATGTTATCTTCCCAAAAAAATTTGGAAAGAAAGAATCATTTGTGTCATTACCTTTTTTTCTAAGATATTCTTTGTATTATTTTTCTTCGGTTCTGAAAAATCGTTCAAGACAAGTGAGATACATCTCACTAAACATTTTCAAGGTGTTAATTTTCCAATTGCACAATTACATGCAAAATGATGAATATGACCTTGTAGATTTAGCGTTTGACTTACGTGATGAGTTCAGTCACTGCAACCAAGCAAATAGATGGAATGCTCAATTTAATCACTTTTAGAAGTTTAATAAATCAATTGACTCAAGAAAATACATAGTGAGCAAAATAAGCCTTTCAAAATCTTCAACTAGTTTAACATATTTATATTGTCATGCCCCATCTTTTGAAATAAAAGAGAAAGGTGTTCAAAAATGAATTTTTTGATTTTAGAAAATAAAGAAAATGGCATAAAATGGGACATAGAAAGTACGATGGTTTGGACCCAAAATAATAGTTTAAAAAGAACTTTTATAAAAGGAGAGTCGCCACTTGGTATTGAATTTTAGTATACCAAGTCACCCAAAAATGTTTTAAAAATGAAAATAAATAAAATCCCTTTAGACGACTCCAGGTCTTTAAAAACGAGAGAAAAGAATTCGGGAGTTACGGCTGAAGAAAGAGAAGACAAAGATTTGATCGAATCAAATCTAAGATACCCTTTCAACCTAACCAAAACTAGTTGCGAGATTTAGTCAAAAATTTTTCTAATCTAACCTTTAAAATTTATCATTTTCGGATGCTTGTATATGGATGCAAATCTAGACCTAGGAGGTGTTGGGAAGAATAAAATATCTTTCGAAATTTAATTGGTACCAATCACATTAAGTATGAAACCCAAGAATAATCCTTTGAATTGGTCACGAAAATGCAAAAGATGAGACTCCAAAAAAAAATTATGATATATAGATAAATATACATGATTTAGAAGAGGGGAATACAACATAAAGGGTACGAAAAACTAAAATTCGTGACACAAATTTTCTTCTTATATAGGGGTAATAGCGTGCTAAGGGTAAAAAACCATACTTGCCCATTTTCTATATTCAAATGGTGACTCTTATAATCTAAATAAGCAAATAGGCTAACCTATTTTTCTAATTATCTAAAGGGTTATTATCACTTTACCTCCTTAACGTTTGGTGTCACTATCAATTTCCCTCTTAACGTTATCTTTTAGTCATTTTACCCCCAAGACTAATGGTCAAATTAACTGGGTTTGTTAATTAAAGTGAAAAGACATATTTAACCCTTAAAATGATTATTACTTTACCCCCATAAACTATAGTCTCATTATCAATTTACCTCTTAGAGTTATTTTTTAGACAATTTATCTTACCATTAAACCAACTTAGCAAGTTAAAAAACTTTAGAAGCAAATACCCTCCTCTTTCCATAATAAAAATAAAAAAAAATTTAGAGTGGCGTTCTCCTTTTTAGTATCAAGAAAAAAAGTCAAAGAATTCATTTCTTTCTTTTTGGCAATCTTATTAATATTGAAAAATATAGAAAGATGGAGAGGGGGAGGGCAGAGGGAGAGAGAGAGCTCAATTCTTTTTTAAAAAATTACAAATAAGAAAGAATTGAATACTTTTATTATTTTAAAATTATTTCACTTTTTTGTTTACTACCAAATTCCAATTCTAATCTTGACAACCTTAAAGTAATACGATAATGTTAGACTTTTCTTTATTTTCTTTCTTTGCAAAATCTAATTTTCTGTCTCCTTCTTTCCCATCTCTTTTTCTTTTTCGAGTATTAATAAGTGTGAAAAAAAGAAATTTGAGAAAATCCTTTTATTTTTATGTTTTTTTATCTCTTAAAGTGAAAAAAAAGAAGAATAACCATTCCAACTTTTTTATTTTTAATTATATATAAAAAGGGTAAATATATTTAAAAATTTTTGACCATACTAGTTAGATTAACGATGAGGTAAAATGTCTAGAAAATAATGTTAGGAACTAAAGTGATTATATCACTATAATTTAAACGAATAAAGTGATAATAACAATATAGTAATGCTATAAAATAAAATGGTATGTTTGTCCAAAATTTCTTAATATGTTGAGTTGAATTACTTATGGAGGTAAAGTGACTAAAATATAACGTTAGGGGGTAAACTGATAGTAGTGATATAGTTTAAGGGAGTAAAGTGATAATAACCCTTATCTAAATGAAATGCAAGTTTAAATGATATGATTTGCGCACATAGAGATAAGGGAGTGATATAAGAAGACATATCATGCAAATGAAAATAAATTAAAAATAAAAAAATCCATTAAATGTTACACAAAGTATGAATCTAACGCGTAGATGGTCTAAGGATCTAGTATTGAACTATCTTATTTCTACAAGTTCTCCCTAGTATTGAACTAGGAAGAAATGGATGAGAAAAGTCACAACTAGCGTTAGACTAATGTAGTGACGTCATGCACTCATTATAAATAAATAAAGCATATAAAGTATAATTAAAACAAATAAACACACAAAATACGTAGACCATGTAGAGCACATAGCACATAGACATAATTTCTAGATGAAAACTCTAAAGAAAGCAAATAAAACATATAAACACATAAACACACAAGTACACAAGCTCACAAGACCTAACTATTACATTGAGAACCTTAACTACAATCTAAAAAGAAAAATATAAGATAATAAACCTATCTAACATATCTATATTTATATACCCTTCAAATAATCATAAAACTTAAATTAAACAAACATAAAATGAATAAAATGTTAGAAAATTAGCTTAATTTCTTTTAAACAAGTTTCTTAATTTGTGTGGAAGCAACTAGTTTCCTAATTGGTTTTAGTTACTTTAAGTAGCCAAGAAATTTTCTATTTTGTTTAGAATTTAGAAGTTATTTCCTATTCTGTATAAGTCTAGGAATTAGCACTAGTTTCCTATTGTTATTTGGGTTTTGGTCAAATAATCTTCCCTATAAATAGGTTGGTTGGCATACTACACAGTACAAGAACACACAAGGGCAACATGTAACCTTATACATGGGGTGTAAGAGAAGGTTCTTGAGAGATAAGAGATGGTATACAAGAGTTGGGTTTGGATTCAAGTTGTATTTTTGTATAGGGTATTCCTCTCATAATAAAGAACGGGTTTCTCTCCGTGGACGTAGACTCAATGGTGGAGTCGAACCACATTAAATATTGTGTATCGTTTATCTTTCATGCTTGTGGTTTGTTTATCATTAAATTATTATGTACTTGATATGTTAATAGTTGTTTGTTCCGTACTTAGATTCTAACAAATGGTATCAGAATTTCGTTACGAGATTGGGCTGCTCACAAGTACTTGGATCCTAACAAACTAAATGGTTGGATTAAGAGCTTGATTGTTCAAGGTTGTCCTGATTAACTATTGCGATCAGATAGATTGGTGGCTGTTATCAATTGAATAATTTAATGAGTAGTATCCTTGTTTCAATGGTTTGGCAAAAAGCATTGATGGTGAAGGATGAAAAATCGAAAAGCATGGAAACACTTAACGGTGAATCTAAGTAGGTGATTCAAAGATAAAAAAAAGGTAGAGTCCAATATTGATTTTGGATGTAAATCGGTAGAGACTTTCTCACACCTCCAACGGTTGATATTTCATCCCGGTGGTTTTTAGATTTCGGTTATGTTCTTTGGGTGGTGTAGCACGTGTTCCAAAAATAAAGAGATCTAATTTTCAAGCGCCAGAAGATGCTGATAGTTACGAGTTTTTCGTTTTAGGTGGAATTTTGGAAACACACGTGGCAAGATAGTTCTGAGGATGGAAAGAAATATGATGATTGTATCACTTGGTTGTCTCAATGATTAGGGTTAGATCTCATAGAAAGGAATCTCAGGTTGCAAGTGGTGGTGAGAAGAAATCCTATGAAGGGACATGGTGAATTGAGACACCTTCTCGCAAGTTAACTAGAGGTTGGACTCAAGATAACCACACATGTTCATTTGTCGATTGAATTAATTTGGTATCAGAATTGTATTGATCCGGATGTGTAGTTCAGTACCAAATTATTTGGTAGTTAAAGGCAAATGGTTGTTAAAAGAAATATTTGTCAAGGTGGAGATTTGTTATTTCTTTTAGGCAGATTTCTTAATTTGTGTGGAAGCAACTAGTTTTCTAATTGGTTTTAGTTACTTGAAGTGGTAGCCAAGAAATTTTAAATTTTCTATTTTGTTTAGAATTTAGATGTTATTTCCTATTCTGTAAAAGTCTAAAAATTAGCACTGATTTTCTATTGTTATTTGAGTTTTAGCTAGATAATGTTCCCTATAAATAAGTGGGTTAGCATACTACACAAGAACACACAAGGACGACATGTAACCTTATACATGGGATGTGAGAGAGAATTCTTGGAAGATGAGAAATGGTATACAAGAGTTGGATTTGGGATCAAATTATATTCTTGTATAGGGTTTTCTTCTCATATTAAAGAACAAATTTCTCACATGGACATAGAATCAATGGTGGAATCGAATCACGCCAAATATTGTATGTCGTTTATCTTTCATGTTTGTGCCTTATTTATCATTAAATTATTGTGTACTTAATATCTAAATAGTTGTTTGTTCCGTGTACTACTTGGATCCTAATATAAAGTTTAAAATATATATATATATATATATATATATATATATATATATAACATATAAACAAGTAGGAGTACATAAAAGGAATTGAAAGGATAATAAGGGTTCCTTCCTTTGAAAGTAGTGGCTAAGTGAGGAGAAGAGAGAGTTATCTACTTTTTCAAATTAATTGACAACACTTTAAAAAAGAATATAAACATACACTAAATTCACCTTGTTATTTCAAAACCTAAAATTTAAATGAAGCACAATTAAAATACCTAAAATTTACAAATTAAATACATTTAAATGAAGCACAATTAGCAATTAAAGAAGAAAACAATTGCAATTAAAAAACGAAAGAAAAAACTAATACTGACTAAATTATAAAAATTGAAAATTTTTGGGGTCGAATTATAATTTTCAAAAAAAGTTGGGATCAAAGTTAAATAAAAATAAAGTTCAGAGAAAAATGTATTAAATTAAGGGTCTGAATGAAAGAAATTCAAAATTTTAGAGTTACAGAAAAATTACTTAAAAGATTAGGAGTCAAATTACAAAATTCATTTTCTGATTTGGAAAAAATATGAAGAAAACAAGTTGGGTCATCTCTTTATTTAGTGTTTGGACCGGCATATACTAGCCCGAGAGAATGTGTGAACCACTCCATAAAAGACAAGCAAGAATCAAATGAAATTTACACAGACTTAAATATAATCAAGAGATTGGGCTTAATTCCAACACCTAGTCACAAGCCCAAGTATAAAACGAAGACTTGGCCCATTTTTTTTAACACAAACAAGATCCAATAGCAACTAAAAGATTTTTGCAAATCAAAACCAAAAAGACAAAATAAGGAAACTAAAAAAATGAGCAACCGGCTAAAACCAAGAAATGTTCCGTTGGAATCTAGAAATTTTCCAGCCACTTGGACAGAAATCTTGTCAGAAATATTTTCAAAGACTTTTAACATCAAATTTTTACATGAACATAATCCTTATAACATTGTGAATGCATCCCAAACATCGAATAAGATCCCTAAATGGCCTAAATAATGCAAAATAGTATCTAAAACTCAAAACTACAACCTTGACTTCAATCTCATGTTATTTCTTAAAACCAAACAAAAGTCCATGGAAACTGCATAATCAGATTACATGAGATGGTAAGCGGCAAAACTTATCAAAATTTGGATCCAAAACGTTTATACAAAAGAAGCATAAAAGCATGAACTCAACCCCAAAGTGTAAAAGAAAGAACATTCCCAGTTCATAATCCTAAAAGTCAATTTCCTAGTTTTTGGCATTTTCCTTCTTCAAACAAAATGCATCAGATGACTAAAGAAACCAATCTCATGCCAACACAATCATGAAACTGGCACAACAAAGGACTAATCCTGGGTTGTCAAGCCTAATCAAAAGACAAGACCTTAGAACTCCTACTTAATAGATTTGAATTTGCATACAAGTTGGAATCAAAAGAGAAGAACAAATAAGGATTACCCTTGATTCCGACAAACTCAGATGGAGCGTGGAAAATCTCAAGAAAATGTGCAGATTTCGAAATGGAGCAAAACCCAAGTTACTGATATTGATGTCAAGAGCTGTGAGGAGGGTGACTACGAGCTCCGATTTGAAGGCCTTAGAATTGTTTTCCCTAAAAACTCTCAACACAAAAAGCACTCTACTATGATCCTAGAAAGTGCAGAAAAAGAAATATCGTTCAACGGACCTCAGACGAAGTAGAAAAATGGGGATGAACAAGGTTGGTTCATCAGCCTGTTCCCAGTTTTTTTGCAAAAAAAAAAAAATTCTTCTTTTTCTTGCTTTTTTTTTCTCTATCCAGATCTTGTGCAGCCCTTTTTTTCTAACTTGTTTCTTCCCTCTCTATCCTAAGACCTGTGTTTGTTATGCATTTATGTGAAACCAAAAACCCTCAAACTAGCAATGAAGGGTTGGGATGTAAATGAGTGATGTGTCCCCTTCCCTCCCTTTGATCAATTGTAGTTAGGTGCTAAAAGATAAGATTTGGGAGATAATGAGTTGTATTTTTACTAACAACCTTGGGGAAAAAGAGAGAGAAAAGAAAGAAAAATAAAATGAAATAAAAATGAAACCATGAAGCTTCTATGTACTGGTCTTGTTGCAAAATTTTAAAGTAGAAATGCACGCGTGAAGGATCTTTTTTTTTTTTTTGGAAGAGAAGAAAGGAATCAGGCCAATTAGGCCTTTTCTTATTTTCTTTCTTTTTAGGTTTTTACCGGGTTTTTGAATTGGGTTTAGGTGGACTTATGATTGGGTTTTCGGTTGGAGTTTTATTGGGTTAGAAGCCAAAGAAAACCTGTGACGACCCGGCCAGACCCTAGGACGAAAGAGTTTAGCAGACTGCTTACCTGACTCTCGTCAGGACTCTCTCACCCACATTAACTTCAAAGATAAAATTAATTTAAACCATCTACTAATAATCCATTCACATTTACATTTACAGCTAAAATAAGAGTTATCCTAACTATATCATTTAATATCTATATACATTCTTCAAAATAAGGTGACCGCATATCTTCAATCTTAAGTACATAGCTAACAAGACTAGAATGTGAATTCGTCTGTTAAAAGAAGCAAAATATGAGTTTTAAATAGCAATATACAAATTTGACCACCCAAAACCATCTATCTCTATTCGACGTTTCTTCCAACATCAACTCCTGTAAGGAAAACAAAGCTAAAGGGATGAGCTTACACCTAGTAAGATTTTCCAAACAAACAACATTTAATAAACACTTAAACTAGTAAAATTAAGCAAGTAAAAAGCATTTCAATGTATAATTACTTTCAAAAGCATACGATGCTCATTAAGAGCTACTTATATAACACAATACACTTTACAATATAATAACTCATTCAATATAAAAGGATACAACCTCCTTCCGGGAGTCATTTCAATATCACTGCACACTCCGTCAAAATCATCCCCTTATATCCTCCAAAAAAATAAACAATCCCCTACATTCATTAATCAGTTCAATAATCTCTAAAGTTCAGGGTATACTCGAGTATACCGAAACACTTACCCAAAACTACCGCCCTATCCGACCAAACTCTTTGCTGGATTGAATAGTCCATTGAACAGAGAGTTTTGGGGCCCAGTTTAGTCGGTGTGGTAAAGTACATAGACGGCTTACATTCATGCACACTCACAATAATATTTGGTCAATTATCAATGTCACAGCCTTACCTCCCCTTAGAGGGTACCCAAAGATTTGGCGGACCACCTACCCAACTCTCGTCAGAACTTATTCACGCACCACAAAATTTACAAAATAATAATCTCAACAATAAGAGCAATAGCAATTTCAACCTTAAATGTATACGATCGGGATATCAAATGCCCAAACCATCCCTAAATATAGCCAGGGCTCCAAACATACAAAGTAAAACTAAGTGAATCCGATATGGAGTTAAAAAATGCTCACACAACCAACTAACAAAACTTACACAAAGATTCCATTTTCTCCAACTCTCACTCTCACGTTCTCATCCCTTGCAAAGAAAACAATCTAACAGAATGAGCTTTCACCCAATGAGATTCCAAGAAAACATGCAAGTAAACTAGTAAGCATGATACAATTTACAGGATATCAAGAAGCAGGTCATATCCTAATAAATAATGACATAATATACAGTAAAACAGGTAAACCAAATAGTTCATGCAATAATGTACAGTAAAGAACGCATTCGTGTCAAAGGATATAGTTTGCTCTAAGGAACAGGTTCCACAGTAGCATATCCAGGGTCCGTTGACATTCCATCAACCAATTATGATGTCCATAGACCACCACTTGTCTCTAGTCCCGTTTCTACGATTATCCTTCTATACCGGACCCGCACGTCAAACAAGTACTCAGGACTCGTCAATCTCCTCGACCAAACCCTTTGTCGGCTCAATTCGACCAACTAGCCATGTGGTTAGGTTTAGAGTCTCAAGTGTTCAAGTATTCATGATCTAGGTTTGGAGTCCTAAATGTTCAAATGTTCATGAGTAGAGTCGTTGGTTGTCACCCAACGCTCAAGCATGTCACGATTGGAGACGTTAGCGGTCACCTAACGCTCTGATATTCAAACATGTCATGAGTTCAAGTCACGAGTTCAAGTCACTGGTCAACATGTTAGGAAATTCTTCCTCTATCCAAGGCTGTACAACTTACCCGACCGCTCTAAGGCTGGTCTCAAGTAATAGTTCCAACGAAGGGCCCAGTTCAGCTTTTACCAACTTACATTCAAGCATACGCATGAGTAACTAAAGACTGTCTAGCATACCCGACGTCTTAGATAAGGGTGCCAGTGAAGAACTCAGTTTAACCACTGCAAGAAGATATACAGCCGACCTACATTCATGCATATGTACATTCAAGTCCGCATGCAGGATCATATAATTCAACTTTACAAAAGTCGAGTGCAATAAAGTACACACTTGCCTATGAAACAACAATTCAAAATCCCTAGCAATTTCTAACAACAAGTCACATTTGATCAAGTAACATGGAACATGCAGTTGGAACAATCACCAATTGATCACAATCTTTTTACTTCAAACCATGGTTCTTTCTCTTGGTCACTCGCAAGTCCTATGATCATTTCATACATCAAGAGTCTAACCATTTCATGCCAATATAAATGCAACTATGAATTTTGAAACTTCACTTAGCCAATAAAGCAATTTGTAGGTTTAACCCCCATAAAACTGTCAAAGTGCAAAGTTTTTTTGTTCAAATCTAGGAAAAACCCCTCATGCATGATAACACAATATCTCAAACAACATATAGAGCACAAGGACATCACTTATAGTCAAAATTTTAACGAAAAGGGGACAAGACCTTCGAGGTGCAAAGCTGGCAAATTCAAGCAAGAAGCATGTTGGAGAAAACTCATTTCCTCCTCTTGTCCCTCTTTGTTTTGGCTCAAACCAACACACATATAAAGATCAAAATCTTGGCAAGTATCTTGAGCAAACGTATGTCAAAATTAGCATATAAATTCTAGCAAGAACGCTGCAATTTCTTCCTCGCCCTCTCGGCTAACCCAAGTAAAATTTCTAGCAAGGTTATCCAAATTTGTCTATCGAATCTTCCAACTTTCAACCTTATTCTCATGGCAAAACACAATAAATTATGGCTAGCATCGCATGTGTCACATGGGACATATCCTTAGCAAAAACAATCCATCATACTTACACATATACAAAGCTTTCACTAAGCTATTTACTTCTTACACCAAACTAACAAGTTCATGACACCAAAACTAACAAGTTCATGGCAATTACTCTATAACTTGAGCCAACCCCATTTCCATGGCAAATATACATGTTTTAGACAAGGAAATCTAACAAACTTTCACATATATAAAACTCTCAACTAAGCTATCTAGATCTTGCATCAAAGTTTGAAATTTCAATAACACTTAACAAAACCATGAAATTTTCCATAAACATGCTTCATTTAGCTTCTATTACCTCATACATCAACTAACCCCCAAAAAAAGGAAGAAAACAAGAAGTTCTAGCAAAGTTCACCTCTTTACCCCCAAACCCAAGGATGGCAAGCAAATCAAGAAATATGCAAGACTTTCTTCCCCCAAGAACTCCACCAAGAGCTTCCCTCCAAACTTTACTCAAGATCTATCGGAGCATATTAGGGTTGATCTTTGGATTTCTCATGGATCAAGCAAGAAATCAAGGCTAGAAATGAAGTATTTTCTCTCCCCTTTCCTCTCTAAAATTTCGTCCAAGCTATGCAAGGAAGAAAGAAAATGAAAGCTTGGTTGGATAAGAAGAAAGCTTGGTCTTGGCCAAGGGTCTTTGGATGCTTGACAAGTGGCAAAGCAAAAACTAATGTCTATCCATTTGTCTCTCATTCACTATACTATCTAACTTTCCTCTAGTTAACTTTTAACACCTCTTATCACATAATTTCTTTTGCACAAAATTTCTTCTAATCCTCCAAATTTATTATACACACCTCGCTAGTTGGTCACACTGGTATCATGCACTATGAAATTTAACATGCACCAAATTTAAAATATGCACCAAGTTAAATAAGGTAATAGAGTTAAAAACACATCTCAACCATAAATTCAAGACAAGTAAATTAAATGAACAAAAATGCAGAAAACAAATTTTCAGGTCCCCACAATCAACCTTTAATCTCAACTAAGTCGAGTGCGATAAAGTACACCCCCAACTCAGAAGACGAGGGACAATTGAGATACACTTTACAATGAATCGCTAGAAATATTCCGTAATAAGCACATTTATCACATAACTTCACTTAAGTAAAACAAAAACAGTTTAGACACACAAATCCGGAAACACTCACCTAAAGTATTTTGAGTTCACACCTCAATGCTCGGTCCTTCCTCCGGTTCACCCTCGACCCCTGAGATATTTGTATAAACTTATTATGCTACATTACGGTTCACATGATTATTTTGACTACCATATATATAGGTGTGCATATATATATTTAGAAGGAGTTTTCAGGTGATTATATGTCAATAAAAGTTGGGATTTAGATTCTAAGGATCATTTAGAATCGAGGTGTAAACTAAGTAAGTTTTTAGCATTTGATAGTTTAGGGATCTTATAAAGTTCCTTGTTTGAACCCTAGATTTTGGATGAGTTTTATAGGTAAACTTTGATAAGGTAACTTAGAGAAGTTTTGATCAGTTTTGGTTCGTTTCTACTTTAGAAATTCAAAGTTAAAAGCTAGAATCCAAGTTAGGATTGTTCAAAATAGATTTAGTAGGACATACTTCATGTTTTTTGGTCCAAAGTTCACTATTTTCTTTGTTCAAATCTCCTAAAATCCAACTTGCATTTTACCATTATATCTAATAGGTTGTTCTTAGTTCAAAGTTTGGTCAAAATTTCTAAAGAAAGTTTAGAAATTAGTTTGAAATCCTCAACCATTCCAATTGGCTCAAAAGGGTCTAACTAGTTCAGACATCTCTAGTTTTAGATACCTAAAAATCTTAAAATTTAGTTTTCTTTGAATTGGTTCTATTTAGATGCAAGGGATCCATTTAACTCCCATTCCCCTTTTCTAATCATTCAAGTTCAAAAGTAGCTATTTTTAATGTACTTTCTTGTCCCATAATTCCATCTTTTATTGGCCAAAAACCACATGCATGACTAGATTATTATGTTAAGGTGTGTGTGCAATTCATATAAAGCCAATTAAACTCGATAATAGTTGAAGAGCCACTCAAATAAGCTACAAAGTCTCCTCGATTCCTATAGTTGGTACAGTAACGTTCCCCTTCAATTTTAACCATTTAAATTTTATTTCCAACCACAAATGACACACCAACAAACTCATAACACACAAACAAGTGTGAATCAAGCATTTTTCAGCCAATTTTATAGCAAAACATCCATTCAAACTCCAAGAAATTTCCATCGGCTAAGCTGGAAAATGGTACAAGAGTCATGCAACTTCCAATAAAAATTCCAGCCATAAAAATCAAAATTTCACCATAAAATTCACATGCATGTCAATATTAATGTATAATAAGGTGTGAACAACAACAACAGTGAAATTGTACAGCCAAAATTCATGGAAAAACTGAAAAATTTTGCCATCTCTCTCTCTCTCGATCAAAACTAGAAGAATTCCAGCAATTTGGTAGTTTGAAATGTAGATTTCCTCCTATAAATTCCCCATTTTACACTCAAATCTAACATGCATGTCAAGACCAATGTGTCATAAAATGTATTGAACCACAAAATGAAAGTTTGCAGCCAAAATTCATAGAGGAAACTAGAAAATTCTTCCTTTCTCTTTCTTAGCTAAAGCTAGAAAATTCCAACAACTTCTTTCAACGATTTCAGCCAATTTTACAACATTGCACTAGTTTCACAGATAAATATCTTATAAGACCAGAGATGACCATATTTCATGCATTCCTAGTATAATTTCTCCAAAAAAAATTTCAAATAACAAGCTATGTATTAATTCTCATTACGTCGGCTATAACACAATTTTCTAGCAAATGAGCAGTTATTAAACCGGTTTTTCTTTAGCAAAACTCACCATTCTTATCTAAAATCAACATGCAACATACATAATTATTGGAAGATTGAGCAGTTTTATTACAAGTTTTACCTCCCTTTCTGTGAAAATATAATCTGGAAAATACGGACAACCTATTTCCTCTCCTGGCTCCTCAAGTAATCGCACCAGGCTTCCCTTTTTTTTTCTGCCTTGCCCTCTCACTCTCTCGGTTGTGGTTGGAAGAAAAAGGAACCAGAAATATGCTCTCTCCCTCTCTCTCTCTCTCGTGTGATTTTGGGATGAAGAAGAAGAAAATGATTTGGTTTTCCCCTTTTGTTTCTTTTGTTCCTCTCAGTCAAGACAAATGGAATGAAGCTGGTTGCATGGTCATTTTTGAAGCATTCCATGGCCATTTGGTCATTTAACAAACTCTTGAATATTTGGCAAAAAAAAAAAAAAACTAGACATATGTCATTTGCATGATTTGTCTCCAAACATTATTCTACTATGGCCAAAGTAATTCTAGTAGTCACACTGTTGCCCCATTAATTTATTCTAATTGGTTTAATTTCCATAAAGATATTCATAAAATAATCTAGAGTATTCTCATACACTTACATTATAAGGAGTCAAACGCTTAAATCAATCAATGATACGGTATATGCAATACTTTCACTCTTTTGAATAAAATGTGAAATGTATGAATAAATTTTCAGGCTCTCACAAAACCTCTACTATTTTCTCCAATTTAAACATCCATTTTTTCTTTTCCTTTTCTTTATTTTTGCATAAACCTACAAAATAAAATTAAAATAATTACTTAAGCAATTTATAAGTCAAAAATAAAAATAAAAATGAAAATAGTAGACTGGAAATTAAGAAAATTTTGGTGTCTACAACCTGCCCCTCTTTGTCTGAGTTTCAAAGAAACTCGAGACAAAAACGTAGATACCAAATTACCTATCTATCTCTTTCGGCTACAACTAAACCAAGACAAACAAGATAAAATGTCACACATTATTTGATAAAGTAGCAATAAAACACGACCGAACTTATATGGATTTATTGACGTCTCCCATCGTATTTGACGCAATCTAAATACGAGGTAGAATGAAACTTGTGCTAAAATGAAATAAAATAAAATAAGATAAAATGAAGGAAAACACGAAAAGTGATTAGATAAAACAACTAGCAAAAGGAGAAGTATATCAAATTACAAGTCAATACTTGCTAGCAGGATTAAACCCAGACCCAAACAGCTAATGGAGGAACTGAAGATATACTTCCAAATGTCGGTCGTTGGTGGGATTAAATTCGAATCCAAACAAAAAGTAGAACTTTCAAACGTCGATTGTTGGCAAGATCAAACCCAAGCCCAAACAAATAGTAGAACAGAAATATACTTTCAAATGTTGATTGTTGATGGGATTAAACTTGAGTCCAAAGAAAAAGTAGAACTTTCAAATGTCGATTGCTACCGGGATCAAATCCAAGCCCAAACAAATAGTAGAACAGAAATATATTTTCAAATATTAATTGTTGGTGGAATTAAACTCGAACCCAAACAATTAGTAGAAAACTGAAAATACATCTCAAACTTAAATTAATTTGTGGGATTCAACTCAAACCCAAATAAATAGTGAGAGAAATGATAATGCACCCCAAGCCTAGCCTTTTGGCGGGATTAGATTCAAATCCAATCAATTAGTGGGAAAAATGAGAATGCAGCTCAAGTCTAATCTACTGGCCGGATTAGATCTGAACACAAATAACTAATGGGAGAAATGAAAATGCATCCCGAGTCTAATCCATTGGTGGGATTAAACCTCAAGCCCAATCAATTAGTGGGAGAAATGAAAATGCAAATTTTGGATTACTAATCTTGAGAAAGCAATTTTGTAACATCCATGCCATTGGACTAGAGGAAAAAAAAAGACTAAAAATACTTCCAAAAATGTTGGAATAAAATGCAAAGCCTAAGTTGTCAGAAGGAACTGAAATGTAAGATCCAGAATGCTTTTACAATTTTTCCTAAGCAAATTTTGAGCATATTGATAGAATCACTTTTTTCAAAAATTTGCCCTAATGTAGATCATACTTAGCCAAAGTAGATGCTGCATTTCCTCCTTCTGACAGGGCATTGCATAATCCTACTTGCAAAAGAAAAAGAAGACAGCTATGATGAAAGATAATGCCACCACCATATGATCCCTCAGGCCTTAAGGACCATGTAAACATGAATTTTTTTATGTCAAGAAATTGTCTCACTTAGAACTGTTCTGCAACTTATTTCAAATCTTCTAGTATCAGTCACCCCTGTTGCTCATCATAGCATATCCAGTTCTAACCATCATTTACGATAAATTATGAGGATTATTTTTTGGCAAAATCCAATGAAATAAATGGGACATTTCAAACAACATTATTTATCATGCAATGATACAAAACAGAACAAAAATGGTATTCAATAAAAAAAAATGACCTTTATTGAATTTGTGAAAAATGACTTAAAGATGCTAAATGACTTGGATACAAATTTGAACGAATAGTCTGCTACTTTTAACCCCTTTCAATATCATCTTCTGACAGATGTCGAGCCTGTGCAATAATAAAAATCTACTCAACAAAAACATAAATTTTGTATATAGCGGTGAGTAAGGTTGAATCCATAGAGACTGGGGATAATTCATTTCTTCTAGAGTTCAGAGCATGGGGGATTTTTATAAAAATAACTAATTAACTAAATAAAAACAACTCACGAAAATAAACAAGAATTAATCAATAAGAGATACGATTCTAGCCAAAGGTATAACTTTTCAGACACGGTCCATTCAACTGATCATCGATGCAAAGTTAATTCAATTACTCATTAATAGATTGGTTATAGTTGTCATACACGCGATAAACAACCAACTTTTCCTTACTTTATCGATACTCAGGGTACGACCGTTAACTATTTCCCTAACCAAGTAATAATATTAGGTACGACCGTAGGATTCAATTTCTCAATTGCATTAAAAATTAGAAAAGCCCAACCTTAATCAATAAACACGCTACGAGGGTTTGTTTAGATTAGATCATACGTTTCCCTAACATGGGACCAATCACGCTAGTTGCCACTGATATTAATCGATTAAACAATTACAGATTCAATCAATTAATATGACAGTAGACTATTAAGTTAATTCGAATATTGGGCCCTTGACATTCAAATAACAAAACAATCATAAGAAATTAAACTAGAAAACGTACAAATACCAATGAATAAAAGAAATAAGTAAAATAATTCGATCTCACAGATGTTTGGAACTGAATCTTCAAGTTGACCTTCGACTAGAAAATGGGAATTTAGTTCTTCATTATTGAGAAAATCGCCAACGCGATGCTATGGGAAAGAGCCAAAATCATCGGCTCCTCCCAAGAGCTCTCCCCCTTTTCTTCTAGTCTCCTAATATATATGTATATAGCCGGCTGAGTCTTTTCTTCCCTAAGAAGTAGTAATCAAACGGGACTCGGCCGACTTCCCTTATTCTTTTGTTTCCTACTCGATATCTACTACTTAATAATAAAGGCCTATTTCCTAACTAGAAAAAAGGAAATAAAGACAATAATAACTCATGTTTCCTAATCCAACTCTACAACTAACAAAAATAATTAAAGTCTTCCAAATTCCACCAAAGATGTCCATATTTGATTCGAACTATGCGCGATAAATTCCCGAGTCTTCTAGACTTGAATGTAAGTCCCAAACGTACCACCACCAAATTAACTGAAAATTGCCCCTTTTAATCATGTTTTGGTTATTTTCCTACAATTAGCACCATTAACCAAATATAAGTAGAATCCATTAATTAAAATAATATTTGGTAAAGTAAAAGAGGAAAATAATCATGAAATTAATGATAAAAATGCAACCTATCATCTTCCTAGAATTCAAGGTTGGCAAAAGAATCACAATGTGAAGATGAATCCAAATGAACATAGTCACCAGCTATTTCAATCCCCGACCATTCTGCTTTCCATTCATGACTCTTTTGTGCTCCGAATCCCTACCTTAGTGCCCTTTCGAGTTTTCACTAAGGTTACCCCTATCCGTTTATTTTTTCTCTTCTTTCTTTAATTTCTTTTTTTTCCTTCTTTTTTTTCTGTTTTTATTTTCTTCTTCGTTTTTCTTCTTTTTTTCTCTTTTTTAATTTTTTTTTGAAAAAGTGCCCTTTTGGGTTTTCACCTATCGAATAACTTTAACGACAGCCTCTATTAATTAAAAAACATGCTTCAAGATTGATAGCATCAGTGAGACAATTCTTTCCTTGTAAAATTTGGCGAAGGTGTGTTTATATCATTTGTCATTTGATTAAAAAATTTCTATTAGAAATATTGCAAAAGGCGAAAGTCGGGAGCTTTTTGGTCTTTGTAATGGGGTCAGATGGAGTGTTAAAAAAGGTTAAGATTTGAAAGGAAACTAAACTAAAAACTAAAAGGAAACTGCTCCAGTTTAATTTTTGACTGAGTTTTCTCCTCTCTTTTCTTTATTCTATATATTTTCTCTTTTCCCATTTATCTTCTTCTTCTTCTTTTTCTTTTTTTCTCTTTTTTTGTTTTTTTGAGAAAAATAAATGAAAAATAAAACTTGCCCCAGTGTGAGGTTTGCGATCCTCGAGGGCTACCAAATAAAAAAGGTAGGTCATTCTGAAGGTTCAAAAGGGAAAACTAGGGGTAAAATGTTTAAGCAAAAAGAAAGAAGGTCCGCCTCTTAATCCACCCTATGCAATAGCTCCAATAGATTCTTACATAATCAGATGAAAAATCTTTTGCACATGTCTGAATTGATTAGTTGAGGGAAAATTTGTCCATCTATTGGGCAAAATATGTTATTCGGATCTTTTTTAAAATAAAAGCTTCCTATGTCAAATAATGAAAAACACCTCCATTGCTCAGCCATGGCTTTATCAGACATAATCCCATGTTTTCCCTTTGTAAATTGTAACTTCATCCTCTCTTCCCTTGAATATGTATTTACCTCCTCCATCAAGATCATGATATACTCTTTTGCCATGGCTGCCTAGTGATATACAAAGAGAAAAAAAGATAAAAAGCCAAGTGAAACAGAACATCTTTCTCTGGCGATTGGAAAAGAAAAGGGTTGGATGAAATAGAAAGTCTTTTTTGTGCCACCACTGTCGACTGAAGTTAGTAGAGTAGTAGTGCAGGCTTATTAGGTTTTTTTTATCAACACAATAATTCCTATTCTACACCTACTTCTACTCTACATAGGAGGAAGGGGTGGACCCAAAGGAGTCGATGGGAAATTCGAAGGGAATTGAACCGCTGCTTCCTTGATCTATACCCAAGGAAAGTTTTAAGTCTCTCTTGTTAGTTGACTACACTAGTGGTGGCAGTTGGTTTATTAGAGCTATAGTTTTGCTAAGAAATGAAGAAGATGATGGAAGTTCAAAAATTTCCATATTGGCCCCAACTATTCTATTAAATATAGATTACCCTCCTAAAGAGCTTTGGTTTGTAATATTGCTCCATGTCCTTTCCTTTTGAAAATGAAACATTGACTCTTTAGGTAACTTAAGATCATTAGTTAATGTGATTGAAGGCTAAATTTGATCAATTACAATAAAATTAAATGCACTTACAAAATAAGTAATGCTTTAAATTTTGTGTGTTTTTATGTATTAGTAGAATCGTATATCCAGTTCTTAATTGGGAGGAATCTATCCTTCCTTATGCCCATGGTGGGAATAATATTGTGGTATGCTATTTTGTATCTTTGTTTTCTACCTTTGCAGTTAAAAGGTCATTGGTTGTGAAGCATCTAAGGTGCTAGTTAATTGACAAAAATTGTTAATTAATAATAGATCATAAAGGCATAAATTTTAATAACAACTAAGGGAAGTAGGGTAGCATAATCTCTTGATTTTAATGAGTACTTAACTTAGTTTAAATCACGAAATTAGACTAATCCTTGTTATTGATATAATTGATATACTGGCGAAAGTAAGTATTATGGCATTAAGAGATTTCACCATAGTTTTACACAAAAATTAATAAATTAATCAAGATAAAATTATTGATTATGATAAGTGAAGAAATCCAAACCCTAGGAATAGTTTGTTCATAGTTATATTAGTTTAAATTGATTTTTGCTCTTTATTTAATATCTTCTTGCTAGTTTGTAGTCTAAATAATAAAAAGTTTGACAAATATGGGTACTTGATTGATCTTCTCTATAGAATACGATACCCAAATAATCGACATTATCTGCGTATGATCCATGGATTTGAGAGTGATAAGGTTTAATTTAACTTCATATTCAATATACCACATCAGATTTTAGGAATGACTTCTTGATGAAAGTTGTAGCTTTCTCAGAGTAGTTTCTGTAAGTATGTCAACTTTTCAAAAATTATTTTTATATTTCAACTCATGATTCTTTTGCCAAATTGCGTGAAATTTGAAAAGGACCTACTTGAGACATATTTTGTATTTTATGGTTAAAAAAACCTCTAAATGCTTATCGAGAACATATGAAACAGTTGAGAGTGTATTATACTCTTTATGGATTAAAACCTCTAATAACATTTTCATGTTAAAAAATGAACAAATTACAATATATATTCTGGCACTATTAAGATACTATATGCAGCATGATTTTATGATTATGATTATGTGCCACTTACTAAATAATGTTTTCATGTTAAAAGTATTTTATGCAAATAATGTATGGATGTGTTTACAAAACTCATAATGAAAGCTATTAGATGCAAGTCATTTGATCCGGCAAAGATAGCTTAATTTGCTCACTAAGTGAGTAGTCACTTAACCCATGATATTGAATATTATTACAGATTTTGTAAAAGAGCACAAGGCAGTATATAAGTGAAAATGAAAAATTAAGAAGAAGGTTCAAGAGCATTTGGACGGTCTGAATTTGCAGATGATATTTGTTGTAGTGGTTAGTGTTATTGCTTATGACGTGATAAGCGACAACTAGGGCCTCCATAGAACAATGGTTTTAGTTTTATTTCTACATTAAAAATATATCATATTAATTTAAAAGTTTAGAATTCATGTGAATTTTTTTGTGATATAGCAAAGCATGATGTCTTGTGTATCTAGAAAAGTTATTATTCTTAAATGCGTGACCTATTACATCTTTAATTAAGCAAATTTGGGACTGAAATTTAACAATTATTTATTTCCTTATATTCTTGGTTTAATTTTTTTAAAACACCTTTACAGGGCTTTCGCCAAATTGGATATTCAAATATATGATTCTAATATCGACAAATTTCAAAATTTGATTAAATGTTTTTTAGGAAAAGGCTATTTTCTTTTTTTCTTGCTGTAATTACCAAAGTTTGGATATTGTTGATGAAATGGATGTTAGGTGTATTTTTTACTAAACTCTAGGGGCAAATCATTATTTGGACAAAGTTTCAGTAAAGGTAATTACAACCTCCCTTCAATTGAAGTTGTCATTCTATCCTTTTCCCTCTATCTTAAAATATTTATGTCAATTAATTTATTTTTGCTATTTTCCTATTTTTACCTTCGGTAGACTGGGTGAAATGACATTATAATAATGTTATGGGAATAGTTTGCGAATCACATCTTTTACTAACTTAATTATGCATATATGCTTTATAAAAATTTACAAAGTTAAATAGAAAAATGTACTGCAAATGCACACATCCTCTTGGATGCATATTTGGATGACAAACAAAAGACTTTGGCCCCACATCCATTTATAACTCCCGCTATTAAAGAGTCACTTGAATCAATTACATGCACCCATGCTAATGCTCAAGGACAAAGTGAAAAAGTCAAGAAAATTAAGAACCTTGTTTGTAACTATTAAAATAAAGACAACCCCTAAAAGAGATCACGTTTATAGGACAGATCAAAAAGCATCATTAACTGCTAATTTCAAAAAGCAAGTTGCTTGTTTGTGCGTATCAACAAAAAGAGATACAGACCAAGCAAATTTTTATGCTCAAAAGACATATCTTATAGCTGAAACTGATTAAGTTGCTCTTACTCCTTCAAATCCATAGCCAAATGACAAAAATTTCCTCCCATCAAGGATTATGCTGTGATGAAGGGTGATAACTGGTGGTCATTTATTGAAGGTTTTTCTATATCTTCATCCAAACTTTTTCTTATGAATTTTATTCATTCTTCAGCTCTTGAAATCCATCCTTATTAGGAGTGGGCTATGTTCAATTACAATTTAAACCACAGAGAGTAATTAGTGGCTCGGATTAGGCTGTGAACTATATACTTTTGTTGGTACAATCACAAATGATAAGCAATGGCCCAATTCAAGTTACAATTAATATATCACAATCTAGGTGGTTGATTTTATTTTAATTTTGCTTTTAATATTGCAAAATAAGTTTTGGATGGTTCAAATTAGGCCACCTCAATTGCTATTGGGGTTGAGTATGTGCAATAGAGATTTAGATCCCTTTGTTGCTGTATTTATCTCATTTGGGTAGCTAATTTTATATTTCAATTCTATTTTTATAATTAAAAAAAAGGGTTTGAATGACCCAATTAGGTAGGTCAGCAGTTAGTCGATTTAGGTAGATGACTCTATAGAGTTTTAGATCTTTTCTTTCTATCCATATCTTTTGTTATAGTCTCTTTTGGTTTTATGATGCAGCAAATGCCATTGGAGTTTCAAAATCCAAAACAAATCACTTTCTCATAGAAAAAGAAAACAAGAAGTTAAGGTTTTAAGGTTTTTTTTCTTTTTTTGTACTAAACTTTCCATGTAGTTAAAATCAATGATCTCATCATACGATACTTGAAGGAGCAATCTATAGATAGAAATCAACGTCATAGGATGGTTCATGTCAAAATCCTTGCTAAGTTGTTGAAAAAAATGACAAGGTCTTTCATTGTTTCCTTATAGATTATTTAAAAATAAAGAAATGGTTAGAATCATTTCAATTTGAGAGGTTTATGTCATTATGCTATACCTCGGAGGCCACTTTGATTAAGACCACAAGAATGAAGAACTTGATTAGGAAACAATATGTTGTGCAATAAAATCATGCACTCAAAATTTCAATAATTCCATAAATTTTATTTATTTTGTAATTTGGATTTTCTGTAGGTAAATACCTAAAACATTTAAGATTTTGTTTAGTAAAATCAAAATCAAACCAATTTTATTTCCTACCAAATCATAACTGAGTTCATTCTTTTTCAAACATATTCATACTTATAATTTTATCAGAGCAATCACTTTACTAATATAAAATGGAAGAAGTTTAGCAGAAGTTAAAGCACAAGTATGGAACTTTTTTTCCCATCATGACAAAGAAATTGTATTTTGCAACTATTATACTATATTGATTACTCACCATGTTGTCTAGATATTAAAAGTATATGTGTGTGTGTGTGTTAAGCATGTATATGGTATATATGCATGTGTATATATATGTATGTATGTGTGCGTTTGTCTATATTATATATATGTGTGTGGTGTGTGTGTGTTGTCCTATTGGGTTTTTGGCAACCGATTCAGTTTTTGGGAGGTTAGACATGTTTGTTGTTGCGCATTCACCATAGATTGCAATTAACGCCTACTCAGTACCATAATTAATGTGTTTCAATATTTGCTGTAGATTCCAAACTTTTTATTTTCAAAATTAAGTTTGAGAGGCCTAGATCATGCTAGTTCAGTTTTGATCCAATATGAGCCATTAATTGACCTCTACAATTGTTCCTGTTACTATTTAGTTCTTGGATACTTTTATTTATTTAATTCTTATTTAGGGAATGGAATGATTCCATAGAAGATCCATTAAAATGCAATACAATGAGTATGTACCATCATAACAGAGTTGTTTCTTTCCCTTGGTTTTGTTATTTTTAATTCATGTTAGTAGATTATTGATGAGGGTTATTCCTCTCTAATTGAAAAGAAAAAAGACTACACCATTGTACATGGTCCTTCCAAATATATTCATCATCTTGGTTTTGGAAAAAGGATCACACCAACGTTATTAGCTTTAACCATCTTGTTAGTACTTGTATTTTTTCACATTTCATATTATCATTCAGTATTAGAAAAATATATTTCTAAATGAAAGTAAAATTGTTAGGGCAAAAGAAACCCTACCCAAAATGTAATTATCGTTTTATGGATTAATTTACCATCAAAAATATTATCTTTTACATTTCATATGGTTACGACTTCATAACTAACTTAATTTGTGCAATCATATTGCAGATTCAGCTAACATGTCAGAATTGAAAAATCTGCAAAATGAGCTTAAGGAGAAAAAGTCAAGGATTGAAGATTCGAAGAAACAGAAGGAGGACATGAAACTTTATTTAGAAAAGAAAAGAAAGAAGTTCAAGATGATAAAATGCATTTACTCAAGATGGCAGTTAAAAACTATAATAGCATGATTGATCACTATGATGCTTTGTTGGTTGGAAAGTCAAATGATATTGAGGGCTAATATATTTTCATTTATGGCATGTATGATTATGCTTATAAGGTACCGAATTAGCTAGTAGCCTGCAACTTTAAATTTCTCATAACTTATCCCTTCAAAACAAAGTTTCTACTATTTAAGTTATGATTTGCTTTTTCTCAATTTAACCATTCGTTGTAATAAATTCCTTTAACTAAAACCCCATCCTTTTATTTACTTATTAATTTGAGTGTGAATAACTACTAAAGAAATGATAGTTGTTTTACCCTAATTTTAGTAAATAGAAATAAAAAGTCTTGTAAATAAAAGGAAAGTAAAGGAAAGATTTTGGAAAATGATTTTTGGTTTGAGAAACAAAGGACCGAAAGTAAGAGTTTTTATTGCGATGATTTGAGACAAAAAACATACAGTCTAGAAAAGTGATTTTTTTTTTTTAGAAAAAATTGAAGCCCTAGAACTCTCCAAAGTGAGAGCTTCTCTCTCTAGAATTGAGAGCATCCCCTCCTCGGTGTAGGAGCAAAACTTTCTACACCCTTTTCGCACCACTTTCTACTTCCGTACCAGAACTGGCCTAGATTCAAAACTTTTCAAATTTCAAGAACATAGCTTGTAAAACGCATCTGACCTAAATTTGGGGATTCTCTTGAATGATCTATGCTGAGACCATCAAGGAAGAGAGTAAGCTTCGAAGAAGATCCAGCTTATTAATGGTCTAGTAGGTCTCGTTTTTCGCGTTTCTTTCGCTCTGTCTTCTTTCTTCTTGACAACCTTGTTTTTTCTTTACTCGTTTCTGCTTGGTCTCCACTTGACAAAGGGTAGAAGTAAGCTCATGTGCTCTGCATCTGAACTGTGAAAATTCAGATTTCCAGCTTAGAAAAGAGGGTGGTTTTTTTCCTTGCTTTCTGCTTTTACTTTTAATTTTCTTTTCTCAGGTTTCTCTTGTTGTGCTTTGGTCTATCTCTTGTAGACTCAAGTGAAAGGGTTGTTTGTTCATCCTGAGATAGTATTGGGAACAGTGTAGGGTTTTGAGGAAGATGGAAGAAGCTCTAGCAAATGCTTTACAAAGATTTGATCTATCAGAAAAAGAAGTGGGTGGAATAGACTTGAGCAATGATGATGTAGAATAGAGTGTGCAGGATTATAGAGGAAGCTTAGTAGGCAGAATCATGGGAGATAAGATAGCCAACTTCACTGGGGTAAAAAACTTTACCAACCACGTTTGGGATTATCCCAGAAACTTAAGAGCTACTGAGATAGGTCCAAACGTGTTTCAATTTCAATTTGAAAGGGAGGAGGTTCGGGAAAAAGTTCTAACAGAAGGCCCTTGGATTTTAGACAATCAGGTGCTCATTATTAGAGATTGGTGTGCAGGATTTGAAAAAAAAGTTGAGGGTTTTAGATTTGCTAGTTTTTGGATCCAAATCTGGAACCTACCGGTACATTGAATGAGTAATATAGTAGGAAAGAAAATAAGGGGAGTGTTCAGAAAGGTAAGGGAGGTCCTCTTATCACCTAGGGGTGGA
Organism: Coffea humblotiana; assembly: GCA_023065735.1. NCBI lineage: Eukaryota > Viridiplantae > Streptophyta > Magnoliopsida > Gentianales > Rubiaceae > Coffea > Coffea humblotiana. The sequence continues at coordinate 16,995,283 of CM041208.1, forward strand.
AAGGGAGGGAGACATATGAAAATATATGCTAAGATAGATTTATTACAGCCACTTGTTAAAGGGACAGCAGTAAAGCTTAATGGAGAGATGGTTTGGATTTTGAATTTAAGTACGAACGATGTCCAGATTTTTGTTACAAGTGTGGTATCATAGGACATAGAGACAAAAACTGCAGGATGGAAATGAGGACCAACCAATCTCACAGGGAAGCACAATTTGGACCATGGATGAGAGCAGGAAATATAATGGTGTCACCATTCAAGGATGAATATGGAAAAGAGCTAAATCTAAAGGGGCAATCGAAATTACCAGAGGGGGCAGGTTTTGGGGGAAAGGGGGATAGGATAGGGGAGAGATTGGTACAGAAAGAGATAATGAGACAAAGAGAAGAGAGAAGGGGAAGGGAAGGGGAGGGATATAAGGAAACATGCAGGCAAGAGAGAGGTAGGGGAAAGGCATTAGTAATAAGTGACAAGGTAGAGAAGGTGAGGGAGTCAAGGATAATCGAGGAGAGGAAGGGAGATCAGGATAAGGGAAAAGGAATACAAGTACAGGAGAAGAAGGAAATGATAAGGGAGGTGGAGGGTCACATGGATTTTGAAATGCAGATAGGTGAGTTTGGACATGAAACTATGGAATGGCCAGCGAATAAGGAGAACTCACAGAAAGCAGGTATAGGGGAAAGTCAGGAACAAATGATGCAAGAAATTTCTGTGAAGATGGAAGACAAACGAAAGCTTCAAAGAGGTTTCCATAGGATCAAAAGAGCCCCACTGAGAGAGATTAAAGAGAACATTCAGGTGGGGGATTAAGGAGGAAAAATGAAGAAGCCTATAGTAAATGAGGAGGGTGAGATAATAGAGGAGGATGGAGGGGACGAAGAATTGCAGAAACAAGGGAGAAGGAAAAGTCAGAAAATAACTAAAATAAGGGAACTGGAGGCAATCCCATCAAAGCCTCCACAATGTAAATGAAGGTCCTGGTGTGGAATTGTCGAGGTATGGGAGGACCCTTGACAATTCCCCAACTAAATGAGGTGATAAATCTCCACTTTCCAAGTGTTATTTTTCTGGTTGAGATAAAAAAATCAGAAGACAATCATAGAAAAGGTACAAAAACAGATAATGTTTGACAAATGCTGTGTGGTAAACTCCAATGGTAAAGCAGGAGGGCTTGCAATGTTATGGAAGGAAGATATAGAAGTGATGAGCATTAATTAGGAGAGTTTCTTCATAGAGATGAAAATAAAAGATACTGAGTCAGGTTGTGAATAGTGGCTGGTGGGAATTTATGCTAGCACAGATGAGAATACAAGAAAGGAACAGTGGAAAATAAGAGCAAAAAAAGAGGGAGTGGGGGGAACATTGGTTATTGGTAGGGGATTTTAATGATATAAGATCTGGGGAAGAAAAATGGGGAAGAAGGAGGAGACATGAGAGTAGCTTTACTGAGTTTAATAGGTTCATAAAAGAAAAATGAGTTGGTAGATATAGGATTTGAAGGAAAATCATGGACTTGGTGCAATCAGTGGGAAGGTGAGGGGGAAGTAAAAGAAAGATTGGATAGGTGTCTTGCTAGTGTCAACTGGTATCAACAGTTTGATGGAGCATCATGTAGTCATATAGAAAATGAAGCATCTAATCATAGCATGCCCATGATGGATCTCAATCCAAATCAGAAGAACGTAAGAAGAAGATTCTATTTTGATCAGCGTTGGGTCAGGAATGAGGAAACCAAAGGGGTAATAGAAAGAGCTTGGGGATCAGAGCATCATGGATCAAGGATGTTTAAGGTGACAAGAAAGATAAAGGAGTGCAGAATGACATTGTTAACATGGAAAAGAAATCACAGCATGAATTTAGGAAAGAAGATTCAGGAGATAAAAGAGAAAATACATGAGCTAAAGAATAGCAATAACCTAGGAGAGAAGGGTCAATTAGTTGATTTGAAGTTGCGACTGAGTAAAGCATATCGAGAGGAGGAATTATACTGGAGTTAAAAGGCAAGGACTAGGTGGTTACAGGAAGGAGACAAAAACACTGCATTCTTCCATGCGAGTGTAATGACTGCGAGGAAACAAAGGAAAATCACAAGTCTGCAGAAGGATAATGGAGAATGGTGTAAGAACGAGCAGGAAGTGAAGGAGGAGATTTGTGGATATTACAAATAGCTGCTCACTATTGGAGATTCAGAACAAATGGAGGAAACAATGCAGGGAGTTCCCACTACTATATCACGACAGATGAATGAACACCTGATAGACCTGTGGGGGAACAAGAGATACACAAAGCACTCCTCTCCATGCATCCAAACAAATCACCTGAGACAGATGGTATGTCTCCTCTCTTTTTCCAAAAATACTGGAACATTGTTGGATTAGATGTGGTGAATGCAGTAGCTAGTTTTTTTCATACTGGAAACATGCTTAAGGCTGTCAATGAAACTTTAATCACTTTGATTCCTAAGGTGGAAAATCCTATCAATCTGACCCAATACAAACCTATTAGCTTATGCAACACCTTGTATAAAATCATTTCAAAAGTTCTAACTAATAGACTAAAAGTTGTCTTGAATATATGCATAAGTGAGACCCAGTCTGCTTTTGTTTCAGGGAGACAAATTGTTGATAATGTTCTCATTGCTCATGAAGTGATGTATTTTTTGAAAAACAAAAGAAAAGGTGATACGAACGCGAAAGCAAAGATTAGATCGTAGAGGACACGTTGGATGGAATTGAACCCACACTTGGACCACTCAAGGACGGATTCAACGGTAGAGGACGCCACAATCAAGTATGAGTGCTTGATTGATAAGTCAATAAACAACCTAAAAACCACGTTAGGATGGTCAACTTAGCTTTCACAAGCTAAAGGAATTTGCCTTAATGGAAAACGAAATTCTGGAATTTTATTATTAATATTCCGAAAACTGCATGTAAAACATCACTTGAAACTATTTATAGCCTTGACTAAACGCTAGTAAAGCTTGAAAAATAGCAAAGGAAACTTCGGCAGCCCACATTGCCGTTTGGAGCTTGAACACTTGCATCTTCAATTGTAAGCAACACTGTAATACTCTTGTAAGGATTTTCCAATTCAATCCCTTCAATGGGCGGTTTCTCTTGGACTTGGACGGCATGAACCAAGGCTTGAAGTGACTCCTTGAATCTTTTGGCTCGTGCTCGTGTCACTGGGTCTTGGGGCACCTTCACAGGGTCCACCTGAGTACAGGGTCTACCTTTCCTTTAAGGAAAGGTAGGATTCATGGCTCTTAAACTTGACATGTCAAAAGCATATGATAGGGTGGAATGAAAATTCATAGGAAGAATGATGATGCATATGGGCATCTGTCCTATCTTTGTTAGGTGGATTTTATCTTGCATTTCCTCAGTCTCTTATTCTTTCAATCTTAATGAAGCTAAGGTGGGATATATTAAATCCAGCAAAGGCTTGAGACAAGGAGACCCCATTTCTCCTTATCTTTTCCTAATCTGTGCAAAAGGGTTGTGACACTTGATAAACACAAAGGTTGACAAAAAGATGATCACAGGAATCAAGGTGAGCAAGAATAGTCCACAAATATCACATTTATTTTTTGCAGACGATTTCATGATTTGCTGCAAAGCAACAATCCAAGAGGCTAAACAAGTGAAGGAGATTTTAAAGAGATATTCAATGGCTTCAGGACAATTAGTGAATTTTGAGAAATCAGCAGTGTACTATAGTAGGAACACCCCAATGACAAGTAGAGTAGCCATCTGTGAAGAGCTAGGGAACTTAAAGAAGGCAACCAATAGCAAATACCTGGGGCTACCAATGGCGATAGGAAGGACAAAGAACCAAGTGTTTGGTTATATCAAAAGTGCAGTCACCAAAAAGCTGAAAGGTTGGACAAATAAAATGTTGAGCATGGCTGGGAAAGAAGTGCTTATCAAATCAGTGATACTAGCAATGCCAAACTATGCAATGGTGTGTTTCAAACTGCCAAAAGGACTGTGTGTGGACATTTGCAAGAGTATAGCAAATTTCTGGTGGGGCAGTAACGAGCAGGAAAAGAAACTTCACTGGATTAGCTGGAAAAAGCTAGCTGATGTCAAAGGAAAAGGGGGCTGGGATTTAGGGATTTGGAAGCTTTTAATAAAGCTTTACTTGCCAAGCAACTTTGGAGAATCATTTACTATTCAAATCTGCTTATGAGTAAAGTGATAAGAGACAAGTATTTAAAAGATCATAAATCCCTAGATAACCAGCCTCCTACCTCAGCTTCTGGGTCTTGGAAAAGCATACATAGTGCATGGAGCTTGTTGGAAGAAGGATTATGGAAGAGAGTGGGGGATGGAACACAGGTTAACATATGGAAGGACAGATGGGTGATAGGATCAGAGACAGGACGAATTTCAACTACAAGTCCCACAAATTGCCAATTACAAACAGTCAGCCAGCTAATACGTGAAGAAAGATGGAATGTGGAGATACTGTAGAAAGTTTTCAACCAACCAGATAGAGAGAAAATCACTAGCATGCCTCTTAGTATGTTTAAAAGACCAGATAAATTTTTCTGAAATTTTGCAAAATCTGGAATCTCTACAGTCAAGACAGGTTATACAAAGGCTGTGCAAGGTGGCAGTAAAATCAAAGGAAGACAGAAGTTGGGGGAGGAAACGAGCTGGGAAATAAGGAAGTATAGTGTTTGGAAATAACTTTGGAATCTGAATCTAAAGCACAAAATCAAACACTTCATCTGGAAGTGTTTGCAGGATGGAGTTGCTGTGAAAGAAGCCATTTATAAAAGAACTGGAAGAGGGGATAAGATCTGTACAATTTGTGGGGATGAAGTAGAAACAGTTGAACACATGCTCTTCACTTGCCTAAGAGCCCAAATAGTGTGAAAATTAGCACCAGTTAGATGGGAGGAGCTAAGAGACTTGCAATGTAATTTGTGGAGATGGTGGGAGGCGGTTGCTCGGACAGGATCAAAGGATCATGGGACGGAGCATATAAGTTTGACAGCAAACATCCTATGGCACATTTGAAAAGCAAGAAACAAGGTGGTTTTTGAACATCAAAGGAGTGAAGGGCAGGATATAGTTCTGAGAGCACATCAAGAATGGCTGGAGTATGAGGAGGCGCGGCAGCAGGAAAGGGCGACCAAAGCGAATAAAAGAGCTGTGAGGCAGGAAGAGTAGGTGAAGGTACTAGCAATAGGAGGAGTCATCCGAATCAGTATAGATGCTGCACTCAATGCAAGGATGATCAGAACAGGAAAAGGAATAGTCGCACGACATTGAATAGGTGAGATTTTAATAGCAAAGGGAGTAGTAGAACGAAAGAAGGGTGAAGCTCTAATGAAGGAAACACTAACCATTAGATTGGCTCTCCAAATGGCACGTGAAGCAGGCTGGAGGAAGATAGCCATCGTATCAGATTGCAAGACGGCCACAGACTACATCAAAGGCAACAATGTACAAGATGGAATCCTAGCAACCATCTTGGAAGACATTGAGGATCTAACATTAGATTTTGACTATTGCACAATTTCTTGGGTGCCAAGAACAGTTAATATAGCAAGTCATAGATTAGCACTTTTTGCATCAAATCTAGTTAATGATATAGATTGGGAAAGTCACTTCCCAAGTTGGTTGAAAAAGGCAAATAGATTAGATGAAAGGGCTATTGCCCCTTTTGTAAGTAATCCTTATAGTATCAAGTGTTAATATTTATAAAGCTATTATCGTTTGTTGAAAAAAAAGTGATTTTTAGAAAGGAGGAGTCGGCACTCAGAATTGGTTTTCTAAAGGTACTGAGTTACCAAAAATAGATTTTCCCAAAAATTTTCAATTTAAATGTCAAATCCTTTCTGTAGATGATTTTTGGTCTCTAAAAAATGAGATAAATAGATTTGGGAGCTACAGTTGAGGAAAGGGAACGCCAAGACTCAATTTCCTTCAAGGCATCCTTCTATATGGTCAACACCAACTGCATGTTTTAATGAAACTCTGATTATGTGTCATATCTTACATGTCATCTATGTGAATGCAAAATTGAAGGACCTAGGGAGGAGATTGAATCAAGACAAGTTTTCCTTCACGGTTCCATTGGTGGTATTGCATCATTTATGAGGCCCAAGCATAATGTCCTTTATCGCTCACGAGAAATGCAAATGGACTCCAAAATTAAATAAATAAATAAATAATTAGAGTTTGTATATGTAGGCATAAGTGAACAAGAATAAGAGTTGCAGGATAATAGATACGGAGGCTAAGGCTTGTAACACATAATGTTTGCTTTCTTGTTGAGTAAGGATGTGCTAAGGTATTGAAAGTCAAACTTAATTATCTCTTTTTCATATGTAAGAAAAGACTTTTCTATCCTCATCAAGCAAAGGGATAATTATTCATAAATCCTATATTATATGCAATTCTACATGCTATATATACTAAACACACAAGGGATATAGATTCTAATTAAAGAAAAGTATACACTGGCATACGAGATGATAAAAAACCTAGAGAGAAAAAATGCATAAATAATGAAGTGAACCCAAAAATAAAATGCATGAATCTAGCGCAAAGAGCATAATGGACTAACATTGGACTAATCCGTTTTAGAGAAGAATACACATCTAGGATTTGACTAGCGTACAAATGCAAGATATAAAACCTCATAATAGTAAATGATGAATGACATAGAAAGCAAATGAAGCACAAATACAAGTGCATCGGCACATAAGCTAATTTCAAGCATGTTTGCCCTGAAGAAAATAATCAATATGACCATATAAGCACAACACTGTATCTATTACATTACCCACAAATATACAATTTAATATTATAAAAAAGAAAAAAAAGTACAACCAATCCATCACATTCACTGAAGAGATACAATTTAGGTATTCCCAAAATGTTTTGATGACCCTCTCCCCCATCAGGGAAGAGTCTCTTTTCTTAGAAATATATCACTAAATAAGGAAAAAATAAAATATCTTAAATGAATGTAGTAAAATCAAATAGTACACAAAACATATAATATACGTTAGAGCAAAGGGGTAAATTTAAAAATAAAAGACGTACCTTCCTCGAAGTGCTTGCTCAAAAAGTGAGGAAACAATGCCTATATAAGACCCAAAATAAGAATGAACTTCAAGGTAGAAATTAACGAACAGTAAAGTACTTAAATGGATTGGCACCACCTAACTGAAAATAATCATGCAAATAACACACTAAAGGAATTAAAAATGAAATAAACCTATAAACTATACAAACAATAGCAATTTAAAGAAAGAAAAATTATCCTTATTGATTAAATAAGATTTTTCTAGGGACCTATTTGAAAAGAGAGAAAATTATTTTAGGAAAAATTACTATTTTTCTAAACTTTGGAGGTGAAAATGTAAATTCTAAACATTCATTAATTATAAAAATTTGCTCCCAAAAAAATTGTTAGGGTTAAAAACATCATCATTTAAAATCAATCATTAAACAAGTCTAAATGAAACAACATCAATTAGCCATCAATGTGATAAATTAAGGTGTGCTGTGTAGACACCAAAATTTTAATTTTTTTATTTTTTTATTTTATTTTATTGATAATTATTATCTATTTTATTTATTAATTTCATGATTTTTGTTTTTAGACATTTTTTACCATTTTAAATACCAAGTTTTTTTAATTTAGCTTTATTTATTATTTTTATTTTTAATGATAATTATATACCAAGTTTTTTTAATTTAGCTTTATTTATTACTTTTATTTTTAATGATAATTATATTATTATTCATTTTGCTCATTAGTTTCCTAATTTTTATTTTTAAGACGTTTTAACATTAAATTTCGAAAAAAAGAAAAATTTAATTTAGCTTTATTTATTATTTTTATTTTTAATGATAATTATATACCAAGTTTTTTTAATTTAGCTTTATTTATTATTTTTATTTTTAATGATAATTATATTATTATTCATTTTGCTCATTAGTTTCCTAATTTTTATTTTTAAGACGTTTTAACATTAAATTTCGAAAAAAAAGAAAAAATTTTTACAAAAATGTGGGTTTTAATCCTTTTAGATTCAATAATTAACAATTTGTTGCAAATTAGCTTCAATTAGGAATTAATGTTTCCGTTCACCTAAGTTAATTGAAAATTAGTAAACTATAACGATAAAATGAAAAGAATATAACGATAAAATGAAAAGAATAGAATTTTAGCATTTTATTTAATTTTATTGATCTTGTTTCATTTTATTTATTTATTTTATTTTATTTATTTAGAAAAAACCATTTGCTGCTGCAAAAAAAAAAGGGGAAAAGGAGGAATTCACGCGCGCGTGCCAGCCACGCGCGCTGCTTCTCATTTTGCATCATACCAGTAGAAGCAAAGTAGCAGAACGAACAGCTGGGATTTGTCTAGTGTTTTCCTCGTTCATTTTTTGTCATTTGGTTGGCTCCGTTTGATCACTTTAAGCTCCTTCCAGCTGGCTTCAATCAAAACACCAAGAGGAATCTAGAAGGGAGTCATCTGATGGCTCTAAGAATTGGACGGAAATAGGTTTTATGAGGGCCATTGAGATGAGGGTTGGGAGGATCTTGATCTCATATAAAGAGTAGAGAGGAATGAGAGTGAAGGGGGCGGCTGAGAGAGATAGAACTGGAAGGCTGAGGAGAGAAAGGAGTGACGGCTAGGGTTAGAGAAAAGAGTAACGGGAGAGTGAGAGATAGAGTGAGAAGGGAGAGACCGAGAGAAAAAAGGAAGGATCTGGGGGCGGAAAGGAAAGAGCGTCTTCGGCTGAGGGAAGAGACGGGAAGAGGACTAAGAAAGCTGAAGGCAACCGAGAGAGGGTTAGAAAAAGAAGAAGCAAAGAATCAAGAGGAAACAAAGAAACTTAGGAAATTCCAGATTTGAGGGTTCTTCATCAAGGTCTGCAGCAGGTCTTGTTAGCTTTCTATGGAGTACGATCATCTTCCAAGCTCACGGGTTCCACATATTTGGTATTAAGATCTTCAAAGTAACCCTTTCTTTCCATTTCCTTCACCTACACATACTCAGATTTGCATGCTACAGTGTTGTGTGTCTGGTTTCATGGTTCTGTATTTTCTTCCTTCGGTGTTTTCTTTTTCATACGTTGTTGGCTCAGATCTTTGCCCTATCTCATTGCATCTGGGTCTTGTGTTATTGTGGATCATGAGACCCTTTTTGTGTAGAAACTATCCCATGTTTCTTTTAGTTGGCAGCATACCCATTCCATTTGTAAAAAACTTCATGAACGAATCTGGTTCTGCAAGCTTTTCCTCCAACCCAGATTTTCTTTCTTTTGTGTGTTTAGTATTGCATCCGGATGATGAGTTTACGGATTTCTATGAGTTTTATCTGATGAATCTGTGGGGCGTTGATGTTTATGACAGGTTTTCATGTGTTTGAGCAAGCACCTCAAAAAAAAATGGCTTGAGGTTTCGGGCAAATCTGTTCTGATGTTTCCTTGATCGCTGCTCTGCCTTTTTTCTTGCTGTTTGTGTAATTTTCATGTTGGGTTTCAGTGTTAAATGGAGTAAGTGACAAGTTTTTGTTGTTTGCTTGGAGATTGATTCATCTGATCTACACGTTTGATAATGAAATAAAAAAAAAATAGGTGGAAAGCCTTTTGAATGAATCTGGTTTGCTGTTAATCTTGTACTTGGGTTATGTTAACAATGGTGATTTGGCGATTTATGTGAATTTAGTTGATAAATAATGAGTTTGGTTGGATTCTTTTCGTATGCAATCTGCATGGGTTTGAGCTGCAAGTTTGAAGCAGAAAATTGTAGAAAGAAACCAGAAATTTGAATGACATCTAAAGGTCTTGATGCTTCCTGATTCTTTGCTTGTTATTGTTTCCGGATCCCACAACTCAAGTCATTGGGGCTGTCTTTTGTTATCCGAGTCTTATGTGTTGGTTTTCCTCTCATTACTTGTGTTCTTTCCTATTCTACACGTTCCTATCTCAGAAACTTTGTTGGCCAAAAAACTGGGTAGATTAGTTGATGCTTGGATCATTATACAAGAGGGTGGGGATTTTTTTAGAATGGCATGTAGTGGTTTCATCCCTTCCCTTTGTTGTGCATAGAGACATGAATGTTGAATAGCGTAGCTGTAAGTTGTGGAAAACTTGAGGAATATGCGATTGCAGAAATTTTCTCTTTGGTTGCAGGAAGAAGAAGGTTTTTCGAAGCATGCATGAAAATATTTTCAAAAATTGCCCTTCAACCCCTTAGTTTCTATCTAAGGCTATTATGGCCCCTAAAATTGGAAATTTAGTCAATCTTGACCTTTTAAAATGTTAATTTCTTTGATAAGGTTTAATTTATTTTCTTTTGGGTTGATTTTAGTGAATTTTTATGATGATTTTTGAAGGTTTAACAATTGTTAATAGATTTATAGTTTGATTTGGATTTTAGTGGAATTTTAAATAATTTGTCGTTTAATTATGATAAATAAGTTACCATTCATCTTTTGTGAAGTTTTAGAATTTGATTTTGATAGGTCTCATCTTAAGCCATCAATTTTAGTATTTTATTTTAGACCCTTAAAACTTTTTAATTATTTTAATTAGGCCCGTGTTTGCTTTAATTTTATACACATGGGTGGTTTATTCCGTGTTTAATTCTCATTTCATGATTAATGTTCACTTTTTGTGTTTAATTTTCGTTTTCATGTAATTATTTGTTAATTAAAGTGGTGCCTTAACCCTTTTATTATTTTGGAGGGTAAATAAGTAAATTCGTGTCATTAGGGCTCCAACTCAAGGGAGGTACACTCTATCCCTGATTTTTTGCTTTATTTGCCCCTATGTGCATTTATATGACTTTATGTGTTTAATTGCATGCCTTTTGAACGTTTTTCTTTCATTTATTCATTTTAGTTATTTAATTTAGTATATTTATTTTAATTTTTGGTTATTTATAAGGCATTTAAATGCCACAATTGTAATAGTTAGGTTATTATATCATTTTATTTAAATTCTTTCCCCCTTTAGATTGTAGTAGGGCTCCCCGAATGTAATAGTTAGGGATTTATTCGCTTTACTTGTTTTGTGTGCCTAGCATGCCTATGTGTTACGTGTTTACCGCTTTTTTAGGACTTTGTATCTAGATATCATGCTTATTTGCTATGTGTTTATGTGAACTTATGTGTTTATTCGCTTTTATTAGTTTTACATGATTAGTTAGTTAAAAAATAATTATGTATGACGTCACCACGCTAGTCCAACGCTAGTTGTGGCCCTATTTCCCGCTTTCTCGCTAGTCCAACGCTAGTGAGAACTTGTAGACATGGGCTAATCCAATGCTAGACCCTTAGGAGCCCTTCGAGCATTAGATCATGTTTGTGTGATAAAATCACTTCACCTCATGCATATTGTTCACTTTTATGGTTTTCTTATCATTTTGCATGACATTTTTTACTATCCCTTACCCTATATTGCCTCTATATGTATATTCCTTACCCCTTTTGTATGTGATACATGACATTAGACTTGCATTCCATTTAAGAGTTAGAATTAGGTTAGTACATTTGCATGATTAGATAGGAAATAACCCCTTAAATATGGGATATGGACGAGTTTGCCTTTCTAACCTTAGCACGCTCGTATTCCCTCTATAAAAGGGAAAATTAAGTCACGAACATTAGTCCTCTGTACCCAACATGATGCATTCCTTTAGAACATGTATATTTGTATAATTATGATTATTATTATTATTCTTTCTTTTTTTTTGTTAGAGTCTCATATTTTTGCACAATTCGTGACTACTTAGAAAGTTTACTTTTGGGCGTCGCAACTAATGCGAATTGCATCAAATAACTTCGAAAAGATATTTTGACCACAATAATTAGGTCTAGGTTTGCATTCATGTAAATACTTCCAAAATGTGATAAATTTTTAGGTTAAAATAAGAAAATCCTTGACTAAATCACGCAACTAGCTTTGGTTAGGTTGAGAGGGTGTCTTGGATTTTTATCCTTGCCTTCCCTCTCTTCAAATGTGACTCCCAAATCTTTTTCTCTGATTTTCGTGGATTTAGGAGTCGTTTAAAAAGGGTTTTCTACTTTTTCTTTAAAAAATTCATTTTAGGTGACTTGGTACACTTCAACTCGATACCAAGTGGCGACTCCGATTTTTTATTTAAAAACCCTTTTTAAACTATTATTTGGGTCAAATCGTCGCATTTTCAAAGTCCCATTTAGACCCATTTTGTTTTCCTTATTTATTTTCTAACAAATAAAAAACACATTTTTTCAATCAAAATCAAACCAAAAATCCATTTTTCTATAAAACTCATTTATTTTTCCTTTATTTTTATTATTTTCAAAAATGGGGCGCGACAGTTGGCGACTCCACTGGGGATTTAGAGAGTCCGAGCAAATTTGATTTAGTCAATCTTTTTCTTCTTTTAACCTTCTTATATATCACATTTAGAGGTTTTAGGTTGCATTCTTTTTTCCTTTTCTTTTTCTCTTCTTTTTTAGAGTTTTTTGCATCTACCACGCGCGTAATCACTCCTCGCACACTATGTATGTGATGAATGGATGGTTTATTTATTACTTGTATCGCGCTTGCATTTTGGGTGGAGGGAAATAGTCGCCCTAAGAACCGTCGACCGCATTTGATGGTATTTGATCCTTCCCTTCGATAGGGGCACTTCATACGTGCATACGCTTTATTGTATATCCCTAATTTCTTTTTACTTTTAGTGGTTGTCATACCACTCTTCCCTTATTAGGATTAGATCGATCCACTTGGACATGTGGCCGTGGCACGACGTGCACGTACTAATGTCCCAGGGATCACCCGAACCACCGACTCTTGGGCATTGGGATTGATGACCCTTCGCCTTTGGTCTGAAGGTTTGGGAGTCTTAAAGTCTCGTCAAAGTCTAGGTGCATTAACGAGCCCCAACCTCATGCATCCATGATTAGATTGCCTAGGTGAGAGTCGACCATACCCAATTAGGAACACTAGGCACGAAGGGAGGGATTCCACCCCTTTTTCCTTATCTGTATCATCTAATTGCCTAACGTGTTATGTGTTATTTGTTATCTAACATTTCTTTGTTTTCTCATCTCTTGCATTCACAAACAATAGGAAATAGGAATTCTGGCATGATCCTCTTTTAGAACCTATCCTTTTAGATAGGCTATTGCACGTTTTAATTCAAATATATTGCATTTGTAGGTTAATAAGTACATATCATTTTAGTCCCACCCTGGTGTACAAATGGTCCCTTTAGGTCATTCTATCATTTAAATTGCATATTTAATTGCTTTAATAAACTGGCATCATGCATAAATTTTAGAGGGAATGCCGTATAGGGAATCCCGTGTTAGGAATAAGCCGCCTTGTGTCTCGGATACGTAATCCAATGAGACTTGCACGTCTATATTTGTTGTATCATCCAAAGGGGTAGTGCACGAGATAAGGTAGGATCCGATTTTTTTCATGATAATAAAACAACTTTTGCACATTAGAATATGAGCATCTAATAATCCTCTTTTGGCCATTTTAATATAGTTGGTAAAATTCCCTTGCGTAGAGGGCATTAATTTGAAGAAAATCACAAAATAACTCCTCATTGTTGAGACAATAAATGAATTAAGGCCAAATCATGATTTTAAAAGGCTCATAGGCTAATGCATTGCAACAAACTTTTTGAAATTACTAATAGACATTCAATTCAATCAATTTTCAAATAAACCATCAAATTCATCCAATCCATTTTATTAATTCATTCATTTTTAGGACAATTTAGTCAATTTTTAAATAAATTATCAAATTTCATTCAATTCATTTGACCATTTTACCCTTTTTAGGGTGATCTAGTGATTTTTGAATAAATTTTCAAATTCATTCAATCTATTTGGCCAAATGTATCCATTTTAGGGCAATCTAGCAGAGTTCATCAATTTCATCCGATCCATTTGACGATTTAGAGTTTTGATGGCAAATTTAGAATTGAAATAGCTAGTTGTTTTTGAGAAAATTCATCCATGGCGTTCATTCCATTTTGATAGATTAGGGTTTCTAGCCATTACAATGGTTAAATTGATTTGAATAAATTCCGGTGCCAAGCAAAACCATTCATTCGGATTTGTTCTCATTTTGTTAGAGGTCTCCCGATGTTCAATCTGTCCAAAATTTTCAAATTATTTTCCAATCAAATGAATTGATCGGGTCCATCAGGTATTGTATACTGCCTGCTCTGAAGGATTGCATTTTCAGGTTAGGCCAACCCTTAACGTAAAAAGGGTCCTCCAATAGGACATGCATCCGAATTACCTCAATATATACTAACTCCTGTCTTTTTCTTTTCTTTTCTTTCTTTTAACAAACAGTTAAACGAGAAAGGCATCTAATAAGGGGTTTTCCTACATTCTCAGATAGTAATTGCCAATATAACTACCCGAAGAAACCCCATTATCACCCGATCGCATAGCCGAGGTTCAAGAGATAGTGTAAACATGAGTACCCATCCAGAATCATCTGATAGGCCTGCAACCACCGGCACCATCATCCGACATGGCGAATTTGGGGGTTCAACTGAATGAAATTCTAAACCGATTTAATGAATTGAGCAACGAAATGATGGCACAACGGCGCGTGATCGATCAATTGGTCGCTGGTGGCGGTAGTGGTGAACCACATGAACCCTTACCCTCTGACCAACCTGAACCTCAACCAATATTCTTACCCTATACCCAAGCCGTTGTTACTTCACAAGTTATCAATCCACCTGAAGAAACCTTTACCTATCCCCTCATGGCCCACCACCTACTTATGCACCTAACATCCAAATTAACTCTTCTCATGCCCAAATTCCCCAGAATTATCCACCTGTTAGTTTGAATATGCCCCCTGAACCATTCATGTTAAACACCGCTACTCAAGAAAAAAGCTGAAGCTAGGGAGTCATCCGCGCCTGTGCATAAAAATTTGTTAAAGAGATTAGATCAATTTGAGGAATTCATAAGAAAAAACCAGGGTTTGAGCAAGTAAGGAGGCCTGGACTACAGTGAGCTGTGCCTTTTTCCGGATATGCAATTGCCAATGGGTTTCAAAACACCCAAGTTTACCAAGTACGATGGAACTGGCAATCCCAAGACACACCTTCGAATGTTTGCAAACAAGTTAGGGAGACCGATAGATGATGAGAATCTGCCTGTACGCCTATTTCCTGAGAGTCTAGAAGGCGACGCATTGGATTGGTATTCCAACTTGAAGCCTGAGGATATGAGATCTTGGCTTGACTTGTCAACTGCTTTTGTAAGGCAAGACGAGTACAATTGTGAGCTTGCTCCTACGAGGACCACACTGGAAAGAACCAAAAGGAGACCATCTGAGAATCACAAGACCGTATGCAAAGAGATGGAGAAAATTGGCTGCCAAGGTGGAGCCTTCGATGACCGAACAAGAAATTATCCGTACTTTCATTAAATCTCACAATCCACCATATTTTGAGGAGATTTTTCGCATGACTCATTTGTAGAAATTGTCAACAAATTGGAGGAGTATGACGAATTTGTAAGAACGGGAAAGATCGTTAATGTGTCGGCTTTAAAATCACAATTGGAAGCGATGCAAAATCACGGTGGCAGTAGCAAGAAATCTCCATTCAAGAAGAGGAGAAGAGGAGGCTTCATTTGTCTGGAATCAAGGTCCTTCTTTCCGACCTAGAAACCAACAATACCCCACTTATCCATCCCATTACCCATACCAGCCACGCCATCGACCTGTTTATCATAACACTATTAACCATCCTCAGTCCCGACCAAATTATCCAAATACAACCAAAACTCCTTTTCATATTTTCCCACCTAATTTTCAAAATGGACCTCGCCCTCCTTATAACCCAAGAACCAATTCCACCCACCAACCAGAACTACAACTATCAACAAACCAATGACACTCGAAACCCAACCCGATATAGAACTTTTACCAATCTAGGTCGGCCCCTTGATCAATTATATGAACAGCTTAAAGTCGCAGGGAAAATTGGTATGATGCCTCCTAAAGTCTATACTAAAGGAGTTCCCCCTGGTTTATGATCCCCAATCTTTTTGTGCGTATCATTCTGGGGCTCCTGGACTTCTACTGCCAATTGTTGGGTACTTAAACATAAAATCCAAGACATGATTGAGGCCGGAGACATAAGTTTTGAGAAAGAGAGAAGAACAAGGGCCAAGTGTTACCAAAAACCCTTTTCCTGCGCACAAAATACTGTAGGGGCTATTACTACCAATGAGGAGTTTGAGCAACTTGCCAAATACGCTGTGGGGGAGAATGAAATAATCAAATAGTCCAAAAGCCTTTGGTGCTCGAATGAGTCATCTAAAACTGGACTGCAAATCACATTCCCTCTCAAAGGGAATTTTGGTAAATATAAGGGATTGTCTTTGGGTTGTGAACCATTGAAAGAAATCATTCGTATTGTCCATCTTGCGCATTCCCATTTTGTAAATAGTTTTGACTCAAATGTCTTTTCAATGCAAATCTTATGTTAAAAAGCGTATCTTTTGTTAAATAGTGTGTTATGACGTTTTATCCTTTATTTGAAATTTAATAAACTGTACAGTTTGTATATACTGTGTTACTTACTCATTCTTTTCAGATGGTCAAATAAAATACATTGACCCTTCGGATATCACCGTTTCGAAATTTGACGACTGCAATCCCGATATCTCTCACGAGTTTCAGAAGTAGAAACTCAAGACAAGAAAGATAACGAGGAAGAATCTGAGGCTTTGATAAAGAATCTTGAACAGTCTGAAGAGAAATCCAAACCGGACCTAGAAGAAGCAGAAGTCATTGATATCGGCACTGGGGTCAACTCAAGGAAATAAAATTAGTATTCATTTGAATGAAAAGCAGGAAAAGTGTTACAATAAAAAGGGCAATCCATGACTATTCGAAAAGAAGATAAAGTGTTGAAATGGATTCTGCCAATACAAAGAGAAGGCTAAGAGAAAATGGGCACCAAACTGGTAGGGCCCTTTTATCATCGAGGAAATATTGTCTGGTGGAGCACTTATTCTTGCAGAAATGGAATGGACAAGTTTCCTTAGCCGATCAATTCGGATATGTGTAAAAAATTCTTCAGCTTGATAAATGAAAATTACCTTTTAGGGTTAATGCGAAAAATGGAATGAAAGTCAGGCTCTCTTCCTTTCCTCTTGAAACATTTTATCCCTAATTATCCCTTTGAACTTTTAGAATAGATTATTTCGTTTGGCAACCCCTGAGGATCGCAAACCCTACACTGGGGCAAATTTAGTTTTTGGAAAAGAAAGAAAAACCCCACACTGGGTGCAAATTCAATTCTTGAAGGGAAGATGAAAGAAAAGAAAATGAGCAAAAGAAACCTCAATTAAAAATAAATTGGGGCAATTTGAAAAATTCAAAAGAGGAATGGGATGAGAGAAAGGAAAATGAAAACGAAAGAAAAGAAAACCTCAGTTGAGAATAAACTGGGGGCAAGTTTTGGCTTAACCCTAAAATAGGGTTAGCAACAATAATGCGATCTCAGATCATTTAAATCACTTTTGAAATCTGCTTTCAAGTCTTAACTTTTTTTAAGCATCCCACCTGACCCCATTACAAAAGCCGAAAGTCCTGGCTTCCATTCTTTGCATCACCTCTTTAAGGAAATTTTCTAAATCACATGGCAAATGATGTCAATACACCTTCACCGATTTTGCAAGGGAAGGTTTGGTAGCACTGATGCCACCATCTCTTAAAGCACATTTCTGAAATTGATAAAGACTATCGGCGGGATTTGTTTATTATGTGAAAATTCAAAAGGGCATCTTAGAAGAAAAGAAAAAGAGAAAAAAAAAGAAGAGGAAAAGAAGAAAAAGCAAAAATGAAAATGGAAAATGACAAAAAAGAAAATAAAATGGTGAAGTGATAGCCTTAGTGAAAACCCGAAAGGGCGCTAAGATAGGGTTTTATGAGGAGAAAGTGAGTTAGGAATGGAATGGCTGAAAACTCGGTTCATTGGAATTTCCTATTCACCTTGTGGTTCAGTTGCAAGCATTGAATTCTGGAATGGCGATATCCAAAGGGTCAAATGTGGCGATTTATTCGAGATCAAAGTGTTTGGGTTTATCCAACATAAATTATTGAGTTTATAAGTTCGTTTCTCTACAATTAATTTCCTTTCAAACAAAAAATAAGTGATTGTTTTCATGTTACTTGAATTTTCATCTTTTTTGTAAATAAAATATTTTCTTGAATTTCATGATCTCATTTATCTCCTTGGAATTTATAAATTGGCAATCCCTATGATTTATTGAAATTGCCTGGATACCAGAGGTCATAGTTGGCAAGCATTGGAAGTTAAGAAGATTTGATATAGTTCACAGAGCGAAGTTGAGTTTTGCTATATCGGGGATTTATCAAAAGGGCGATCCATGTGATTTATTGAAATGGCCTGAAACTCAAGTGTCTTATTAGCATTGAAAGTCAACGAAACTTGATCAGATCACAGAGTAAAGTTGAGTTTTCGCAACGTCAAGAGGAGAACGCTCAAATGCTCATGTTTACACATTTTTTGAAGAAAGGGGTTGATCGGATGGTGGTGGCGTTATCTGTTATTATGATTATTTCTAGTTTTTGCAGGTTCGAATACTGAAAAGCAAAACTTGGGGCAGAATTTTTTTATAATTGTGGAATATCACTCAGAATTGAAGGATTCGGACCGAGAAAGAGGTGAATCAAATCTTTATGGAGCAGCAACCATGCCGTAGTACAAATGATCGATTGCACAATAATTGATCGAAACTGGGGCAAATTATTTTGAAAAGATTCTCTCAAAAAAAAATTTTAATTTCGAATTTAATTTCTAGTTGGTGAAGTCTCAGCGTCCGCTGCGCACCCTTCTATCCCCCATTCTCGACAAATTTAATTTCAAATTTTAATTTCCAGTTGGTGAAGTCTCAGCGTTCGCCGCGCCACCCTTCTACCCCCCTTCTCAAAATCAAATTTAATTTCTCTTGTTAGGCAATTTAATTTTCTTTTGGTGAGTTTCAGCGTCTATCGCGCACCCTTCTACTCTTTTCTTAGCAATGTAATTTCCACCCAAGGTTCAATTCCTCGGCAGGACCGGATTTTATCCCGCTGACCATTTATACACGTTGGGACCGGGTTCATCCCGCCAACCTCGGCAGGACCGGGTTTTATTCCGCTGACCATTTCATATCGTTGGGACCGGGTTTCATCCTGCCAATCTCGACAAGATTGGGTTTTATCCCGCTGACCATTTCATTATCACGTTGGAACCGGGTTTCATCCCGCCAACCTCGGTAGGACGGGTTTTAAATCCGCTGACCATTTCATATCACGTTGGAACCGGGTTTCAATCCCGCCAACCTCGCAGGACCGGATTTTATCCCGTGACCATTTCATATCATCATTTGGACCGGGTTTCATCCCGCCAACCTCAGTAGGACAGGGTTTTATCCCGCTAACCATTTCATATCACGTTGGGACCGGGTTTCATCCCGCCAACCTCGGCAGGACCGGGTTTAATCCCGTCAACTTCGCAGGACCGGGTTTAATCCCGCTGACCATTTCATATCACGTTGGGACCGAGTTTCATCCCGCCAACCTCGACAGGATTGGGTTATCCCATTGACCTTTTTATTGCTTGCTTACATGTGTCAGCTATGCCAGAGTGACTGGAGGCAAGTATTGGTGTCAACGTCTTTGTCTCGAGTTTCTTCGAAATTCAGACAAAGAGGGACAAACTCTAGACACAAAAATTTTAATTTTTTATTTATTTATTTATTTTATTGATAATTATTATCTATTTTATTTATTAATTTAATGATTTTGTTTTTAGACATTTTTTAGCATTTTAAATACCAAGTTTTTTTAATTTAGCTTTATTTATTATTTTTATTTTTAATGATAATTATATTATTATTCATTTTGCTCATTAGTTTCCTAATTTTTATTTTTAAGACGTTTTAAACATTAAATTTCGAAAAAAAGAAAATGTTTTACAAAAATGTGGGTTTTAATCCTTTTACATTCAATAATTAACAATTTGTTGCAAATTAGCTTCAATTAGGAATTAATGTTTGACAAGTGTTTATTTTACGTATTTTAAAGTGCATTTTATTAGTTAATTTTGGTTTGATTATTTAACTTTTATAACTAAAATAACTAATGTTTTGGTAAAAATCTACATTTTATGTTAAAGCGGCTAACATTGCATTTCTAGTGCTTTTAATGGTAAAAAATTTCATATTTTACAGGTTTAATGATTCAATTATCAAATGAAGACCATTGAGAAGTATTTAGATGATTAATGATGGATTAAAGTGGTGAAAATAAAATATGAAGTGTTAAAGAAGAAATGCAATTTGTGGATAAAAGAATCAAGAAAACTCAGCTTTTGACAACTCTGACATGTTTTCGTATTTTGACCATATCTGGAGCTACACATATCAGATTGAGGTGAATTTTATACCATTTTGAAGCTAAGAGATATATCTACATTGGTATGAAGAAGTCAAGGCCAATTCAGCCGTTTTCCTGGTCAAAAAGATGAAACACAGAAGCTTTTCTGGATGGTCGGAAGCTGAAGCCCAGAATTGACCAGTCTATGGTATTTCGACCATATCTCTGTCCACCGATCTCCAAATTAGGGGATTCTTGAAGCATTGGAAAGCTAACTCAAAGGGCTACAACTTTGGTGTTTTGCACAAAGTTAGTTCGGCCTTCATCAAAGAGAAAATCATAGTTGAAGTGAGACCAAGTTGAAAACTCGAGAAGACAAAACGCGAGTTAAAGTCGCGTTTTGTGTAGGCGCGTTTTGTAGCCGAAAAGCTGCAATTTGCTCAGCCAATTCTCTTGTGTTCAGACTACTTCCAGCTATAAGTTGCAAGGGAATTCGGTGCACATGCTTCAGAATACAAAAGGGCAACAAAGGTGGCTTATTTTCAAGTCAAAAATGTTGGTTATTGACTATCCTAACAAATTTCAGATTTGGGAATCAAAGGATGGAAAAATTGACCAAGAAAAAGGAGTTTTTTAACCAATTTATATGTAGAGACATTGGGAGGTCAGAGAGACATACGGAGGAAGCTTGGAGTGCAGAAATGTAGTTCTTCCATTTCCTTAGTGTAGGATAGTTTAGCTAGTTAGTTCATCCACTCTTGTATAATGGCTAGATTAGGATGAAGATGGAGATGAAGAAGGAGAAGTTGAACCTCAAGTGACATGGGTTATCTCTTCTCCAACTCTTTATCTTTTGTATTGGATTCTTAAACATGGTTAATATGCAATTTCTGGATTTTGTGTTTATTATGTGTCTTTAAAGTTTATGTCTTGGGTTTGGTTGAACTTTCTATGATTTGTTAGTGTTTATTATTTGGTTATTTGATGCCATTATTTGAGCAAGTTATTTAGCACTTTAATTCTTCAAATCATGATTAATTTGGTACCATTAATTGTGATTATCTAAGGTGTTATTTTTGCAATGAAAAATTGAGATTTAACACTAGTTCAAGAAGTGCTAAACATAGGGAGTACACTCACGAAAGTAGAGGTGCACCTATGTGGTTTTGGTGATTAATTTCATGTAATTTCATTGGAGAAATGAACTTGTAGCTAATTTCATAACCATGAGAATAGGTATGGATTAGTTATGAGTATAATTGATTCAGTACGAAAGTAGGTTTCATATGCATGAGAAAATTACACCATAATTAGCTTAGATGGTAGTATTCAATGATCCAAATATAGCACTTGCATGAGTAGTGAGGGATACCATAACCTAAGGAGCTTCATTTGTCATTTTGTATAAGTTCAGTAGATTTCATTTCTTATAATTCATTGATAGTCTAAATAATAGAGAAACTTTAGTAACACCGGTAATTGTTCACTCTTTCTCGTGGGATCGATCCGATATATACCCTAAACTACTAGTTGACCTGTATACTTGCAGTGAAACGGGTGTATTTCGGATTTATTTTAACTTGTACGTATATAAAAATCCTGTCAAGTTTTTGGCGCCGTGCCGGGAAAGATTTGACAATATCGGTGTGAAGAGCAACTTTTATTAATTTAGACAATTTTTCTTATTCTTGTTGTTTTTGCTGTATCTTAGTGTTTTGTGTCATTTTTAGTATTTTGTTGAGTCAATTTTTATTTTTTCTGTTTTAGTGTGGTGTCTTGGAATCTATCTTTCTTAAATAATCTTGCTTTTGAGATTGTTTAGAAGTAATTTTAGATAATGAGAAGGGTAGGTGAATTTGGAGGACAATGCTTGAGAAATGAAAGATTGGCAATGGATGGTTACCAAGTGCAAAACTCCTTCAACAGAGGTAACCCAAGAATTACTGAAGGTATGTCTTTTGAAGATGGTTTGAAGTGTTTTAAAGGCAAAATTTGATGTTCTCATGTTACAAGTTCAAATGGACACAATTATGCATGAAATTGAGTAAGGGAGGAATGTTAATGATTTTAATTCTGATCATATGATTTGTGACTTGTGTGGAGGTTATCATGCTACTAATATATGTAGACAAGCACAAAATGTGGATTACTATAATGAATTAAATCATTACAATCTTTGTTTTGATCAATATAGTGCTAATTGGAATAATTCTCCTGCTTATGGTTGGGATAATCAATGTACTTATGATAATTCTTTATATTTTTACGATTACCAACCTAAATGTGTCCAATATGAACCAAGACCATCATGGGAGTTGGCAATAGAAAGAGTTGCTAATGATTCTAAACCATCTTGGGAGTTAGCTATAGAAAAATTAGCTAATGTGACTTCCGACCATTTTGATAGGGTTGAGGAAAGAATAGATGAATTAACTTCTCACTTGGTAGAATACATGAGCAATTGAATGTATTGTGTGAAGTTATTTCTTCTAATAATTTGTAAAATGATCCTAGGATGAATGGTGGAATGTTGTATGTGAAAATGAGTTGGCATTTTGATCCAAATGATGAATCTCAATTGTGTTTAATGAGCAAATATCCAGTTCACATGATAGTACCTTTGGAACTAATGTTGAATCTCAAGAGGTGAGTTTTAATGATTCATTTTTCATCCCTCTTGAGGAGTGTATAAAAAGTACAGGTTTTAAAGGTATTCCGGCCCAAGATACTCTCATGGCATTTCTTTTGATGAGTTCTCAAGTGGTGCATTTTCAAGATAATATTTATGAAAAACTTGGAATAGGTAAGTCACTTCCATTTCTCATATCATTAGAACATGTGACTTTTGCTATAAAGTCACCTTTTAATGATCTACCACGACCTAAAATGGTGGATTATTCTTTAACCAAACCTCCTTGAATAATGAAGTTCAATAGTCGAGCCAACGACTATAAACAAAAGCACTTGTTGGGAGGTAATCCAATGTTTTAGTACCTTACGTTATTTTGGTGTGATTTTATGGTTAAGGTATATGTTTGAGTTTATTTTGTTATTTTTCATTTGTAGGTATTGAAAATGGAAGCAAAAGTGACCAAATGAGGTGAAAAAGGTGAAGTTTGATCAAGGAACTCAACCCCTCGATTTGTGTTAAGGGAGTTGTTGATCCGTTAAAAGGGGGTAAAATGCATGTTTAGATCTTTTTACATGTGCGTGTATTGATAGTTTTGACAAAAGAATGATCTAGAATGCATTTTGAACATTTGGGGTAACATGTGTAATTTTTTTAAAATTGCATTTCTGGCAAAAATTTGCAGCAGAAAACATGGATGAAAAACGCTCCATTCAAGCCACGTTTTGAAAACGCTCCACTAAACCACGTTTTACACCAGCCACGTTTTCAATTCAGCATCTTTTGTACGAAAACGTGGATGAAAACGCTCCATCAAGTCACGTTTTAAAAACGCCACGTTTTGAAAACGCTCCACCAAGCCACGTTTTTACACCAGCCACATTTTCAATTCTGCATCTTTTGTACAGAAAACGTGGATGAAAACGTTCCATCAAGCCACGTTTTTGAAAACGCCCATCAAGTCACGTTTTGAAAACGCTCCATCATGCCACGTTTTACACAAGCCACGTTTTCAGTTATACCCAGAAGGAAGAAAACGTGCCTCACACAAAACGTGGCTCGAAGGCACGTTTTGTCAAGTCACGTTTTTCCTTCTTTTCTGAATGCTAAAAACTTGAGACTTGATTCATTCTTTATTCTTCTTCTTTTCCTCATATATTTTTGTACCTTGAGTTGCTTATCGTGTATTTTTTTTATAGGTACATCACCACCACAAAGGTTTAAGAATTACGGATCGCCGTTATAATGTTTATTAATGTCTTTGTTATCACCTTTGTTTCTCATTTTTCATTCTTAGATTTATATCACTAATGGACACCAATGGAACTCATGAAGTATTGAAGATACCATGGACAAAGGATGATTAAACTTCATATTCACGCATTTCAATCACAACAATAGGGGAGTATTATTATTATTATTATTTTAATCTTGATTTTCCTTTTTACACATTGAGGACAACGTGTATGTTAAGTGTGGGGGGAAGAATTGAGATTATATATATTGTATGTGATTGACTGTTGTTGCAAATATTGGACTTGTGTTTAAATTCAAAATTTTTTCAAAATCTTGTCCAAATTTGCGAAGTTGCCCAAAAAAAAATATTTCAATTTTTTTTCAATTTATCAAAGGGGTAACAAGTTCCATACCATTAGTAGTTCAAATTCTTTCTACATTTGAAATAAATATATATGATTTGGAAACTTCTTTTCTCATTTAATTTGGAAATGACTATTATGTGATTATAATTTTTTGTATTTGTAGAAAAGTATACCTTTTAAAGTGGAGAAAATTATACCTATATTTTTTTGCATATTTGATGAAATTTCTCTTTTTTTTGATTTTATAAGTTAAGTAATAAGTATGGTCAATAGTTACAATACTCTTCTCATGATTATTCTTTTGGAGGAATGTTATTATTTCTGCTTTGAAAAAAAAAAAAAAAAAAAAAAAAAGTAAAAAAAAAAGAGAAAAGAAAAAGTCAAGAAGTGAATAAAACTTGTTCTACTCCAATGGTTCTTGTACTTAGTAACCGGGAGTTTTCATCTAAAAATGTCGACTTTCGCGTAAAACGGTACTTGAATTAAGAGTATGCAAGGCAACTTGAGTATATGAAGTGTTGAGTAACCGGTGATCTTCATCTAAAAATGTCGATCTCGCGTCAAAAGGCACTCTCACATCTTAAGTAATATTTAGATATGTTATATGAATAAATATCTTTTTAAGCAAAAATAAAAAGATAATCATGAGTTTAGGAAGCATTTTATTGACCATATGAGTTACTTGCTTGTAAAATTGGGTAAGGATGAAAATTGATTTGAATTTGTTATAATGGTGGTATAATTGGCTCTCCTTTACTTGATATTATGAGTACTTGAGTTTAATTGAATGATTACATAATGGTTGTTTACCTTATTTTGAGAAAATGAAGTTGATTGTGCACATTTGTTTATTTTCAAAATATTGGATCATTGTTGGTTGTATTTCTTATTGCTTGAGGACAAGCAATGGTTCAAGTGTGGGGGTATTTGACAAGTGTTTATTTTACGTATTTTAAGTGCATTTTATTAGTTAATTTTGGTTTGATTATTTACTTTTATAACTAAAATAACTAAGGTTTTGGTAAAAATCTACATTTTATGTTAAAGCGGCTAACATTGCATTTCTAGTGCTTTTAATGGTAAAAATTTCATATTTTACAGGTTTAATGATTCAATTATCAAATGAAGACCATTGAGAAGATATTTGGATGATTGATGATGGATTAAAGTGGTGAAAATAAAATATGAAGTGTTAAAGAAGAAATGCAATTTGTGGATAAAAGAATCAAGAAAAGTCAGCTTTTGACAACTCTGACATGTTTTCGTATTTTGACCATATCTGGAGTTACACATATCGGATTGAGGTGAATTTTTGTACCATTTTGAAGCTAAGAGATATATCTACATTTGGTATGAAGAATCAAAGCCCAATTCAGCCGTTTTCCTGGTCAAAAAGATGAAACACAGAAGCTTTTCTGGATGGTCGGAAGCTGAAGCCCAGAATTGACCAGTCTATGGTATTTCGACCATATCTCTGTCCACCGATCTCCAAATTAGGTGATTCTTGAAGCATTGGAAAGCTAACTAAAGGGCTACAACTTTTGTGTTTTGCACAAAAGTTAGTTCGGCCTTCATCACAGAGAAAATCATAGTTGAAGTGAGGCCAAGTTGAAAACGCGAAAGACAAAACGCGAGTTAAAGTCGCGTTTTGTGTAGGCGCGTTTTGTAGCCGAAAAGCTGCAATTTGCTCAGCCAATTCTCTTGTGTTCAGACTACTTTCCAGCTATAAGTTGCAAGGGAATTCGGTGCACATGCTTCAGAATACAAAAGGGCAACAAAGGTGGCTTATTTTCAAGTCAAAAATGTTGGTTATTGACTATCCTAACAAATTTCAGATTTGGGAATCAAAGGATGGAAAAATTGACCAAGAAAAAGGAGTTTTTAACCAATTTATATGCAGAGACATTGGGAGGTCAGAGAGACATACGAGGAAAGCTTGGAGTGCAGAAATGTAGTTCTTTCCATTTCCTTAGTGTAGGATAGTTTAGCTAGTTAGTTCATCCACTCTTGTATAATGGCTAGATTAGGATGAAGATGGAGATGAAGAAGGAGAAGTTGAAGCTCAAGTGACATGGGTTATCTCTTCTCCAACTCTTTATCTTTTGTATTGGATTCTTAACATGGTTAATATGCAAGTTCTGGATTTTGTGTTTATTATGTGTCTTTAAAGTTTATGCCTTGGGTTTGGTTGAACTTTCTATAATTGTTAGTGTTTATTATTTGGTTATTTGATGCCATTATTTGAGCAAGTTATTTAGCACTTTAATTCTTCAAATCATGATTAATTTGGTACCATTAATTGTGATTATCTAAGGTGTTATTTCTGCAATGAAAAATTGAGATTTAACACTAGTTCAAGAAGTGCTAAACATAGGGAGTACACTCACGAAAGTAGAGGTGCACCTATGTGGTTTTGGTGATTAATTTCATGTAATTTCATTGAAGAAATGAACTTGTAGCTAATTTCATAACCATGAGAATAGGTATGGATTAGTTATGAGTATAATTGATTCACTACGAAAGTAGGTTTCATATGCATGAGAAATTACACCATAATTAGCCTAGATGGTAGTATTCAATGATCCAAAAATAGCACTTGCATGAGTAGTAGGATACCATAACCTAAGGAGCTTCATTTGTATTTTGCATAAGTTCAGTAGATTTCATTTCTTATAATTCATTGATAGTCTAAATAATAGAGAGAAACTTTAGTAACCGGTAATTGTTCACTCTTCCTCGTGGGATCGACCCGATATATACCTAAACTACTAGTTGACCTGTATACTTGCAGTGAAACGGGTGTATTTCGGATTTATTTTAACTTGTACGTATATAAAAACCCCGTCAATGTTTCCGTTCACCTAAGTTAATTGAAAATTAGTAAACTATAACGATAAAATGAAAAGAACAGAATTTTAGCATTTTATTTAATTTTATTGATCTTGTTTCATTTTTATTTATTTATTTTATTTTATTTATTTAGAAAAAACCATTTGCTGCTGGAAAAAAAAGGGGGGGGGAGGAGGAATTCACGCGCGCGTGCCAGCCACGCGCGCTGCTTCTCATTTTGCATCATACCAGTAGAAGTAAAGTAGCAGAACGAACAGCTAGGATTTGTCTAGTGTTTTCCTCGTTCATTTTTTTCATTTGGTTGGCTCCGTTTGATCACTTTAAGCTCCTTCCAGCTGGCTTCAATCAAAAACCAAGAGGAATCTAGAAGTGAGTCATCTGATGGCTCTAAGAATTGGACGGAAATAGGGTTTTATGAGGGCCATTGAGATGAGGTTGGGAGGATCTTGAATCTCATATAAAGAGTAGAGAGGAATGAGAGTGAAGGGGGCAGGCTGAGAGAGATAGAACTGGAAGGCTGAGGAGAGAAAGGAGTGACGGCTAGGGTTAGAGAAAAGAGTAACGGGAGAGTGAGAGATAGAGTGAGAAGGGAGAGACCGAGAGAAAAAAGGAAGGATCTGGGGGCGGAAAGGAAAGAGCGTCTCGGCTGAGGAAGAGACGGGAAGAGGACTAAGAAAGCTGAAGGCAACCGAGAGAGGGTTAGAAAAAGAAGAAGCAAAGAATCGAGAGGAAACAAAGAAACTTAGGAAATTCCAGATTTGAGGGTTCTTCATCAAGGTCTGCAGCAGGTCTTGTTAGCTTTCTATGGAGTACGATCATCTTCCAAGCTCACGGGTTCCACATATTTGGTATTAAGATCTTCAAAGTAACCCTTTCTTTCCATTTTCCTTCACCTACACATACTCAGATTTGCATGCTACAGTGTTGTGTGTCTGGTTTCATGGTTCTGTATTTTTCCTTCCTTCGGTGTTTTTCTTTTTTCATACGTTGTTGGCTCAGATCTTTGCCCTATCTCATTGCATCTGGGTCTTGTGTTATTGTGGATCATGAGACCCTTTTTGTGTAGAAACTATCCCATGTTTCTTTTAGTTGGCAGCATACCCATTCCATTTGTAAAAAACTTCATGAACGAATCTGGTTCTGCAAGCTTTTCCTCCAACCCAGATTTTCTTTCTTTTGTGTGTTTAGTATTGCATCTGGATGATGAGTTTACGGATTTCTATGAGTTTTATCTGATGAATCTGTGGGGGCGTTGATGTTTATGACTGGTTTTCGTGTGTTTGAGCAAGCACCTCAAAAAAAATGGCTTGAGGTTTCGGGCAAATCTGTTCTGATGTTTCCTTGATCGCTGCTCTGCCTTTTTTCTTGCTGTTTGTGTAATTTTCATGTTGGGTTTCAGTGTTAAATGGAGTAAAGTGACAAGTTTTTGTTGTTTGCTTGGAGATTGATTCATCTGATCTACACGTTTGATAATGAAATAAAAAAAAAATAGGTGGAAAGCCTTTTGAAATGAATCTGGTTTGCTGTTAATCCTTGTAACTTGGGTTATGTTAACAATGGTGATTTGGCGATTTATGTGAAATTTAGTTGATAATACTAATGAGTTTGGTTGGATTCTTTTCGTATGCAATCTGCATGGGTTTGAGCTGCAAGTTTGAAGCAGAAAATTGTAGAAAGAAACCAGAAATTTGAATGACATCTAAAGGTCTTGGTGCTTCCTGATTCTTTGCTTGTTATTGTTTCGCAGATCCGCACAACTCAAGTCATTGGGGCTGTCTTTTGTTATCCGAGTCTTATGTGTTGGTTTTCCTCTCATTACTTGTGTTCTTTCCTATTCTACACGTTCCTATCTCAGAAACTTTGTTGGCCAAAAAACTGGGTAGATTAGTTGATGCTTGGATCATTATACAAGAGGGTGGGGATTTTTTTTAGAATGGCATGTAGTGGTTTCATCCCTTCCCTTTGTTGTGCATAGAGACATGAATGTTGAACAGCGTAGCTGTAAGTTGTGGAAAACTTGAGGAATATGCGATTGCAGAAATTTTCTCTTTGGTTGCAGGAAGAAGAAGGTTTTTCGAAGCATGCATGAAAATATTTTTCAAAAATTGCCCTTCAACCCCTTAGTTTCTATCTAAGGCTATTATGGGCCCCTAAAATTGGAAAATTTAAGTCAATCTTGATCTTTTAAAATGTTAATTTCTTTGATAAGGTTTAATTTTATTTTCTTTTGGGTTGATTTTAGTGAATTTTTATGATGATTTTTGAAGGTTTAACAATTGTTAATAGATTTATAGTTTGATTTGGATTTTAGTGGAATTTTAAATAATTTGTCGTTTAATTATGATAAATAGGTTACCATTCATCTTTTGTGAAGTTTTAGAATTTGATTTTGATAGGTCTCATCTTAAGCCATCAATTTTAGTATTTTATTTTAGACCCTTAAAACTTTTTAATTATTTTAATTAGGCCCGTGTTTGCTTTAATTTTATAGCACATGGGTGGTTTATTTCGTGTTTAATTCTCATTTCATGATTAATGTTCACTTTTTGTGTTTAATTTTCGTTTCATGTAATTATTTGTTAATTAAAGTGGTGCCTTAACCTTTTTATTATTTTGGAGGGTAAATAAGTAAATTCGTGTCATTAGGGGCCCAAACTCAAGGAAAGTACACTCTATCCCTGATTTTTTGCTTTATTTGCCCCTATGTGCATTTATATGACTTTATGTGTTTAATTGCATGCCTTTTGAACGTTTTTCTTTCATTTATTCATTTTAGTTATTTAATTTAGTATATTTTATTTTAAATTTTTGGTTATTTATAAGGCATTTAAATGCCACATTGTAATAGTTAGGTTATTATATCATTTTATTTAAATTCTTTTCCCCCTTTAGACTGTAGTAGGGCTCCCCGAATGTAATAGTTAGGGATTTATTCGCTTTACTTGTTTTGTGTGCCTAGCATGCCTATGTGTTACGTGTTTACCGCTTTCTTAGGATTTTTCATCTAGATATCATGCTTATTTGCTATGTGTTTATGTGAACTTATGTGTTTATTCACTTTTATTAGTTTTACATGATTAGTTAGTTAAAAAATAATTATGTATGACGTCACCACGCTAGTCCAACGCTAGTTGTGGCCCTATTTCCCGCTTTCTCGCTAGTCCAACGCTAGTGAGAACTTGTAGACATGGGATAGTCCAATGCTAGACCCTTAGGAGCCCTTCGAGCATTAGATCATGTTTGTGTGATAAAATCACTTCACCTCATGCATATTGTTCACTTTTAGGGTTTTCTTATCATTTTGCATGACATTTTTTACTATCCCTTACCCCATATTGCCCCCATATGTATATTCCTTACCCCTTTTGTATGTGATACATGACATTAGACTTGCATTCCATTTAAGAGTTAGAATTAGGTTAGTACATTTGCATGATTAGATAGGAAATAACCCCTTAAATATGGGATATGGACGAGTTTGGCTTTCTATCCTTAGCACGCTCGTATTACCTCTATAAAAGGAAAAATTGAGTCAGCGAACATTAGTCCCATGTACCCAACATGATGCATTCCTTTAGGGACATGTATATTTGTATAATTATGATTATTATTATTATTCTTTCTTTTCTTTTGTTAGAGTCTCATATTTTTGCCACAATTTGTGACTTCTTCGAAAGTTTACTTTTGGGCGTCGCAACTAATGCGAATTGCATCAAAATAACTTCGAAGAGATATTTTGACCGCCAATAATTAGGTCTAGGTTTGCATTCATGTAAATACTTCCAAAATGTGATAAATTTTTAGGTTAAAATAAGAAAATTCTTGACTAAATCACGCAACTAGCCTTGGCTAGGTTGAGAGGGTGCCTTGGATTTTTATCCTTGCCTTCCCTCTCTTCAAATGTGGACTCCCGAATCTTTTTCTCTGATTTTCGTGGACTTAGGAGTCGTTTAAAAAGGGTTTTCTACTTTTTCTTTAAAAAATTCATTTTAGGTGACTTGGTACACCTCAATTCGATACCCAAGTGGCGACCCCGATTTTTTATTTAAAAACCCTTTTTTAAACTATTATTTTGGGTCAAATCGTCGCATTTTCAAAGTCCCATTTAGACCCATTTTGTTTTCCTTATTTATTTTCTAACAAATCAAAAACACATTTTTTCAATCAAAATCAAACCAAAAATCCATTTTTTCTATAAAACTCATTGTGATTTTTCCTTATTTTTTATATTTTCCAAAAATGGGGCGCGACATGCTGCTAATATACATAATTACTCCAATGAACCAAGCTTGAATAGCCCATAAAAAAGAGAATTAAATCATCATAATGGCAAAATTGCAAATTGTCAAAAACAATTTGGGCCTAATTACCAATTCTGAAAATTAGAAAATACAACTCAAATTAGCATTCAAGGACTCAAAAGAAAGGAACAAAAACAGCAATGGTATGAATAATAAGTATAAGAGTTAAATTAACAAGAACATAGAAAAAATCCAAAATGACACAATTTTAACAAAGATTTTTTTAATGGCAAACCCTGTATACGGAGAAGAGATGCTACTCCTATTTATTAAAATTAAACAAAAAGGAGAGGGATATGTACCTTACCTCCTAAAAGTACATGAAAATAAATTGAGGGTCTTATAAGAATTTTTTTAAATTTTTTTTTCTAACTAGTGATGGGTGGGACTTAATAAGTGGAAAGGGGTAAGGGATTTAAACAACTAAATAAACTAACTATGTAGTTTTTGTTTTCCAATACTTTCGAAAACCATTTTCAAGATTTGATTTACCATCTCACATCAGCAATTGGCATGAGCAGATGGCATGCATTTCCCTTACGCTTAGTTTAGCTATTTTCATGAATGTAAAAGGAGTAGCACTCCTTGTTTATTTTCTTTGGTCATATGTAAATTCAGAATTTTGCTTATTAATAAAATAAAGAGCTAGCTGATACGAACATGGGGTCCATGATTCATGTTCAAGTCGTGAAGATGTTTGAGTAATTGAAGTCAACGTTCCAACCATTCCTTTCTTGAGAATTAGTGTGTTACTTGGTTATTAAGTCGTTTAGTATCACGTGTTTTATGACAATTTTCCAGCCAATTGTTGTGTTGGGTTCAAGTATTATTAGTTGGTCCGATTCATGTTAGCTTAAGAGGTTAAATTAGGTCATGTTAAGCCTTAAGTCGAGTCCCGAGTTAGTTTATCATAGTTAAGCCTTAAGTCGAGTCAGTTTCCTAGTTAGAATAGAGTTAGATTTAGTTAAGAAGTTTCCTAATTTAGTTAGATTTCTTTTGACTCTTTGCAAAGGCTATGAAAGAGCCTTAAAGTCCAACGTTTTTTGGAGGTGAATTATGAAAGAAAATTTTTCAGCAAACACTTGAGTTAGCAACATTCTCTTGTCTAAGAGATCCAACTTGAATACTTGAGAGGATTTCTTGAGTTTTCAATTGACTTATCACTTCAAGATCACGTTGAATTGTAGCGTTATTCTACTCTTATATTCAATCTCGAAGCGGTCATTGATTTGTCTAAAATCCGTCCAATTTATCCATAACCTGATCAAGATAAATTCTTCGCTGCGCCTGATCGATTTGGCTCTTCAAGACAAATTTTGTTGGGTAGAGATCGCATCATCTGGTATTAGAGATTCGAGTCTTGATTCAGATTAATATCCTTTTCTTCTTCTTGTTTTTCTCTTTGTTTTGCTACCAAACCTTAATCCTTCTTATTCAAAAAAAAATTGTTCATCGTTCTAGGGTTTGAATATCTTGTGATTACCTTGTGTCGCTCGTTCAGTCCTTATTTTTTCCTTGTGTCGTTTGTCTCCCTTAATTAGATTCGTTGTTTGAGTTTAAAGAAAAAAAATCATTACTGTAGCCATAGTACTGTTCACGTGTCGTTACTGTTCATCCGAAATACTGTAGCAGTACCGCTCATCCTCAAAAAAAAATTGCATAGCTTGTGGCTTGTTTCTTGTTGTTCTTGAGTTTTGTAGTTGGTTTGGTAATTTCTTGAAGTTTTTGGATCGCTAGTTGGGTTCTTGAAATCTTGGGTGCAAAATTTTAACTTTTCCAAATTCTTGACATCCTAGTTTATCTTCTTGGGTATTTGAGGCTAATTTTTGTTTTCTTGAAGTGGCAAGTTGAATTGGAAAAAAAAAAAAGAAAGAAAGAAAGAAAAGAGATTGATCCGTGAAAAAAAGGGAAGAAAAAAATGAAAAAAAAAGAAAAGAAAAAAAAGAAAGAATAAGAAACGGATCAAGATCTCAAGAAATATCTTGCAAGTGGAATCTTAAGTTGACTTGGTTTGTTACCAAAATCTGGTCACATTAACCTTATCCAACTTGGATTTGTTAAGCCCACACTTAGGAAAATTCTTAAACCAATATCTTTCTTTCCAAAGTGAATCCCAAGTTTCCCAAACAAATTCCCAAATTTGGTTACCCAAACAAGTTTCCAAATTTCAACCACTCCTAGTCGGGTAGAAGTTTTCTAGGATCCCAAAATGAACTTACGAGGTACCATGGTTTTGCAAGAGTAGTTAAGTTTCATAGTTACGGTATCAAGTTCTAAATTTGTAGCATCTTGCACCTTTTGACACCTTCATTGGCCTTCCTTAGTATGTTAGTTTAGCTATTACATCAGTAAGACTTTCCACTAGGTAAGTTGTGATAGCACCATGAGTAAGGTGAAGCTACTTGGAAATTCGGAGAAAACCCTGTAAAATCGAGTTTTTGCAAGTTAAGATTAGGATTTCGAGGACAAAATTCATTTAAGGGGAAGAGAGTGTGAGGCCCCGAAATTTTTACTTGTCTTTATAGCTCTTATTTGAACTTACTTGCCTTAATTCTTAGTTGTTTTTATGGTTGAATCATGATTTTTCTCTTATTGTATTATTTAACTTGGTGCACGTTTTAATTTGGTGCATGTTAAGTTTTCATAGTGCATTACACTAGTGTGACCAACTAGTGAGATGTGTGCGATAAATTTGGTGGATTAGAAGGAATTTTGTGTACAAGGGATTATGTGGACAAGAGGTGTTAAGAGTTAATTAGAGAAGCATTAGATATGTTTAGTGATTGGAAAAAAATAGAGAGAAAAAAAGATAGACAATACATCTTTCCTTGTTATTTGTCAACTAGGCCTACCAAGTTTGACTAAGACCAAGTTTTCTTCTTATCCAACTTGTGCTCTTATCATTTCACTATTTCTTCTTCTTGTTCCTTGGCCTTGGACAAATTCAAAGAGGGAGAAAATAGGGAGAAAACCACAAAAAAATCCAACCTAGATTCCTTGCTTGAATCATGAAGAATCCAACGAAAAATCCTAATCTACTCCGATCAATCTTGAGGTAAGCTTGGAGGGAAGCTTTTGGTGAAGTTTTGGAAGAAGAAAATCTTGCATCCCTCTTGATTTGCTTGTCATCTTTGGGGTTGGAGGTCAAGAGGTAAACCTTGCTAGAAAACCTAACTTTCTTGATGTTTATATGATGACTATAAGTTTTACTTGAGGAACTATTAGGTTTTTTTGATATATGAGGGTTTCCTAAGTTTACTTGATGAACTACTAGATGTTTCTACTAGGTTTTTAGTTTACTTGATGTATGTTGTTTTAGGGTGAAAAAGGCATGACTTTTATGGAAGATTTCATGGTTTTCAAGCTTATATTGGAATTTCCATCTTTAATGTTTAAATTTCAGCCTTGATATTCATTTTTTTAGCCTTGAGATGAATTTTCCAGCTTTGATATGAAGTTTTCTAGTTTTGAGATGAATTTTCAGCTTTGATATGAGATGTTTTTAGCTTTGATATCAGGTTTGGATATGAAATTTTAGCTTTGGTATGAGGTTTTCTAGCTCCTATATTCGAATTTCCAGCTTTAGGGTTAATTCTCCGACCTTGATTGATATTTTCTAGCCTTGAGTTGAGAGGTTCCAGCTTTGATATGGACGTCCGTGAATTTTGATATGAAGATATCTAGCTTGGATATGCACTTCTAGTTTGTTATATGATTTTTCTATCTCTAGTAGTTAATTTCCAGCTTTGCTATGTTAATTTGCACCCTTGGAATGCCAATTTCAGCTTTATTAGGAGATGTTCAAGTTTTGGTATGCAATTTTAGTTTGATATGAATATTTCTAGCTTTGGTTTGAAACTCCAGCTTTGAAATGGAAAATTTTCAGCTTTGGTGTAAGTGATTTGGAGCTTGTTATATATGTTCAAAGTTGATAGTTTTGTTTCTGTGATCGAGGATTCATGTACTATGAAACTAAGATTTGAATTGGATGGTTAACTTAAGAAATATGGAGGCATATTGCTGGATTTTCTCCTTGTTGATCAAGTGAGGGTTAAGGTATGAATTTAGGGTTTTTGTTTTCCACTTGCATATGATTTTTCTCAAAAACTTGTTACAATCTATTTCTTTGCATGTGTGTTAGTTTTGAGCCAAAACAAAAAGGTTTAAGAAGGGGAAAAACCTAGTTTTCCAAACTAATTGCTTGCTAGAAAATTTTCACAGGAAGCCCTACACAGCTTTGGGAAATTGGCTATAACTTTATATAGGTAAGTCAGAATTGAGTTCCATTTGCTGCGTTTGAAACTAAATTCATAGGGCTTTCAATGGTATAAAATTCAAAGTTTGGTTCAACTCCTATAAATACCAGAAAATTTACAAAGTTTTCTTGAAAATCATGACTGTTCTATTTTTTGCACATGAGACAGCAGTGAGTTTGAACTGAAATTTGACTAACTTATGAGCTAAATTTCATGAAGATGTCTTCTAAAGCCTATTAGTGTTTTGAGTCTATTTTATAATGGTGTAAGTTTTGTGATTTTTCGACCTACGAAACTCAAATTATGCTTTTTCAAAGAATGTTACCAAAGTTGAGAATTTTGTCAAATGAATTGAGTGGGACTTGGAAAACTTTGGAAAAACTTTTCTATGTTTTAAACCTTAATTTGGTGTGATTTTGGATGCTTAAATTGCTCTCCTCACTTTTAGAATATTTGTGTTGGATTTTATCTTAAAGTCTCGAGTTCAAAGTGAGAAGCATATGGAATAGTTTGGAATACTAGACGTGTATGTTTTGGCTAGTTGAATCTACTAAGATTAAATCTATTGTGATTGTGAATCTTGCCTCAAGGTGTGGTAGCGATCAAGGTTATCATCCAGAAATTTGACATTTAATCTACTGATATCAGTGAGTGTTCCTTGCATGTTGTGCTTCCAATGACTATGGAATATTGTGAATGTTGCTTTGATATTAAATGTTTTTCAATGATTGTTAAATGGATTTTCAATGGACGAGTGTGTACTTTACCGCACTCGACCTAAGTGAATGTAAATTTTCAATAATCAAATGATTGAATGTTACTTCTGTATGAATGTAAGCTTTTAGCTGAACTGGACCCTTGCCCTTCGTTGCCAGTCGACTCAAGTCAGAAGCGGACTCAGTCTGGCGGCTGGTGACTCTGGGATAGTGTTTGGTATACTCGAATATGACCACGAAATCAGGTGGAGTACTGGCCAGTGAATGAAATGTAATGAATAAAATGACTGACTGAATAAAATGATCACTGTTGAAGTTTTATTTTCAAATGTTTTCACATGTCGAAGGAGTAAGAGAGAAATGGTCGGCGACTATATGACTGAATGAATGGCTCCAAATGAGCAAGTATCCTTCCAATGATTGAATGATTGTTTCTTGAATGACTGCTTATTACTGTGCAAAGTGTGTAAATTGCTAAATATAATACTTCCGTGCTTTACCTACTTGACTGCTTGTTTGGGAACTTCATTGGGCTTTTAGTTCATTCTTTTAGTTTTGTTTTCCTTACAAGAGTGGAGGCAGGATCAATTGAGTGTGAACTAGTACGTACAACTCTCTTATACTTATACTTGTGGTAGATAGAATGTATTTTGACATTAGATGTTGTATATTACATTTGGGTTTTGGGTTGTAAATAAGTTTGAATTTTGGTTGAATTGAAGATCTTAAATGTTATTTTTGGAGGTTTGAACGGTTAAATCTTGAGAGTTGATTGAAGTGAATGAGTGAGTCCTGACGAGAGTTGGGCAAACGGTCCGCCAAACCCTTGGGTATGCCTAGGGGGAGATGGGGTCGTCACATCTGTCATTTGTGCCTTGTTTATTTGAGTCTTGTCCAGCCATTGAGAGTCCGTGTTTAAATTCTTTTTCCAGCTTTTGAATGAGTCCAAAGAGTCCAAATCAATTTTGGGGTCCAAAGTCCGTAAGTTTCCTAAGTTGAGTCCATAGTTTCCTAATTCGAGTATTATTTGTCTTGTGTCTTTCTTGACTAAATTAAACACCAAATCAAATCAAGTTTTTGGTGCTGATTTCCAATAAGAATTTAGGTGTAAATTGTGTCTTAAATCTAGTCCAAAATTGGCATTCGGGTTTCACCAAATTTTATTAGGGTCTTCGAGTTCCACTCTCCACGAACCAAACCTAGGAATTTCTAGCCTTGTTTCAGCACTTTTGAGTCGTTCAAATCAGTCTTTATTGTGATCAAATCTCAACTCAAGTGTACCAAATCTCATCTACATCACTTCCTTGTGCGTTGTTGGATAAGTCATTGAACTGCTTGAGGAATTTCTGATTTCCTCAAATAAGGAGATCAATGACCAAGAGTGTTGCTTGGTGAGCTTATTAGAGTGTCTAAAATACTTAAGTGATACACGAGTGCGAGTGCATACATGTGAGGGTGTGTTGTGAGGAAACTTTCGTTTGTTTTTGCTAACCATTTTTGCAGGTCAATGATGTCCACCAAAGGAAGTCACATCACTTTGATCCTACACTTATGTTGGAATCCATATTGGGGGATTATGAAAGAAAGTTAAATAAGTCAATCGGAATCATTCATAAGCAACTTGATAGAATTGAGACCGACTCTCTCAAGAGGAGGGGTTCCACTCAATCTAGTTGTGCTAAAGTGTCAAACCATGAATTTCGTACCCTCAAGGAGGAGTGGATCATGATCGTGCATTAAGTGCTTATGAGAAATACAAACGCACTTGCGATGGCTACATGGAGAACCAAAAGAGAACGTGCCGAGCATCTAAAAGGAGCTCATCGTGCACCAAATCAGCTCGTTCATTTGAGAGGTCTCATGACCATAATTGAGCTGTGAAACCTAAAAGTTCTTGCAATTGGTCAACATATGGTGAACCAAAAGAGGAAAGACCACTCAAAAGGGATAAGGAATCTATTACATCAATTTCCAAAAAGTCTAAGGCTACATTTGAGTCATCTAAGGAGGAGTCATGGTGGGATATTTACCAACGTCTTCTTCAAGAAAAACAAATGAAAAAATCAGTTGAAAGGGCCAAGATTGAGGAAGTTGTCATTCAAGCTGAAAAGTGGAAAGATGAAGTTGTTAGTGAGAAGTGTGAGGTAACACTTGAGAGTGCATATGAGGTAAAAGTTGAGGAAAGTGAACTAGAAAAAGAGATGGAAAAATCTGATGAGATGAGTGCAAAATCAAGTGAGCTAATTTCAACTGAGAATGTGAGAGCTTATTTTTTTTCCCAACAAACTTACCTTTGCTTTGTTTGGTGTTTTTTCTTTTGTGCAGATTAAGCAAAATCAAGTGGAGTTAGTCATGCAATGTTCCATTCCAAAGTCACTTGTACAATTCACTGGTTTCCATGGAGTTTGTCTTCTAGGAGTTAAGCCAACTTGGTATCAATTCATGGAATTAGATAAGGTCAAATCTGTCTACACCTTTGGAAAGTCAACTCGAGTTCACCTTAAAGGGGAAATACCATATTTTACTTCTCATTCTTTACTTATGATTTATTCATCATCTTTGCCTTATTTTGAGCATGTTACTAGTCCTAATTCTTGTCGTTCTTATGTAGATTTTGATGGAAAGTGTAAAGAGCCAGCAATGACTCGTCTAGTTGAATTGGTTGATGGAAGGAATAATAAAGTGTCAAGGGAATTTTCGCATTTAACTCTTATTCTACACTTTCTTATCACTTAGGTAATGATGTTCTATTGCTTATATACCCTATTTCTGGTTCATTACAAGCTGAAACTTACTTCATTTTTGTAGGTTGTAAAGCTATCCAAAATTTTTCAGAATTATCTTGTGCAATGCAACCAGATTTCATGCTTGTTCTAGCCGAATTTGACGTTTCCAAACCAGCAGCTGTCTATGGTTTTTCTAATCGCCATTCACCCATGGACTTAGGTCATTTGTTCCCTTTAAGGACTTCATTTTCGATTGCTTGTTCACAAGAAGATATAGCTGCTAATTTTATCATGTTGCTGCCAACACGAGCTAACGTTTATGCACAACTTGAATTCTTGAGCATCAAGAAGTACATTCGAATCCAAGATGCCGATTTCACAAGCTATGATAACGGCTTGGTCAAGATTGTTTGTGAGAAACAAAGAGCAAGAAGGCACTGTAATTAGCTTCATCTACATTGGCACATTCCTTGGTTGAAAATGTTACTTGTGAGTTTCTTGTAGTTGTATAAATGCCATGCAACTTGGTATGCTCATATGAAAGTGATGCCCAAGTTACTGTAATTTTTCCAATCTAATGATTTGTGGGCAAATCGCGTTCAAGAGGAAAGGAATGATACGAACATGGGGTCCATGATTTATGTTCAAGTCATGAAGATGGTTGAGTAATTGAAGTCCAACGTTCTAACCATTTCTTTCTTGAGAATTAGTGTGTTTACTTTGTTATTAAGCCCTTAGTATCATGTGTTTATGATATTTTCCAGCCAATTGTTGTGGTTGATTCAAGTATTGTTAGTTGGTCTGATTCATGTTAGCTTAAGAGTTAAATGAATCATTAGTTTGGTTAACTAAAAGGCTAGGTCATGTTGATCATAGTTAAGCCTTAAGTCGAGTAAGTTTCCTAGTTAGAATTGAGTTAGATTTAGTTAAGAAGTTTCCTAATTTAGTTAGACTTCTTTTGAATCTTTGTAAAGGCTATGAAAGAGCCTTAAAGTCCAACGATTTTTGGAGGTGAATTATGAAAGAAAATTTCCAGCAAACACTTTGTGTTAGCAACATCTCTTGTCCAAGAGATCCAACTTGAATACTTGAGAGGATTTCTTGAGTTTTCAATTGACTTATCAATTCAAGATCACGTTGAATTGTGGCGTCATTCTACTCTTCTATTCAATCTCGAGCGGTCCTTAATTGCCTAGAATCCGTCCAATTTATTTATAACCTGATCAAAATATATCCTTCCGTTGCCTGATCGATTCGATTCTTCAAAACAGGTTCTTACTGGATCAAGATCGCATCACTAGCATTCCTCCCCTATGTATGGAATTTGCCACAAAAAATGTCACTAAAAAAATTG
This sequence comes from Coffea humblotiana, assembly GCA_023065735.1. Classification (NCBI taxonomy): domain Eukaryota; kingdom Viridiplantae; phylum Streptophyta; class Magnoliopsida; order Gentianales; family Rubiaceae; genus Coffea; species Coffea humblotiana. The sequence continues at coordinate 17,036,140 of CM041208.1, forward strand.
AAAAAAAAATAAAACAATCCCATTTAAATGTGATCCAAAACTTGGGCCGTAACTAGCCTAGAATAGACAAACAAAAATTTCATATTAATTCTTGATACTTGAGTAAGTGAGTGAGAGTGAGATACACACACACACATAGAGAGAGAGAAAGACAGAGACAGAGAGAACGGTAGAGAGAGAGAGAGAGAGAGTAATCAAAGCTAAACAAGAACTTGATAGACTTGTTTTACAAAATCTTGCCATAGCTCAAACTTTGAAAACCACAACAAAAATTATTCCTGAAGCCACAGCTTCTCTAAATGATACAGAATTCTTAAACCAATTATCCAGAATTTCCTACAAGAAATATTTATTCTATCTCAAACTAGTAATCAATGAAAGCTTCATCCTTGAAACAGAAGCTTTGTTTGATACCAGAGCAGATCTTAGTTGCATTCAAGAAGGACTAATTCCAATAAAGCTCTTCAAGAAAACCAAAGAAGGATTTCAAGGTGTAAATGATTCCAAGCAAAGCATTCAATTCAAGCTTTTAGATGGTGAAGTCCAATTCTCTTCAATCTCAAACGAAGAAGCCTTTCTTCTGACCAAAGACCTTACCAATAATATGATTTTAGGAACAGCCTTCATCCACAAACTAACCACTTATGAAGGAATCATGCCTCAAGAGTATGGTCCGAATGCTCTCTTTCCTTTTTTCAAAAAACTAGTCCACAAATTATTAAACCCCTTGTCCCTTAAAGAAAAAAAATTGACATTTTGAAGAAAGAAATCCTTCAAAATGATTGAGGAACAACTCTAACAACTAGACATAGAATAGAAAATTAAGGTAATTTAGGCACAAATCCAAGAACAAGTGTGTATACAAAGGTTCAAAACTACTTTCTAGGAATGCAGAGGTCACAATATAGTCTATCTTTTTATGAGAAGGATTATGATGAAAGAAAGATTCCAACAAAGGCTAGATCTATACAAATGAATCATGAACTTATGGAGCATTGCAAGCAGGAAATAAATAATCTATCATCCAAAAAGATCATCAATCCTAGTCAATCTCGATGGAGCTGTTTAGTATTCTATGTCAACAAATAATCAGAAATTGAATAGCGAGTCCCATGACTTGTTATTAGCTACAAGGCTTTAAACAAAGCTTTACGATGGATAAGATATCCTTTATGGCCATTTGCAGATATAGGAAAAGTCCCAGTTCAAAACCTAGCTCTTGCCAAAACAAACTCAATCCTAACAAAAACCGCCTATTACTATTCAACTATCTCTTTCATCAAAATCCATACCAAACACTTATCTCAAAATAGCTACCTACATGATTGTAGTCCAAATTGAGCCTGATTTCTGATTCAATGATCCTATGTCATTAGGTAGAACAATCCTACCACCAAACTGTAACTTTGTTCATTCAACCCTTACCAAAACTCAAGAATTCTGCTAATAAATTCTCAAGGGTACTGAATAAGTTTCTTTTAGACCTTACACCAAAAACTAAAAGATAGCAATGAGGAGTACATCACCCACTCCTATGCTCAAATCCTTAGCGTTCTCAAAGCCACTAATTGGGGAACTAATCTAAACAGCTCTCGATCATTTTCAACTTCCTTCAATCCCCTAGGATATACCTACTGGGATTTCAAACTTTCTCATTCCAAAATCACATTAACCAACACTCTTTTCTATTATGTTTTAGAAAGACAAACAAATATGATTCCTCTACCTGCTTTGTTATCTGGTGGAATTCTCATGGACCAAACCTAAAAATTCTTCCTCCTAACAAAGATCAAGGATTCCAGATATTTAAACAAAGTTTTAACTCTCTAAGCGATTATATTCCAATATCTCTACACTATTTCTCAATCTCTTCCACACTTGGGTCTTTTAGTGGAAGTTCTAGTTCATGAAAAAACCCAATCCTCACCACCATTTCTAGTTAGACAAAGTTATACCAAATGGTGGTCCTCTTTTACTATAACTTATATTCAAGTGTGATTCCAAAAGAATCCCAAGACCATCAAATAGGTAGATCATCAAGTGTCACAGTTTCTACAACAAAAAACCCAATCAATAGCAAAACTAGCATCCATAACCAAAAAAGATGAATATGTCAAACAATTTAAACAAATTTTGTAACAACTATACTAATCATAAAGGAAAGACCAGCCAAAATCATGAAAGAATAGCAAACACAAGAATCCTCAGACTCGGAAGATAGCTATGATGGAGTCCCATAGAATAAGTATAGCTATTATGGGATTTTTTCACAAATTTCATAAAATAAAAACAAGAGGTTTTAATGTAGGTTATCTGACATTTTTGAATGCGAAGGATCTCAAAATCAAATACAATGAATAGCCATTTAGCAATTTTCAATTTTCGCTGATTTTTCTCTCTATGTTAGGCCTAATTTCAAGGGTTTTAGAGTGCTCTTTTTGTAATATCCCAAACTTCACTCCCCAAAATATTATTGCCATAATTGGAATTAGTATAAGTGTAGGAGGTATTCTTTACAATTGTATCAAGAATTTGAGTACCAAAATGTAAATTGCCTTGATATATATCTTATCCACTACTTGGAGCTCCTATGTATCAATTTTGTGCTGTCATCTTATAGAAAGAAACAGAGGGAAGAACAAAACAGCTTCGAGGGAACAACTAAGGGTCCAAATCTACTAGAGTTCACATGATTTGAGGTAACTAATATATAGAATTGAATTTTATGAGTTGAACTTGATAGGATTTGGTGATCTTTATGAACCAAAGTTGAAGTTGGATAGCTATAAACCAATTTTATGGATATGATTTCTTGTATATGTTGTTATTAACTTGTAACCAAGAATCTGATAAGGGTATATGGATTAAATTGAAGAGATTTTAGATGTTAATGGTCAAGAAACCTTGAGTTCTAACTAATTCTGCGATTGACAATCACCCTTATGAAGCTTTAATAATTGGCCATAACTTGGAATGGAAAAGTCAAAATTGAGTGTCGTCAGTTGCATTAGAAACTAGATTCATAGATTTTTTAATGATATAAAATTCAAGGTCTGGTTTGTTTTCTATAAATACCAAAAAATGTGCAAATCTGGTTGAAAATTGGAACCTATGTAGTTCAGAACTGAAGAATTATGGTGGCTTGTAGCTAAATTTAAGCTATCTTATGATCTGAATCTTTGAGAAGTTCTTCTAAAGATTTTTTAGCCCTTCAATTCTAGTTTCTAATGGAACTAATTTCATAGTTTTTTTATGAGTATAACTTGAGTTATGCTGGTTTAATTTAACATTGTCGCTGTTAAAAATCTCGAGTCAGCATCCTCACTTGGAGCAATTTATTTGCTTAATTAGTCCCACATATAGTTATCCTTTATATATACTAAAAGTACCTCTTAATTGTTATTGTATGAAAAGACTAAGAAGGCATTTTAGTAACTTTTGACCGGAATTAGGGTTTTCTCATAGTGGGTAAGTGACTCTTCCATACCTCTATGGTTTCTAAAATGTCTTCATAAAAGACTTTATTCGCTAATTGTGATGCAAAAATGTATTTTGCTATATTAAAATGGATATAGCATAAATAATTATTTGATGGCCATGTGCCTATCATGATTATAAATAATGTTTAAACATGATTACTAGGCGATATTTGGATATGTTGAACTTGTTAAAATAAGTAAAGGACGGGAAAAGGCTACAAAATTGTTACATTTAAATACCAGTGCAACCCTCCCACGGGATATATTAATGGAAAAATGGCTCTATCACGAGAAAAAATAGTGACTGTACTAACTATTCGAAACTACGTTTTAATTGGTATATGGCCGTGCTATAGGAAAAAAAAGGTACCTGGATTCCACCTTACCTTACCTTATTCAGCCCCTCAGGATTCCACCTTCCGGCACCTGGGGTTGAAACCGACAGTAGCATAGCTACGCAGTAGAACATGCGTTTCACTCTCTTGGTCGTTGCCACCTTTCCCTTACGCAAAACTGAATGTGGACGGATCCTCTCTCGGCAACCTGGGCTTCTCAGGGGGAAGGGGGATTATACGTGACCACACCGGTTGGGTCCTACAGGCTTTCCCCACCTTCTATGACCCACGTACCAACATGGAATCGGAGGCCATGGCTCTCTTGGAGGGACTCCGGCTGTGCACCTCTCAAGGGTTACCAAAACTGATAGTGCAGATGGACTCTAAACAATTGCTTAATATGGTGCAACAAACTTCAGCCGTGCCTTGAAAGCTCGACACCATCATCAGGCAAATCCATCAAGTTCTGTCCACTTGCAGATTTCATCGTGGAGCATTGCTACAGGGAGCTTAACTCAACCGCGGACATCCTGGAAAAGGAGCAGCCTCGAGTCGCAAATCAGCCACTTATGACGCAACTAGTTTGCCACCATGGGTGAAGGGCATCTCGCCCTTAGATACTCAACTCTTCCCGTATTTTCATCTAATGTGTGTAAGGGGGTAGTACTCCTTGTTTCGCTTAAAAATGTGTACCCTTTCTGCTAAACCTTATCAATCAAAATAACTTAAAAAAAAGTTAATTGCAAAGAAAAAAAAGTGGTAATTAATGACCCTATCAAGGAAAATAATAGTGACCGTAGCATATTCTTTAACTGAAGGCAAAATGAAAAGAAAAGAATGGTTCCATGGATTATAATTAAAGAATAATAAAATATGAATTTATGCATAGTTATACATTGTATATGTACATGTAATGTGCCAATTGTGATTGAATTTTTTGAAATGATTTTATTAAATGTTATATATAATATAAATATATTCAATCTAGTAGAGGTATGCTTGGCTACATGCTAAGCAAGTCAATGCTCAACCCACTTGTTTACTCTCATGCAAATGTGGATCAAATCTAGGATGACTTGAAAACTAATTTTGATCAGACTATACCTTTAGAGTTGAATTTTGCAAAAGTGTAGGTTGTATGACTTTTGTACCCTAGTAATGTATATATGTCGAGAGTGTAGTGTGAAGGATGGTACGATTGACTTTTTATGTTTGAAACTTTTGTAAGCACATTCAAAGGTTTATGTAATTATTCGTGTATTTATAAGTTCAACAAACGAGGTTCTATCCTCTCAAGGCTATGCCATTGCCATGTTCTAAAGTATAAGTTAAATATTTTTTTTAAATGGGCTTATTGGGTTTCGGGCGTGACACCTAGTGGTATCAGAGCAAAAGTTTAGAGATTTGCTTAAAACATTAGGCATGAATTGTCTATTGTAATTTAAGACATAGTCTAGGAATAGAAAGTATTGTTTTAAATATTTATAGACACTAATGGTTTAACTTGTCGAACATAAGTTATCAAGTTTGTAAGAATAACTTGAAAGAATAAAAATAACAAAAATCAACACCCAGACTCGAGCTGATGAGGCTAAGGATGAAGAGATGGAAGTCCCACAAATAGCCTTAGTTCATAGTAATAGGAATGCACCCCCAAGAGATAACCAAGGCGCACCTAGAGTCCAACAACCTTCAGCTAGCACTCAAACTGTTACAATTAACACCCATACCACCTTTAATGGCATTAGTATGCTGGTAGATATGGGGTCGATTTTGCAAGCTATGTCCCAAGTGATATAGAATCAAAATCAACAACAATTACAATAGCAATAGCTAAAGCAGGAATGGATGCAAAATTTTGATTTTGAAAAACTTCATAAGGCAAATGCTCCAAATTTTGAAGGCGGGCCTGATCTTGATGTGGCTTTAGATTGGATTGCCCAAATAAAGACTAAATTCAAGGCTCTAAATTTCCCAATTGATATTAAGGTTTAAATGGTCATTCCATTTTTTGTTGGTAAAATAGAAAATTGGTGGAGATCAATGGAGCCTTTGATGGATGTTAAAGAAATTGCTATAACATGAGAGAAGTTTAGAGACGTCATTTTTAATCAATACTTCTCAAGGGCCTTAAGAAAGAAAATACAAAATGACTTCTATAACCTAAATCAAACTAGAAATATGTCAGTGCTATAATATGCAAATAAGTTTGCTTCTTTGGGACACTTTTGCCCAAAAGTATTTGGAGATGAAGAGAAAATGGACCGTTTTGAGTAAGCACTGAGAGAAAAAATCGGGCACCAACTATCCTCTCATAAATTCCCAATATTTAAACATCTATAATGATACTGCTTTAGGAGTGAATATGCAATTTAAATTGAATGAGAGTGACAAACATGTTGAATGAAGTCAATATGAATGAATATGCATGGTCAAGGTAGGGGAGCGGGACAACAATAGTAGAGTAATTTTCAAAATGCTAATAAAAGTCAAAGATCTTCAAATCTTGATGGAGATAAGTTGAAACAATGTGAATATTGTTCGAGATTTCATAAAGGTCAATGTCAACTAAAGACCAAAACGTGCTTTGCTTGTGGGCAATAAGGGCATATTGCAAGGAATTACCCATCAAATAAATTGGAAAGAGGAGCTGGACCACCTAAACAAGGAGAGCAGAAGTCAAAAACCAATGCTCATGCCTTTGCTATGACTAGTGAGAAGGCAGATACATTTGACAATGTGATTATAGATATCATTTTAATAAACTCAACTTCAACTCGTGCTATTTTATTGGGGTGCTACCTATCTATGCGTGTCAAGAAAGTTTGTTCAAAAATTAAACTTTAAAAGTGAAAATTGCATAACCCCTATTAAATTGCTACTCCTATGAAAATAGTATTTGTTATTTATATGATGTTCGGGAGCTATCAAATAGATATAAGTGGTCAGGAATTGAGAGCAGATTTAGCACAAATAGACATGAATGATTTTGATATAATTTTTGGGGATGGATTAGCTATCTAGGAATCATGCATATATTGATTGTTTGAGCAAAAAGTTAACTTTTGTATACTAGGGAGGAAAAAATTTTCTTTTGAAGATAAATTAATGAAACTACCTAAAGATTCTACGGCAACAATTTCTGCTATTAAGGCATTCAAGGCCTTAAGAAAAGGATGTGATAGTTATTTGGCATTTATTTTTGATACTCAACAAGAAGCTTTGAAGCTTGAAGATGTCCCTATAGTGTGAGAATTTTTAGATATTTTTTCAGAGAATTTGCCTGAATTACCTCCAGATAGGAAAATTGAATTTAAAATCAACATCATGCTGAAGGTTGGTCCTATTTCTAAAACTCTTTATAGGATGGTGTAAGGATCGAAAACAACCTAAGAGGGGAGTGAATTAGGTTGATTATAAAAACTAAACAAGTTATGGACACCTTTTTGTTCAATATGAAATTTACCCTCTTTTTTAGATGACCACACAATGAAGCAATTAGTAAAAAAGTAAGATTGATTGGGAGTAGAAGAGATAAGCAATTTAAAAATCATAAGATAACAATAAGTAAATAAAAAGGGAAGAATTGCAAATCAATTGACTACCAAATTCCTTTTGAACTTGTAGATCAATTTATAGAACAAATTTCTTCAAATTGATGAAATTCAATCAATCTTGTGTACAAAGGAAAGTTCACTTCCTTCTTGCCCCAAACTCCACTCGGTCAATTTAGAAAATTTTACTATCCTTCAAGACAACCTTTATAAAATTACACTATTGAAGTATTCACTCACAAATGAAAAGTTTACAACGAATTTCACACCACCAAAAACTACAAATCTTCCTTGAAGAGTATTTTTTCACTAAAATCACTCTAAATCTTTTATATCTTCAGTGTGCAAAAGTTATTTGAAATTTCTGACCATACTCTATTTATAAGAGTCCAAGAAAGTGCTTCATTAATACTTCCAACGGATAAAAAGTAGTTGAAAAGTCAACTAGCCGTTGGGAGTATCAGACGTCCAGTACATCCGACAGCGGATAGTGACTTTGAAAAATCTTCTTCCAATTCTATCGGACGTCCGGTATTGTCTTTGTGAGTGTCGGACAAATTTCGTCGAATTTGAAAGATCTTATCGAACGTCCGGTACTTCCGTCCGATAGCAAACAAAGAGTTTGAAAAATTCTATCGGACGTCCGATGCTTGTGTCCGATAGAAGTCAGTGAGATAGGAGAAATATCTTATTTCCTTCGGACGTCCGGTGATGGAATTCTTCATGCGTCCAAAGTTGCGCAATGATTATCAAACGTCCGATCCTGTTTTCATAAGCGTCTAATAGCTTTCAGCAACCTTTGTTTCTTTCAATTGCACTTGATCTTTGAATCTGATTTGTTTCATAACTGAAAGTATATTTCGAAGAGATATTAGTATCAACCATTTGTTTTGTACACATCAAAAACTAGAGACTAAGATCAACATTCTCCCCCTTTTTGATGATGACAAAACAATGGATGGAAGAAAGAAAAAGATTGAGCATATGAGCATAGGCTCTCCCTCACTTATTGCATCAAAGATTTTTAAGAGCCAAACTTATAATCTCAAAAAAAACTCCCCCTTTCACATAACATTCATTTTTTCCCCTTTTTGTCATCATAAGATGAGAGTAAAAATCACCAACCATACAATAATAGAGAATCCAATATTCCAAACAAAAACAGAGAAATGATACCAGAATGCAGCAATCACCAACATACCAACATTTACCAACATATCACATAGAATTGATACCAAAAGAAGTATCAAACAGAGAAATAAAAGAAGTATCAAACAGAGAAACTCAGTATCATTAGATCAACATTATTCATTTTTCTCCCTTTTTGTCATCATAGAAATTCAATAATATTCAAATATATCAAGAAAAACTCAGTTCAAAACATCAGAAATATCAAAAGAAAATTATAAAAGAACATTCTAAACAAGAATCTCACCGATCTTACCAATATCTCCTACTCCAATTATTTTAATTTTCATGTCACCTCCAAATGTCATTTTGTTACTAGATTTTGGTTTGAACTTGATGAATTGTGATGGATCACCGGTCATGTATCTTGAACATTCACAGTTTATGAACTACTTTAATTCCTTAATAAAGTTCACTAGATTCACCTATTTAAGAATTCAATAACTAATATATGGTACCCATTAATTTTTGCGTCCTTGAGAGTTAGTATCATGTCTAATTATTCACATGCATTTTATGCCTCTTCTCATATTTTTCCTCACATAGCAATCACTTTTCATGTGACCTTTTTGACAATAAAAATTACACATAACCAACGAAGTAATTGTATGAACAGGTTTAATAAATCTCACTTGTTTTCTCTTATAAACAGCAAAATTATTTGCACAAGAATTTAACTTCTTCTCATGAGTGCCAAGATGAATCTTTGATTTATTCCTTTGAAAACAGTCTTATTTTTTATGTTGGAGCAACTCATTTAAATTATTCATTCTACTTTTCAAATCACTTTGTTCTTTTTTGAACATTTCACAAAGTCTTATTTTTCTATCAAGATTATTTTGTAAATCAATCTTATTCTTTTTCAAGAAATCATTTTCAGTTTTCAACTTCTTGTTTTCTTGAAAAAGGCGATTTTGTGTTTTAATTCCTTGTTTCTAGTATAAGATTCTTTCAAATTATCATGCAATTTTTTAACGAAAGATTCAAGATCATCATCAGTCTCATCATTACTTTCAAATTGAGAGTTAGAAGTCGTTACCCTCATTATCTTCAATGGCCATAAAAGTTAATTGAGCAGATTCTTCTTTTTCTTCAATTTCACCATCGGAGTTGCACTCATTCCATATGAATTGGAAGCTGTTGAATCTTGATTTTCTTCATTCTTTCTTGTTCTTCATTGAACACTCACTTATGTAGTGTCCAAGTTGGCCACATTAATAGTATTTGTCACCTTGCCTTTTGTTGACCTCTTGTTTTTCTTTGTTTCTTACATTGTTAAATTGATTGGAATTTGAATTGCTAGATCTTCCTTTTCTGAATCTCTTTTTGTTGAGAATTTTCTTGAAACTTTTTGTGATGAGAGTTTGTGAGAACTCGAAAATTTTCACATTGTCGTGGACGCGGACGTGGAGCTGGTCGTGGCCGTGGGGCTAGGCAAGCTCGAGAACCCAGTAAAGAAAGAGCAACAGTGACTGAGCAAGAGCGTGGGCCGAGGGTTGAGGCCGGAGATCAAGTGGCGACGGCGATACAACAAATGACTAGTATTCTCGCGCGATTGGTAGATCAGCAAGGCCAATTGCCAGTACATCAACCCCAGAACCCTGAGATAAGAGAAATAGGAGAGGATAAGGTTTTGGAAAGGTTTCAAAAGTTTAATCCTCCCAAATTCCTTGGAGGACCTGATCCAAATGTGGTTGAGCAGTGGTTAGAGGTAATGATCAACATCTTTGCAGCCCTAAGCTACACGGAGCAAAGACAAGTGAACTTTGTTGTATTTCAATTTGAAGGACCAGCCAGAGTATGGTGGAATGTTATTAGGACCAAATGGGAAAGAGAACAGACTGCCTGAACATGGGTAAACTTTACACGGGAATTTTACGAGAAATACCTCCCACCTCTGGTCCAAGAAAGGAGGGAGGACGAATTTATTAGATTGCGTTAAGGAACCCTGAGTGTGGCCGAATATGAGATGAAATTCACTAAACTATCCAAGTTCGCCTCTGAATTAGTGGTTACTGAGCGAAGAAGGATAAGGCGGTTCATCCAAGGCTTGAATTTGGAAATTCAAGAAGCTTTAGCGGCGGTTCAAATTAACACCTTTACGGAAGCTCTTGAGAAAGTACAAAGAATTGAGGATGCAAAAGCACAAGTAAAAGCTTTTCAAGTGCGGAAAAGGGGCGCACCTAGTAGCATACCGGAAGAATCTGGGGAAAAGACAACGCCCTCCAAAGTGCCAAAAGTGAACCATTTCCCTCATCCACCCTGGACATTTGGAGCATTATATGAGAGATCTACAAAAGGAAGTCAGATAGTACCTGAGAAGATTTCTCACGAAAGCCAAACCGTAATTCCTCGCTTGGCTTGTGGCTATTGCGGAAAGGCAAACCACACTGAGAATGACTGTTGGAGGAAAGGGCGAAAGTGTTTGATCTGTGGGAGTGGTGAGTATCAGCTGAGTAATTGTCCAAGGAAGCAGCCACGAGAGGCTGGTACTCAACAAGTAAGTGGAGCCAAACCGAAACCGACTAACGAACGAGGGAACCGAACAACAACACCAGCTCAGGTATATGCCATAGAACCGCAACAAGCTCCGGGATCACATGAGGAAACGGAAGGTAAAATTTCGAGGACGAAATTTCTTAAGGGGGAGAGAGTGTGAGAACCCGAAAATTTTCACATTTTCAAGTATTATTTTATTTCTGTGCCCATATTTTATACTGTCCTTTGAAAATATTAAATTTTTTGTACATTTTACAAGTAAGTACAAATTTTAAATCATTTTGCTAGTACAAGTTAGTGTACATAACTTGAAGTGCATTTGTTAGATGTAGGGCCCACTAGTGCGATATAATTTTGCCGATTAGGTGATGAAATATTAAGTGATATTATTTTCCATGGTACTAGGAGATGATTAGAGGTTGGTTAGATGGATGAATTATTGGAAGTGAGAAGATAAGCTTAAAACCTAAAGGACGCCAAGTGTCGCCAACCGATTGGAGGAAACTTGCCTAACTTTCTTAACTTTACTAAAACTCCAATTTTGACCAAAATTCCCTCATTTCTTTCCCTTGCTTGGCCGAACTCCTTGAGGGAGAAAAGAGAGAGTGAACTTCATCTTGTACTCCAAATTCTTGCTCCAATCTTGAGTTCCAACCATCAAAAGTGCAAATTATTCCATACAAGTGCTAGCTAAGGGAAATTGAAGGCCTTGGTAGAGTTGTTGTGGGAGGAGGAAGTCTAAGCTACCAACTTTCTTTGAGGTTTGAAGGTAAGGTTGCTAAGAACATCCTTTTTGTTTCCAATAGTTGCAAATTAGTAGCCTATGGTGGCTTGCTAACATGATTAATGGATGATTTTGTGGATTAGTGGAGAGTTGGTTAGATTTCTGATTTAGTGTGAATGTTTCTGCCCTAATCTGATCAGTGTTGTTCGGTCATGATGGAGGCCGAATTGGACTTAGCTCAAAACATGAAAGTTGTAGAGAATTGAGTTTAGATTATGCCTGTAAATTTCAGCTCAATCGGAGTACTGTAGCCTGTGAAATGACTATTTTACCCCTGCTGCCCTGTTTCTGTCCGAGAATGGTAATCAGCCTCTGTAATTGGCTCTTTTGGCTGGGAAGATGAATGATTAGCTTTTGATGCCTTCTTAAGAGTTGTAGCCTTGTATCTTAGCTTTCATATGGCTTTGGAATCAACTGAATTGGAGTTGTGTGTGCTGAGTTATGATGGAATATTTGGCCCTGGTTTTGGATGGCTGTAAAGCTTCAATTGGTTGCATTTTAAGGGTGTTTGATAGCTTATGGTTTGTACATGAAATTGTGATTGAATGGTATGATTTGGTGGTTGGGTTGTAGCATGGAAAAGTAAGGAAAAACAAGGGAAAATGCTGTCCGTTTATTTTCTTGAACTTGAGTGAATGGAAATGAGGTTTGAAAGGTGATTTTGGAATGCGATTGAACTTCCTTGCTTAGACATTCTTAGTTTCACTTGAGTAGTGTTATGTGAGCCATTTTACTTGCAATTGTACGTTTCCATTTGTACCATAATGTTTGGTTCCAATTGTCGAGTTTCGAACTTCAAATACGTGTTCATTTTCGTTCCGAAACAAAAGGAGTGGCCTAGGGTTTCTCGGCCACAAAACCTAATTTTAACGCGCAAGGTTTTAAAGTGTGAATTCAAGGTATTTAATTACCTTTCTCATATGATTTTTAACCAAGATACTTGTTATACATTAATTCTTTGCAAATGTGTTAGTTTTGAGCCAAAAACACGTTTTACGAAAAATGAGGAAAAACTACTGTTCATTATCCGGCCGTGTAGCCGGCCAAGTTCTGGCCAGATTCTGACGTGGCACTGTTCCAAATTTTCCGATAGAATTTTATAAAACTCTTTTGAGGTTAATTCTATGGTTGGTTTGGGAAAACTTTTAGTTACTCAATTCCTTTGATCAAAATGTACCCTTTTCACTTTCAAAAAAATCATACTTCCCCCTTGTACTTGTTTTATTCGAATTTTCTTTGATTCACTGGATATTTTGATGGTTGAGCCATAATATTTTCTCATGATTGTTATTAGGGTTTCTTGGTGACCAAAGTTGATATCCGGAGGGATACTTTGGACGTAATTTTGCTTAATTAGGTGAGTGTTCTATATACGATTTGTTTCTAATGACTATGTGAATTGTTGTGACTATTTGGATTGTTGCTTTGTTATGTGATTGAGGTGCGCTATATTTCCATTGACTACGTGACTAGTGTGATTCTTAATTAAATGTTAATGTTCCCAATGATTGCTAAAAATGGATTTCGCTAGGCGAGTGTGTACTTTATCGCACTCGACCTAAATGAACGTGAAATTTTCAATGATTGAATGATTAAACGTTACTTGTGCATGAATGTAAGCCTTCGGGCTGAACTGGGCCCTTGCCCTTGGTTATTGGTCGACTCGAGCCAGAAGCGGACTCGGTCGGGCGATTAGTGACCCTGGGTGAATGTGAATGTTTGGTATACTCGAGTATTATCACGTGGTTTGGTGTGGACTGGATAGTGCGCTGGCCAGAATGGGGAGAATCAAATGAACGAATGAATGGCAAGAATGACGGAGGGGTTTTCAAAGTCAAATGAAATTTTCTAAATGATTGAAGGAATGGATGGTCGATGAATGAGCGAATAAACGAATGACTCTGTATCCTTTGAATGAATGTGTTACTCTTGCTCTATATTGTAAATGTTATCTGGATACTTGTTGTTACCTGCTTATGTCCTTGTTTAATTGCTTAGTTGAGTATATAGAACCTCGCTGGGCTTTTAGCTCATTCCACGTCTTTTGTTTTCCTTAACAGGGGTTGCGAGTAAGGGCGAGAGACCTGTATAGTATAGTTTAGCCTTTTGTATTGTTTTGGCTTTTGATCTCGTTCTAGTGCTTGATTAGGGTTGGAATGTACTGAAAATTTAAAGCTTATGTATACATTTGGGACTGTATATTTGGTTGAGCTTGAGGTGAATGTAATTTTATGGTTCAAGGCTGGGTTTCGTTTCCGCTTATTCTCGAGGCTTTATCTTACTTTCTTTGATGTGAGTGAACGAGTCCTGGCGAGAGTTGGGCAGGCGGTCCGCCGAACCCTTTGGTTCGCCTTAGGGTAAGGTGGGGCTGTCACAGAGTTAGATCATTATCATCCATATCTTCACCATCCAATGAAATTGAATCATCTTCATCTTGAGATGATGTTATAGCAATGTTCCTTTTTACCTTTGCATTTTCTTCTTTTTGTACCTTGGTTTTAAGTTTCAACTCATAAGATGTTAGAGAATTTATAAGAGATTCAATAGGCATTGAATTCAAATCTTTTGCCTCTTCAATAGCAGTCACTTTACTCTCCCAATTCTTGGACAAGACATTCAAGATTTTTCTGTTTTTCTCTCCTAAAGAGTATTCCTTATCCAGTTTTTTTAAATCCTTAATAAGATCATTAATTTTACAAAATATTTTATCAATATTTTCATGAGATTCCATCTTAAAAGACTCATATTTAATAACTAAGATAGATTTCTTTTGTTCTCTAATATTCTCACTACCTTCATGAATTTCTCGCAGTTTGTCCCAAATTTCTTTAATTGACTAACATCTCTTGACTCTAATAGATTCATTTAAGTTTAAAGTACAATATAACACATTCATAGTTTTTGTATTTAAGGTGATATGCTTTTTATCCTCTGCAGTCAGTTCATTTCTTACTTTTGGTTTAGATCTATGAGTATTTTCATCTATAATAGAGGTATCATATGGACTTTCACTAACAATAAATCACAATTCAATATCAATCAATTGTAAAAAGATAATCATTCTTTTTTTTCAATTCACATAATTTGACCCATTAAACATAGGAGGTGTCCTTCAAAAAACATGACATTGTTGGTTGTCATCTTTACTCCTAAACCGTTTGAACTTAATCTCTAAGAGACCAAATTCTAATACCAATTGTAAGGATCGAAGACAACCTAAGAGGAGAGTGAATTAGGTTGATTATAAAAACTAATCAAATTATGGACACCTTTTTGTTCAATATGAACTTTTTTAGGTGACCACACAATGAAGTAATTAATAAAAAAGTAAGATTGTTTGGGAGTAGAAGAGATAAACAATTTAAAAAATCATAAGATAACAATAAGTAAATAAAAAGGAAAGAATTACAAACCAATTGACTACCAAACTCCTCTTGAACTTGTAGATCAATTTATAGAACAAGTTTCTTCAAATTGATAAAATACAACCAATCTTGTGTACAAAGGAAAGTTCACTTCCTCCTTGCCCCAAGGTCCACTCGGTCAAGTTAGGAAGTTTTACTATCTCTCAAGACAACTCTCATAGAGTTACACTATTGAAGTATTCACTCACAAATGAAAAGCTTACAACGAACTTCACACCACCAAGACTACAAATCTTCCTTGAAGAGTATTTTTTTCACTAAAATCACTCTAAATCTTTTGTATCTTCAGTGTGCAAAAGTTATTTGAAATTTCTGACCATACTCTATTTATAGGAGTCCAAGAAAGTGTTTCATTAATGTTTCCAACGGATAAAAAGTAATTGAAAAGCCAACTAGCCGTTGGGAGTATCGGACGTCCGGTACATCCAAACCATGCATCCGACAGCGGGCAATGACTTTGAAAAATCTTCTTCAATTCTATCGGATGTCCAGTATTGTCTTTGTGAGCGTCGGACAGCTTTCATCGAGTTTGAAGAATCCTATCGGACGTCCAGTACTTCCGTCCGATAGCAGACAAAGAGTTTGAAAAATTCTATCGGACGTCCGATACTTGTGTCCGATCAAGGTCAGTGAGATAGGGGGAATGTCTTATTTCCTTCGGACATCTGGTGATGGAATTCTTCATGCGTCCAAAGTTGCGCAATGATTATCGGACGTCCGATCCTGTCTTAATAAGCGTCCGACAGCTTTCAGCAACCTTTGTTTCTTCAATTGCACTTGATCTTTGAATCTGATTTGCTTCATAATCGAAAGTATATCTTGAAGAGATATTAGTATCATCCATTTATTTTGTAAATATCAAAAGTTAGGAATTAAGATCAACAGATGGCCCCTACTAAACTATAGGAGCTAAAGGTGCAACTCCAAGAATTGTTAGATAAAGGTTTTATTCTACCTAGTGCGTCTCCTTAGGGAACTTTGGTGTTATTCATGAAGAAAGAACGGAGTTTGCGATTATGCATTGATTATCATGAGTTGAACACGATAATTATCAAGAATAAATATTCTCTACCCAAAATTGATGATTTGTTTGATCAATTGAAAGGGACATCTGTGTTTTTCAAAATTGATTTACGTTCTAGTTATCATCAGTTGAAGATTAAGCTTGATAATATACCAAACACTGCATTTAGAACAAGATATGGTCATTATGAATTTTTAACCATGCCTTTTAGACTGATAAATGCACCTGCAATTTTTATGAAATTGATGAACAGGGTCTTCAAGTCTATTCTGGATTAGTTTATGATTTATGAAATTGATGAACGGGGTCTTCAAGTCTATTCTGGATTAGTTTATGATTGTCTTCATGAGAAGCATGAGGATCACTTGAGGATAGTGTTAGGAATTTAAAGAAAAGAGAAACTGTATGCTAAATTTAACAAGAGTGAATTTTAGTCAAAATAGATGATACTTAGATTTTCAAATTCACTCTTATTGAATTTAGCATAGGATGATGCTAAATTCGATACATAGGATCATGAATTTGAAAATCTTGCTATAACCCTTCCTTAACTTTCTCTTTTATTTTGACTAAATCAACATCATCTATTTAGAACTCCTATGTATCAATTTTATACTCTCATCTTATAGAAAGAAATAAAGAGAAGAACAAAATAGTTTCAGGGAAGCAACTAAGGGTCCAAATCCACTAGAGTTCACTTGATTTGAGGTAACTAATGTATAGAATTGAATTTTATGAGCTGAACTTGATAGGATTTGGTGATCTTTATAAACTAAAGTTGAAGTTGGACAGCTATAAACCAATTTTATAGATATGATTTCTTGCATATGTTGTTATTAACTTGTAACCAAGCATCTAATGTGGGTATATCCATTAAACTAAAGAAATTTTAGATGTTAATGATCAAGAAACATTGAGTTCTAACTAATTCTACGGTTGATAGTCACCTCTATGCAGCTTTAGTAAATTAGCCAAAACTTGGTATGGAGAAGTTGAAATTGAATGCCATCAGTTGCTTTAGAAACTAGATTCATAGATCTTTCAATAGTATAAAATGCAAGCTCTAGTTCATTTTCTATAAATATTAGAAAATCTGCAAATCTGGCTAAAAATTGGAACCTACGTAGTTCAGAACTGAAAAATTGCAGTGGTTTGTAGCTAAATTTAGACTATCTTATGATCTGAATCTCTGAGAGATGTCTCCTAAAGATTTTTAGCCCTTTGATTCTAGTTTCTAACAAAACCAAATTCATAGTTTTTGGATGAGTATAACTTGAGTTATGTTGGTTCAATTGAACACTGTTACTGTTGAAAATCTCGAGCCAACATCCTTGCTTGGAGTAGCTTATTTGCTTAATTACTCTCACATATAATTATCCTTTAGATATACTAAAAGTACCTCTGAATTGTTATTGTGGGGGAGACTAAGAGGCATTTCAGTAACTTTTGATCGGAATTAGGATTTTCACATAGTGGATAAGTGGCTCTTCCATACCTCTATGATTTTTAAAATGTCTTCATAAGACTTTATTCACTAATGGTGATGCAAAAATGCATTTTGCTATATTAAAATAGATTGAGCATAAGTAATTCTTTGATGATAATGTGCGTATCATGATTATACTTTATGTTTAAAAGTGATTGCTATGTAATATTTGGATATGTTGGACTTATTAAAATAAGTAAAGGACAGGAAAAGGTTATAGAATTCCTATGTTTGAATACCGATAAAGCTCTCGCATGGGATATAATAGTAGACAAATCACCCTATCACGGAAAGGAATAGTGATCATAATAATTATCCGGAGTTACATTTTAACCGATATATGGCCTTACCACGAAAAAGAATAGTGGAATTTAATGGCCTTATCACAAGATATAATAGTGACCGTAGCATATTAGTTAGCTGAAAGCAAAATGAAAAGAAAAGAAAGTTTCCATGAATTATAATTAAAGAATAATAAAATATGAATTTTATGCGTAGTTATGCATTACATATAATATACATGTAATGGGCTAATTGTCATTGAGTTCTGTGAAATGATTTTATTAAATGTTATATGTACTATTAATATGCTTGATCTAGTAGAGGTATGGTTGGTTACGTATTAAGCAAGTCGATGATCAACCCACTTATTTACTCTCCTATAGATTTGGATCAAGTCTAGGATGATTTGAAAACTAGTTTTGATCAAACTATGTTTCTAGAGTTGAATTTTGTGAAAGTGTAGCTTATATGACTTTTGTACTCTAGTATTATATATATGTGTGTGTGTGTGTGTGTGTGTGTGTCGAGAGTGTAGTGTGAAAGATGGTACGAGTGACTTTCTACGTTTGAAACTTTTGTAAGCACATTCAAAGGTTTATATAATTATTGGTGTATTTATATGTTCAATAGACGGCGTTGTATCCTCTCGAGAGGATATGCCGGTGCCATGCTCCAAAGTATAAGTTAAATTTTGTTTTAAAAAAATACGGTTATTGAGTTTGGGGCATGACACTTTTTAGTAAAATGTACAACACAAAAATTATTTACATTTCTGTGTTCAAGAGTTGAAGCAAAAATATAGAATGAATTTAAGATTCCAGGAGAAATGTAGCCAAAAATTTCACTAGAAAACTAACATAGCTCCTATCTATTTCAAAAAAAAAAATTCTTTTCTCTCTAATTTTTTTCTTTTATTCCTTGTCGTGTAGTTGCTATATGTTATTTGCATATACTTCCTTTCTCTCTAATGAAAACATATTTTTACTTTTTTACTTTTTGTGGTTATTTTTTGAAAAAATAATAAAAGCCTATAAAACAAGAAAACTAATGTTAGATAAATCCATATGGATTGCCATTTCTTTTCAAATCTATTTTTAATTTTGGAGTCTACATTAATAACTCCAACAATATATATAATCTCAAATACAATTTACCAAAAAAATTTAAAACAAATTCTACCACATTTTCATTTTTCACCTACTACCATCACAATCACACACCACCACCTCTACCCTCCTCCTTCTCCACCTCTATTGCCACCATCACTGCCACCCCCTCCCCCCCCTTTTCCCTCTCTTTCTTTCCCTCCCTTCTCTCTCCTCCCTCTTCATCTTCCCCTCCCCTCCCCCACAACCCCCTTCCCTCCCTTTCCCCTTGATTTGGTCGTGAGCTATGATAGCTCACAACCAGAGCAGGAGGAAGAGAGAAGAGAAGAATGCATAGGAGCAGAGGAAGAGAAAGAAAGGAGGAGGAGGAAGGAAAGGAAGAAAAAAGGAGAGAGAAGAAGGGGAAAGAGGTAGTGGTGGTGACGGGTGGTAGCAGATGGGGCGGTGGTGGTGGGTGATGGTGATCAATGGTGATTAATTTTTAAAAATATACACCAAAAAATTTTAACCCA
The DNA here is from genome assembly GCA_023065735.1 of Coffea humblotiana. Classification (NCBI taxonomy): domain Eukaryota; kingdom Viridiplantae; phylum Streptophyta; class Magnoliopsida; order Gentianales; family Rubiaceae; genus Coffea; species Coffea humblotiana. The sequence continues at coordinate 17,055,814 of CM041208.1, forward strand.
AAATAAATCTTCAAAAACACTCTTAAAACACCTAACTATCTATAGTAAAAAATTTTTCACATGCACCGTATAGTAAAATTTTTCAAAAACACCTCCAAAATACTTAATCCATACAAACCTATAAAAGTAAATAAAACAACAAATAAAAGAATTTGAGAGAATAAAGTTCTAATGTCAAATTTTGGTGTCTATAGTAATTTACCAAATAAACAAGTTTCAAATCATATGACAATTTATAATCTTCATTTAACCGCCGCCGGTGAAACTATTAGAAAATCTAGAAAAGAACCCAAGTCAAGGGATTTAATTCCTTGACCTACGTCCAAGTGAGCTTTAAAGCTCTCTCTCATGGTCAACTACTCTAAATTTTTTGTACTTAGTGTTCTCCTTCCTTAATTTCTAACACAATTTAAACAACAAAAAATGATAAATTTATGCACATGAAGTATATCCATTTCAAATATGTTTAACACACAATAAGTATGCCATTCAACTTTGTGGAGCGTATCTATGTTAGCCTTATTTAATTATTACCTTTCATCTAACAAGCGCAATGGTACAATGACAAATGATGACTTTACTCCACCACACCTATACCAATCTTATTTTCAACTATAATCCTTCGGTTACGATATTGCATTAAGTTTGGATCAAGAATGGCAAGCTGAAATTCTAATAAATTATGCCTTACTAGTGTATATGCTATGAAGAATTCGTTCATCCATTATGATAATGTGATGAAAATCAAATGGCAAGATGTATAAAGCCCCAAAAGAGTGTTTAAAATATCTAAGTTAAGGCCAAAATATTTAACTCAAGTTATTAATAACCCACAACCATGAGTTCTATTAGCCAATTAATCTTCCATTTCTTTCCACACTAGGATGACAGCAAATCAAGTGGCAACCCAATATATATCCATACTACTCCAACTATTTAGCTATCTGATACCACCAGTCTAGTCTCACACTATATAGAGATTACACAAGACTCGCTTAAATACCAAAAAAGACAAGACTTTAGCAAATAATTAGTGCATTACAATTATACAATGAGAGACTATAAATAGGCTTGAGTTAATCATGTATCAAATTATGTCATGATAATTAAGATAAAAGGAGATCCTATCAAATCACATCTACAACAAATAGATCAATTAAATAACTAATCACAATTAATTAACTGTGACTGGGGAAATAAATGTCGAGCATAAATGTTAACATTTCTCCTCAAACTCAAGATAGTTGAGCAAAACCAACTTCAGTTTGGTAAGTAGATCAAGGAAACGTCAACTTGGATGCACTTTGGTAAAAATGTCAACTGTTTGATCACCTTAGGAAACACAAAGAAGTTTGATAGTACCTACAAAAAACATGCTGGCGAAAAAGCAACTGTCACTCCCACTATGCTTAATGCATTAAGAAAAACAATTTTATTAGCAATTTTGAATAGCACTCTCAGTGCAACAACTATGCACAACGCTAGAAGAATGTGGAACTCTTATATCGCCCAGGAACCAAAAAAGCCAAATAAGTTCTTAAATTGCATCAAGTGTAGTATAGATTTTGGTTTGAATACTAGAATGGGAAGTGAAGATTTGTTTTCTCGCTTCTCCGTGAACCAAGTCGCCAAGGAAAAGCAAAATCCAACTATAGAATGCCTATCTATGGGATCTATGGACCAATCATTATCAAAACATTTAAATCCAATATAGTATGTGAAGATAAATAAAAACCACGAAATGTACCCTTAATATATTGCAAGATATGAAAAAAGCAGCAATATGATTTGTGGTAGAAGTTGCCTTGAAATGACTAGTAAAATGCACCGCATAGGCAATGTCTAGTTAGTGACCAGCAAGATAGACCAAGTTGCCTATCAATTGACAATATAGCGTGGGATTAAGAAGACGGAATCTATCCTTAGGAGTAAAATGGGCATTAGTCTCAATGAGAATTAAGATAATTTTTATATCAATTAAGCCAACTTAAACAAGAAGATCAGAACTATACTTGGCTTGAATGAGATAATAGCCATCATATGTGAAGGACACCTTAAAGACCTAAAAAATAACTCAAGGTTCCCAAATCCTTCATTTCTTGATGATGACAAGTGATCTTTCAATTCTAAAATGACATTAACATTGTCTCCAAGGATAATCAAGCCATCTACATAAAGCAACAGCAAGATTATTTCTCAATCAGAAGAAATTTCCTCTATTTCTGCAAATCTATTTATCTATATACATTCATTATTATTAATTAAGTTTTCAATATCATCATCCACTTCAAATCTCTATTTATTAAATTTTTTAGGACATTGATTTGCTAGGTGTCTTTTTTCTTTACAAAAAAACATTGACAATCTATAATGTTTCTCTCTTTCTTATTCCTTCTATATATCTCTGTCTTTCTTGGAAATTTTTCTCTATGTTGTAATATTTAGCCTTTCTTCTTTTCATATATTTTCTTTAAAATACTTTCACTTTTTATATCTATTTTCATCTTATGCTAATAATATGGAGTGTCACATCCTATTTGGATAAGCATATTAATATTATTACACATAGTTTTAATTGATATTTTAATTCACGTGTCTTTCTAAAGAGTATGGATTCTTCACACCATTTATTTGGTTTATCTAACATGTGGAATTTTTTTTCCCTAGAGTATCTTTAGTTTCAAGATTATAATCTTCTCTTAATTTCTTACCCCATGGGTCAGGAATCTTTGAGAAAAATATTTCTAAATATGTTTATCTTTTTTTGAATCTGTTCTATAATAATAACCTTGAAAAACATAGATATACTTATCTATTTCACACATATCACAAAATGTTAATTTAAGCAATGCATTCGGTTTATTTTGGACTAAATTGGCATCTTTAAAATAACTTCCTTCACCAACAAATTCAAGACGAATTAATTCAAGTACTCTAGTTATCATACCATTTGTATTCTGGTTTTCTCCATATATTATTGATTTAGTCTCTTCAGGTAATATCTTCCAATATCAAGAAACACTATTTACTAGAGATCTTTCTAAAAATCCTTTTGAATCTTCATATGATAATTTATTTATAGAAACTGCTAATCTTAATCCAATTTTTCATTTATCTATTACTACTTCTGTATTTTTACACAATCTAAATCTAAAAATGTTTCAAACAGAAATATAGTTTCAGGTGTGGTCCTATCTAAAAGTATATTAACTTTCATTATCTAAATATCCTTTTTACCTTGCCATATTCATTATTGATGAAATAAAAGAATTTCCGAATCAGGTCTACGCCTAGCATATGAGGAGGTAGGTCTGTTGGATGATGGTGTATCGTTAATATTTGGATTTTTAGACATCTCTGATTTTATATCAAACCTTATACTTATTATCAGATTATTAAGTTTATTACTTATTTTTTCTATTTCTAAATATGAGAGACAGGTAAAGTTATCTTCAAACTCACTCATTTTATTTTAGAAATATGTTTTGTTCGATATTCCATAGTGGTTTTATTTTTTTTTTAGTAATTTTCTCTTCTAAACTTCTTTTTCTAATTTTTCTTTAATCATTTGAATTTCTTTCTTTAGATCTTTATATATATATATATATATATATATATATATATATATATATATATATATATGTACGCGATAAAATTTCAAGTCTGCAAAACGATAAGAAAAATATACGACAAATATGCAATATATAATTTAGGAAAATATGTAAGTACAGTCTCCGGAATTTTCTCAAGTTTGTAGAGAGTTTCCTTCAATTCTTCCCTTCAAACGCTAATCCAAGGGCCTCGTAGCTTGTCCTTGGATCCACTAATTCCTTCAAATCTTGATATGGAAGATTTGAAGAACTTAGAAGATATTTGAAGACTCAAGTCTTGATTTATGGAAGACTTGAAGAGTTTAAAGATCCAGACCTTTGTAGTTTGGAGTTTCAATACTTGAACGTAGGAGATGCCTCTTGATGTTTCCTAATTTGGTAGAGAGACCCCTATTTATAGTTGTCGTATGATGTAGAGGTTGAAAACATGTATACCACTCTACTTGTCTTGCAAGATATGCAGTCATAGTAGGACTGTGTCAACTTAAATATTATCTCTTCATTTTATATTAATTAATAAAGAGATAATACCAATAAGTAGTTCCTTGATTGGCCAAACTTGTAAGGACATACGATGTGGCATCATTTGATTGGACAAGCTATTGCAGTATATAAGACATCTACATGGATTAAATAGCCCTAAATATTATTTCTTTAATAAAGAAACAATCATTTAGATATTCATCCATAATTTTGTCAAGTCATATAGACATGTGATGCGGCATAATTTGATTGGCAGAGATATTTTGGAGATTTTAATTGGCCGCAACACCTCATCTTGACATGTGAAAAGACATAATTGACTACCGAATAGTCAAGTTTCCAAGTGTGCATGACATATGGCAATACTCAATTGAATAAAATAAGCCATAGAAATGATTTATAGACCAACGGTAATTTTTTAGAATTTAATTAAAATTCCATTGCCTACAAATGCCCCCTCGAAACTTGTTCGTGAATGCTGAAGATTGAAGTAAGTTTTGAACGGATAAGTTTCGACATTTTTATTATTATTATTATTTGAGCATCGTCGGAATATTAATTCAAATAAAGTCCATAAATGGACTAAATTTAAAGTTTTGCAAACTTTATGGCAATGACTTGATCATATAAGATGGCCACGTGGAATACCACCAATTCATGCATAACTTAGTGATATCAATTTCCAGGATCAAACCATATCATGCAATAGGCTCAAGTCCACCGCTACATTATCAAACGCATGCATCATCAGACGAATTCAATGGTTACAATTTCCAAGACCAAGTGATTCTATACTATAACTCCATATTAACTTGCCCAAATTTCTAAGTTTTCCTTTGCCCCTTAGGACGCCAATGACATACACATGTGACATTTCAAAGCTGAACTAGAATCCTTCTCTATTACAAATTAGTTAGTTCAATTCATGGCAAGCTCAATCCGCAGGAATCTGAAGATATACTTTCTAGAATTGGAGACAACTCTTATCGATAAGGTGTCGACTTTTAATTACAATAGAAAATTGTATTCCCTTATCCCTCAAGGATATGAATTGTACCAGTATCCAATTCTCTATGCAAGTGATCCTTCTCATAATATAGTTGACCAAAAGGACACCGTATTGGACTTGAATTCCATTTACTGGAGCTCTAATAAGCATACATAGTTCCCAAGGCAAAATTCCCCTATGTGAACTAGGAATTAGTTGATCAGCCCATGACAAACTCTATCAACAGAGGATTCGAAAATAAAGATAACCCAAGAATAGTTCATGTAAACAAGAAATCTATCCGTGTTCGAACTTGAATTCCTGTGGGCTTTCAATGACGCTCCCCGCTATAAAATATTCAAGACTAAAGTCACAAATTCACAATTACCCCAAAATTGTGAAGCTCTAGTTGCTGCTTGTTGCCTATACTTTGTAGTTTGCTAAGCAAAAGTTGCTGCTGTTTTCTTGTTCGCTGCTGCTGCTACTCATTATTTGCTAGTTTGTCCCACTTTGTTGTCCTCTTAAAGCTAATAATCACTTTTGCCGAGATACCCGTGAACTAGTCGACTCAAAGGTATACATACTATGCTTGATATATTCTCTTTTTTTTCATGTAAGATGCTAAGCATCGTACGTACCCTCATCTTTATTGATTTTACATGAAACTTCCCACTGCAAGATTGACTAATACTTTACGGCAGCCTGGTACACTGTTGCATGTCAGGTCTCATGTGCTCTTCTTCTTTCGATTTTGCATATAGCAAAAGGCAAATTTCATTATCCTACTTATCTACCTTTATAGGGTGTTACCATCCAAACATGCATGATAAATTTATTTAGATAATAAACTTAAATGCTTTCACTTTAACTTGCAGGATCAACTCCTATTCAACAAACTTTAGAAAGATTAACTTCGGGAAAATTTAGCAGCCATGCAAATTAAAAATTACGCCACGCCATTGCCACATATCTCATTGACAGACGAACGGTGATGATCTCAATCGAAAAGTTTGTCATTATATGTTAATAAGCCAGCAATCGGTGCCTTTGCTGATTCTTTTATACTCTTTGAATGATGCTTTCATCTTGAAGATTAGACTAGCAACTGGACTAAGGAAGTTGTAGCACCATCGACTTTCTTCACTATGTCGAAGGTAGAAGAAGTGGTTGTATTAAACTCGTCACTTCATAATGGAGATCCAAAAATAGCTAAATTCACGCTTCCATTTGTGGGATTTACTATTGACAAAACTACATGGAAGATTCCTTCTTCTTTCTTTGGCGAGGCGTGCTTCACTTCTCACTATTGGGAATGGATCGAGAACATCCTTGGAAGGCATAAAGAGGTGCTCACACATGCCGGCATATTTGAAGTCGTCTATGCATCAAGATTTTCCTACGACCGTTGTGAAAATATCTTGCGAGTTTTCTTCAAATATTGGTGTCCCTCAATAAATACACTCCATACGCCTATTGGAGAGTTGTTCATCACACTTTGGGACCTTTATTGACTTGGTGGTCTTTCAATTGATGGCTCATTCTTTGATGAAATTGTTCCTTCTGCGCAGGAACTTCTCACTTGTGACAAAGAAGAGAAGTCACTTCTCCCTGAGAGTTGCAGGCATCTCTTTTCTGCTTACTACCACCTTTAGACGAATGCCCAAGGAGTGTGGATAAAAGATTGGATCTGTTTCTAGTTCAAAGAATAGGCTATATATAAGGCTCATCTGAACAGGATGAATAGAAGAAAGACCACATCTAAACCAAAAATTACCTATAACCCTTCGGGAAGCATGGAGTCTCATGATCTTGCTGATACAAAGGATTTCAACATTCCTTTTGATACATTGGATATCCTAGGGTTCTTGAGAAAGGAAACCTATATTGCGACATTTATAGCATATTTAATTTGCAAGTTTTTTTTGCCAAGTAAAAACGTCGATCACATTCGCCCAAGTGTCTTCAATGTTGCATGCTTAATGGGCACAGGAAAAAGATTTTACCTTACAATTCTCGTTCTTGTGAGCATATATCATAGGTTGAGGGAGATCGTCTATACTCCTAATCCTGAAAAATGTAGGGTAGCTTTTCCAATCCATTACGTCTATGTTTAGATTGGTCAATATTTTAACATGTATTATGAGAATAACAAAGTGAGTAGTCACCACCCACGCATGATAAGATTTAGTGGTAAGAAAATGATAATATTTTATGATAAATCAAAAGTTGAGAAAATCTTCAAAGAAGTGAATCACTTGATACTTTTTAAATTGTGTTGGACTGAGAATGAAGAAAAAGTGTTGATCGACGACAGATCCTTATCATCAAGACTTAACTACTTTATCAGTCAATACTCTTGCTATTTAACTCTACATAAGAATAATATTTTTATTGTTGAAAGATATAATCTTTGTAGATTTAGTAGACAATTCGGCTTTTGCCAGGATATTCCAACTAATTAAAAAGAGATTACTCACACTTATATTTTGGGTGAGACTATTCAATTACAGGATTCCTCAATTTGCACGCAGACACGATCTCGGATGACTATACCAATGCATAGGAAACATCCATTGATCACAAAAGATTATGATGTCTGGTAGTCAATACGGTCAAATTGTGTCTCTTCAACTTCCTTTAAATTCACCGTTAAGATCCCTCAACAATCATCAAAGAAAGGCAAGATTACCTCTGTCAATGAGTCAATGCATCACAATGGAGTTATAGAGATTGGAATAGTTCTTACTGCATTTACCTTGTAGAAGAACAAAATTACTATCATTCGCTTGAAAAGTATTGTCACGAAAAATAAGTTTTCAAAAGACTATCAATGGGCCATCAAAGAGACAAAACTAGCAATTCCAATAAAGAAGACACCATCAAAAATTTTAAAATCTTTAACCATGACTTCCATGGGAGAAGATGCCGGAATTGAAATGCTGGATGATCACGATTCTATCAAAATTATTGAAAAGAAAGGAACTCAAGTTCAAGACACTGGATCTACCCAAAGAGGAACACATTCATTGACAAGTGATGGTAGCAGTTAAGACTGTCATTGGAATCGATCAAAGAAGATGACATCTTCTGATTTGGAGGAAATTTTCCTTTATATCATCTTTCTTTTTTTATTTTTTTTTAACTTTTTTTCTTTTATTTTTTTATTTTTTTTCAGGCCCCTTTTCTTGAATTCCGCCAAGAAGATGTTGGCAACAATTCACCAATTGAATTTGAAACTGATGGTGAAATTTCAAACAAGAAAGGTGACGAAGTCGTCGTCAGCATCCCAAAATAATTTGCCACAAGAAGATGTGCCTCATCAATGCATAAGAAGGAGTTGACTAGTTCATACGAGATCCTAAAGAGGTCTAAGGTAGCATTGGTTTCAGAATTTCAGAGTAAAAATTGATCCAAACTCATCAAAAGAAATACTTGCAGAGTTTGTGGATGAATTTTCACGGGCAGATTCTTGACACTTTTATCGAGCAAATTTCTTCTTTTAAAAGAATGCACAGAGGAAATTGTTGCAGAAATCACAAGAACAAATCTTTCCAATGATCTTCCTTTAAAAGACTCTTTGATAGAATTGTTCGCTAAGACAAAAACATACGATATTTTGACATCTTCATCTTAGAAAAAGATGAGTAAAGAGACACATGCAAAATTTCTTTCTAAAATGACCGCACAACTCGAGAGATCCAAGACAAAAGAAGAAGAACTAACTTGCCATCTGCAGAATCTTGAAGAAAAGTTACAATCTATCGAATATAGGAAGAAAGTTTTTCAACAGGAACTTATTGATTTGGAGAGACAAGACACGGAAATCAACTCGACTATCGATCAAAAGTATGAAACTTTCAAACAGATTTAGATTGAGATAACCCAAGTGCATGATGAGCTCTCCTCTATTGAGAATACCAGCGTCTTAACTAATGATGCAACGAAGGAACTTGAAAACATGAAATTCGCACTTGAAGCATGTAAAATAATTGTAGTGGATTACAAGTTTGACATTTAGACTTTCTATCATTTCCTTCTTTTTCATCAAAAAATTTTTTATCATTTTTTTATGTAATGAAACTTTTTATGAATAATAAAATGCTTTTCGTCCCTTATCTCTTTTTTTTTCTAAAAGAAAGAACTTTTAAATTTAGCATTTTATTTTCAAAGAAAGAGAGGATTCCTTTTTTGTTGCAAGGAGAAAAAAAGAAGGATTTGATTTGGGAGGTATAATTGAACTTAGAAATTGCCCTCTAAACTGCCTATGTATCCCAAAAAGAGAATTAAATCACACGTAGTTCCTGTCGTTCACACTTTAACCTCATGTGGTCAGGAATATTTGTTTGTTTACCACCTTAGACTTGGTGGAGTGTCTACATACTACACTATTGGTGGTGGGAGTTCTCAAATTATGCATAGTACCTTTTTAGGTACTTCCATTGATGAGGCCAATTCTTAATCCATCATCAGCAACCAATTTATATGAGCCATTTATATACACTTTTTGGACAATATATGGACCATTCCATTTAGGGGTAAACTTCTTTTGTCCTCCATGAGCGAGAATGATCGGTTTTCGAACAGTGAATACTAACTCTGCAATTTGAAAAGAGCGTGGTCGACGTGCTTATTGAATGTTTTTCAAAGGCGAACTTGATAGCACTCAGTTCGTTGTTGAGTTTTCAATCTCTTTTCATCAACGGCTTCTAACTCCTCAAGACGAAGACGAACATTATCTTCTTCACTGAGCTCCTCTTGAATTGCAATTCTTAGTGAAAGTATTTGACATTCAAGTGAAAGAACAGTTTTAACACCGTAAATAAGCGCGTATGGGTTGCTTGCGTGGGAGTTCGAAAAGTAGTTCTATATGCCCAAAGAGCTTCCTCAATTCAAAAATGCCAATCTCTTTTTGATGTATCCATAATTTTCTTCAACAGATTACATAAGGCCTTGTTGAATGTTTCAGCGAATCCATTTGCAGCAACGTACTACATGGAAGAATTCTATTGTTTGAAATGAAATTTTTTGCAAAATTTATTCATTGCTATATTGCAAAAAGATGTACCATTATCAGTGATGATATAACGTGAAACTCCATACCGGTAAATGATATGCAAACGAATAAAATCTACTATATTCTCTTTTTTTACCTCTCTTAAAGGAACTGCTGCAACCCACTTTGAAAAGTAATCTGTCGTTGTCAAAATAAAAATATGTCCAACAGAAAATTTTGGAAGCAATCCAACTATATCCAAACTCCAAGTATCGAATGGCCAAAAAACCACAGTTGGGTGCAATGGTTCAGGAGGTTGATGGATGAAATTACCATGAAATTGACAAGTTTGACATCTTCTAACAAAATCGATGCAGTCCTTCACCATCATCCCAATCTCTTAATGCGAAAGTGTATTTCGGGCCAAATTGATGAGCACCGCATATCCCAGAGTGAGTTTCCTCCATTGCTTGCGTGGTCTCATCTTCTCCAATATATCGTAGAAACACTCCATCAAATTATTTCGATAAAGCGTCCTTTATAGTAAATGAAACGTGACGCTTGGCGGCATATGTCAACCATTTTCTTGAAATCTTCTGATAACTTTCCATGATTAAGATAATCAATGATGAGATGACGTCAATTCTCCTTTTCAATCTCATGGATGTAAATATGATAGGCATTTTATTTCCCACCATTATCTTTTTCATCGAACATTGGAGGCATGACCCAATTTTGACATATTGAGATTTGATTTCGATAAGAAGACAGAGTGATCGTAGACGCCAACCTTGCCAAAGAGTCAGTTTGTTGGTTGAATTTTCTAAAGATATATTCTATGGTGACATTACCTAAATATCCCATGAGTTGTCTTGTATAATTATAATATGGGATTAATTTAGGTTTCTTAACATTATAAATATCAAGAAATTGATTTACCACTAATTTGGAATCACCATAGATCTTAAAATGTAATTGTTTCATGTCCACTACCATCTCAAGATCAAGAATTAACGCTCGATATTCAACTACATTGTTTGACTATCGACGTGTTAAAGTGAAAAAGTATGGTAATATGTCTGCCTGAGGAGCGTAAAAGACGACTCCTGCACCACCTCCATCACGGTGAGCAGCCCCGTCAAAATACATCGATCACAGAGATTCGACCATAAATACTTTTTCATCGAGAAGTTCATCAATCAACTCTCATTTGGCAGACATGGGATGATCAGCTAAAAAGCCTGCTAATACTTGTCCTTTGACAGTCTTTGTAGGTACATAAATAATTTTGATTATTGAAATTGAAGATACCATCTTGCAAGATGGTCAAACAACACAGGTCTTGTCATAACATATTTAATGGGGTTAGTTTTGGATATGAGTCGAATAGTGTGTACTTGCACATAATGTTGCAACTTTTGAATGGCAAATATAAGTACCAAATACAACTTCTCAATAGATGAATAATTCAACTTATTTAATGTCATCATTCAACTCAAGTAATATAGCGTATTCTCCTTGTTTTCATCATTTTCTTGAGCCAGTAAAACTCCAACATATCGTTCTTGAACGGAAATGTAGAGGATTAATAGCTTTCTGAGAACTGGTGCAGCTAACACAAGCGGATTCATAAGATAAGTTTTAATACTTGCAAAACCATTTCACACTTTTCATCCCACTCGAAGGGTACCCCTTTTTTCATTAATCGACTAAACGGTTGGCACCGTCGGGCCAAATTAGATATAAACTTCCGAATGTAAGCCAATTTTCCTATAAAGTTCTTCACTTCATGGATATTTCGCAGTTCAGGCATATTCATAATGGTGCTAATTTTAGATCGATCAACTTTTATTTTCCACTGATGAACGATGAAACCGAGAAACTTACCAGAAGCGACTCCAAATGTGCACTTTAAAGGATTCATTTTCAATTGATATCTTCGAAAACGTTGAAAAATTTTTCGAAAGTCTTGAATGTGATCTTCTCGCTTTTTTTATTTTACCACAAGATCGTTAACATAGCACTCCACATTCAAATGAAGCATATAATCGAAAATTCTTTGCATTGCCTTTTGGTATGTTACTCCTGCATTTTTTAATCCAAGCGGCATTACTCTATAACAATAAATTCCTTTGGGAATACGAAAAGTAGTGAGTTCCTCATCCTTAACTGCCATGCGTATCCGATTGTAACAAGAGATTCGCCAAAAAAAAATAGTGTTTCGTGTTCCGTTGTAACATCTACTGTCAATTCTGTGATGGGAAATGGAAAATCATCTTTTGAAGTTTCATTCAACTCTAAAAAATCTACGCATACTCATATTTGTCCATTCTTCTTTTTCACAGGGACGATACTCGAAATCTATGTTAGATACTTTACTTCTCGTATGACCCCAGTTTCATTCAACTTATTTACCTCATTTTCTATCAAATGAATTAATTCGAGTCGAAAGTATCTTTGAGCTTACTTAACAGGTTTTGTTTCTCGTTTGACAGATAAATTATGAACAGCGACTCTTGGATCTAAACCAGATATTTCTAAGTAATTCCAAACAAAGTCATCCTTGAATTCGAACAGAGTAAATCAACATACTCTTTCTCTTCTTTAAGAGTCATACAAGAACTTATGTAGATTGGACAAGCGTCATCGCTTGTGCCAAAATTAATTTCTTTTAGCATATCGGCTGTAGTTTTTACTCATTCAAATTCAGAGGGAACATTGTCTGTATCTTCTTCTTCTTCACGATCATTAATCGTAATATGATGGTAGAAAACAATACTTTCTTGACCCTATTTTTCAAAGATAGTTTCGAATCTTACGTTAAACAAGTTTCTATAGTGCATGAAGAAATTGGAAACTCGTTTTCTTGGACCATTTTTTTTTATTGGAGTAAGACTTTCTTCCCTGACAACTTGATGCTCTTATTATTTATTGCCTAATCTCTCATAGATGGGCGGTTTCAAAATTCTTTGATTGTGGGCCAAGTCTATCAAATACAGAAGTACGTTTTGACTTATTTTTCAATCTATCGAAAACAGATCTCTTATGGCTTGTGATCTTCATTTTTTGTTCACATAGTTACAACTTGTCCTTTTGATCACTATACGAACAGGAGAAGACGATTGATAACCAAGACCCATTGATGAACTTTCAATGCTATAGTCTCTCTCTTTCAATATTTTCTACGTAGATGTCAATCCATGAGTCTTTTCACCAGTCATTTCAGGAGGGAGTTTGCCAAATGCATTCTTCTCACTTGGGTCATAACCCGTCTTAGTAAGAAATCTATATGTGTTTGAATCAAAATCTTCTTGCGTTCGATTAGTTGGTAGTGAGTGATGTTTCACTGCAGGTTCTTCTTTAGAACGGACAAATCCTTGCAAGTTCATTTTCTTGCTTTTAACAGACTCTATTTTGGCGAGTGGAACAGAACATTTAATGTATCATTTCTAATAAAAGAAGATTGACTTTCTTTTTTCTTTGATTTTGGGATGTAATGCAAAATAGGTACCTTGGGATCTTAAATTTCTTCCCCTACTGGTTCTTTTCTTTCTGCTTCTTTTTTAAATTAAAATTTTACGTCGGCAAAGTGAGTTTCGGGTTCAATGAAAGGCTTATCATCGGCAGCACCTTTCTTAACTATACCATCTCAGCAATATTTAAAACATTGATGAAGAATAGATGGTATAATTTCATTCTCATGAATCCAGAGTCTTCCCAAAAGTATGTTATAAGAGATTTTGGCGTCAATAATATGAAATAACGCACTTGAAAACAATTCGTCAATAAGCAATTCAAGTCTTATGTGACTAATTACTTTTTGCCCCCATTGATTAAATTCTTGGATCATAATGTAGTTTGGGAGAGTTCATCGTTTGAAATTTTGAATTCTTTCATAGCATGTACGGACATAATGTTGATAGCAGATCCCCCTTCAATGAGTATCGGATTCATCTTCTATTCTCAGACATATGCGCTACCAAACAAGGGTCGACTGTGAATTTTGAAATCAACTGTTAAATTATCATTATAAAAAATAATAGTCGTTACACAATCTACAGGTGATTTACTATCAATTTTAAATTTTTTTTCTCAAATTCAATATCAATTTGTGTAACTTGAGAGTTTTGAGTCTTGATGACATTACAAGAAGTGAAATAATCATCATTATCATTTAAATATTCCTTTGGCATAAACTCTCTCAGTGTCACAAGTTGTCAAACCTCTTGAAGGAGCGGATAATTTGAAGAAACTTGTGTTACGGTCACTCCTTTTTGTATCTTTGTTCCATTTCGTTGTTTCATTGTCACTTTAGTTTTTGTCGAACGAATATTTTTTTGAAAAAATATACTTCTTTATCTTTGATTTGCAAGTCCCTTTTCGAGTGACTAAAATCCATCTGTCATTATCATCTTTAATAATATTTTCAATTGAAAATTTTTTAAATTCCCTTTTTACAGACAGAGCATTGCTTGATGTGAATGAAACTGCTATCAAACAACACATTGACCCAAACATTATTGTTGTTTGATTTGCCGATACATTATCCTTCTCGAGAAAGATTTTTCCTTGACGGACTAATTCCATAATTTTGTCTTTAAAGGCAAAGCATTTAGTGAGAAGGAAGTTTGAAGGAAATTTGCCCACTTTTTTATTTTCTTGTCTTTCATTGCTTTAATGAGACAGTTGCACCCGTAGAGTTTGAATAGGAAGCCCATCAGTTGCATTGGTTGTGATACTTAATTCCATATCATGAGTACGAGTAACTAATTTTTCGAATATATTTGGACATATACCTTGTAAAATATAACTTAAACTCCAATATATTTCTCGGATGCACATTTCTATGGTAAAGGGTTCAGATAATCTATCTTTACAGTTAAAACTCAAATTTCTCCACATATCGATGTAGTTGACCACGGGTTCATCTTTCCATTGGCGAGTATTAGTCAACTCCAACATACTAACCGTTCTTCTAGTGCTGTAGAAGCGATTCAAGAATTCTTGTTCAAGTTGTTTCCAACTGTCGATGAACCCCGGTGTAAGATCAGTGTACCAATCAAATGCGTTGTCCTTCAAAGACTGAACAAACTGTTTGACTAAAAGGTTACCGTAGGTTCTAGCATTATTGCAGGTCTCAATGAAATGAACCACATGTTATTTTGGATTGGCTTTTTCATCGAATTATTGAAACTTAAGCGGTTGATATCTAGTAGGCATTATTAAATTGTCAATTCTAGCAGTGTAAGGTTTTGAGTAAATAAAGTTTGATTTTAAATCACCCTCCTTTTTGTCTTTAATCACATCTTCAACAAATTTCTTCAGTGTTCTACGAGAATAATCCCCTCGACGATCACATATACTTCCTTCACCTTATCTTTGTCTTTAGATGAGAGAATTTCGCGCTCTTGGTGCGCCTTAGAGTTCATATGATTTCCTTCAGGAGCGTGATCTTTCTGGGTAAGCAGTTGGGTGATAAGAGCATCTTGATTCTTGATGTGTTTTCATCATGATCTCCGTCATTTTGGACATGTTCGAAACTTGTTTTTCGATATTTAAAGTATTTGTCATCATAGCAGACATTGCAGCAGAAGAAACAGCGGGATCTTCAATAAAAAAAAACTTTGATTAAAGAGTTTCATGGGAAGAGACTGATTCGGTGCTTGATGAATCATCATCATACTTAGAAAATTTAGATCCGGATCCAAATTCAAACATGGCAAGAGTTTTCTCAATCGAGACAGGAACATCTTTGATCCCAATTGTGGAAGAAGAACCCATTGGTGATGTTGAACCAAAGATGGGAGTTGACGCAGATGGAACTTCCATGCTACTTTGGGTGGAAGTTCTCATCTTACTCCTTGTCACAGAACCAATAGCACCAGTATTGGTGCAACATGTGCAGCTTCCTAAATAAATTTAGCGTCAGTAGCCTTGAAACGTGCAGTTATATGGACTTGTTGTTCTTTGGTGCCATCGATGATATATATAGTTGAAAATTTAAAGAGAAAAGATGGAAGGCAGAGATCGTCCCACCGAGTGTGCCAAAAATTTTTACGCGATAAAATTTCAAGTCTGCAAAATGACAAGAAAAATATACGACAAATATGCAATATATAATTTAGGAAAATATGTGAGTACAGTCTTCGGAATTTTCTCGAGTTCGTAGAGAATTTTCTTTGATTCTTCCCTTCAAACGCTAATCCAAGGGTTTCGTAGCTTGTTCTTGAATCAACCACTAATCTCTTCAAATCTTGATATGGAAGATTTGAAGAATTTAGAAGATATTTGAATACTCAAATCTTGATATATGGAAGACTTGAACTGCTTGAAGATCCAGGCCTTTGTAGTTTGGAGATTCAATACTTAACCGTATGAGATGCCCTTTGATGTTCCCTGACTTGGTAGAGAGACCCCTATTTATAGCTGTAGTATGACGTAAAGGTTGAAAACATGTATACCACTCTACTTGTCTTGCAAGATATGCAGTCATACTAGAACTGTGACAACTTAAATATTATCTCTTCATTTTGTATTTATTAATAAAGAGATAACACCAATAAGTAATTTCTTGATTGGCCAAAATTGTAAGGACATACGATGTGGCATCATTTGATTGGACAACCTATTGCAGTAGATAAGACATCTACATGGATTAAATAATCCTAAATATTATTTTTTTTAATAACGAAATAATCATTTAGATATTTATCCATAATTTTGCCAAGCCATATGGACATGTGACGCAGCATAATTTGATTGGCAGAGATATTTTGGAGATTTTAATTGGCCGCAACACCTCGTCTTGACATGTGAAGAGATATAATTGGTTACCGAATAGTCAAGTTTCCAAGTGTGCATGATGTATGGCCATACTCAATTGAATAAAAATAAGCCATAGAAATTATTTATAGATCAACTGTAATTTTTAGAATTTAATTAAAATTTCATTGCCTACAATATATATATAACATTGGGTTTGTTTGGACAAACTTGATTTCAAATAAAAAAATTTACTTCACAAATTTCAATCACCTTTTTATCTTTCCAATCACCTTTTTATCTCACATACATCACATCACAAAAAGTGCTACAGTAATTATCTCAAATAAATCATCCAAATAAACTCTTATCCAAACAAACTCATTATTTTTTGTATTTCAAATAGGTCTCATTATATTTTTAAATTTTCAGATTCTATCATTTTATAGTTCTCCGAATTTATGTATGCATTCTTATTAAATGTAATTTCTTTCTTGTATAGCTTTTTCCAAATTTTTCTTTTCTATCTCTAATAAAATATTTAACGCTTCTATTATAATTTCTTCAAAATAATTTTTATTTATAAGATTTCTTACTCTATTTATTTTAACTTTTATTGCTAAGCCTCTACTAATGTATTTTTGACAATCTTGACAAATATGTTATTCTTTCTGGCCTATTCATTGTTCATCTAAGTGTTCATTTCTATAGTGGTATGTAAATTCTTTGTTTATTTGTGCATATTTATTAGTTATTAAATATTTTTCATGTTCTACTTCTCTTAAGGTCTGGTATTTATCATGACAGGTAGCGGGATGACAATTATTCAAAGTAAATGAAGCCACCTTTCTTGATAATATGTAATTCTTTCATTTAATTGTTGTAACTGATATGCATATTCTTTAATAAGAAATAACATTAAATCACATATTTCACATTCTTCCATTTTAAGGAGAAGAAAAGTGCCAATCAGAATCATCAAATTCTATTCCATCATCAAAATATCTAATAGAAACTGGGTTTGCATCATATTCTTCATTAGAAATATAATCATCATTATTATTTAAGGGAATATGTAGATCATTTCTGGGTTCTGATACCATTTTGGTGCCCAAATTTAAGTCAAAATTGAAGTTTGGGTTGGCTAACAAAATATTTATATTTATGATTCTCGATGTAAAGGATATTTTTATTTGTAAAGTATATTCAAGATGCATTATATTTATTGATAAAGTATTAAATGAGTTTGTAGAATCTTCCATAAAATTTTTTCAGGAGAATAGAGTGCATACCATATCTTAGCCTAACAATTTCATATCAGTAAAAGAAAAAGGGTCCATCGCACTTCCATACTTTATATCTTATTTTTGATCGACAAAACTCTAGCTACCTCCCTAAAAATCTCTTACTTGGGCGTTTCAACCTCCAACCATAAGGGTAACTTTCTTTAAGTGCCGCTTCAGAATTTTGCAGTATAGTTTAGTTTCGTTTCCTACCTCTAAATGTACTCAAATATAAAGAATGAAGAGGTAAGAAGAAACTTTCTTCTTTTATTGATAAGGAAATTGTAGTACAAGATAGGTTGGCACACTACTCTCTCTCTCTCTCTCTTATTAACTAGACATGAATGAGAGAAATGCTTCAAGGCAAAGTTGCTTCTACGTGGGCTCGATTCACCTCCTTTACAAGTAGTCATCCTATTTATAGAGGTTGTGGATTTCATTGTCGGATATTAATTGATACTTTCCACGGACTTTAACTTGCTTCAATCCCGCGAATTTAACCAAAATATTTTGGATTTCGGGAATGACTCAAGTGCTTATGTTTTATTCCATACTTCGACCGCTTGAGGCGAGATCCTTATTTCTTTTTTCTTCTTAGTACAAGCTGCATACGTGTTACTTTTGTACTTTCTCATCCTGCATAAAGTTTTGATAGCTTTGTTGTTGGACAAACGCTTTTAAGTAAGCATATTTTCCAATTTAAATAATTCATTGCTGCCTCTAGGGTTTTTCCTACATTTGTGAATAAAATGCTCCATTTTCTCCATATGTACAAAAATCTTGCTTGGGTATGTTTTCAAGATTTTGTAGAACAATTCTTATTTCAAGGGCTTTTCGATAATCCATTCTCTGTGAATCCTTACTATCAACCCAAGTGCCATTTGATTCAGTAAAATCATGAACTAGGCCTTAAATACTTGAGTTTTTCTTTAAAAAATAAATAAAAAAATATTGATGTGTTAAGCCAAAAAAAGGGACTTTTGTTCTTGAAAGTGATTTCCTTGTATAAAAATAAAGTGAACTTTACTTTCAAAAAAATGTTTACTAAGACAAACTTAAAGTCAAAGAAATCACTGATGAGGTAAAACCAAGTCCTAACAACCCAAAAACATTGTGGATTAGAAAATATGAAAGCGCCACCCCCTCCCCCCTCCCCCACCCAAAAAAAACCCATTTTAGAATGGAGTTTTAACCATGACATTAATTAATTAATTCATGAGAAAGAGTAAATTAAACGAACTACAAACCTAAAATTGCAAATAAGTAAGAGTTGATGCAAATGTCACACAATACATAGTGCTCCAAAAATTGAACTTAACTTTTTTGGAAATTAGAATCTTTTCATTGCAGGTCGAGGGCATTCCTGAGTTCGACTCTTGAAATGTTCTCTTTTTCACTCTTCTTGTAAGATTTGGAAATTGGAATAACATAACAAAAAGGCATGTAAAATATAAAAGGAAAAACACAAAAATATGAATAGTTGCACATTACGAATTTCCAAGGTGTCAAATTATGTGCATCTAAAGACAGATATGTGACTGCTAATTAGTATACACAACCTATAAAGGTCGAACCAAAAACACTTGACTGTGCAACCCTCAACTCATAACCAGATTGGCTTTTTCACCCTCCATTCTAATTTTTAACTCTTTATACCCTAAACATGCAGATTTATCCGACTTTGATCCTTTTGTTATTTGAGAAAATCCGTGGAATTTACTTGCGTCTGCACCATTTACTATTAATTAGCATGTCAAATTTCACTTTGCATGTTATGACTGTCGGAGCAATTTTGTGTAGTATTTTGGACCTAGGCAAACATGCATTGAGACAAAGATATCACTGCTACAGATACTCCATAACCTCCCCCACCAACCCCTCCTTCCCCACCCCAAAAAAAACACAAAAGAAAAAAATACAAGAATCTCCTTAAAAAATGAGAAAAGAGAAGAAGGAAAGAAATTCATGGAGACAGAGAGAGAGAGAGAGAGAGCCTAACTGTATACAAATGGAATAACTTTCAAGGATGACATTTATTACTACATCATGATACCGATAACAACAATATCCTAATCTAGCATGTAGTAGGATCATCTTATATGTGAAACTTGCAGTACTGATACATTTCTAATCATTCTACATTAAGCATAAACAAGTTCCATATTGCCCCAAGAGAAAAACGGAGAGGAAGCTCTGCAATGCTTAACAGGATGATAGATGGTCCAAAACTAAATAACTACATACATTATCCGGTATTTCTACAAATTGCTCCAAGAGAAAAACGGAGAGGAAGGCTTAACAGGATGATAGATGGTCCAAAACTAAATAACTACATACATTATCCGGTATCTCTTTATCCAGGTCATGCTGCATCCCGAGGACCGTCAAAAGACTGCGTCTTCCTCAAGTTCCAGTGGAGGCCATCATGGATACTGCGCAAAAAGTCACTTGTAGAGTCAACTTGACAAGCAGTTGGCACGGGCCAAGGTGCCATGCTGCAAACAAGAGCATCCCCAGCAGCCAAGCGTTTCCTGTCCTTGCCATCAAATGATGCCCAGGCATGACCTCTACTGTTGAAAGGCACTTGCACTCGAATTGTAACGTGCTCGGGCAGTATTAAAGGCCGAAAAGATAAAGAGTGTGGGCAAATTGGTGTAAACAGGATCCCTGGAACCTGCAGTTGGATGCAAAGATTCAGCCACATTATGGTGAATGGGCCACCATGCAAGATCTTAAGTTAAAAGACACTGTTAAATTCACCAAAAAAAAACTTATGACACTCCCATCACATTTCATTGAAAGCGCAGTAATGCACATTTCCAATCAAATGACTTGATGCTTTTTCAGTCTAATTCAATCAGAGCTATGAATCCAGGAGATTGGCAGTGCTACTTTAATAAATATGGTTTGTAGCAATAGCAATAAGAAATAGTTCAACTTTCAGAGATTACTGATCACCATCTGCGGAAAACTTCAAAGCCCATGGGAGACATTTAAGCAAAAAAGTTATTAACAATCATGGACAATGCAAAGACAAGAAACTGACTGTTAGAAGAATTCCAGAAGATGACAGATTTCAGGAGTTTCTCACTGTTTCCTTTACTTTGATTCTATATTAGTATTTACATCTTCTTGCAGTAGAGTTCAGAATGTAGAGGGTTATTTTGGTATCTTGAGTAGCTGCTGAAACAAGTCAGTGGTGCAGGCACAATGAATGCTATTGAGTCAGCTAAGGAAAACAGAAAATAAGGTTGTGCAGGAGTAAAAGTTTTTGAAGTGTTAAAATCAAAAGCCAGGTGGTTTAATCCTAAAGAAATTTAGATGCAAACAACCCAAAGAAAATTCGGTACAATTCCTACAAATTTGACTTCCCTCCTTTCGCTTCCTCTAAAATTCCTACTGCTTCCTTCTCCGATCTCAGATTCTCAAAACTTTCTTCTGAATTCCAAATACCGAATTTTTCACAGATTTTCTTTGGTGCTGCATCAGATTAACTTTCCAACTGACAGTGCAACTTAACTACATTAATGCAGGTATTATTATCGTGAATACTAGTTCCACAAACCATTCTCTCATCTTCACCAAAGGAGGAGAACTCAAAAAACAATGTATTGCCTTCTATCCCTTATAATAATTGCATTTCCACCAGACATCAGATATAGCAGTTGCTCTTTGAACAGACCAGTCAACAAAACAATCTAAACAAAAGAAAGATATGCATATGTATACCTGAGGATGAACCATTGAACCTCCCGCTGCCAGGGAATAAGCAGTACTTCCCGATGTTGTTGACAAATTAAACCATCACCTTGTACGCAAGTGACAAATGAGTTATCACAGTAGCACTCCAGATTTGTGAGAAAAGAGGATATTCCACGATCTATTGTAACCTCATTCAGAACAAGAATTGGACCTTCATTTTCATATTCAGTTTTAGCTGCATCTCTGATAACATAGCACTGTAACCGATGTCTCAAGGTAATGCTGATGGGACCACGGAAAATTGAATTGAGACACTCTCGATAGTGTTCACTATCTGATTTTGTTAAAGGGCAACATGAAACAGCAGATATATACGGATAGGAACACAACCAAGCAGCAGAAAAGGAAAAACAAGGGGGCACCAAGAATTTTGTTCCAAATACAGCATTACAAATTCTTACGAAACAAGGCCAACCAAAAGAATAGGAAATGCATCAAGGAAGATGGAAGGATACAGAATGGAGTCATGAAGCCCAATGAACCAAGAGAAAATGGGACAATGGGTGGAACTGGACCTTTAAACATTGAAGCTGCCTGCAAAGTCAAAACACATGCTTATTAATTATGAAGAAACGAGCTGAGGTTCCAAATTGCAGCTACAGAAATGATGGTTTATAAACTTCAATTGCTTACTGGTATAACTTTTGCCTAAACAGTAGCAAAATTTGTAATTTTGGCCAAAAAAAAACCACCAATAAGTAGCCAGGGATAACTATATTCTAAACATTACATAAAAGACGGAAGAAATCAATGTGTTTAACGGTCATCTAAAAATGGGTGACTTGAGTAATCTGCACTGGTCAATGAACAAATCAGTAAATTTTTCATTCTGTAAACAATTTGCACAATTTTTGCAAAATCAGTCAGAACAAAGGTTTTATGCAGTTCAAATGTTCGAAGAGACCCATAGTTTCACAATATTGTGGAACTTATTCTGCTTACATATTGCATTTAGATACAATTGCTTACATCCTATATAATTTATTTTCTAATTGACTCACACATTTGATAAAACAAGATAACACACCAGGAAAGTTTTCAGCTTTGACAAAATCTAAGAAAACAATTTCTGATGAAATTTGGTTAAACTTAATTTTAAAACTTGAATCAAGAATTCAACTATTTAACTGTAGTTCAAGCCATAAAGATCTTGACTGTATTAAAAGGTTTCACTTTGCACTGAATAACCAACTCGCAAAAATCAGGAGTTGTTCACTGACCTTTATCACCTATTGCTTTTATCCAAGTAGTTTATATTCTTCTCAAGTCCTTAGTGATTTGGTACAATGAGCTCCTACATTGATTTGATTAGATATCTGTAGGTTTGACAGTCAGATCTTCATCTAAGAGGATACTTCTATTGTTTTGGATTTCCCAAGTAATTCATGTTAGTATAAACCATTAAGAACTCTTCAATGCGTCCTCAGCTGTACTTTTAAGCAGTCAAAGAAGCTAACAATGTTCTCTTCCATCAGAATTACAGTTCATCTACTTGACCATTAACTTCAATAAAACAACAGTCAAGAAAAGAGAGCAAAAAATTTATGTTAATTTGCTTTCACTACAGAGAAAATTGCCTCCAACAGAGCCCTCTCTCTCTCTCTCTCTCTCTCTCTCTCTCTCTCTTGTGGAAGGGAGAATGGGTATGAGATTCTTGCAGTCACAAGCCTTACAATTATGTAGGCATGAAATGAGCCGTCTATCCTTTATCATGTTGATATAAAATGAAAGGATTATGGCCCAATTGATGAATTAAAGTCGACTGCGGAAGCAAAATGCAACAAAGAATCTTAATCTATTTATAATATTTCATGAATATAAGAGAAGAAACCTATGCAATGACATCACATAAGTAGATCATTGGGTAAGCAAATTATCAGAAACAAGAAAATTTGGTTATGTAACGAAGGAAGAAGCTTTATAATGAATCTCGATAGTAAGTTTGGGCAGAACATGGAGAAAGACAGGACCACAACTCAAAATACAAGCCAGCCCATACATTATTATTGATGTACCAAATGAAAAACAGGTATCAACTACCAGAGGAGCTATTATAAGCTTATGTTACATCCAGAGCCCGGGTTGGGTGAACCATGAATAAAACAAGAATGCGGACTTTGCTCGTATATGGCCAGCCCTTGAGCGATGAACACTAAACCCTAAACCTTAACTCCATATAACTTAAACACAATCCCTCTCATGCTACCATATTAAATAACCATGTAATATTCCATAAATGCATGATCTCAAAATCTATCTGCAGTTACAGGCTAAAGATTCTCATATTCTGAAGCATAAGATCAGGACAAAGAGATTTCACAACCTAGAAAGCATACCACCACAACTGGAGCTCACAGTGCTAGGTTTCACATTGACAATGGATTCCTTAGTCTTTTTCAGTTAGTTTCCAGTCATGCTTTGCCATGTTGGGGTCTCTTCTAAAAGGCTTATGCTTAGTAATTTCTGTTATTCACCAAATTCAGCAAAAGAATAGCATCACTACTTTCAGCCAAAGCACAATCAAATCAGTGTCAAAATGAGCTTGGCATCACAGGCATCAGGCTGATTCATCAGCAAATAGAATTAAAATTCAACATACCTCCTACTTCATCCTCGCTACAAATTATGTAATAACTACATTGGGTCCTCATTCCCTACTTGATAGAGGAGGGGAGAAATGAAGAAAAATTGACCATGGATTAAAAACATTGGCTTATACGGGCCAGGATAGAAGAAGTTCATGCTAAGTTCGAATCAGAAAGATGGAGTAAATCCAAACAAAAGAAATAGTTCAGTGCATTCAAGAAAATTTATGTGGCCCACTGGAAAAATGAAACAATGTACATACCCAAAGAACAGTTCCATCCCCGCCAAGAGTTACAATAAGGTCAACTTTCGTATGCAAGAGTAGAACTTCCTCATCTGCAGATCAATGAATTAAGAACAACCATTTCAATGTATTCAGATGCAACTGAGAAGAAAGAGAGAAAAAATGAAATAGTAGTCACATTCACATGATATAACATGGAGATGTATATCCACAGAGATACAAAATCTCTTTTTTCCTGTCAATACTCTAAAACCTTTATCATCTGGGTTATTTAGAAGAAACAACCACCCCACAGACATCTATAACATTACAAACCAAGACCAGGGAGACAATCGACTATGCAAAATGAAATGCAGTTACAATCCGTCAATTCAACTCAGATTAGCCAACAGATTCCATTATGCTCAGAAAATTAGTGGGGGAGAAAATATTGTGGCATGTTTCCAGAAATTACTGTCATTTTATATAAATATTACCATATTATGATCAATTTTTATGCAAGCATTGTGAATAGTTTAAATCACCAAATTGCTTTTCCTCTGTTGTTCCTTCCTTTTTACATACAAAAGGGGATAACTTTTCATTTATTAGCATATTGCATTTAAAAGCACTTGAAAAAGAACATGCATGACATGTTAGTATCTATCTATTCAACTGTCCAAGTAATTAGCAGTTTCTGACAATGGAAAATTACATAAAAGTAAAAACTAAAAATACATAGGGAACTTCGGATGTAACCGTTATGATCGCATGATTTTTGCATCAGTGTAATAGAAATTATATCTTTAATCTTGCTTCTTAAATCTAAAAGAAATGAGTAATTTGTCACCAGTAAGTGATTCAAGAACTGCTTGATGTCACTGTTCAAGCTGCTATTAGCAGCTATTACCCCCACCAAATCACTCACTGAAAAAATCATATCCCTAGAACAAGAACTGTTATTAACATTGCATGTACAATTTTTCATGGTTTTTAGGACTTGTGAAACATGGCAAATAAGGTAAATAGCCGGTCAAGATGCCAAATCATTTGTATGTTTTAGCCTATTCCAAAGGAAACTGGCATCACTCTTTAGAATCAAAGGTTAAGTTTCCAAAGCCACTGATACTTGCAATCAAATAGCATATGCCCTCCCTAATATAATAACAGTTGCTTATTTTGGAGGCCTTTGCATACCAAAATCTTCAGTTTCCGCGGTTCCTGTTTGAAACAAATTTCAGTTACACATTAAAAGATGGATACAGCAAATTATAATTGACCCACTTTGTGAAAAGGCAAAGAACTTGTGTGTCTCATCTCCATTTTAGAACAAAATTAAGAAAAACTACTGTAAAACAGTGGGGAAATGATACTATATTTGTATTTCAAGATTGAATAGAAATAGAGATGGAGGATGAATGTAGATTTCATATATAAGTGATAAAGAAGCAAATCAATTAAGCTCATGTGCAGGAGCTGGGATAGAAGGCTCAAATCAATTGAAATTCAAGCAATTAGACCTTGTTTCAAACCATTTTTCAGAAGTGGAAACTAGTGTAACAGCCTACCATCTTGCCAGGTTTGTACAAAATGGTAGTATGATGAGTCTGTTAAAAGTTCAGAGCGCACTCGTGGTTCCACAAAGATGTTAAGCTTTTTCTCCTCTTTCAACCATCTGTGGATAGATTGCAAAAATAAGTACTAATTCAGTCTATAACAAAAGAATGATTTATGTTTTTAGACTTGGTAGACTATAACGCCACAAAACATCGCATCTTTGAAGCAAATAGAAAAAAAAAATGGAGAAATCCCACAAAGCACATTCAAACTTAAACAGCTAAAAACTGCTTATCCCTCAAAATTAGACAATTAAAAAACTGTCATAGCTCTAGAGGTGATCCTCTCGCACCCAGTGTGAGCCAATTGAGATTCACATAATTGTCTCCTTAATGTTCTTAGATAATATATTTATTAAAGCACTCCATGCAATAAAGTAAGCAATAAATGCCTGTGAGTATCCTGCTACCCCTTCATCAAACAGAAAATATAGGCTATTGCCATTTGACCCTCTCAAAACTAAGCTCTAAGTTGTCCACTGTTGTGCCCCATTCATCAAATATGACAAAACTAGCCATGAGAACAGCATGTTTTAATAGTGGATGGATTGAATAGAGAAAATCTCAGTGTAGGGAGCATACGATGCATTGCACTGAAGTGTTATCTCCACATCATTCTATAAATGTAATGCATACAATTTTATTCATGACCCTGTGAACACTAGGTCATATTGAAAACACTAGACCAAGAGATGAAGAAATAACCAGAAGAACGAGTTTCAACAACTTGAAAAGTTCTCAGCTAGCATGATAGTTACACAATTCACCATGTGATTCTCCGTAGGCCTCTCATGAACATCCTTCCTAGAGGATGGAAAATATGGCATTTATATGGAAGCTAGTTACTAGAGCAGGTTAAGTCCATGAGGCTAGAAAACAATCTTCAGCTTTCAGGAAGAATATACATAGTTCATTCTCTTAAATAAAGTTTAACTTCACCTCATCTACTTGATGCTAGTAATCAATATCAATTAAAATTGCTGCAGGGATGAAGTCAATACCATAATATAAACAAAACTGAACAATAATGTGAAGAGTTGAAAGAAATGAAAAGGCACTCATTGAGCAGTGCTAAGTTTGTGTCACATAAGAATTCATCATCATGCATCATTTTCCATTTGATTTCCTATTTGAAAAGTCTACCACAAGTTGGGAAATGGAACTGAGCATCAACCCAAAAGAGAGAGACATCAATTCTAAGCTACATTAACATTCTACCTGACCATTTCTGAACAAAGGATTTGAACAGAAACTGAATTTGGTTTGGTCAGAATTAGCACAGTCCTTGGAGGAGATTCCCACTTCAAAGAAATCTGTTTTGAACAAGGTCTATTCAGATAGACAATCTACAAAGCCTACCTAAAGTTAAGTCCCAATATCAACTAAAAGAAATTTAATGAATGAAACATTAACACTAAAGAAGAGATACTAGTTACATCACACTGTTCTGACTAAAAAGATGATACCAGATACAGACTTTGTTAACAGTAGGAATACCTGTTTACTGCTGCGCTCTGCAGTTGTTATATTTCCCCTTTCAAAAGAGACAATATCATGTTTGTGCTGATCACTTTTATCACCTTTGCACCACCACGAGAGCTTAAATGATGCCTATTTCAGAAAACAAGTTGACCAAGTAGAGGAGGTATTATCCAACCTGAAATACGCTGTCCAAGGAAAGCATAAAATAGGCAGACAATAGTTAATGCAGTTAACTACAATTAACTTTTCACTTAATATGGGGTTCATTCAGCTATCACCATGTGATTATTCATTGAGAAATTGATGCCAAGAACAGCACTAATTACCTCTCACCAGCGACAGCATTAACCATATAAAGAAAAAGGGAAACAAGTTTAAAAAAAAAAAAAAAACTGTGACGAGCATATGAAATTTAATAAGATCCAGTTATACAGCATTCAGCAAGACAAAAGAATAACCTTTCTCATAATCTTGCTCTGGACAGTGCTGCAATTTTTGTCAAGCTCGCCATCTCGAAGAACCTCATGAGAGCAAATACCATTTTTACCACAACACCTCAGAGATTCTTCAACAGCTTCATCACACTGCACAGATTGGTCTGCTAACTTGTTTGCCCTCTTTTCATCACACTCCCTATCATGCTCTTCCGGTAAAACTGTAAAGCAAGAATAATGGATATGATTAAAATGAAGAGTTAGCATTCTACATGATGATAAGAAGTCGCCCCAAGTATACAAATGTTAAGTAAAGAGTACTACATTTAAGGAATGGCTTTCCAACAGAAACAACTGTTATCTGTGATAACTTAATTTCGGTTACAATAATGGATTTTTATAAGGAAAAACCATAATTATTTGAACTGATCATCATACTGCTATGTAGATGCTTTCTGCACAAGCAATAGATGAAGGAACCTAAGAGCATGATCTGTGACTTTTTCTTCATTTTCTTTGTTTATGTTTCTTTCTGTTACTCACCATGAAAACCTTGGTGACATATCCAAAACCATGAAAATTTCAACAGCACAAAACCAAATATCGCACTACATATGTACTATAGAAGTGATGAGAGTTTGTTATATTCTCATGCTGAGCAATAATACAGGAAACTGAAAGAAGAGGACTAATCATGTTCTCGGCTGGTTGTTCAGGCAACGGTAATTGAACCATTTGCCATGGCTATATAATGCCCCATGGCAGGGATTTAATCTTATCGTGCCACTAAGAGCAGCTCTTGTACGCCAAAGTCTTAAAGTACAAGTAATCTGATTTATTTTATTCCGAAAGCAACATTTTCCAATGCAATGGATTCCCATCTCACAATAAGCTGACTGAAGTTCCCAATCAAATTATTTCATGGCAAATTTGCAACCCTGAGCCTGCAACAGATGTGCTCTATGCACATTGCCAAGAAGATTCCAAGATTAAATGATCTTAAATATAAAATGCCTATGCGTGCTGGTATCCTAAAGGAACGAGTAGACTGGATGTTTCACCAGATGCCTGTAAGCTAAAAAAATGCCTTCAACCATAGAAGATATCCACAGAAATAATAACTGATGCAATACGAAAGCACATAAGACATATCAATAGGCTGCTTATAACTCAAAAACCTTTTTGCTCCAACAGTATATTGCGTTCCCTCTCCATTCATATTTGCGCTTCCACTCAGCTGCCTCAGCTTGAGCAGTTGCCTTCCCTTCAGCAACTCGTCTCAATGCCTTTGCAACAGCTGAACAAATTGATAAGTTAAAAATTAGAATCAACTCACATAAAAAACAATTAGTTTCAATGATAAGTCATAGATTAGACTTCAATATACTTCTCAATGCCTCAGAAAACTCAAACAGATGGTCATCAATCCCTTGGTCAAGAGGTTGCTGAATCAATTCCTGTACTGCCTTTTCAGAACTAAGGAGAGAGAATGAATCATTAAAGCCATTCTCTTGTGGTGGGGAACTTGCATTTCCCTAATCAAACAAGGAAAATATCAATATATAACGTATTCAAAGGTATATGTAAATGATAAAGGAGCAATATTGCTATGGAAGGATGAGATCATAACCATGTTTAAGCAAAGAATACTATTAAGCATATCTTAATAACTTCATGGTGCTAAATAGCAAAGCTACTGACAATTCTTGACAATGCAATTGGGGATTTTAGTTGTATCGAATAAGTAAAACAATAAAGTACTCAAGCGTGTATGTCATTCAGTAATTCACATTAGTAAGGGATTTTTCAGAAAGAAACCAAAAAAATATGCTAAAGAAAAATAAACTGATCCAATGAAGAGTTAGAAGAGGGCAAAGAACCACTGGCACATAATGTGCATGTGCAACAGTTAGAGCAAGAAAGAAGATGCCTGAGAAAGATCCTAGTTTTGCTTCCCAGGCCAAAAGAAGTGTAGACTTTTGTGGCCAAATTAATATTCAGACATCTTGGAATACTAACAAACAAAAAAATATCCAGCATTTGATGCAGTTAACCCCTTTGAATTTCCACCCACGTTGTGTTTCCACCCCCAATGATATAAATAGGCATTTTCCCCATTTGACCTCGAGTCAACTAACATGAAAAGTAACTCCATCCATTTTGTCAATTTAATGAATAATGTATTGTTTTTCTACTACTTAAAAGAATGAAGATGCACTTTGTCCACCTTTGTTCTTATTCTATAAAATCTCATCCAAAATAATACTCGAATGTTCTTTGCTTTGAAACTTCCAGAATTCATTTTGGTCTAGAATGAAACAAATCTACCATTCATTTCTTGTACATCTTTTTGTACTTTATGTCAACTACCTAAATGGACAAATTTCATCCAAAGCCAGGGTAACCAACTCCTCACGAACATAAACAATATGTTACTGGTTGTGATTTCATGACAAACGATAAAACAAAAATCCAACAACCTTGTCGTCTTCTTCCTAAGTGCACCAGCAAGTTTTGAGATCATGCTAATCCATTAATACCCATACAATCTGAGTCTCATAAATGATTTTCACCATAAAAGTATATTCCTCAATGAATAATTTTTAAACCTTACTTAAAAATTCTAAAGCTCCCCCCCCCCCCAACCACAACCACAAAAACAAAAAAGGCATTCCCTCAACTTACAAGCAGTGAAGCTACTTCTCCCTCACAAAGATAAAACTAAGCAGGCAAAAAAAAAAGCCTTAAAGCATTAAGCATGCTAATATGTAATACCCTATTTAAGCACCTCATCATGCCTACCATAATTTGCAAAAGTGCAAATTGAGCAAAATTATTTAAAAGAGTACACAATCTCATTACACAACCCATAAAACTTGTCTAATTAGCATTAAGTACCATACATTTCCTCCTAAACAAACTCAATTATCCTAATCAAAACCAAATAAACGCAAATATTATGCACAGCTTAGCCACTTAATTTCACTCTCGCACAAGATACTACCAAACCACAACAAAACAGCAGCCCAAGACAAAAAGTTATTCAGCTTGCTAATCCCTAATTCACTGACAAGCAATCAACAAATTTAGCTTAATAAGCCCTGGCGATTAACACTTAAAACAGAGAAAAGTAAACAGAGAGACAGAACGCACGTTAGAGTCAAATTTGTTGCTCTTGGGAGACATTTTTCACTTGGTAAGAAATGATGAAATTGGAATCAGTACTGATTTCTCACTTCTGGGAAGAGAAGTGAATGAATTGAGAGGCAGCAGCTGGGTCAGAAACCATTTACTGGTTTATTGTCATCACCTACATTTGGGTTAGTTGATAATTCGGTGTACTATAAAGAAGTCAGAGAGAGAGAGAGAGATGAGGGAGAATGGGAGACCTCTTTGGCTCTATTCTCGGGTTTAGAGGGAGAAAATGTGAAATTTATATAATTCTGGGTCTTCAGCCGGTGACCCGGCTCAAACACCGGCTTAGTCGACTGTGTTTGAGCTGCCTCAAATTAAACCAATCAAGCTCTCGAGTAATGATACTGAGACCACAAAACTTTGTCGAGTTCAATTGAGGGGATCCAATTAATCTGTTTGCGAAAGTGTGTGCAATTCAGGAAGAGGAGAATAATAATGTTAGAGTTTTATAGTGAGTTCAGTCTATTTTCATTAATGTGTGTTAATTTCTAATCAAATAATGAGCTTTATTCAGATAAGAAATTATTTACCAATAAATGCTTTGTTTGATTAGTGCTAGAGTTTCTTTATGTAAAAAGGAAAATTATTTACTAGAAAGTATTGCAATTTAGGGTTGGGGCGATAGTTTTAAAACTTTCCTAATGGATCAACCCTTGTTTTTTGTATGCTAAAATAAAAACACCTATGATTAATGTTTTTTATGATAAAAATGTCAATAATTGGTAAGACATATTATTTGAGAAGTACTGTATTTTAGATTAATTATAGTTTGTACTTCCCAACTATTTAGCAGTTAGACTTTGCATCCAAACTTTCAATTTCAACGATTAACTACTTTCAACTTTCAATTTTTGGCAATCCACTAAATTTTGGCTAGTAAAAGAAAAAAAAATCTAAAGATTTCCTTTTCTTTTGTCCCGAAAATACCCCTTTTATCCACATAATAGGTGCACAAGCTTCACACAAAATTAGCTCATAAATAAAGGATTTGAAAGAGAGTTTTTCATTGTAAAATTTGGCCACAAGGTCAAAGACTTTGAAAATCTCATCAACTTATATCTATCGAACAACTAGCACCAAGACCCAAGCTCATCCCTCTTGTTCCGATCCAGAGAAGATGCAATGGCACTATCATTCCTCGCTCTCCCCCTCAAGATGCTGGCTACTTGCTCTAAAGAATAACTTCACACCCGCATCTTCGCCCCAAAGGAGCAAAACAAGCATGATGTAAAGTTCTTTTTATTAATAAAGGAGTTTAAATCAAGATCTAAGAAATTGAAATAAAAAATTTTTAAAAAAAAGTTTCAGTGTTGCTATGGCAGACGACCATATAGGTGGGCTTAAGAGTTAAGAGTTTGTGTGGTAGCGGTATAGCTTTTTGGCAAGATTTAGATATGAAACATATTTTGATTTCTTTTTTTTCCTTGTTTTCGATATTTTTGGTTGTAATTTATCAATAAGTTTAATGATGGTGGTATGGCTTTTGAAGGTGGTGGGGTTTTGATATGGCATTTATTTATTTTTATAATTTTCCATTTTTTGGTATTAATTTGCTTGATCTAATTATTTTAAGGGTTAATATTGGTGGGGTTAAGAAGTCATCATGGTGGTTGTGATGGTGGTATGGCTATTGAGGGTGGTGACTTTTGAGTATATGATGTTTGTTGAATTATTTTTTTATATGGTGTTCTAAGGGTGATGAGAATTGGACATGAGTTTGTGTTTTGAATTTTTGTCTTTTGTCTAATGAGTTTTTAGATACTCTTTTCGTCTCAATTTTTTTTATATTTCACAATCAATTTTTTTAAATAGTATTTTAATTGTGATGTTTGTGCTTTTCTATCCAATTTTACTTTTTAAAATTCAAATTTTAATTTGAATATAACATGCACATAATTTTAAGGATGGAAAAATTTTAGGAAAAGAGAGTGAACGAATTTTGACTTTTTTGGCATAAAAATATTTTAAAATATCTCAAAATGAAAAGCATGATACCTTCAATCAAACAGATTAATTTAAAGTTTTTATTTTAAGAGATATCTATAGGTTTTAGGAATTTGAGATAAAAAAAAATAGAGGGCATATGCTGAAGTATAGTAAAAAATTCAGGGGTAAATGAGTATAATTACTCTTTTTTTCATGGGCTTTTAGCTTGATATATAAATTGTGCAAAAAAATTTAAAACCTTAAGGTAATTGATTGCTAAAATTGAAAGTTTGGAGTGCAACCTGAGGAATAGTTGAGGGGCGCAAATTGCAATTAATCCTTTTTCTTTTGTGTTCGATGAAGCTCGAACACTCCAACTTGAATTTGAGCTTCAAAGTCGACCGAGATATTGGGCTGGATTGGTGGGGGCCTACGGCAGAAGAAGACAAGTGAGGAAGACTCGCTGCGAAAGTATGACTTGAAGACTCCATGTTTGAAGGGATTTTATATGCAGGCGTGTGTCAGTACTTACATCACAAATTTCCTGGCGGCCCCGCCACTCAAGTCCGGTCAACTGCTACTTTCTTGTAAAAAAATATATATATATATATTCGATAGATTTGACTCTGATTAGTGCCACGAATCTATATTATATATATATATATATGAAAATAATTCGAGAAATATATATACATATTAAACATATCGGCTAATGGCTATTAGTGGAGACTGCCTAATTCCACAGAACAAATTTTCAACTTCTAACAGGGTATTTTTTTTTAATGTAATCATACAATAGGTACATATACAAAAGCAAGGTTTTCAATCGGCTAATTTCTCTTTCGTAAGTGAATAGCAAATTGAGGAGAATTCATGTATCAATTTGTTACTTAGGTTTTCAACATTCAAATTTTCTCCTAACTGAAAATCATTCTCTCTCTTCTAACAACTTTTATTCCTTCATTTGAATTATTTTCAATCTAACAATATAAATGCACTTAATTTAGTAAACATATATAGAGTAATTAAATACTAATATTTATAGTCCATTTATACAATGACTAGGTGGTGAGACCCCGCATTTGACGCGAGGTGCCCCTATTAGGGGTTATCAGTCGTATTTTTTTTTATATGTCTATGAATTATTTTTGTTTATTGTAGTCATTCATTATAAAATTTATATAATTTAATGGAAGTAGT
The DNA here is from genome assembly GCA_023065735.1 of Coffea humblotiana. NCBI lineage: Eukaryota > Viridiplantae > Streptophyta > Magnoliopsida > Gentianales > Rubiaceae > Coffea > Coffea humblotiana. The sequence goes on from CM041208.1 coordinate 17,090,358, forward strand.
GTTGGTTTTTGCGTTATTTTCTGTTCAATTGTTTTTAGTTTGGGTGGTTATTTTTATGGTTGGGTTTGTCGGTTTGGTGTGCATTTAATTAAGTAGTGTATATTTGTTGGAAATTAATTTTTTTTGTATTGTGTATTCAGCGTGAAGTTTGTAAAATATTTTGTTAGAATTGCATTTGTTTTTTTTTTGGTTAAATGTAGTGGTAATTACAATGTATATAATATTTTTTTGTCTTGATTATATGTAAATAGGTTTTTGGTTGCTTCGAGAATGTTACTGTTTATCTTATGATAAACAATGTCGTCATTTGTTTTTTCGATGGACTTGGCAGTGTTTGTTTTTGAGCTCTAAGTTTGTGTGGTGGGTATCCGAAGTTGTAGTATCAAATGATTGATCAATGGAATTATTTGTTTCTTGTTTGTCTTGGTTTTAATTTGTAATTTTAATGGTTTTGTTTGTATGTTTTGTTGAATGTTTGTATTATATATTTAATGGCTTTTGTGATTGATATATAATATATTGTGAAGATAATTTGATTATTGAAATTTGTGATTAACAATTAACATAATGTGATCTAAGATTTGAATTGGTTTTTCATGAGCAAGTTCTAAATTCTTCAATGAGATTGGGAGTAAAGATTTGTATATAGTAGCTATTGTCGTCTAGAAGTGTAAATAATATTAAGTTTCCTTCTCCTAGAAATGTTTGTCAGTAAATGTAGTCCAGCCAGTTGTAACATATGGCTCTTCGATGTCAAATGTCAAAGTTTTTCTATCACATTTGCAGGTGATTGTGTCGTCTCTATTTACATGGAGGTGAGATGGGTTATTTCTTGGGAACATCTGTAAAAGCAAATTGGTTTAGTTTGTATATTATATATTAGTGGGTATATAATGGGATGTGATACGGAATTTATTTTACCAGGCATTCTAAATCTTGTCATGTAAGGATGATGCAAAAAGAGAATTGTGTCAGCAATTTTTCTTCATGACTGAATAACACTGTAAAAGGAGCGAAATGATTTGGTCACTTCAATTTGTATTGTAATAAATTTTAAATGTGCGAGCTCTATGAAAATTCACAAAGAGAACAAGGACATGCTAGAATGTTGATTGTTCTGAAGGAGTACGGTCCACGCGTCATCAATAAGACAATTGTATTTTCCATATATGCTTACTCTAAATACCATGCTGCCATTGTGAAAAAAGTGTAGCATTAATCCGTTTTCGAGCCAATGATCTTGTATGAATTTTGTCCAACCGGAGAGGTTAAAGCTTGTATAAAGTTTGATGAACCAAGTGCAATTTCCATTGCGGGAGGATTAGAAGAGAGGAATCTTTTTTTGGATTTTTATGCTACAGTCCATTATATTTTATTAGATGGTTTCGAGACTAACGTTTTGTTAAATGGATAAAAAAGATCCATTAGAGCAAGGGAGTAATTTTAGTAGAAGTAGCTAATATTTGTAGAAAGGGATAATTGCAGAAATCTCCTCTGAAATTTCTGACACTAGCACTTACCTTTCCTGTGGTTTAAGATATAGCACTGACATTTCCTAGGAGGAAATTGGGGCCTATTGCTAACAAAAGATTGTGAAAATTTACCTTTATACCCTAATTAATTGGAAAAACCTAATGAACAAATTTTGCAAAAGAAAACTTATTTCTTGTCAGCAAATTAAGTAACTAATTATACCACCTGTAAGTGTTACTTTCACATATTTAATTTATGTTAAATACAAAATCTACCAGTTTCCCTTGTGTAAAAATATTAGTGTAACATTTTTAAAATTTTACTTACAAACATTTATATATTTAATATAAATTAAATGAATCAAAGTAAAATGTCCAAAAATAGCTAGTACTTTGTTTATGTAATGGAGGAAACCAGTAAAGAGCCAGTATGCTATGGGCAATTTCTTTTTTTACTTTCACACATTTAATTTATGTTAAATACAAAATCTACCAGTTTCCCTTTCGTAAAAATATTAGTGTAACACTTTTTCAATTTTAGTTACAAACATTTATGTACTTTACATAAATTAAATGATTCAGAATAAAATGCCTATAAATAGCTAGTATCTTGTTCATGTAATGCAAAAAACCCATAAAGAGTTGGTATGTTATGGGCAATATCTTTTTTTATTTCACATATTTAATTTATGTCAAATACAAAATCTACCAGTTTTCTTTTAGTAAAAATATTAGTGTAACACTTTTTCAATTTTAGTTACAAATATTTATGTATTTAATATAAATTAAATGATTCAGAATAAAATACCCTTAAAGAGACGATACTTTGTTCTTGTAATGGAAGAAAGTCATAAAGAGTTAATACTTTATGGGCCATTTCTTTTTTTAAATATTTAATTTATATTAAATAATAACCTACCGGTTTTCTTTTTGTAAGAATATTACTGTAACACTTTTTAAATTTTACTTACAAACATTGATATATTTATCATAAATTAAATATTTGAAAGTAAAATACTCATAAAGAGCTGGTATTTCGAATAGGTAATGCCCATTTACCTCTACACCTCTTGAAGTTTATTAATCCCCTGCAGGGGTGGGTGCCCACCCAATTGCTATCCCTAAAAATGTTGTTGGTTTTGGTGTGGAAATGTACACACAAGTAGTTCCTATTGAATGAGATGAGATTTAAATTTTTTGATATGTACATATGAATTTATGTGCGTGTCTTGGGGTTGTAAATTTTTGTTCTGCTGATTCTGTAGAACCATTTAAAGGTAAAATGTCTTCGTTTGGGCTTTTATTGTTGTCGGAAATAATTATGGCTATATTTGCATTTATTTTGGTAATTGCAATATTTTTACCTTTCTTTATTCACCTAGAACGCCCAAAACGAATGCAATGTATAAAATAAGTGTAGTGTTTCTCACTTGAATATCCAAGTACAAAAGCACAAAAAATAGCATTGCAAAAAGGAGAAATTGCAAGGAACCCAATCGAAAAGGGATTAATTGGAACGAATCAGCAAAAGTATGAAAGCACCCCACAAAAGTACACATTATTTAAGGACAGTGGGTCACTTGTGGGGAACTATACTTGGCAATTGGGCGGGTTGGGTGGATTTTGAGCGGGTTGATGTTGGGTTTTCATTTAAATGGGTTATACCCAATCCGCCCAACTTTAGATTGGGTTAATTTTGGGTTGAGTCATATTGGGTTATTTCAAACCCATGACCCAAATATGACCCAATATATTAAATAATAGATTTTGATACATAAACTCTCTCAAATATATTTTCATATACAAAAAAAAAAAATTTCACACACATAAATACATTTTCACATAGATAGATATATTTTCACATACTAAAACACTCACAGATACAAACACACACTCACTTTTTAAGTTCTTTTGAAATACTTGATTTTATTATCCTTTCAGAGTAATTATTTGACATGTTGCTCCCAAACCAATGAAAAAGTTTGACATAGATATACAAAGATTTCACTTGATCTCATCTAATATGTCAAGTTTGAGGGTAATAGAAATCTACTGACCTAGGAAAGTTTTATGCCGTTCTAGAGCAACTATTTGGCATGTTTGTTCCCGAACCAATGAAAGAATTTGACATAGATATACAAAGATCCCACTCGATCTCATTTAATGTGTCAAGTGGATTCCACCTAACATGTAAATTTTCAATAGTAAAAAATAAAGCTATTGAAAATCTAGATATTACTAACATCTGTAGATGTAGACTTCCAAGTCGAAATTTCATCTGCGTCCACATGCGTGTTCGCATTGCTTTCTCATTGCCTCTAGTCAACTTCTATTTCCTACTTTCTATGTAACTAGACATCTGCTTAGTATAAGCCATGCATTCTCATCAAGTTTGGTTGTACCTTCATCAATTCTAATCACTTTCTATTATCACATTTAAGTAGAAACATTTGTACCTTTTGTCCATGAATGCTAGATAACCTATTTCGTCCGTGAATGCCGGATGGACTATTCCGTCGGTTAATTAGATTAGATTTTAATTACAAAAAAAGATTAAAAATTATGACATGTCTATTTGATAGGTACAAATATGAAAGTTAAATGCCATTCCAACTTAATCAAAAAGCACTTAAGAAAAATATATTATCTTCATTGAGAATTTTTGAGGTAGTCCTGACATTTTTCACATTTTTTTGCTGATGATTCCCTTATTTTCTATAAAGCAAGTGCGTTTGATGCCACAAAATTGATGAGAATTTTAAAATCTTGAAGTGGCCACAAAATTGATGCATTTTGTGTTTAATTTATTTTTTAATTTAAGTTGGGTAATGGGTGCCCAACACAAATATCCAAACCGCCCAAAATATATATGGGTTTTTATTACCCAACCTAAAATTGACCCAACACCCAACTTACCCAACCCAACCTCTCAAATTAGTGGGTGGGTTGGGTGGGTTATTGGGTTTTGGGCATAATTGCCAGGTCTATGGGGAACAAACGGATCAGGAACATGTGGGGAATATAGCTCCCAAAGTGCAAAAAGACCAATATGTCCAAAATCCACACAAATATAGCAGGATAACCAAGACAAAAGGGCAAGATGGTCCAAAAGCAAATTAGCAAGGAAAAATGAACAGCAGCAAAGCAAGTCCTCCATAAAGACCATGAAGGACAAAATGAGCAGTGAAATCACAATATAACTGAGACAATCAATTGGGATGTACTGTTCATCGCCCTTCCACGCTTTATGTAAAGTAGAGATAGAAATTACATTCACTTCAATTATTTGTCTAGTTAATTTTTATAAGAAAATTTCCTCATTTAACCAAAATATTAACATGGCTATTATCTCAAATAAAATAATTTTTTGAAATAGATTCACATCTAGATTGAATAATCTATTATCATGCCTGAACAGTAAAATTGTCACCTTTTGCAATATATGAAAGAGCTAAAATGTACTAGTAAACTAGTCTAAATTCAGTAGAAATTTGGTCAAAATTAACAAGAACAAATAGAATGAGTTTCACTAGTGGCTAAGAACAAAAAGTTAATTAAAGAATTATATGCCTTTGTGGCTAATATAAAGTAGCTCTTAAAGAAAGCTGGGGGATTCATGCAAAGGTGAATAATCAAGTTGTTTTTTATTCTAATAGGAGTGGTAAAAGATAAAAGGCAAAAATAAATGTTGCTCCTACCATAATGTATGGGCTCACACTTTAGATTCAATATTCAAAGATCCAATGTCCCAAATTATGCCACATCATTTCTCTAAGTGGTGTAGTACAATCTGGGCCATTGAATTTAGGGTTAAATACAGAAAACCCCCCTGAACTTTTATAACTATTGCACAATACATACCAAAGTATGTTTATAGGCACTTTGCACCTAAACTCCATTGAAAAATAACGAATCTTTACACACAGTTTACTTTACCACTAAAATGATAATTGTATCTTTAAATGATAATTGAACAAACAAAAGCAGCCTTCATGTCCGGTTGGCCATTGTGTTGCGTGGAGTAGGATGTGATGGTCCATGAAGTATCTAAATAATTTTGGAATGTGATGTATGTGAAAAAGAAAACTATTATTTGGAACATTACTTATATATCAATTATTTTTGGTACTTTTTTCTTTACTCTTTACATTGTTCCACTTTACATTTTTCTTATTCTTTTCTATCTTGTATGACTAGTTATTTTAATTTTATTTACTATTGTTATTTGTATAGTATTTTTAATGAACTTCAACTTATTCTCTTTTCATCTCTTTTTTATGTTCAATTATGAGTAGTAATAATAATTGCAGATATATGTTAGCTATGTGCAAAGCATGTTTTGTATAATATTCAAATTATTTAGATACATCTAAAACAAAATGAGCTCATGATAAATCTAATTATTAATAGTAAAGTGACAAATAATAAGATTAAAATAAAAAAGAAAATATTAGTAGCAGTATATTATTGGTTAACGACATTTTTTTTAGAAATTTTTTACTCATTTGAAAAGATAAAATTTTTGTACCTTTAGTTTTCTTTTTGGATAGCAAAATTATTTCGAATAATATTTTGTCAAGAAATTTTGTCAAGTGGAGATAGCCATTTATATTCGTTTGGAAGGAGGGCAACTATGTCAAGAAATTTCAACGGACAGAGCTTGCAAGACACGCGCTTTGTTTGACGGTGAAATATGTGAACGATAGTTTTCTTAGGGTACAAAGTGCCTATAAACATACTTTGAGGTATATTGTGCAATAGCTGTAAAAGTTTATGGAGGTTTTCTGCATCTAACCCTTAGATTTATGAAGATCATATTTATCTAAGTTTTGGCCTAATGTATGACATGGTAAGGAATAGAATAAGTAATGGTTTGCTACTAAACTTGCAAAGGTATGACTTACATATGTCATTTAGGATACAAGCACCTCCAAAATACACGAAGTCTACCAGGACAAGAAAGCGTAATAAGAAACGCAACCAATCTTATTGTCTCCAATACCAAATAATTTGTCCCAATTGTTTGTTGGCCACATAGAATGTGAGGCCAAAATGAAAACCAACAAAATATGAACCAAGACGAGTGCCTTAGAGCAATAGCAAACCAGCATAAATTAGTAGGATATTCCTAAACTACTATCCGAAACTAGTAGTAAAGCACTTCAAAGCTAGAGGAAGTTGGTCTACCACCTGTTTTTGTACACATGGATTCCAGTGTGGGAGGTTTCAGCTTTGATTGAAAAATAGAGCAATTATCAAATATAATTGATTTGCCTTTGTTTTTTGTTCCAAAAAAAGAGCAAGTGTTGTACTAATAACGAAGTCTAATTAAGCATGTAAATTGGATTTTTTGAATCGATTTTAAGCAAACTTAGACTCGATACACAAATTATATGGATTTTTGGGATTCGAGATTTCGGATTTCGGCCTCAAATCAAAAGGTTCAAACTCAACTTACTCTATTCTATAAGTTTCATGTTTATATTGCATTTGATCCAATCTCATAATTAAATACATTATTATATATAATATATTTTTTTTAATTATGAATTACTATAAATTTATATATAAATTATTAAAATTTATGTCATAACATGTATAATTATAAATTATAGATATTATTATATATATTTTATATACATAATTATATTCATATAAGGGTCAAGCCTTAATCGGGCCTGAACCTAATATAGCCAATCTCAACTTACATTTAGTTCAGACCTAATATTTAGGCTGTCCGACCCAATCAAAGGTTAGGCTCAACAGGTTTTTTTTTTGGTCCGAACAAGTCGGGCTCTAACTGGCCTCATTAACAGCCTACTTAGACTTAAGCTGCCTTTGAAACAACAAGTGAAGGCTTAATTACTTGAATTGTGGGATTAGCATAGAATTGAGTGTAATTAAGTGTGTGAGATTGAGAGGTATTAGTTAGTACTTCAAATTGGCAAACTAAACAATATTCTTATAATTTTTTTTACTTATATAATACTAATAAAAATAATTCTTTTTTATTTCTCTATTTCCATTTCCTTAAAATAGACTAATTTCTTAATTTATCATCAAAATTTTAAGGGAAAATTTAGAAAATGATAAAAAAGGAATAACTGAAATTCATAAAAGGGGCATAAGTTTGAGGAAATTCGTAAATGAGGAATTGCTTAGTGTTCCCAAATAACAAAAAGGACTAATGCTGTTATTAAAATTACAAATTTGCCCTTATCTCAAGATGAAATCTATCTTGAGACCAACACTAAAAATTCTCCATTTCTTGTTCCAATTAACAAAATTTTCATGTGTCTACACCTAAATTATCAAATCCCCAACATAATTCGACAAACCCCATACATAAATCCTCCACCTATACAATTGATTTCCATATCTAAATTCTTGAACTCCCAAATCTCTATATGCAGATCTCAATGCCTAAAATCCTTAAATCCCTTAATATATTGACATGATTGTGGCTTCTTGGCAACATTGCAGCATTGCAATATTGGCACTAACCATAGTAATCTCGCATAATATTCTTTCGAGTAAGTATTTTTAGGTGATAAATATTTGAGTTGTTTGTCATTTTATAAACTTTATCCAATAGGAAATTTATGAAATACAAGGTCTTAATTTGGCATAAGAATTTGGTAGTCTTTTTCTTGACAATATTGGAAAAATTGTTGCTTAATTTATATTATTTAGGGTATGGCTCTTTATCTGGATGTAATCATTATGCTTTAGTGAATAAGTTGTAGCAATGTTATAACATGTAATTAAGGATAAAAAGGTCATAGGTTGTAAGAGTTAGATAAATTGTTTGAATACAATGGAAGAGTTGGGTTGGAGGGTAAGGAGAAAGGGAGGAAAAAAAAGATAAAGTGTTTGGATACATTGATGTTGTGCTTTTCTCAATATGATATGTCATGATGATATGGTAAAACTAATTATTTTATATAGGTATAAACATGCATGTCGGAATGTGTACATTAATAGATACATACGTGCGCTCATACCAATTTAGGTGTATATAAGGTTTTCAAAAAAAAAGTGCTACCTTCTAGTGAGAACTACTTTAATCTCTAGCTCCAAATGCGTGGTAACCAGACAGTCTCCCCAATAGTGAGAGCTACTTTTTCTTTCTCTTGAGACGTGTGCCTTTGTCTCTTTCATGAGAGTTCGAAATTCAAAACACAATCCAAATCAAACTCTCAGGCATTGATGTCCTAACTAGAAATTCATCAAAGCATTAAAGATCAAGCAGCAGGAATCATTAATATGTCTCAAGGGTAGATACAATCATTAAGAGAATAGAATACTACTACAAATCATAAGAACTTCGAGCTAAAATCAAATGGAAGAAACAATAACTCTACCTAAAACTCAATTATATGCCTATGATAAGTAAGTGCAGAGCTAATACCTTCTAGCCTTGTCGAATCTGGTTTACTCCCTTTTGTATGTTGCTTGCTTAGTTTTTGGTGTTCTCCTTGTGTCATTGGCTTTTAATTTTTTTTTCTAGTTTCATTTGAGTCTTAGCAGCCTAAACTATTAAGTAGCCTTTTCCCTCGTTGATTTCCTGTCCAGTACCACTGGTGAAGTTGGCACAATGGTGAAAAATAGTGTGTGGTATAACCCTTTAAACTAATCTAAACAAGATGGAGGAAGAATTAATCAAGATTATGCAGAAATTTGCTTTGACTAACAAGGAAATATGGGGAGTAGATCTAGATCTGAGTGATATAGACTCGGAAATAAAAGAATGCCAAGGGAGTTGAGTAGGAAGAATCATGGGGGAAAAAGTGGTCAATTTGTGGGAGTTAAGAATTTTGTTACAGCTCCATAGGAATACCCAAAAAGAGCTTAGAATAGTGGAATTACGACCAAATTGTTTCAATTCAACATCCCAAAAGAGGAAGATGGGGACATAATTTTAAATGTAGGTCCATGGATTCTAGACAACCAAATATTGGTGCTGAGGAAATGGTATGCTGGAATTGAGGTAGATGATTCTGTGTTCAACATATGGATTCAAGTGTGGAACTTGCCTATTCATTGGATTTCCAAAGAAGCAGGGAAGAAAATTGGAGTAGTTTTTCATGGAGTGAAAGAAGTGATTGTTCCTCGGATGGTAGGAAAGGAATGGACATAATTATTTTCCAAGTAATGACAGATATCTCACAGCCTTTGATGAGAGGAACTACTGTCAAGTTGAATCGAACGATTAAATAGATTAGTTTTAAATATGAACAATGTCCATACTTCTGTTATAAATGTGGAAAAGAGGGGCATAATGAGAAGAACTGTAAGACAGTAGTCGCAGTTGAGAAAGGGTGGCTTGACAATCAGTTTGGGTCTTGGATGAGAGCTAGAAGAGTAATATCTCACCATAAAAGAAACAAACAACTAGCAGAAATAGTGAGAACAGAATTCATTAGAGCTCAAGGAATGATAAGCTAGTTCCAAGGAAGGTTGTTGAGAAAGAAATGCAAACAATAGAAAAATCAGTTGGAAAAGAAAAAGAAGTCAATGGAGGAACACTTGTCAGAAGCACCACTAAGATGGTGGAAGGGATGAGAGAAAAAGAAAGTTACTCACTAGAATCAAAAGAGCAAAAACAGGCTCCTTTGATGGAGCAAAGCAGTACAATGAATATAAACAGGCAGATCCTGAGGAGGATAAAAGGAATGGTACTAAGAAACAAAATTCTAAAAGGCAAAAAGCACTGATAAAAAATAGCACACATGATAAAAAAGGAAATGCAGAGAAATAGGAACTGTACCAAGTTGGAGCATTGCAAGTAGAGAAAACAGGAAAAAAGATGTGTAAGAAGGGAAAGAAAATAAATAGCAATTGGAGAAAAATGAAAAAATGTAGGTGGATGAAGGAACCTCTGACAATATTAGACTAGCAATACTAAAAAAGGAAAAAGAATGAGGAACCCAATCAAATCACCAACCAAGCCAAGGCAACCACTAAAATCTCTAAATGGACAACACTCAAATTTGAACTTTAAGGGAAAAGGAATTTAGTATGAGAGATAAGGAAATAGTAGATGCTAATATGATGGATCAGGATCAGAAAAGGAATAGAACAAATGGAATGGAGGGAGAAGAAATAAAGAAAATATGGGAGAAGAGGCCAACCCAATCTAGCTTCCAAGATCCAAATGAGATTATAGGTGGAATTGTCAAGGAGCAAGGAGCCCTTGACAATTCCCCAGTTGAAGGAGACGAAGAACCTCCTCTACCCAAATATGATATTTTTGTGTGAGACAAAAAATAAAGTTAGATATATGAAAATTTTTTAAAAAAGACTAAATTTTGAAGAATGTTATGTGGTAGAAACAATGAATAGAGCATGTGAAATGGCACTGATGTGGAATAATGACATCAAAGTTTTGGAAGTAATATAGTCTGCACTGACTATTGAAACCCATGTCTTGGACGAGGATACTCAAGTGGATTGGTGATTCATATGTATCTATGCAAATTGTGTGGATCAAGTGAGCAAGAATCAATGGAAAGTAATTGGAAATAGGAAGAGATTCTGAGGGCATGAGTGGATAATTGCTGGTGATTTTAATTATATAATTTCAAATGAGGAGAAGTGGGGTGGAAATGCAAGAAAGGAATGGAGTTTCAGGCATTTCAAGAAATTCATCATTGATAATGAACTTACAAATATAGGTTTTGAGGGCAATCCTTGGATGTGGAGCAATAACTAGGAGCAAGGAGGAGAAATAAGACAAAGACTAGATAGGGTCCTGACTCTTTGGTACTGGACTTTTGAGAGGGAAAATTGTACTTATGTGAAGAATCTAAACTTTGATCATAGCATAATGATAATTGACACCAAATCTCAGAGCCAAAGGAAAAATAAGAGGTTTTTCTTTAATAAAAGATGGTTACAAAATAAGGAAATATACCAAGTTATCAAAGATGCCTGGAGAATTGACAATGTGGGTTCTAGAATATTTAGAGTCACTAAGAAGATAGCCAACTGTAGAACAGCTTTTTTGAAGTGGAAGAATAAATTCCAAAAACAATTCCAAATTAAAAATCAACCAACTCAAGAAGAAGTTGGAGCAAGTCAAGAATATTGATGAAAAGAATAGGAAGGGAAAGAAAAGAGAGTTGAAAATTTAGCTAAAAGATGAAAAAAGGTACTGGAGCCAAAAGGTAAACTGCAATTGCTAGAAAGAGGGAGATAAAAACACCCCAATACTTTCATGCTTATGTAAAGGGAAGGAGGACAAAAAAATAGAATGCAAAACCTTTAAAGAGAGGATGACTCATGGACATATAGTGAAGAGGAGTTAGGAGTAGAAGTTGAAAGCTATTACAAACACCTTTTCAGTAGCTATGGAGTGGAATGATTAGATGAGATCTTAAATGGTATACCACATACAATATCCCAACAAATGAATGACAACTTGACCAAAATGGTAGAGGAAAAGGAAATTAGGGATGCGGTATTATCTATGAACCCTAACAAATCCCTAGGCATGGATGGAATAGGCCCTCTATTTTTTCAAAAATTTTGGCACATTATTAAGGATGATATTGTTTAGAGTCATACAAACTTTCTTCCACACCGGCCTCATGCTCAAATTAGTGAACCATACAATAATTACCTTAATTCCTAAAACAGAAAACTCAACCAATCTGAGACACTATAGACCCATAAACCTTTGTCAAGTCCTTTACAAAATCATTTACATATCCTTGCAAATAGACTCAAGAATATTTTGAATGTTTGCATTAGTAGAAATCAAGCTACTTTTGTTTCCGGTAAGCAGATTATTGATAATGTCATTACCTCTCATGAATTTTTGCATCAGTTGAAAAAATAAAAGACAAGGTAAAGAAGGATATTTTGCTTTGAAACTCGACATATCAAAGGCATATGACAAGGAATAATCGAGATTTTAGAAGAAAATGATGAAAAGAATAGGTTTCTATAACAAATGGGTCAACTAGATCATGAACTGTGTCTCAACAGTGACATATTGCTTGAATATTAATAGAGAGGTGAAATGATTTGTAATCCCTAAAAGAGGGATCAGATAAGGAGACCCCTTGTCCCCATACCTTTTCTTATTGTATTTAGAAGGATTCACTAACTTGTTGAAAAGAGTAGAAGAAGAAAGAAGAATTATAAGAATGAGAATATGCAGACAAGGACCATTAGTTACGCACCTATTTTTTGCAGATGATTCACTAATTTTTAGTAGGGTAGATACTAAAAAGGAGGTGAGCTAATGGAAATTCAAAGAGTGTATGACAAAGGATTAGGCAAAATGATCAATTTGGGAGAAATTTTTAGTTTTTTTCAGTAAAAATGTGACATAGGTAGCACAGAAGGAGATATGCTAGAACTTTCAAAATAACTAGGTTGTGATTCAAGAGAAGTATCTAAGGCTGCCAATAGTAATTACAAGGACCAAGCAATAGCTTTGTATTCATAAGAGATTAATATGAGAGGAGAATGAACAGTGGAAGAATAAAGTACTCAGTGCTACTGCTAAAGAGGTTCTTCTCAAAGCAGTCACAATGGCTCTTCCTACATATGCCATGTCATGCTTTAAGTTGCTAGCCAAATTGTGCAAGGAGTTGACTTTCATGATATCCAATTTCTGGTGGGGAGAGAGGACAATAGAAGACAGAAAATCTACCGGTGTTCATGAAAAAAATTAACACAAAAAAAGAAGAGAGGTGGACTAGGATTTAGGGATCTGCAAAATTTCAACAGAGCAATATTAGGGAAGCAAGTTTGGAGACTAATGACAAATCTTAATTCTCTGGTAACCAAGATCCTAATAGTCAGATACTATTCTAAGGAATCCATCCTCAAATGTAGAGTACCCTATAATGCATCATGGATTTGGCAAAGCCTGATAGAAGTAAGGTAGGTAGTAGAAAAAGGAACCAGAAGGAAGATTGGAATGGCAAAAATACAGAGTTTGGGAAAGATAACTAAATACCAGAGAATCCACAAGGAAAGCCTGTCTCAGTTCAACCTTAGGACTGCAAAGTTTAGAAAGTAGAGGACCAATTACACCAATTTCAAATGAAGAGAACTCTTAATCTTCAAACTATTTGAGGAGGATGAAGCAAAGAAGATACTAAGAATCCCAATTAGCCTAAGCAAATAGAAAGGGCTGTTTGTTTTTGTCTACACAGTAGAAATGGCCAGTACATAGTAGCATCTGCATACAAAGAAATCAATAGTAGGGAAACAACTAACAACAACAAAAAGGGAAATTTCAAGAGAGCGGACAAGTTGGGAGAAAGAACACATATGAAAACATCTATGAAAACTCAACATTAAGCATAAATTGAAGGTGTTCATTTGGGGTGCATGAATCATGTTCTTCTTGTCAATAAAGTGATTCATCATAGAACCAGAATAGGAGATCCAATATGCAATAGTTGTGGAGAAGATATAGAAATAATGGAACATTTGTTCTTCCACTATAGACTAGCTAAGGAAATATAGCACTTTGTCACCCGTGAGATGAGATGGACTAGAGGAATTCACAGAAAATTTCAAGAAGTGGTGTAGTGTACTGATAAAAGCTAAGAGTAGTGTGACGCTCCAATTTCTCCCTAAGGCGAACCAAAGAGTATCCGCGGGACGCCTGCCTAACTCTCGTCAGGACTCAAGACAATTCGATTCAAAACTTAATGATAACAACCATTAATACAAGTTTAATAAAGAAAAGTCGCTTCCATACTTATATACAAATATCCAGTCTTACACCACGAGTACAAAGTACATCAATTGTTCAAAAGATATCCATTCGATTACAATCGAATCCCTATTACAAAAGTTCATCCACAAGATTTTCTCCTGAGTTCCACCTCAGATCTATTCCTGTTAAGGAAAACAAATCTATGAGATGAGCAATCGCTCTTGAGGCCAAGAAACACACATGCAAGCACATTGTCCAAGTAACAATTCCAATTAACGAATATAACTGTAATATGCAAGAAAATAACAATTTGAGCAAGAATATGTTAAACAGAAACAATTTAAGGATATAAGAGCGCTCAGGAGTTAAGTTCCACTTGCATTGTCATTACTCGATCATTTACCTTCCCGCGATGACACTCCGTCAACCGGGTCGGTATTTTCAAGTCCGTAGATACTTTACTTACCCGTTCCCCTTCTACCATACAACCCCCCCACCGGGCCCGAACATCTATAAAGGCACTACTGCACGAGTAGGCCAAGCAAGATCTCTTCCATAGATCAAGTTTATGCAGGTTTTCTCATGACTACCAAGGGTCCCAACCAAGACCCATGCCGGCTCGAGACCAAGGTCGGCCAATGGGTTTGGGCGTCCCCCAGGTCAAGTATGAGTCGAGGAGATTCACTCCAACGACATATGCAACCATAACATATAATTCAAGCCAAATCAAGTCAGGTAATTCAAGTCAATTCAAAGTTAGGTAATTCAAGTCAATTCATTTAAATAAGAACGAGTGTGATAAAGTACACACTCGACTTGGACAAGTTTACATGTCATGTTATAACATTTATATAATTTGCATTTCAATCACGTGAACATTTAGCATGCACTTGATACTCACCAAATAATTCAAGAAGTAAAGCACACTTGAGGGTTCAAGCGTCCACCGTGGGATCCTCTTGAAGGTTCTCTTGAGTGCCTGAACAATTAATAATGAACTACCACTTAGAACCCCAATTATTACAAAAGATTGCACACTGGTACGATCTAGAAAAATATCATGAAAATGAGCCTTAATTTGCTCAAATTCACGGTTCAAAGGTGGTGTTTAAAACACAAGAAAAAACTAATTTCCTTCGTTGAAAACAAGTCCGAAATGGTAAGTAGTATTGAAGGATACGGAAGAGTCTCGAAAACTCAATTCCCGTTCAAGTTTGAACATTTTCAGATTTGAGGTGTACTTTTGGAAAAAATCATAACTCACTCTCCGTAGCGTCCAAAATTGGAAAACTTGGTATCGTTGGAAACTACTTCCAAAGTACTAAAAGTTCCTAGAAGACACTTTTCCATGATTCCAAATGAAAGGTATTCAAAATTCAGCTCAAAAATTGCTGTTTAGGCTTATCAAGACAGTTTCGGGGTTGGTTTTTGGCCAACTTTGGAAATTTGGAAAAATTCACAGAATGCAAACTAGCCTTTCAAATTTGAAAATTCATTAGAGTTATAATCAAGGTTTAAAACACAATAAACAGAATAAGGATCAGAGTTTTGAGCACCAAGATATAGCAGCTCAAAGTTGCTGAAGTTTCCTCACAGAACAAAGATTTTCCAGATTTTAGCTTGAACTTTGGAGCTTTAGTTGGCATTGAAACGGACTCGGAATGGCACGAAAATTTGGTAGTATTACCCTACCATATAAGTGCTATTCTTCTGTCAAATTTCATAAAAACATTCACACGAAAAGTCAGTTAACAAAGCCCCTAAAGTTTCTAAATTTCCAAGGCAAAGCTGCCTTGTACTTTCCATTTTCCTTTTCTCAAACATTTGGTCAATGAAATTTCTCAAACATGGTTCATTTGTGAAGACAAGGTCTAAGAAACCTCTAAAATACATTTGATAGGAATTTAACACCGAGAATTTCGAAATAATAAGTCCCAAATCAAGATTGCCATAAATCAGCCCAGAATTAGGGTTTTCTTACACTAAGACAGTTTTGTAATTTGGTCATAACTCACTTGATTCGACTTGGAATTGAGTGTGGTTAGTGGAGTTGGAAACTACATTCATAAGGCTACAATTTCACAGAAGGAATCATTTTAAAATTCTGTCCACAACTAGCTCATATTCAAGCATCAAGTTGCAGCTCATAACAGGTTTCCCAACTCAGGCCGAAAACAGGACAGGTTGACTTTGAAAGGCTGGTACAGTTCACTCAAGTAGAATCAGGGGATACATTTTATATCGTTGGAAAACTAGAAGTGTATAATTTCTAATACCACAAACGGCACTTGATTTTGACATTGGAGTAAAAAGTTATGGTCGATACAAAATCACTGCCAGAGAGACTCTAGTCACGTTTTCCAGTTTTGGTGAAGTTTCGAAATCTCAACTTTTACCCAACCAAATCAAGTAATTTTTTGAGGAAACTTTCTACACAACCCATATTACATATTTACATCAAAATCAAGTTAATTGGACCATAAAAAATTGCACCAAGAGGCACGGCAACACAGGGGTAGAACCGTCCCTTTTTCTCATTTCACCTCCTTTGAGTTTTCTTTCACAATACAACTTAATATTCACTAGATTAAGCACTAATCCAACACAATTAACACCCAATATTATCAAATCAACTCATCAAGTCCATTGTGGGGTTTCATAGAGCCCACTCACAAGATTTCCAACAATATAGAGCTACCCACATGCATCTACAAGTTTACAAGTGCAATATAACTTATATAAACCAAGATTCAAGAGGTTGATCGTTTGTTACCTCCTTAGATGACTAAAGCAGAAATTTTTGGCCCTTTGAAACTCAAGAAAAACTGTGAGAATGGTGCCTCCCCTCTAGCTTAAGTTGATCCCCAAGTTATTTGCAAGGTGTAGTGTGAATTTGAGCTGATTTGGTGAAGAAATGAAGTAAGAAAATGAAGAGCTTTTGGTCCTTCTTCCTCCTATGGTTTGGCCGGCCAGCTTGAGCAAAGAGAGAGGGAGTGTTTGCTAAAAATGAAGCTTCCTTGAGAAGCTTAAGTGTGTGGCCAAAAAGGTGCTCCAAAGTCAACTCTTGCTAGTGCGCGCACGCGCGGGTTTCGTGCTCATTTCCTCTCGAGTTTGTTTAACTTGTGCATTATATCTCTAATGCACTTCCATTCATAATATTATTATTCACTCTTAATAGTCTAGAAATAATTTCTAGAATTCTCCAATTAGTCGCGCGCGCGAAAATGCGACATTCCAACTTGTGCGCGATAAAGCGAAATTTCTAAGAAATTCTTATAATGATAGTATAACTAACTATTACTTGAGTATTTAAACATAAAAATAACTATCTTAGAACTAATGTATGAGTCCTCACTCTCCAGACTCACTGTACTCTCAAATCGAGTATTGTCTCCAAATGCGTATTCACTATTCTCACTTAACGAGTTTTCAAAAATTAAATTTTGAAACGAGTCATTTTAAAAATATAAGCAAGTCATAGTTCCATGTAATTAGGTCTAAAAAGGTTGAAATAAAATATTCGAAGCAAACGGGCAATTAAATATTTAAATAAGCTAGTAATAGGAATTTAAAACAAGTAAATTTGCGAGTCCTCGCAAGTAGAGCGACATGGAGCATATAACCCTCACTCTCAATATCCTGTGGCAAGTGTGGAAAGCTAGAAACAACAGAATCTTCAATGCATCTCCAAGACATCCAATCAGGATTACCCAGAAAGCACAAAATGAGTGGTTGGAATACAAAGAAGCAATAATCAAAGGAAAAATGACGAGCATGCCATAAACAATAGAAGTAAAAGCTAATTAGCAAGAGAGAAGGGAAGGGGAGAGATGGACACACCTCAGCGTAGCAGTGAGTCATCAAGTAGAAAGGAAGAAAAAGGGAATTGGCATCTTGGCTGAAAATTGCAACCAACAAGTGTTAGCTCAGTGGGCATTGAAAGAGCTCAGCTCAGGGAATAAAATCATAGATCAAATTGTGCTTGTTAAATTGGCTTTATGCAAGGCAAAGGAACAACATTGGAGCAAGATTGAGGTGAAAATCCCACAAAAACACTTGTTGGAAAAGATTAGAGCCAATAAAGCCAAAAATATGAGATTGTACTCCCATTTAGAGGACATTAGTAGCTTAAACTCTATGTTTGTGGAATGTTCATATGTTTTATTTACAAATGAAGATAGGGATAGTTTGGATAACATTAGTATTTATGCCTTAGACATATCTTTTGATAGAGAATGCAGACATCAAATTTTTGTGAATTTTAATATGTTCTTGAATTTTAATCTATTTAATAGGTCATTTACTTTTATACATTTTAATGTGAATTTTCTTGTTTTGTAGGTATATTTGAAAAGAAAAAAATCAAAAAAAGGAAAATAAAATCAAGAAAAAGAAAAACCACTCTAATTATTTTTTCCAACAAATACACTACTCATCCCAAAAAACTCTCCACTTCCAATCTCACATCTCCCTCTTTCTCTTTGGTACAAGAGTTCATCATCACACACACTACACAAGACAATTTTCTTTCTTCCTCCTCTTGGACACTCAATCAGACAATCACTCCAACTTTCCCCTCAATCTCCCTCTCTTACTCTCGGCCCTCCTCTCTCCCAAACTAACCCACAACAAAAAAACTCACCAACTCCAACTCCCTCTCTCGGCCACCTCTCCCCCTTTTTCTCAAAACTCTCGCATAAGACACCACACACACACTCCCAAAAACTCTCCCTCAACTCCCTCTCTTCTCACTTTCTCAAAAGACACTACAATCACACACACAAGCTAATAGGAAAAGAAGATAAGGTAACGGAGGAAAGGAAGAAAAGTTTCTGCTAGAAAATCTTACCATTACTAAAGCTTCATCTAAAATCATCGTAAGTTGCACCTCGTATTTCAATTTTGACTCCAATGAGGTGATTCCTAAAAGTTTGACAAAAAGCATGGTTAATTGTTATGGTACTTTCAAAAGCTTGTTCGGACTTTCCTTACTTTTCTTTAGCTTTGATGATCAATGTTTCAATTTTGTGCTTTTTAGGAAATGAATTGGTTGTTGTTATATAGTTGAAATGTTGGGATTAAGTTATAAGCAAGATTGAAAAAAGAAAAATACCTTTTGTGTTTGCCTTCTAAGTGTTTGAAAAAATGCCAGAATGAGAAAATCAAATTAAATTGGGTTGTTTTTTATTCATTTAAGACCATAGTTGCACTCTAGAATCCATAAGAGTCGTTTTAGTATAGATTTTACGAATTTTAGTATTGATTTGAGTGATTTTAAAAAATAAAATCGTGGCTGTAAATCGGCCATTTGACTGTCTTTTGTTCATATTTTGCGAAAACTAAAGTCAAAAATGGATTCTACACAAAAAATCGAGTGGGAATGTGTATTTTGATGAATTTTTGTAAGTTAGTTTTACTTTTGATTTGGATTTTCGTTTAGGCTATAGATTTAATAAAGGTGGGATGATTCTATTTTTTATTGGGTTTAGAGCTGGGTTTAGGAGCTAAGCCCAATATTTTTACTATATTTAAGGTTTGCAATTTTCATTAGGTTTGCTTGTTTTTTTATTATGAATTAGCCTGTGTTTTTTCTTTTGTGCTATAGGAGTCCGGCCCATGTACTAAAAAATGATGGCCCAATTCTATTTCTTCATATTTTGCCTAAAGCAGAACCGAATTTTGCAGTTTAGCCCCTAATAGTTAGAGTAATTTTATTGTGACCCAAAAAATTTAAAATTCTTTCATTTTGGTCCTTAATTTAATTGTATTTTGGCCCCTCAAACTTTATCTTTGTTTAATTTTGACCCTTTTGTATAATTATATTTTGACCTAAAACTTTATAATTTTTACAATTTAGTCCCCAATAGTTTTTGATTCCTTAAATTATTATTGTTCCCTTCTTTTAGTTGTTAATTATGCTTCTCTTGCATGCATTTAAATCATATTTTTTGAGTATTGTAATGATCGAAGACAACCTAAAAGGGAGGATGAATTAGGTTATTTAAAAACTAATTAAGTTATGAGATACTTTTTTGTTCAATATGAAATTTATTCTCTTTTTTAGGTGACCACTCAATGAGACAATTAGTAAGAAAGTAAGATTGCTTGAGAATAGAAGAGATAAATAATTAAGATTCACAAAATAATAAGTAATAAGGAAAGAATAGCAAACTAATTTGATTACCAAACTTCTCTTGAATTTGAATATCACTTTATAGAACAAGTTTTTTCAAGTTGATGAAATACAACCAATCTTTGTGTATAAAGAAAGGATCACTTCCTCCTTACCCCAAGTAACACTTGGTTAAATTAGAAAATTTTATTATCACTCAAGATAACTCTTACAAAACTACACTATTGAAATATTTTTCTCACACAAGAAAAACTTACACGAATTTCACATAACTAAGAGTACAAATCTTCTTTGTAGAGTATTTTCTCACTAAAATTACTCTTGATCTTTCGTATTCTCAATTTCAATGTGCAAAAGTATTTTCAAAGTGGTTGACCATACACTATTTATATGAGACCAAAAAGTGCCCCATTAATACTTCCAACGGATAGAAGGCAGGTGAAGAGTCAACTAGCCGTTGGGAGTATCGGACGTCTGGTACTTTCGATACTTGCGTCCGACAGCAGGCATTGAGTTTGAAGAATCTTTTTCAATTCTTTCGGACTTCCGGTATCTCTGATGCTTGCGTCCGAAAGTAGATGGTGAATTTGAAAATCTGTCTCAGTCTTTCAGACGTCCGATACCTCTAATGTTTTGCGTCTGAAGTGTTGTATTGTTTATTGGACGTTCAGTGCTCTAATGATGTGGTTCTGAAAGCAGACAGTGAGTTAGATGGAATGTTTTAATTCTTTCAGACGTCCAATGATGGAGTTCTTCATACATCCGAAATTATGCAATGTTTATCGGACGTTTGGTATGGTCTTCTCAAGCGTCCGACAACTTTCAATTTTCTTTATTTCTTTCAAATGTTCTTAATTTTTTAATTAGATTTGCTTCATAGTTGAAAGTCTTTCTTGAAGAGATATTAGTATTATCTAATTGTTTTGTAAATATCAAAAATTAGGGACCAAGATTAATATTCTCTCCTTTTTTGATGATGACAAAATAATAGATGGAAGAAAGAAAAAGATTGAGCATAAAGTCCCCCTCAAAATAATTTCCCCTTGCACAATAACTATTTACAGGATAACTCCCCGTCAGAATAATTTTTCCTTACACAACATCCATTTCTCCCCCTTTTTGTTATCATAAGATGAGTTTAACAACCAACATCAACCAATATCCATTTCATAACAGTTATATTACCAAAAATTAGCAGCGAATATCAGCCAAAAATAGAGAAATAATACCAACAGAAATTCCAAACAAAGAAATATCAACTAAAATATATTAGTCATTCAACTAGAATCCATCAAAAGAAACATTAATACAGAATTCATAGCAACATATCAGAGAGATCCATTACTATAGAATACTAGAAATATCAAAAGAGAAAATACAAAAGATGCATCATAATATGAAATGCAATGCCCTAAGAGTGTCTAAATGGTGATCTTGGATGATCCAAGTCTTCTTCTTGCAAGACGAAACTGAGCAGGATCCAATTTATTTTCAGTTTCTTCATCATCTTCATTACTAGTTTCAGTCGTTGGAGTCTTGCCTTTATCTAAAATCGAGGGATCATGAGGAGTAGGTTGAGAATTTGAGGCGTGGACTTCAGTAGTGAGAGGAGTGGACTCAGTTTGTGATTCTTTCTCTTGTAGAACAGGAGTGGACTAAGTGCATGGCTTCTTTTGATGCACATGGTTATCCTCTTGTGGGATAGGAGGCACAAGCAGATTTGTTTTGTCCAGAAAGGTGGCTTGTTGCTCAGAAATCATGGTAATCATTAGACTATCTTTAAGGAGAATGACATGTTGTTTGAGGTTCTCAAGTAAAGAGATGACTTCATGATTGGATGAGATAGGTTGAGTGGATGATTTTCGAGAATGGATGGAAAAACGTGAAACTGATCTCTAGAAGGTCTAGGAGTAATAGGAGTTTCATGACGACTTTTGATTCTAAACTCCAAAACAGTTTCCTTATAGCACCAATGACCGTCAAAGAATCTGATACTTTTTCTTTCAAAATAAGTCTTTGAAAAAATGGTGGATGCATTCTCTTCTGGAGACACTCCAGTGAAAGATATTTTGAAATAAGCAAAAATTGGAGTTAAAAACTTTCTATAGGAGAGTTTCCTACGGCTATCAGTGCTGAGTTTGAATAAAAATTTGCACATTATAAAGCCAAAATCAATTCTGACTTTCTCAACAAAACAATAAAACAAGTAAAGCTCCATTTTATTGGCATCAGTCCTATGACCATTAGTAGGAACTAACAGGTTTGAAATTATTGTAAAGATGATCAATTTTAGGGACTAAGATCCTCCAATTTTGCCTCAACAGGTGTATTAAAATGTTTTTGAAAAGAGGTCATCAGTTTTTCAATATGAAAATAGTGATAAGCAGTCGGAAACTCTTCATAAGAGTGAAGAGAAAAAATTTGTAATTTTACTCTTATAACCATCTTCAATTTTTGTCTTTAACACAAGATTAACAACTCAGGGGTGAGAACAATGTCTACTGAATTGACACGGGAGACAAGTTCAGTATGAGAAGTACCCTTTCAGAGATTAGTAAAAATTTGATGAAGTATGTCCGGGTAATATGTATTAAGTATGGACAGAATGTGGGACTATTTTTGGAATTCAAAAAGGTTAAGGACTGGTTCTAGATCAAACTTAAGAAATTTAGAGGGAACAATGGTTCTTTGAGTGATGAAGCCCTTCGGTGAAATCCACTCAAATCTCTATCTAGTATCATCATCGATGAATTTGGGCAATGTAGTTGGCTGTTTCTCAGTTCGATCAGTACGTTTTTCTCTGGTAGTACGTTGTCTTTTCCACCGCATTTTTCAGTCCCTCGAGGTGATTTTCTGGTGGAAGGCTCCATAGGTTCTTCATCTCTGAGTCTAGTGGTGCGCCCGATACTAGCAGAGTCACCTCTCAATCATATCATGATGAAATGCAGGATGATTTTGGTACAGAATGTGATGATAATATGAATGAGATAGACTAAATTTGCTATTTAAACTAGAATGAGTGTTTGAATCTATCAAAAGTGGGTGAGTTTTTGAAGTTAAACTTTCTGAATAAATTTGGGATCAGTCGAGTTTTTGGCAGTTAGAAAGGAGTTTAAATGATGATCAGTTCGCAAAGGGGTAGTAATGATATTGGTGAAGTCAATTTCGTGAAATTTGTTTAAGAAGAGGCGGATTTTGAATTTTAAAAATGAGGGAAGGAGAAGGGATGTGTCTGAAGCAACGGTTCTTTTTGAATTAAATGAAGGAGAAGACTTCTTTATAACATGCCTCTTTTGAGTGTTGGCCGGCTGAACGAAGAGAAGCGTCCGACACTACAATCCGATACAAAATGTTTCTAGAAGAAGGTTTAAAACACTGTTGGACGTCCGCTCATCTGGTATCGGACGTCCGATAAAGTTTGATTAGAGAATTTTTAGAGATTCTTTTTCAAAACGCCCAACTTTGTTCTAAAAAATACAAACTGATCCAGTGGTAAGGCTTTTGTAAGAATATTAGCAATTTAATTTTTTGAACAAATATATTGTACACAAATTTCACCATTTTGGATAAGATCACGAATGAAATGATTCTTTATATCTTTATGCTTTATCCTAGAATATTGAATGAAATTTTTTGTCAAATTTATGGCACTTGTATTATCACAATACATAGGCACACAGTCATACATTAATTCAAAATCATTTAAAATACTTTTCATTCATAACAATGAGTACAACATGCACCGGCGGCAGTATATTCTGTTTCGACAGTAGACAAGGAGATAGCATTTTATTTTTTACTAAATCATGATACTAAACAATTACCAAGAAAGTGACATGTATCACTAGTACTTTTTCTTTCTATTCTACATCCACCAAAATCAGTATCCAAAAAATCACATAATGAAAATTTATGACATTTTGGATACCAAAAACCATAATTCAAGGTTCCCTTTAAGTATCTAAAGATTCTCTTAACAGCAATCAAATGAGATTCTTTAGGACAAGATTAGAAACTAACACACAAACAAACAGCAAGCATAATATCAGACCTACTTGCGATTAACTAAAGTAAATTACCAATCATACATTTATACTTCTTCTCATTAACCTGCATACATTCTTCATTTTTATTAAATTTGGTAGATGTATACATAGGCGTTCCAACTTGTTTTAAACCTCTATTTCAAATCTTTTAAGAAGTTTCTTGGTGTATTTAATTTGATTGATGAATGTACCTTCTTGAATTTGAACCACTTGGAGCCCAAGGAAGAAATTCAACTCTCCCATCATACTCATTTCAAACTCATTTTGCATAATAGTGAAAAATTCTTGCACAAACACTCATTAGTAGCAACAAATATAATATCATTAACATATATTTGTACAATTAGAAGATCATTAGAACTTTGTTTAGTAAAAGAAGTGGTATCCACAATACCCCTTTTAAAACTATTTTCAACCAAAAAATCACTTAAATGTTCATACCATACTCTTGGAGTTTGTTTTAATCCATACAAAGCTTTTGAAAATTTAAACACATGATTTGGATATGTCTCATTTTCAAAACCGAGAGATTGGTCAACATAAATCTCTTGATCAATAAAATCATTTAATAAAGCACTTTTAACATTCATTTGAAACAATTTAAAATTCTTCGAATATGCAAATGTCAAAAATATTCTAATTGATTCTAGTCTAGTTATGGGAGCAAATGTTTTATCAAAGTCAATTCCTTTTTCTTGAGCATACCCTTTGACCACAAATTTAGCATTATTTCTCACAATTTCACCTTTATCATTCATTTTATTTTTAAAAATTCATTTTGTGCTAATAATAGGATGATTTTAAGGTTTTTGAACTAGTATCCAAATATTGTTTCTTTTAAATTGATTTTAGTTCCTCTTCCATGGCTAAAATTCAATTTGCATCTCTTAAGAAATCAACAACATTTTTAGGTTCAAAATGCGAGACTAAGGCGAAATTATCCATCAATTATTTAGAGGAGGAATGAATTCTTACCTTTTCGAATGGATCACAAATAATAAACTCCTTAGGATGATTTTGAACAAACTTTCAAACTTTTGGAAAATCCTTAGATGTACCAACATTCTTGTCATTTTCTTCTAATACTTGATTCTCTTGAACATCATCTTCCTTTGAATTTTCTTCTAATGGAATATTGTTTTGATCATGAATTGTGAGTTTTTTAAATCCTTCTTGAACACCTACATCGTCATTCTCACAACAACTCTTGAAAATATCATTATTAGATTCATCAAATGTAACATGTATGGTTTTTTCTATACAAGAGTTCTTCTATTACAGACCCTAAATATTCTTTTGTTTTCACAATAACCCAAGCAAATATCTTCATCGAATTTTTTATCAAATTTTTCAAGATGTTCCTTGATATTTAAAACAAAACATTTGTAACCAAAAATGTTAAAATATCCAACAATTGACTTTTTACCAAAAATTAACTCATAAGAGGTTTTGTTCAAAATTGATTTCAAGAAAACTCTATTCATTGCATAACAAGCCGTATTTACGGTTTCGATCCAAAAATATTTTGACAAGTTGCATTCATTTAACATGGTTCTTACGATTTCTTAAAGAGTTCTATTCTTTCTTTCAACAACACCATTTTGTTGAGGAATTCTTGCAATTAAAAATTCATGGGGTAATTTCATTGTGATCACAAAATTTTGAAAAGTTACAAAATTTAAATTCCGAACCATTGTCACTTCTAATCTTAATAATTTTCAACCTAATTAGATTTTGAACTTTTACAAATAGAGGAACAAAATTTTTAGAAGTATCATCCTTATGAGCAAAAAATATCACCCAATGTATCTAGAATAATCATCAATAATGACTAAACAATATCTCTTATCACCCAAATTAGTAATTTGTATAGGAGCAAACAAATCAAGATGTAAAAACTCTAAAGGTCTTGAAGTAGAAACACATTTATTGGGTTTAAAAAAAACTTTGACTTGTTTTTCAAATTGATAAGCATCATAAATTTTGTTCTTTTCAAAATTTAATTTTTGGCAAACTTCTAACAAAATCTTTTTTGAAAATTTCTTTTAACAAATTTATGTTGAAATGACAAAGTCTTCTATGTCACAACCAATGGTCTTTATTTGAAACTTTAAAATATTTAAAATTAAAGGAATCAACATTTTCAAGAATAACTACATAGATGTCATTTATTCTTTTTTTAAAAAGATATTAAATTTTGAGTCAAGAACAAGACACTCATGCATTTTGAACAAAACAAACAAATTTCTATCACATAATTGACTATCATTTAGCAAATTATAACTCAAATTATCAACTAAAACAACATTGTGAACAAAAGTTTAGCCATTCTTATCAACATAACCAACTCCAATTGTTTTGGCTTTGTTATCATCTCCAAATGTCACTTTTTTCACTTGATTTTGGCTTTGTTATTATCTCTAAAGGTCACTTTTTCACTTGATTTTGGCTTGAGTTTGATGAATTGTGATGGATCACCAGTCATGTGGTTTAAACATCTACTATCTATGAACCATTTTGATTTCTTAATGATATTCACCAAGTTTACCTCATCATCACCAATGGCCATAAAAGTCATTTGAGCATATTTCTCTTCTTCTTCAACGTCACAATTTGAGTTGCAATCATTCCAAATAATTTGAAAGTTGTTGAATTTTGATTTTCGTTCAACTTTTCATTATTTCTTCTTCTTCATTGGGCACTCATTCATATAGCGTCCAAATTGGTCCGCATTCATAACATTTGTCAGTTTGTTTTTTATTAGTCTCTTGTTTTTCTTTGTTTCTAATATTGTTGAATTGATTTGAAAATGAATTGTTAGGTTCTCCTTTTCTAAATCTTCTTCTGTTGAGAATTCTCTTAAAACTTCTTGTGATGAGAGCAAGATCATTATCGTCAATATCTACATCTTCTCCATCCAAAAAAGCTGAGTCATTTTTATTTTGGGATGCTTTTAGAACAATGCTCCTTCTTATATTTGCATCTTCTTTCTCTTGTACCTTAGTCTTAAATTTCATCTCATAAGAAGTCAGAGAATTAATAAGTGATTTAATAGGCATAGTTTTCAAATCTTTAATCTCTTCAATAGCAGTCACCTTACTTTCCCAATTTTTAGATAAAACATTCAAGATTTTTCTATTTTTTTTCTCCTAAGGAGTATTCCTTTTCCAACACTTTTAAATTTTTAATGAAATCATTGAATTTATAATACATTTTGTCAATATTTTCATGTGGTTCCATCTTAAATGACTCATACTTAGTAATTAAAATAGATTTCTTTTACTCTATAATATTTTCGTTACCTTCATGAATTTCTTTCAATTTATTTCAAATTTTCTTGGCTGACTTGCACCTTTTGACCCTAATTAATTCATTTGAGTCTAAAGCACTATATAAAACATTCATAACTTTGGCATTCAAAGTAAGTGACCTCTATCATCACCAGTCAATTCATTTTTGATGTTTGGTGTTGGTCTATGAGGAACTTCGTCAATTGTAGAGGCATCATATGGACTTTCATTAATAATAAATCACAAATCAATATCAATCGATTGCAAGACGATAATCATCATTTCCTTCCAACTCACATAATTTGACTCATTGAACATTGATAGTCTAGTTACAGATTATCCTTCAAAAAATATGGCATTGTTTGTTATCATATTTACTCCTAAGTCGCTTGAATTTAATCTCTAGGAGACCAAATTCTGATACCAATTTTAAGGATCAAAAACAATCTAAGAGGGGGATGAATTAGGTTATTTAAAAACTAATCAAATTATGAGACACTTTTTTATTCAATATAAAATTTACCCTCTTTTCTAGGTGACCACTCAATGAGACAATTAGTAAGAAAGTAAGATTGTTTGAGGGTAGAAAAATAAACAATTAAGATTCACAAAATAGTAATTAATAAGAAAAGAATAACAAACCAATTTGATTACCAAACTTCTCTTGAGGTTGAATATCACTTTATAGAACAAATTTCTTCAAATTGATGAAATACAACCAATCTTTGTGTACAAAGGAAGAATCACTTCTTCCTTGCCCCAAGCAACATTTGGTCAAGTTAGAAAGTTTTACTATTATTCAGGATAACTCTCACAAAATTACACTAATGAAGTATTTTTCTCACACAAGAAAAGCTTACACAAATTTTACACAACTAAGAGTACAAATCTTCTTTGTAGAATATTTTCTCACTAAAACTACTCATAATCTTTCGTATTCTCAATATGCAAAAGTACTTTCAAAATGGTTGACCATACACTATTTATATGAGACCAAAAAGTGCCTCATTAATGCTTCCAACGGATAGAAAACAACTGAATAGTCAATTAGCTGTTGGGAGTATCAGACGTCTGGTACTTCCGATACTTGAGTCCGATAGCAGGTAGTGAGTTTGAAGAATCTTTTTCAATTCTTTCGAACGTCCGATATCTCTGATACTTGCGTTCGAAAGCCAATGGTGAATTTGAAAATTTTCTTTAGTTCTTTCGGACGTCCAGTACCTCTAATGCTTTGCGTTCGAAGTGTTGCATTGTTTATCGGATGTTTAGTGTTCTAATGCTGTGCGTCCGAAAGCAGACAGTAAACTAGATGGAATGTCTTAATTCTTTCGGACGTCCAATGATGGAGTTTTTCATACGTCCGAAGTTGTGCAATGTTTATCGGACGTCCGGTGTAGTCTTCTCAAGCGTCCGACAGTTTTCAACTTTTTTTATCTCTTTCAAATGCTCTTGATCTTTGAATCAAATTTGCTTCATAGTTGAAAGTCTTTCTTGAAAAGATATTAGTATCATCCAATTGTTTTGTAAACATCAAAGTTAGGGACCAAGATTAACAAGTATTTGAGTTTATTTACATTTTCTAACATGATAATATAAATTTAGTACTTCTTATATTTATATATATTTAATTAAATTGATGCCATGATCCTTTGTTGATTTTGAGTATAAATACGACAACTTTATCTCATTTAGTCACACATCAAAAGGGAGGTACCCTATTATATTTTATATTTCGATTATATGTTCTTATGTTCTCCTACGTGCTCATATATATACTTATATGTTTTTGCATGTTTTTATTATTTATTTATTTTAAATTTTTATTCAATTTTTTTATTTTTGTTTAGTTATTTTTATAATTATTTGGGTGGTACTTAGATACCTCAAGATGTAATAGATAGGTAATAATTTTATTTATATTTATAAAAATTGTAATTAGATAGACAAATATAATAGATATGATAGAATAGATTTATTTTATTACATTTTTTCATTTTTTAGATTGTAGTTAGATCTCCTATTGGTAATACATAAGTTTTGTGTGTTTGTATGTCTTACTTGCTTATGTGTTTTACCCGCTTTTCTTAGAATTTTACATCTAGATGTTATGTTTATGTGTTGTGTGCTATGTGCTCTTACATGTTTACTTGTTTTTATTCATATTTTAATTTATTTTATTATATATTATGAATGTATGACATTACCATACTAGTCCAACGCTAGTTATGATTTCTCCCTCTACTTCCTTGCTAGTCCAATGCTAGTGAAAATTTTTAAAAATGAGTTAGTCTAACACTAGACCCTTAAATTATTCATGAGTCAGATTCATGCATTGTGTGTTATTCATTCCATTTCATGCATTTTTTTTTATTTTAAGATCTTTTTTCATTTGTATGATATCTTCTCTTATATTATTTCCTTATCCTCTATATATATGAATTATATCATTTAGAGTTGCATTTCGTTTAGAAAATTAGAAAATAAGTTAATTCATTTGCCTGTCTATGTTAGAAGAATCATTTTTTGAATATGCAAAATGGATAATTATAACTTTCTTGTTTAAATACTCCATTAAACCCCCTATAAGAAAGAAAATTGTATCATGAGTTTTTTGTCTATTATATCCATTATTTTGCATTCCAATTTTTTTGGTTATGTATAGTTCTATATATATATTATAAATTTTATTTATTTTGAATCTTATTTTTGCATACTCGTGATCCTTTCAAACAATTATTTTGGACTTCGTAATTAATACAATTGGCATTAATTAGACTTTGAATGGACAATTTTAATTCTTTTCTATATTTTCTTTAAGTTTAGTTTTGTATCCATATAGAAACATCCAAATATGATAAATTTAAGGGTTAAATTAGAACAATTTTGACTAAATCTCGCAACTAGTTTAGACTACGTTGAAAGGTGCCTTGAGTTTGAACCTATCAAGTCTTTGTCTTTCCTTTCTTCAACCATGACTCTTGAACTCATTTTCTCTCGTTTTCAAAGATCTGGAGTTGTCAAGAAAGGGTTTTATTATATTTTATGTTTGGTCAAAAAAAATATTTTTCAGTGATTTGGTATATTTAAAATCAATATCAAGTGGCGATTCCCATTTTCTTAAATACACGTTTTAGACTAAATTTTGGGCTCAAATTGTCGCATTCTTTAAAGTCCCATTTTAGGTCTTTTTTCACTTATTTTTTAAAATGAAAAACACATTCTTTTGTAAATATCTTTTTCATCGCGAAAAATGGAGCACAACAAAGAACAGTGCTTTAATGCGCTTGTGTAGCTCAACTTGAGCCTTTGCTCACTAAGTGCATAGTTCTTACACATTAGCAATAAAATTAGTTATCGTTTCTAGAAAAAAAAAGAAAAGAAAAAGTGTTACCTGCTAAAGCATGAAACACAAAAAGTGAATATACACGGCAAGTGCAATTTTTGTATTGAATTATTTTAAGTCCATGTTCAATTTTTCTTAAATCATTTAGTTTTCCATTTTCCTATAATAAAACTAGAAATGAAGTTGAGTGAAAGGAAGTATGATAAAAAGTCTCATAAATGATAGAGTCATAATAATATGGTAAAGCTAAATTCTCAATTTTGTATACATGTCATGTTAGCATGTGTACATTAATAGTTATGTCTGTGCCTTTATACCAATTCGAATGTGAATAAGGTTAGAAAAAAGTGTTACTTGTTGAACTTACAACACAAAGAACCAGTACACAAAATTTTCGGTGAATAAGGTTTAGTTAAATACAAGTGGCAATAGGACACCAAAAATCCTAATATTGTACATTGTGTGTATTGTTATACATTGCATTGTAGATTAGATAGATATTTATCAAGTTATTTTGATGTATGATATACCTATGGTTTGTGCTGTTTGGATGACTATTTCAAAAAGTGAATAAATCTATTAGAGGTTTTCGATTGTTATTCTCAGGAAACTCTTGATGCAATATCAGGGTTGCCATCATATTCAAGAGTCTTATTTTTCAAAAAAGTGAAAATGGAAGAAATAAAAAATTTAGATTTAGGAGTTTTCTAGAGATTAAATGTGCAACGATACATTATAACTTATGTCCATATTTGTTGGATTGTTTAACCATAGTTATTAAATTCGGCTCGGCCCGACAGTCGAACCGGTCATTGGGCTAGGCTGAGTTTTAAATGAGATCGCTTGAACAAGCAAACCGTTGACTAGTCAATGACCTGAAGGTCCGACCGGATTAAACCGAAAACCCTGCCAATTTTATCCACTAATCGAGTTTTTTGGAAAAATTTAGTTGCCTTTGCCAGAGTTCGAACATTGGACCTCTGGCCAACACTACAACATGCTTACCACCAGACTACTTGGAATATGCTAATAAAATAGCTTTATTATAATATATAAATGTTTTGTCAATTCTATCTTTTTTTTTATTTCTCTAAAACAAATTTATTTAGAATCTTTTAATAAAAATTTATGACCCTTCAAACTCTATAAGTTATAAAATGGATTTCAAAAATAACATATTACATAATTTATTTTAAAGACAAATATTATTTTCAATAATTTTTTGCACTTAAAATTCATAAATAAGCTTGATAATTACACTAAACATAGATAAAATTTTACACTTGAAGTTGGTGTATTACTAATAACTTTGAGTGCGTTTGGATTGCTAAAATCTGAATTTATTACTGATAATGTGCCTTAGGATGTTTGGATAGGTTAAATATTCCACCAAATGTATTCATAGCTGATTTTTACCCAACTCTTTCCACGTAAGCATTATTGAGTAGTTTATCTCCACGTACATAATGGATGAACGGCTCAAGATTACTTCCCGTTATTTTTGTCCCTTTCTGTATGCACGTTGTGCAACAGTGCAAGTCCACAAAGCTGTAGGACGCTTTACTCTTTAGCTCCAACCACCCGACCTGCTCAACATTTAGAAATCAAATTTTGTCATCTCTCTCCACCGAATAACCGCAGCCATTTAACACATCTGCATCTCAAGTACCTTTCGAAGCCGTCGGCAAGCGCATGGTATGGGACAAAGAGTTGATTACTTGAATTCAAGGCAAACCACTGATGAGTTAACTTCTCTTGAGCCTTCATCAACGGATAATTTGCTAATTCGGCGAAGG
The DNA here is from genome assembly GCA_023065735.1 of Coffea humblotiana. NCBI lineage: Eukaryota > Viridiplantae > Streptophyta > Magnoliopsida > Gentianales > Rubiaceae > Coffea > Coffea humblotiana. The sequence goes on from CM041208.1 coordinate 17,123,123, forward strand.
TAAAAAAAAGTTTATCGGCGACAAATTCCAGCTAAATCCAAGATATTTCCTCAATCTTTCACTTTTATTTTGCACAGTAGGTGACCTTCTTTTAGCTTGCTGGGAAGTTAATCTTCGAAACAACTAATGCCTTTCAAGCCTCCATGTTTTGAGTTGTTATGTGTTGCTATTCTGATGATCTATTAACCAAAAAACCTATTTTTAGATCCAAACAGCGGCAAATTTTTGTTGCAGTGTAGTTGTATTGAGTTGGTCAATTATACAAATTGCACACTATATTCCATTTTTCGACGGTTATTCTTGCAAGATGATTATAAGTTGTATATTGCTGCTCTGTTTTTTATCTCCAAACGGCTCAAGATTGCTTGGTTGTCTAATTGAGTTTATAAATTGAATGCTACTCTGTGGTAGTAACATTTATCCTGTAAATGGATGTGATTAGCATGGCTGTCTGAGGGGTCATCCTTATTTGCGTGCAACTAGGGAACGATTTAAAACAGAAATTAAGAGACTTGAAAGACTGATATATTACATCTATAAGGCTGAAAATACAGATGTAGCATGATGGAATGGTTTGGTATATAATCCAGCACATATATTTGTTCCCATACATTGAAGCTAAAATTGCTAAGTTAATTGAAATTGAAGAGGCACTAAGTTACAGATTTAATTGCTTAGAAATGAGACTGTTCTAGCATCTGTTAAAATTTATTCATTCATTTGTGCTTACAATCATAACGAAAAATGAAAAAATTGATTTTAAAACAAAATTCCTATGCTGTATACATTCTTAAGCTTGAACGGATATTTGGTGTGTGACTTTGTTCAAAAGTAGGCTCAGTAGTGTTGATTAAAAAAAAAATTGTCATCTGCTGCACCTGTTTTCCTTATAGGTATTGCAATTTGAGTTGTTATGTGTTCGATAAAACCAATGCATTGCTCATTCAACTCATGACCGCAGCTAAGCGAAAAATTGATTCCCTCTGTAAGTCCCTCTAACCTTTATAAGTGTCATATATTCATTCATGGTGTATTACTGAAAACAATTCTTCTATTTGAAGCCTCTCCTACTAGCTGCACATCCTTTTGCTCTTCCAACTCATCCATCGGTTGAAATAACTATCAACTGTGTATGGAGAACTACAATCAAGGAGTAAACCACGTTTGCCCTTAAAACTATTCTATTTACTAATTTTTGGGCAGAATTAGTCACATTTACCTGCCATTGTAACTTTTAATGGCCAAATTTGTGCTCTTATATGTAGCAGATGAACGAGAAATTGCAATGGACTTCTACCATGGACTTCAACTTCGTCACCACGTATGTTGAGTGGAAGCAAACGAAAAAATGGGACAATCACAAGACAAATGACCAGAATTATGATATGCTTGCCACATATTTGAGGGAACATTTTGAGATGCAAGTCACCGGGGGCCAGTGCCAGTCAAGATTGTATAGGTTCAAGAAGAAGTGGAACGTGTTTGCCAATCTTCATGGTTTGTCATCTAAAGCGGATACTGGGATTGGCTAGGATGAAGAAAATAATTGTTTCACGGCTTCCGACGAGTACTGGACCCAAATGGAAGCGGTAAGCGACTATTGAAATATCTGCTAGTTATCCTTTTTTATGCTGAACTTGCTGCAATACTAATTTATCTGCTGAATAGTCTTGAGCTGAAGTTGTTACCAAAAACACTTAAGCAATTTTTAGATGAGGGCAATTAATAATCCAACCACTCAGTTTAATGTTTGAGGTTGTCACCAACTAGTTTCAGCCTTGGAATCCTTGCGTTTGATTTTACATAAGCATATTATTTTCGTAGAATTGGTATCATATTACATGGACGTACATTCCTCCTACTTTTCATAAATTTAATTGTTGGTCGATAACTAACTTTTTGGTTTTCATTTTCTAGGTGAACAAAGAGTACAAAGACTTCAAATCTCCTGGAAGTTGCTTCCTATATGATCTTTATACTCCAACAACATTGGAAAAAACTGCAACAGGTAGCTATGCGTAGTCTGCAAAGCAACCTGTCCCCGATGGCGAACACTGATGGCCACTTGTTGGAATGCCACAAAAGAGCAAAAGAAAGGCCGCAGCCTCAACTTCAGCTGGCCCTGGCTACCAGCAGTACCCTTGGGAAGGAGAGGACGTATACTACATACCTCCGGTAACAGGAGCGGCATCTGGAAAGCGTCCCACCTCAAGTCTTGGCACTCTCGGTGATCGTGAGGGCTCTAGAGGTGCTAAATCAACAAGATAATCTAGTGATAGGGAAAGACTAGATGATGCAATCAGTAAAATCTTTCGCGTGACCACCGCTTCGCATGAATTTAAGGAAATTTGGTATGAAGAGGAAGCAAAATACGATGTACTGGTAGTTCAAGACATCTTGAAAAATATGCAACTTCCAAAATCGGTTAAGCTGAAAGCGACAATGTACTTTGCCGAAAGAAGAAATGCGTGACAAAGATGTGCATTCGTACGCTTTGATGAAGCCGAGCGCTATGATTACATTGAACTCATTATGGAGGAGCTTCGCTGTGGCAAGCCCCCATAGTGAGGAAGTAATGTGCATAACGACTTTGAGAAAAAGATTTAAGAGTGTTCCACCTTGCTTAACTGTCGGTTGTCTGCTTGTGTCATTTTCCTTTGTTTGGTTGAAAATTCTGGAATGGTGGTTGAACTTTACTTAGCTTCTCGGTTGCTTCCGGTCAATATCTTGGTTCTGCTATTTGACATCAATTCATAGAATGCCAATTATGTTGAGTGTTCTTGACTGCAATTCCTAGACTTGTGTCTTGAGCTCTAGCATTTGTTAAACACAATAGTTTAAGCGCTATGTTGAGTGTATTTAACTGGTTATGCAAACTCCCTTGTAGAATTAATGGGTGGCATCGGACTTTCCTGTTCTGTATTTAGAATTGAGTGTATTTACAGGTTTGCTTTAATATTTGTGGACAATTTCATGTTCTGTTATAAATGGGTGGCATCGGACTTCGAAAGCCAATTAATTGTGCAGGTTTTTGGGCCTTATTTTCGAACTATGTTGTGTATTAGTGCAGGTGCTATATTAATTGTGAAATTGGTCTCACTATCCACGTGGCCCATGATTGCTTGGTCTTTATAAAGGAGACATGGGCAATCTTCATGTAATCCCAATAGTTAAGCGCTATGCTAGGGATTTTCAAGGCTGGTTATCATAGAATTGCACAAAAGGTCTCATATTTAGATATTTAAAGTTAAAATGGCAATATACATTAGTTTGTCTTTTTTCTTAATACATTAATGCCAATTTATTATTTAAGGTTCGAACCTTGAGTGTAGTCTGGTCATTAGTGTCCTATCCAATCTAGAAAATTCTTGAGCTGTATTATGTGATGCTAGTCACGATAGAAAGGCAGGAATATATACTCATTGCCTTAACAAAGCCAACAACTTGTACAATTATATCAGTTGCTCCCTAGTGGCAGTGGTCAATATCTGGTCAAGCAAGGCATGTGAAACAATTGTCCATGGAATCCAATGTTTGAAAGAATGACCTTGGCAAAACAAGTTGGAACATGCATTTCTGGAACGATAGCCCCTTCTGTCAACAAGGGCCCGAGTAGAAGAAAAATAATGCGCTCGTGCTGTGAAAAGATATCTGCTCCCTAGAGCTCTATATGTTAGTGTCCATGCATATCAGCCATATTAAATTTCTCTACTTTGGGGGAAAGCATCAAGGAGCGCTGCCTCGAGGACAAAGCTCCCGTTCATCGAAGGACATAACACAACGCCCCATGAGTAGAAGGTTTAATTATTGTATGTTAAATTTTTTTTTTCAAAACTAGTACTCCCTTGTTCAGTACTATAAACTCCCTTGTTGTAATTATCGAAAGACAAAGCTCCCTTGTTGTAACTATAAACTCTCTTGTTGTGTACTTATTCCAGGGGATATGGATCGCACCCAAAATAGTAGTTCAAGCAATGATGAAGCATCAGATGATGACCAGGATGCCTTGCTACTTGGACTTGCAACAGAGTTGATACTTTTACAACCAGAGGTAGAAAGGTATGGAGGACCGAAACTCAAAATTCCACACCATAATGGCTCACTGACAGGGCGCCAATGGGTTGATGAATTGATCAATGGTCACTACAAACGAATTATTGAAAATTGTCGTATATCAGCTGACAATTTCCTCCTACTTTGTGACATACTCAAGTACAATAATTACGTACCTCAAAACTATCAAAAATGAGTGGAAATCGAAGAGGCACTAGCCATGACTTTGGTAATGTTAAGTCATAGTGCCCGACAACGAGTTTTGGCAGAGTGTTTCAATAGATCAATGAAGACAATTAACTGCAATGTAAGGGAGGTCCTATGAGGTCTTTATATGTTTGCTTCACAAATAATTCGCCCTTTTGACTACGATCAGGTACATCCAAGGATCGGGAATTCGACAAAATACTTCCCGTGGTTCAAGGTTAGGCTGTGAATGGCAAAATACAAAATGAATAATTAAAGCAGTGGTCTTCCATCTCAAAACTCAAGCCATTGTAAGAGAGAAAATGTAAGTTTACATTGTTGGAAAATGCAGGATCAGTGGGAGCAATTGATGGCACTCACATTCCTGCGTGCCCGCCCTCAGGTCACCAAATGGCGTATACAAATCGACATGGGTTTCAGTCGCAAAATCTACTGGCAGTTTGCGATTTCGGTATGCGATTCACGTACATATATGCTGGGTGGGAGGGAAGTACACACGATACCCGAGTGTTAGATGATACTCTATCACACCCGTTAGACTTCCCAATGCCACTTGAAGGTAACTCCCTTGTATTGTAAAGTACGTACTTTCCAAAATAAAGGGTTTGTTTTCATGATGTTATGCTGTAATACTAATTTAAGTATATGCTATTTTTTGGATTGTGTATTCCAAACATTTAAAGTACTTTTGTCACACGTAACTACACTATTAGTGGTACTTTTTTTTGGCTTGTGCTATTAATAAGTACTTATTTGTGTAGCATTTTTTAAAGGTACTTTAAGTACTTTAACAAAATTCCTAATTTTACAGTAAGACGCTAATTTTTTAAATTATAAATCTATGTTTGACCATTTAATCAAAAGTATTTTAAACCTAGTAGTATATTTTTTTAGTGGTACAACATTCATCCAATTATAGTACTATAAAGTTTTCATAAAAATTATACTGTCATTAGGAACTGACGCCTAAATGTTTACATTTACAGGTAAATACTACCTTGTAGATGCTGCATATAAGAATGTTCCAGACTTCTTACCGCCGTATAAGAATGCAGCATGGGGCAATCCAGAAAAAGCTTTATTTAATACTCGCCACTCAGAACTTAGAAATGTCATTGAACGAACCTTTGGAGTTTTGAAGAACAGATTTAAATTTTTGAAGGGATCGGTTCCAAATTTTTACATGACGACTCAAGTCAGTGTTGTTATTGCTTTTTGTGTATTGCACAACTTTCTTCGCTTACACCAACCACTTTCAACTGTACGAGGACAGCAATGTTGGATTAGAGCACCCAGAGAGTGACGGTAGTTACTTCACGTTCAGCCGTTGAATGCATCCCGAGTTGAGGTTATGACTTGGAAGGCTAGGCGAGATGCGATTGCAACTAAAATGTATGGCGCGCAACGTAGGAGAAGGCGCTAGAAAGTCAGCAGCGTAATTTAGACTTATGTAATACTAAATAATGGCTGCACCAGGGTCGATCCAGTTATATTTCTGTTTTTTGAAAGTAGAAATGGTTGTCTAGCTTTTATAGAGGGTATCTTGAATAAACTTCCGTTATTCTATTATGATGTATCCATTAGACTTCTTGATAATCGTAGAGAAGTTTCGGATGTTCCATTTAATATCCGTACACGTGCGTGGTTTGTATTGGATTAAACTGATTTTATCCAAAATTGAATGTTTATTTATAAACCAAAGGTAAATGTGCTCCAAAGTGAATGGAATGAGTTTACCATTGGACTTAATAATTGTTAAGTTATCCAAACACCTATTTGGAATATTCTCATGTTGTCCAAACGGTTATCTTTCACCCCTACTTTTCAAAAAGTCAACAAATAATTATTTGAAGAATTATTCCAAATAATCCACTATCCAAACGCACTCTTAAATTTGATTGATTCTTATATGAATTAATTATTTTATAGGAAATTAAATTAAATGAGCTTTTGCTATGGCATTATTTATTACAATTTATATCATATATCTTATATCAAAAATTATGAAATATAATATTTAAATATATTTAGTCACCCACCGGTTCAACCACTCACCCACGGTTGAACCAGTAACCCGTTGACCCACCTCCTTCGTCGGGTTTCTTCCCGGGTTGGGTTTAATAACTATGTGTTTAAGTACTCAATATATAAGAAGGTTATATGTCTCATTAAGTTCTAGTCAAGGAAGTTTGATCATGAAAAATGATGTGATGAAGATATTTGTCTTTCAAGTTCAAGACAAAAATTAAAGTAGGCACTGAAGAAACTAGATTTCGATGCAAAGTTTACTCATTAAGCCGGTGAGCTGGAAAAGTGCCTTTGTGATTGTAGTCGTTTAATAGATAATAAATTTTTACCATCCTATGTAAAAATTTTATAAAAATTCAAGTGATGAACATCACCTATGATGTAATTTGGTGCTAATGATAAGGTGCAAATTTTAAAGTTACTGACTTTTTTATCCCATTAGAATATTGTACTAGGAAGACCTTAATTTTGGTTGTTTTTCATGAAGTATTGAAATTGTAGGTTAGAACATTAATTTGTTTGCATACTTATAAATTCACTTCATAATACAAAGAAAGTTATCACCTTTATTTATAAAATTAGCACCTTTCCATATGAAAATTACAAGTATGTGCAACAAAATTAAGTTGAACAAAAAAAATTTTAAATTGTACGCTTGAAATCTAGAGTATCACAATTACATAATTCTACTTACTGCCTTATGTGGTGAGTTGAGATGCCTTTATTCTTTGTTGATATTTATGAAAACACTAAGGTTGTCAAAATTATAGCTACTAACATGTAGATAAGGATGTCACTATATTTAGAAAATTTACTTCAATGCACATGAAATATATCACTTTTCTTTATGAAAATTTCTATATTTATTTACAAAAATTATACTCTTCTGTATGAAAATTACTTGGATAAATTAAAACTTGATAGATTATGCATAGTAAAGCATACTTGTTAGTGCCCACTTCTTCATTCCATATACTTAGAGCCCTTAGTTATAGTTGATCATCATATGCCAACTATTATTTATAAACGTACATTAACCTTTAGAGCTAATAGATTGTGCAATAATAGATGTCATACCTTATTGTTGAATTTACAGCTTAATACATAGAAAATTATACCTGTTTATATGAAAATTATCACATTTATGTTTAAAAATTAGTCATATATGTCACAAGAATTAACTCGAACGAGAAGGAATTTAAACATGTCCACGATGTGTTTTTAAATATGTTTGAGTATACAAAAAGTGTCCCCAAGCACATGAGGAGGTGCAAAAAATTTTAGTATATGTGCACAAATTGTCTTGAGTACAATTTCAAATTGATACATTTGCATTTATCTCGAAGGAAGTTTGCAACAGGATGTGAGTGAGATCAAATAATTTTTTTGCAAAAAGTACTAAGTTTTGCCACGTTATCATAAATTTAAGAATTTGGAAAGTGATATGATCTCTGCTACATATGAAGTTCAAGATCAACAAGCCCAGATCGTGATGGTGATATTCAAGTTTGGCAGCGAAAAATCTACGACCCAATCTAACCCCCGAGGTGCAAATTTCTTGATATTATCTCAACCCACAACCTAACGAATTAGCAAACCAAGATTTTGGTAGAACGGCGCCACAATCAAGTGCAATTCTTGATTGATAAGCCAAAGTTGAACACTCAAGAGAACCTCTAAAGTATTCAAAAAGGAGCTCACGAAAACCCAAGAGAGAACCTCTCAATATTGCTGGAAAATTCGATTAATAATCATGAAAAAATGTTTTTAACTCTTTTATAAAGTTTACAAGACACTTAACCAAGTCCAACTAGGAAACTAATTTGACAATCTCAACCCCTAGACTTTTCTTAAGTTGGCCGAGCTTATTAACTACCAAAATAACTAGAAAAAGTCACAAAAATAACTCAAAACAGCAACTAAATAATTCGGCTACTTAAACAACTCAAGCTAGCCGAATGCAACCAATTCAACTACCAAAACAACGATGAAATAAGTGACTCTAAAGACTAGCTTGTTGGATCACTTGAAGCAACGTAAGAATTGAATGTTTTTCTTGATTAAGATCTTCAACCATCTTAGAACCTTCAATTTATACACGAACCATATGAACATCTTGAACTTGATCGGTAACTTACATGTCCTCATCAGAAAGGAACTAGGAAAGGATCACCATGCTTTGCACGATGCAAAAATATAAGGGTTAATTCCACTTTGTCCCCTCAAACTTTGGACGATAACCCACTTCAGTCCCTAAACTTCAAAATGGGACACTTAAATCCCCAAACTTATAAATACCTCCCAATTAAGGAAAATTGTTGATAGAATCCTAAATGTCGTTGGTGGTCGAAGAGCATGGCAAACACCAGCCTTTGACCGAGGGCAACAATGAAAATTCATTGAAAAGCCACATATACAGATTAAAAAAAAGTGGTGAACTATGGAGGGAAAGTTTCCTTCCATGCAACCCACTTCACATGGATAATATAGACCCGATCCAAATCATAAAAGGGCACTTCAGTTCAGTATGCTGCAAATAGAGACCCAAATTGTCATTGTGCTATCCACAATGCAGGAAGAAGAAAAGGAGAACCCAACGCAACATTCAACAAACAAAAAGAGATGGTGAGGCAATTTTGTAATTGTGGAAAACAAACATTGATGATGACATCATGGACTGCCATGAACCCAGGAAGAAGGTTTTGTCGATTTCCCAAGTACAGGGTAAGGAAAATTAGGGTTTTGTGTTTATACTTCTTTTTATTTTTGGTTTGTACGAATTGTAGCCATCTAATCTTGTCTGCAATGTTTTAATGTTCTTGTCAAACTAGGAACAAGGAGGCTGCATACACTGGGATTGGGTTGATCCTGAGATGTGCCAAAGGTCAAAAGAAATAATACCTGGACAGTTAAGGTCGATGAACAAGATGGAAGCTAAGTTGGAGAGGTTAAAAGAAAATTCAAGGTGCCAGCAATCGAAAGTGAGGAAGCTAAGGATATACTTGATTATCCACTGGGTTGCCATTGTCTTGTGGTTGTTTTTGTTCAAATCTGGGGGAGAAGGTCCAAATTGAGTTATAGAAGAAGCAACCGTTGATGCCAGACTGCCTGTTTTTTTGCTCAAATATGGGACCAGCTTTGGCTGTCATTGCTAAGTAGTGGATCTGGAAAGTGGTGCTGCTATGCAAATTCTTGCTTTTGCTGACTATATAATTACCAGCAGTTTCCTAGCTAGTGTGTCAATTTTGAATGTACTGTATGAAATTTAGGGATATAGTGGCCCAAGTTGCACGTATTTTGAAATTTAGGGGCCCAAATGTCTCATAATTGTGAACGTTGGACCTGCTATGTAATCAGAATTTGTTGTTTAGGGACTTTAGTGTCCCTTCATGTGAAGTTTATTGTAACTAGTTTATGTCCCATTAACAACAGCAATCAATAGTCCTACCAGAACATAAAATTTTCAGTAAAAGCCTTTGATCATTCAACAAAATATCCAATACACAATACCAAGAATGACAAAAATTTCACATGAACAAAAAAATTCTTAGTTCCAATGGACTATATGAGTTGAACAAAAGTTCCCCACATCTGGACTAGCAAAACAGAGGCTTTTACTGCCCAATTCAATTTGATTATATCTGCAAAACAAAAGCTATATGCCTGTACAATTCTTGAGTTAGTTTGTCCAGCATCAGTGAGTTCATGCTTGAAGGCTATTTGGCCTGTTGCTGCAATTTTCCCAACTTAACAGATTGGTTTCCATCCCTATGGAGCTGCACATTTTCAATTCCAGGTGACTCCTTCGCGTGTCCCGCAATTGTCTGTAATGTAGACAGGTTTACACACAAATTGCCCTGCCATGTGAATTGTGCTAGCTTAAGTCCACTGCTGGAATGAGAGGCTGTCCCCAAGTCCACGTATGAGTGTGGTGCTCTCATCGTCACTCCCTGGCTGTGGGAATAAAGTTTGCAACCATCAGCTTTGGAGTTTAACTGCAAACAAGCACATAACATGAATCAATAAAACATTACACACCAAACTGTTGTAGTGATGTATGGAGACCACTTACATGAGTTGTTGTAGGACTTTTTTCCACATGCTCAGAACTATTTTGAGCATGCTTATATGGGTTTTCCAGATCATCAGAACGTATTTTTACTGTTTTGAATCCCAAGTCTCCAGTCATGTCCAGTGAGCTGCTAAAGGTCCATTGCCTCAACTTACAATTATTCTTTGAGTGACCATGCTTACGACAGAATGAGTATTTTCTTCCCTTTTTTGTCATTGGTTCTTGTGCCCCATGTTTTAGCTGATTGGCATCCAAATTTTGAGATGGACCTATATGACTATCTTGCGTACTTACTCCAACCATGTCAATAGTCACATCACTTGGACTTGCCTCTTTAGCACTTGCCTACAAAGATGAACCTGTATCTCCAATATCACTGTTCTTCTTTGCTGAATTTGTAGTTGTCCCCTCAGTAGTTTGCTTATTTTTATTCGGACATCCTCTCTTGTTATGTCCGTATTTTTTGCAGTGGCTGCAATTCATCATGGTGCCAACTTTGCTAACCTTGTGAAGTTTAGTTGGATTGATATAGCTGTCCCGTCTTTCTTCTTCTGGAGCCTTTTTCTCATCTTCTTTGGCCTTCCAGCAGACCTTCTATAAGTCGGAGGCTTCATTGCTGAAAGGTCTATATGCTCCCACAAATTAGGATCATTAATTGGATTAAGTACAAGTTCATACTCTGTAGATAGGTAATCTTCAAGTAGGTGTTGGAAACATGCTTCTCTGGTGCATTATGTCTCCTGTTAATGGTAGCTACAGCATGACCACATGGTATTCCCCTTAATTGCCACTTTCTACATGAATAGGTTTTGGCAGCCATGTCAACAATGTACTGTTCCCCAAATGGACAACTTATTTGATACTTCATTGTCCCAGCATATGACGCTATGCATATACACTGTTCTTGCTTAACCTTTTCCAGTATCTCAAATATTGCTGGACAAAGGAGACTTGAATACAGTCAAATTGAAAACAACAAATTGGTCATAAATTTCTCAAAGAAGTTATGAACTGTATACTATTACTTGATAAATAAAATGTTTCTTAACCTTCGTGCTTGGACATTGCTGCCCTGTTCCTCTCCATCCTCTTCAACAGGTACAAATAAATAGTCTGCAGCATGGATATGATTGGTAGTGACCTAGCATTTAAAATGACCGCATTAAAGGACTCACACATGTTATTTACCAAGATATCACAATCCAATCCACATCTGAAATGGACTCTACACCAAGTTTTGGGATCTTTTTCATCAAGCCAAGAATGCGCAACTGCAGATTCTTGGTTCAACTGTTCCATTTCAACTTTCCACTGGATAACATAAGAAGCTTTTGCGCATTTCCAAAGTTTTTCTTTTAAGGCCAGGCCTCTATGAATCTATTTGAAATTGGTGTATAGATGTTGCACACAACACCTGTGCTCAGCCTGTGGCATTTTGTCTCTAACTGTCTGAACTAGTCCCTGTACATGTTTGAATACAACTTAATAATGTACCTGAATTATTAAATAAAAAGTTGTTGTATAAATAAATGCTAATACAATTTTATCATACCTTTTGCTTGTCAGTCATGACACACCAATTACTGGAATATGAAATTTCCAAATCTTGTACAAGAAATCCCAAAAACCAACTCCAATTGTCATAATTTTTCACTCTAACAACTGACAAAGCTAGTGGAAATATTTTGTTATCCCCATCCATGCCTATGGTTGTAAGCAGTTGTCCACCATATGTATCCTTTAAGAAGCACCCATCCAACTCAATCCAATGCCTACAGCCCTTTAGATACCCTCTCTTCAATGGCTCTAAGCACATGTAAAGCCTTTTGAATCTGACAAACTCATCCTCATCCGTATCAATCTCAACGAACACTGTCGATCCAGGATTTGCTCTCCTCAATTCACCACAGAAATCCTCTAACAATGCATATTGTTTTTTATGACTGCCTTCATTCATGTCTCTTACTTTTTTCATTGTCCTATAGCCTTGTTTAAGACTGAAATTTACATTTAATTCTTCAGTCACCCTAGTCATGAGCTCTTGGACTGTCATAGATGGTGTTTTTCTCACCTCATCTACAAACAACCTGGTGGCTAGTCTTGATGTCATGTTTTTATTATGGAAGACACGTCCACAGGTGTGCTCCTTTCTAAGTGTCTTGATCTGGAAAGTGTTTTCACCTTGCATTTTTTAGCCAAAAATCTACCATTCACAGCCTCTGCATTTCACCCGTACCCTATATGTGTCATTTTTTATGAATTGGACATCCCTTCCCTCCATAATGGCCTGGATTCTAACAGCCAACCTATAACAACTGATGAAAACCTCTGGCCTACCTTAAATTTTGGACTTCTCATATCAGTTTTCTCATTAAAAACTGAAAACTTAGGCTTTTTATTCCTCTTACGACCATCTTCATCTTCGGATTCAGTCTCACTCTTCAACTCTCTAGAACAATCAGTTTCATATTCTGACTGCATATCCTCCACATTAACCATATCAGGATCATCACAAACATTTATTTCGTTGGATGCTTCTCTTTTCCTACCTGTTCTCTTCTTTCTTGTGTCATTGCTGGTAGAAGGTCCAACTTCAGGAGCTCCTTTATGCACACCAAACTGTTGTCCAATCTTCAAGGCTTCATCAAATAAAACATGCTTCTCAGCTTGCCCCGTATAATCTGAATCATCGAACTTGTCATCAGCATGCACATCATCATTAGCCTGCACATTATTATCAACCTGCACATCATTGTCATCAGCCTGCATATCATTATCAGTTGCCATTTGTGATTCTTCTACAGCATTATCTCCCTTGTTGTCCTTCTCTTGTTGCAAATTAGGACTTTTGGAATCAAATCCTCTTTTTCTGCCGTGTGGTCGACCATATTATTAGAGGACTTGCACATCCCGTGTGGTCGACCAACTTCATTACTGTTGTCATCAGTCACATTTTTCCTTGTGTTTGTCCACATCGTTGAAGTCAACTTGTTCCAGTATTGCTATATCACTGTCCATTTCAGATGTTTCTTTCTCTTTTGTAGCCTGCTTGGCAGAAGTGTTGTGGCCTTCAGCCATGTCTCCATCCTCTGTGTTTTGAATTTGAAGCCTCGCTGGATTATCATCTGACTGCACTAATAGATAAACCTCTGCCACTTTATTGGATGGCAATGTGTTTACAAGTAGATCACAATCCCAATCACACATGCAATAATATAGTCTTGTCTCAAGTGGCATACCAGGAAGCCTACCATGCCACCCAAAACGAGCATCTTTCGGGTATCCTAGTCTTACTGCAAAGAAATCAAACACGTGTAGTGACCATTTTTCAGCAATTACAGTTGTCTATATAGTCTACCATTCCCCCCCACGTATTCTTTGTTGGGAGAGCTTCTGAACTCACCCTGATGGTGTATCGCCAAGGAAAATGGGTCAGGCCAAATGTCATTTGGACCATAATCTGGTTAAATAAAAAAATAAATCATTAATAATTAACCTATTAATTATTTACAAAATTTTTAGCATTTAGGACCACAATGTCTTCAACAGAAGGAACATTAGGGTTCCCACAATACTCACTTTTTAGTAAATTATGCAGAACCATTAACACTACCATCCAAAATATATAATGCCTTGGAGATGCATTCCACAGCCATCCAAAACCCTAACTTTTCAACAATCCCTACGGCTTTAAAACATATTTGTATTGCTACCTTGAATTCTTACCCAAATTTCGATTTTTAAATTAAATTAAAGTACACAAAAAGTTCTAAAATATTTTTCTCATACCAATACTTTTCTTCTCTTTTGCTTTTCGTTGTTTCGCTGCAGATGTTTTTTCTCTCATTATGACTCGCTTTCTTCCCATTCTTGTAATCTTCAATATTTTTAAACGCCAATCAGTCGAACAATCCAACCTATATTTTCCCAATTTTTACAGACTTCGGCTCTCCGCTGCTCTCTATGTTTTCGTCCAAGACAGAGGAAACAAATGACCACTATCCAAGACTTTCCCTAATTTGCAATTTTTTTTCTTTGTTTGTCCTTAATTTACGACCCAAAATTACGTTTATGTCCTGGTCTTTTTCAGTAACAATATTCCCCCATCTTCATTAACGGAGTGTGTTTGCCACACTCGTCGACCACCAACGGCATTCAGGATTCTGTCAACAATTTTCCTTAATTTGGAGGTATTTATAAGTTTAGGGATTTAAATGTCCCATTTTAAAGTTTAGAGACTGAAGTGGATTATCGTCCAAAGTTTGAGGGGACAAAGTGGAATTAACCCAAAATATAATTATGCCCTACATTGGTAGCAATAATAAATATTGTGCCCAATTAGTTACTAATTTATTGGTGTGGAATTTAGTCATTAGTAGGAATAGAAATTTTCAATATATTTAAGGAGAAATATATTAAATAATTAAGTAGAGTAGTTTTCAATATGATTCAATAGTTGAATACAAATTATATGCATATTTTACGTATTAGAGAAAAATGATGAAGCGTTGGAGAATGTTAATCAGTGAGAATGGGATGATAAATCATTCCTTTCTGAATTAAGTTGTGTAACATTCAATACATCATTCTCCATAGCAGAACAATTAAGCTACAGTCGGCATGTAATCTATAGCTTCAGTAGCTACATTCATTTTCACCAATTCAAGGATGAATTTATATTCAAATCCTTTTTACCATAGCCAATATAATCACACTTGTCCCATGTGCCTCAAAGTCACTAAATACATTTTCGTCAAAGTTTCACTTTCAGCATGGTTAAATCTTGGGCGTGCCATCATAATTTAACAATTTGCTGAGATTAATGCAGAATGCTCCCTTAGCTCCATTCACTTTCCTTGATTGTTCAAGTAAATTAATTCCAATAAACACATGCTGCAAAGGATTCTCAGCATGACCATCATCTCAAGCATTCCTAATGGATGCGATTTTATTTATAGTTAATAAGTAAAATAGATGCAACTAAAAAAATAGCAAACTGAAAAATAGCATGGCTAAATAAGATTAACAGGCATGAAATTTATCTAACGAGAACAATTCCAGAGTTAATATTTACAATAATGGATAAAAATTTATCCAAAATAAAATAGGTAGGTTTCACCCTTTTGTTTTGCGTTCTTTCAAAAGTTTATGATCACAAATTCTCTTATGATCATGTCTGCTGCTAATGATGTGTACAAGTTCAAAGGTAGCTAATCCAATTTAGCAATATAAATTCGATTAAGTACTTCTTAACTACATAATGAATTCTCACACAATTGGCTTCAAACCTTTGAACTTAAAAAATGATAATTTTTTTAACTCTAGCACCAGCTTTAACCTGATGTTTGTAAAAAAAAAAAAAAAATCTTGATGTTTGTTAAAAAAAAAAAAACTTACAGTCACCTAAAGCAAAACAGTTCATGACATAATAGATGTCTTTGATGCTACTGATGCGCTTTAAGAAATTAATGCAATGAAATTTGACCACTACCTTGGCAAGCAAGGCAAACAATAGCAAGAAACCTTTCCTTCCACCAGAAATCTTAATTTGAACAAGAGCTTTCGTTGCAACAAATTTGGCAATTAAACCCACTCTTATCTTACAGTATTGACATGTACGGTGAGTTGTATTAGGTTTTGCCATTTTCCCCCATTGTTTTTGTTTCAAAACATCAATGACAAGTTAAATAACAAAAAAAAATTAGTGCGCTCAAGTTATGAGAAAATGGAAAAATGTACAGTATAATAAAGTTCTTTCAAGTTTAGCATTTCATTAGAAGGAAAAAAGTGAAAGAAAAGACAAAATTTGATTTATTATGGAGTCTTTTAAATAGAATCTCCCATCATATCTCCCATCATATGTAAATAATCAAGTCCACTGAGGCATGAAACAGAAGTAAGTACAGACATACCTCTTGCTGTATAATTTGAAATGTAAAATTTCTCAATTGACCTCTATCCAACTATAACTTCAAGTCTAATTTGTGTAGTAGATTACAGTGCAAGTCCCATCTTTCTCTCAATCTCATTTGCATTTCCTGTCACAAATTCAAACATGACAAACCAATAAGAAGCCAAACCATACTTTTTTTCTTCCAGTGGATAATACTTATTTAAATGATAAAAGACTCTGTGTACTGTTAAAGATAAAGATAAAGACATGCATCACATTTCATAAAGCAAAGGACAACCATTGTCTAGCAAAAGAAAATGTAATGTCAATTAGAACATAAGAACTTATGAAGTCACATGAGCGCCACCCAAACCATTCTTTAGCAGCTTATTCCCACTTTATACTGCAATCAAACTCAAGTCATTTTATGAGCTTCAAGTATCATTGTGACGACCCCACTTTTTCTTAGGGCGAATTCTAGGCTTTCGGTGGGCCTTCTGCCTAACTCTCGTCAGAACTCAATACAAGCCAAATTCATAATTTAGAACTATTCAACCAATCAGAAAACTAATATAAAGAAGAAGTCGTTTCTTTCAAAAGTCATTCAATTCTACATCATAATTTTTCCGAAATTACATCAAACTTCCCAAATTACAACTACCAAAAGGTCAGTTAAAACATTTACATCCATAATTAGACCAAAATATATATCAAAGACCAGATTCTTCAAAATCTTTCCATTTCAAACTCCTGTTAAGAAAAACAAACTTAAGGCGGTGAACTAATACTCAGCGAGGCCAAGCAAAGTAGTTAAACAATAAGTGCAACTAGCATTAATAACATGTGAATCAAAAGGCAGCCATAATATATGCAAACTCACAAAAGAAAACAAAAGCACAATCACTAAAGGATACGAGAGCTCTCGGAAGCTAAATCCACACTGCTTCACCGATAATCTTGATCCACAATTTCCAAGTGTTGACACTCCGTCAACCGAGCAAGTAACAAGTTTGTAAAACCCCACTTTTCACCAAATTTTCGTCCATTGTTACACCCCCTACCGGGCTCGCAAGTCAAACAAGATATGATATTACTCGAGTATATCCAAATAAGTCAAGTACACAAACCCAAGGTTCACCAAACTCCTCAACCAAGCCCTTGCTAAATTGAGTTGAATGGCTAGCCATTGGGTTTTGGGGCCCCCAAGATCAAGTATAAGTCAATGAGATTGCTTTCAAATCGACGCCAAGTCAAGCACAAGTACAAGTACAAGTAGGATTTTCAAGTATAAGTAAGTAAATTATCAAGCAAAGCAAGAGAGGACGAGTGAGATAAAGTATACACCCGTCTCGACAAATTTAATTCACATAATTGACAAGAAGTAATCCAAGTAGTGGCAACAAGACATGCACTTGACACTCACCAAATCCAAAAGCAAGCGAGCAAGTAAGTCTTTTAATATTTCGCACCGGGATTCCTTTCGAAATTCTCTTGAACACCTGAAGCAATATCAACCAACCATCACTAAATACAAACCACCTTTAGGCCAATTTTCCCCTTAAACCATCACTCACGTATATCCTAAGTTACTTAGCATACAAGGAAGAAAAATTCATTTGCTTAGGCAATTAAGACAACATATCAAGAGAGGTTTAAATCCTTAGAAAACCAAGATTCAAAATGAAGGTTTAAAGTCACAAGAGACCTTATATCCATCCATGAAATCAAACTTAAAATGGACTTACAATCTCAAAGGAAAGTTGGAAGTTCTTAAAAGAACATTTTGGTTTGAAACTAGAAAATTTCAGCTTTGTGCGACACTACTTGAAAAATCATATCTTGAGTTCTGTAAGTCCAAAAATTGAAAACTTCATACCGTTGGAAATTAGATTCAATGAACTAAAACTCTTGAGAAGACACTTTTTCAAAATTCAAAACGAAAATCAGTCAAATCTCAGCTCAAACTTGCTGCTTCATTAAAACAAGGCAATATAGTCTTGATTTTTAGTGAAATTTGAAAATTCAGCAAAATTCATAGGAATTGATTTAGCCCCTGAAATTTATAACACTGAAAGAACTTCAAGTTTACTTTCAAATGCAAGAAGTGGAACTCAATTTGGATTTTTTTACACCAAGATACAATAATTTTTCGAAAATTGGTTTTTGAAACTTGATTCACGATTTTCCAGTCTTGGAGCATCCAACACAGTTTCGAAATCATGTCATAACTAAGGCTACACAAGTCCAAATTTAGTGTGGTTTATGGTGTTGAAAACTAGATTCAAAGTACTATAAATCATTATAGGAAACCATCTTCAAATTCATTTCACAAGAGGAGTGAAAATGAGCTACAAGATGCAGCTGTTCTTGTCTTACGGGTAAAACAGTAGGAGAAAATCAGTCAACTTTGCCGGTTCACTGCAGCTCATAGAAAACAAATTAGCAGGGGTATTTTATACCGTTGAAAAGCCCTCGGAGTCTAGTTTCAAATGCAGCAAACAGCACTTGATTTCGACTCCTATACAAAAAATTTTGTGCAGTTAAATACACTCTAGTTGGCTGTCCTGATCAGAATTTTCCAGATTTGTTTCTCTCCTCTAAATTTAACTTTCATCCAATCAAATGAAATGATTTTTGAAAGATAATTTTCGCACACACAGCCTAACATATAACAAGCATTTTGCAGCAATTTAACAACAAATTTCAAAATTAAATCAAGGGGAAACAACCAACCAAAAATCAGACAGCCTTGGCTCTCTTTCTCTTCAAATTTTTCTCTCCAACTTTCAAGCCAAAATCAAGCTAGAAATTGTGACGACTGCAAAATTCGCACATATTTTCTTAAAATTTCCTCTTATTTTGATTAAATGACTCTACCATAGATTTACTACTTATTTACTCCCTTAAAAGTTGGAATAAAGAATAGAATGAAGAATTTCCCCTTTTAGTTTCATCGTTAAGCGAAATTAGGGTTTCTACGGGTTTTTACGTTTTTTGATAGTGTGAGTAATCGATACGGAGTGTGTACTAAATTTGGTGATTAAGAGTGAGTTTTAGATAAGAAAAAGTGTGTGATTAAGAGTCATAATAATAAGTTAGTGAATTATAAGTGAAAAACCCTAGTACGCGTGAGTTAAGGAAAAACAGTGAGAACCCGACATTTTTTTATTTTCTAGCGCTTATTTTCATCCCATGCATACATTTTCGATACTTTCCTTTATTATATTAATTTTCTAGCTATTTTATAAGGGAATTAAGTTCCAAGACATTTTCCCACTATAAGTTAGTTCATGTGATATTTGTAGTACATATTGGACGTGGGACCCGCTAGTGCGGTACGTGCGATAATTTTTGACAACTAGTTGGTGAACTATGGAGTTAATTGCAATGATTAAAATTTATTGGGGCCATAGTGTGAGGATTAGCAAAGTAAAATACTAGGAACCTTAGAGCTTCTAGGATTTTCCTAAGCTCAATTTTGATTGGTGGAGAAAAAGTATCCTTGACTTTAGTTTAAATATCTAAGCTATTAGTAAATGAAAGGAAAACAAACAAAGCCAAACTAAGAGGAAAAAGAGAGAGAGAGGGCCGTGAGCTTCATGGAGAAAGCAAGAGAGAAGCTTCAACTTTGGGTTCTTGATTTCTTGCTCAATCTTGCAAACTAACCAATAGATTCACAAAATAATCCATAGAAGTTGCTTAGGAAGGTGGATTGCTATCTTGGAGTGGAGAGTTTTGGGGGTTCAAGCTTCGTAGGGGTTGTTGTGCTTCTCCAATTCTAGGTAAGGTTGGTATTAGTTCATGGTTGTATTACTTATTGGTTTACAAGTGAAAATTATGGCTTGTTTAGGTAGATTTCATGATATTAGTAGTGATTAAAGTAAATTCCAGCTTTAAGGTGTAAGTTTCAGCTTTGGTTGTGGAATGGATGGTTGTTCTTGGTGTGCATGTGTAGTAATGCTTATGCTTAGTTTATGGAAGTAAATTCATGGTTAAACCTTGTTAGTTTGTAGCATATAACATTCGGTCAGCATGAAGGGTTTGGATTAGGATTTTGGTTGATGAGCCTATATGAAATTTTGGGTTAGTGATAAAACAGCTCTGTTCTTACCAGTTCTATTCGTGTATGATGGAGGCCGAATTGGACTTAGCTCAAAACATGAAAGTTGTAGGAAATACTGTTATTAAGCTGCCTGTAAAATTTCAACTCAATCGGAGTACGGTAGAATGTGAAATGACCGAAATACCCTTACTGCCACAAGCTGCAATTCGTAAACAGTTTTGTGAATTCACCAGTTTGGGCTGCGTTTTTCACCCTGATTCGTATCCAAGTAGCTTTTGGCCAAAACCCAAAACTTGTAACCCTATGTTTTATCTTTCCAACGCCTCTGAAAACACCCCAAACGGAATTGTGTAGCCTGAGTTATTGCCGGTTAAAATCAGTGCTGACAACCAGACTGATCACGAACTATTGGATCTGTGATTTGCAAATTCGACTTAGATAAACTATAAATTAGGTTAAGTGGCCTTCATGAAAGTTGTTCCCCCCTGTCTTAGCTTCGAAATGGTATAAGGTTCATCCTGATTCGATAACCATAGCTCCGGTTATGACTAAAATACTACGAGATGCCAAATCTGCCATTTAGCTTTTGTCTTCAAAATTGATATTTGCTTGTACTTTTCCACTTGTGTTGTACTTGGATGATTTTGGAGCCTAATGGAAGGGCTATTGTGGTAACCTTACTTGTGTGTATTGTGGGGCTGAATTAAGCAAAAGAAGGAAGCCATAAATGGCTGAAAATTTGGTAAACACAAAGGGCGTGCTGCCCAAATTTATACGCGAGATTTAAGTAGAGTTACGCTTATCTTGAGTAAGACTTTGAGGACGAATCTAACTCGATTTGTCTAGGTTATTCGAGTTTCCTTTTGTGGAGATATATAAGTTGAATTTCGGCCGAAACTTGTACCCTTGGAATTTACAACTGATAGAAATACGTTTCTTTCATTTCTTCGACCCAAACGGCATTTTTCACATATAATGGCTTCAAAATTTCACCGTTTGAAAAGTGATCAAGGATAGTCTCTAAATAAGTTTCAATTACTTGATTCTCGTTAAACGAAATGTTTAAGTTTCGAGTCTTAGTTACTTTTCAATGCTCTTAAACAAAATACCCAAAACCAACCTGTAAAGGCACTGCATCTGTTGGTGAGTGCTTCCAAATATTTAATTGCACTTGACACATGTATTTGATACTTGAATGAGATGCTTACATGTTATACCAGTGGATTGATCGGACAAGGGTGTACTTTATCGCACTTGCCCTAATGTGATATGTATGTGTTTATTGGTGCAACTGACTTGATATACTACTTGTACTTGACTTGTAAGTGCGGAGCGGCAGCATGTACCACACTCAATGTGAGTGAGAGGTGCCTCTCATTCCCATCTCCGTACTTTTATCTTGAATCAGTCGAATGGAGATGATATCTCATCGGCTTCTTGGGGACCCAAACCCCATTGGCTAGTTAATCGAGTCGAGCCGGCAAGGGTTTGGTCGATTAGATAACGAACCATGGGTATCTAGTGTTGTCGAGTGGAGTGTTATCTTCTCGACTAATCGGTATACTCGAATATTACCACCAGTGTTTATTGTGGAGTTCGGGTCCGGTAAGGGGGTTGGTCAGTGGACGGAGGTTGGAGTTAAGTGGTGTTCTACTGGACTAGTTTCCCCATTTGAAAGTTGACGGAGTGTCAACTACCAATCGATCAAGCTATGGTGGAGCTGATATATGAGCAACTGTATCCTTATTGGGAATGTGAAAATTTATTGTTTGGCTATATGAAGTATGGTTACTCACTTCTTGACTTGTCTTGAACACTATTTAACTATTGCGCTGCTTATGCATTATTTAATGATTAATTTGATATTTGGAATCTCACTGGGCTTTTAGCTCATTCCACACCATTTGTTTTCCTTATAGGGGGTACGATTGAGGCGAGAGTTGCAACCACTAGTGTAGTCTAGTAGTTTTGAGTTTTGAAGTTGTACTCGCGTTAACACCCGATTAGGGTTGTTTGTACTTGACTTGTAGCACTTTAAAGTATTACGGTATAGAGAGGCCTTGTATCTGGGTTTGAGCATTAATGTATATACGTTAAGTTTGAACTCGTTTTGGTATTTATTCCTATGGATGTATGTTATTTTCTCGAGCTAGTGAGTGAGTCCTGGCGAGAGCTGGGCAGGTGGCTCGCTAAACCCTAGGGTACGCCCTAGGGGGAGGCGGGGTCGTCACAGAAATCACTAAAACAACAACCAAACAAACAAGAAATTCTCAAGGCCACTACCTAATAATCCTCCTCAAGGCATCTACCTAAGAGTAAATCAAGAAACAAGGATATTCTCAAGTCATCTAGCCTAACTTTTTAGGGTCTCACATACCCTTCCATAGCAACCCAAAGCTACTACCAAATCTTGCATGAAACTAAAGATCAAGTGAAGTGAAACTAGTTACCTCTCCCAAGCTTCTTCAACCCTAGTTAAAGTCAAGCTTTGCACCACCAAATCCACCAAGAATCACCACAAGAAAAGAGCTTTCTTCAAGCTTGATCAACTTCCAAAGGTGTGAAGGTTTTTGGAGGGATTCCTGGAGCAAGATTTATGGTTGAAGATGGAGTTTTTCTCACCCTCTTTTGGAGCTTCAAGAAGTCGGCCAAGAGAGAGAAAAGGGAGAAGAGATGAAGCTTTGGTTGGTGATGTGAACTGAAAAGAAAGCTTGCCTTTTTGGTGGTTTAAAAGTCAACTAGGAATAGTGATGAATAGTGCCATGCACTAACTAGTTTCCTTCTTGTTTCTTACTCTCAGATGCTAATCTTCCAAGATAGTTTCTCTTACACCACTAATACTCATTCTTACTAGTCCGAGGTTAATGCTCCAAATCCCCAATTAATCGCGCCCGTATGGCTTTTTGAAAAATTTTGACACGTAAGCGATAAAATGTGATTTAAGTAAAATTCATGCTAAAGTGATAAAATTAAATGACATGCTAATGCAATTAATTTTAAAATAGGTGAAATTAAGAATAAATGTACGAGTCCTCACAATCATACCTTTCTTGCTAGTTCTCTATGTGAGGCAAAAACAAAACCAAAAGCAAACAAACAAACTACTAAATACAAAATAAAGTAAGCAATAGCATTGCATACAACAAAAGAAAACTTATAAACTAAACTGAAGAGATGGTTAAGAAAATAAGTATAAAACAGTTTTCCCATTCATCTTTCCTTTACTAGAATCAAGCTGTACCTTTAAACAATCCTATTACATTTCAATATTCTTTTAGCAAATTCAAATTGGAACAAATTAAAGAAAATCAATAATACAGTTATTCAGTTGACTCTCCATAATTCCAACCTATTTTAGAATATATTTGTAGAACCATTTAAAATATAGAAAGTGGAATTAATAGCATGTAATAATCTTGATTAGTTATTGCTTTTATTTTGACCTTTTTATTTCCTTCAGTTTGCTAAGATGCATTATTATAATACTCCTTCATTCTTTTCTAACACCTAAAACACGTATGCAAATTATATTCAGCTACTAAACTATACTACTAAAAAGTATATATTTAATTATTTAAAACATTGTTTCAAAAAAAACTAATTCTCCTTAACAAATTAACAACAAATTAAGCATAATTTTTATCATTACTAACCTATACTGGCCATCCTATCCAAAATTCATAATTACAAGGTAAAAATAAAAGCAATAACTAATTGAGAACTATCACAAATTGAAGGAAAGAAAAGATTAAAAAATAAAAATAATTTCCCAGAATTAAAAAGGACAGAGGTTATAAGATATATACAAAAAATAAAACAACAAAGATATTAATTCCTTGATATACTTACCCGTGAGTCTAGAGGTTTGGAGGCAAGAATCAAAAAGTACCCACAACCAAAAAACCACAAAATAAAAGTAGAAATATTCAATAATAAAAGATAAAGTTTGGATAGTGAAAAAAATGAAGAAAAAAGAAAAAAAGACGTGCGAGGAGAGCAAAACAATGGTCATCCTCCTTGATCGTTGAATGTTGGCTGTTGAACGTTGCTCGTCTGTGTTTTTCAGAGAGAAAAAAAATAGGAAGGCATGGAGGAGGTTGAGTTGGTGGTGATTTTTGATGAGTGAGAAAAATAAGAGAAGATGCAGATGGTAAGGGAGGAAGGAGGTGAACGAAAAAAGGCTTTTGCCTCGGGCCTCTTGAAGTATCATTCCATTTTTATGCTTTTTATATAGACGCACTAATTTCTTTTGGATTCCAAGTCACACAACCAAAAAAAGAGCTTTTTATACTTTTTTTCTTTTGAGTTCCAAGACACAAAAAAATTATACTTAAAAGCAAATTCTTACATAATATGCTTGTGCATTGCACACGGAGGACGACCATATTTTGCCCTGCTCTTTTCTTTTGCCTAGAGTCTTATGCTAGCCTGCCTGGATAGCCAGTAGATAAGAATTAAAGACTATGGTAGGGACAAGAAACTTTGTATAAAAGTCACGTGAAAAACACAGGGGAGGACGGCCATCTTTTTGCAAACCTTATTCCTTCTTTATACTACATTTCTAATGAAACCAAATAATCATTGATTGATTAACAGTTGTTACTTGTTGAAATACACAATAAGGTACATTATTAATTGATGTTTAGATTGTGTGATTATATTCTATTCTTCATGCAATAGTCGTAGCAAAGTAGGTGTTATTTTGACAAATGAATTAGCAAAAGTAGCTTTGACAATGAAGAAAAGGGGTAGAAGGTTTAAAGAAACAAAATATATGATCATCACAACCCCAGGTTTAAAGAAACAAAACATATGATCATCATAACCCCTAAAATCCACCTTGCGATACCTACTTGATTTCTAAACATTAGACCCCATTAACAAAGGAACTATCTTTTTAGGAAGTCCGGAATACATTTTCACAATGTTTTAAGCTAGAAATTCCACATCAAACAATTTAGACATCAGCAAATTTGACCATTAAAATGATGACGGAGTGACATGAGAATGAACAAACAAATAAAACCCAGTTCATTTATACAATGCAAACTTCAAAAATTGGGCTATGGTCAAAATCTCTAGAAATTTTCATTGAATCAGTCAAAATCTTAAGTTCCAAAACCAAATATAGAGTCGAGTTAATGATGTAAAATTCACATATTAGAAACTAGAATATTTAAAATTTCAATCTTGCTTATCCAGTGGATTTGACTTTGATTGTAAAATGAATGTTCGATGTAGAAACTAAGGTTCAAGAATTTTCAAATATCATCTAAAGACGAAGAAAAGGAAAAGCCATGGGTATGATAGGCACAGAGTGGATTAGGTTAGAGAGAAACAAAAAGAGGCAACAAGGCAATTTGAATTGAGAGATAATCATTGTTTAATGAGTTATTCAATAGCACGTTCCCTTTTCTTGAATTACCTCATATTATACCCTTTTTATGAATAAACAATCTTTCTATTACCATTTCATTAATTCTCCCAAATTTAAAAAGTCATCCAATTGTGATGCTATTATAGGCCTTTTCAGTAGTGTGAGTGATAATTTATAAACTATATCTAGGGATGGCAACGAGAAGGATGCCCATATAGGGGTTTAGCGAAGCGAGAAAAAAATAAAAGGCGGGAGATGGGGCCAGGGGTAGGGGTTTGGATGGGGGAGATTTTCTCCTGTTTTTAAATAGGGCTGGATGCATGGGAAGATACCTTTGTCCCCATCCCCCATCCGACTGCCCACTTATAATTTTAATACTATATATAAAAAAATATGAAATATAATGTAATATAACATAACTATATACATGTAAATTGAAATTGATTATATGATATTTTTTGATAAAACAATATAATCTTTCTTGTAAACTTGTTGTAGTTAAATAATAATCTCATTATATTAGTCTTTTTAATTATGTAATGTATTTTATAAAAAATTAACAACGATTGATTTAGATACTATATAATATCAAATACAGAGAAACGTATTCACAAGATCAAAATGATTTCTAAACCCTTTTTAAACTTTTTTAAAATTTTTTATAGTGTAAGTAGGAGGGTTTGAACTCGAGATCTCTCATTTACATTTTCTCCCCCTGAACCAATCAACCTATCCGTGACTCCCTAAATTTTGTCTCACGTTAAATTTCTTTTTACTAAAAATGCAAAAAAAAATATTTAGTAAATTCATTATTTATATTATACGTATATAAAAATAAAGTCAAACATAAAAATAAAAATAGTAGTGGGGCAGGACAAAAGCACCTGCAAGGGTAACGGAGTGAGGTAGGGAATAAGATGGAGATGAAGGTAGTAAAAGATAAGGCATGAGATGAGGAGAGCTCACAAGATCAAAATGATTTCTAAACCCTTTTTAAACTTTTTTTTAAATTTTTTATAGTGTAAGTGGGAGGGTTAAACTCGAGATCTCTCGTTTACATTTTCTCTCCCTGAACCAATCAACCTATCCGTGACTCCCTAATTTTGTCTCACGTTAAATTTCCTTTTACTAAAATGCAAAAAAATATTTCGTAAATTCATTATTTATGTTATATGTATATAAAAATAAAAATAGTAGTGGGGCGGGACAAAAGCACCTGCAAGGGTAACAGAGTGAGGTAGGGAATAAGATGGAGATGAAGGTAGTAAAAGATAAGGCATGAGATGAGGAGAGCTTTTGGGTGACGAGGTGTGAGCAGGTGGTTCCTCCATCCTACCCCATCCCATTGCTATCCCTAACTGCATCCGTCCCAACTGATGGATTTAGCAATTGCATTAATCTAAAATATACAAAAAATAAGGGAAAAATTGAAAAACTTCATATTGTAAGAAAAAAGAAAAAATGAATTACTAAAACTAAAATTACATATTATAATATACATAAATCTATTAGGATACAAGTACGTATAGTATATATGAATTTACAAGGACAAGAGACTGCAATAAGTAAGGTAATCAATTGCTATCATACCCAATATTAATAATCATATCCCAACTATTTATTAGCCACTTGAAACATTAGGTCAAAATAAAACTAACAAAATTTGAATTAAAAAGTGATTTATAATGCATAGAGCAATAATGCACAATGTTCATATTCAAGTGCGTAATGAAATTACTGTTAAGAAATAAAAAAATACAACAATTTAATGTAATCAAATCACAACATGAAAATACAAATGATACACAAGATTTAATGTAATTTGGTTCAATTTCCAAACCTATATCGATGAAGAGAAAATCTATTTTTTATTATGAGAGAAGAATCATAAAGAAGAATATAACTTGAACCCCAAAACCAACTCTTGTATAATTTCTCTCATTTCTAATCAGCTCTCTCTCACCCCATATAAAGATCTATGTGGTTCCTCTTTTGTGCACCTTGGAGTATGCTAATTTCTATCTATTTATGGAGTACATTATTTGATCAAAACCAAATAACATAAGGAAATAACTTAAGATAATTCTTAAAATTATAAAAATAGAAAATTTCTTAGCTACTACCCAAATAAATAGAAACTGCTAGAAACTATAGTATTTATTTGTTATACAAAACAAAATATTTTAAAAGAGAAATAAGCCAAATTTCCTTACAATCTACACCTTGGTGAACTTTTGTTTTAGTAATCATTTGTATTTTAACCACTAATTAACCTTGTGCCGAACTACACACCCGAACTAATGAAGTCTTGACACTACTTGATTCAATCCAAAAATGGACATGAATAGTTAACCCAAGTCCATCCTTTAGTTGACTCATGAGAAAGTGTTTCAAATTACTCTCTTCTTTTGTAGATTTTCCTTCTCATCATCACTTGCAATTTGGAAGCAAGTTTGGTTCCTCTTTTTTGAACTCTACTTCCACCATTATAATAATTATGTGATAAAAAAAACTCTATTTGCAACAAAAATTTTGAAAATTAGATTCTTTGTTTTCTTAGAATACATGCCACACTACCCAAAAACAAATATAATCTAAATTTAAAATCTCGAATCATCTGCTTAGATTTAATGTCAAATATCCTTTATGCTTGTTGGTTTCCCATCATTTCTATTCAACCTTTTAAAAAAGAATATTTTCACCCATTAAATTGTTGAATTTATAATTGCTACTGACTCATTGGTCTTAATAGTCAACCAGAATCCTACCATGCTTTGATACCAACCATTGAGATCCAAGCATGAAATAAAACAACTATCAAAAATTTAAAAAAATACAACAATGGAACGCATCATGAAAATACAAATGATATACAAGATTTAGCATGGTTCAATTCAATTACCAAATTTATCTCTATGGAGAGAAAACCTATCCTTTATGAGAAATAAGTCCCATACAAGGATATAATTTGAATCCCAAAATCAACCATTATATAATCTCTCCTACCGTCAAAAGCTTCTCCCCTATCCCATGTAACAACTTACTTAGCATCCTTTATATGTATCTTACAACATGTCAACATTTGATAAACTACTTTCTTGTTACAACGGTGGTTGTTCTAACAATATACATCTTTTACTCAATATGCACCTTTTGATATTTTTACCAAACTATTTCTCTAATTCTTTCTTAAAATCTTTGAACTTCTCAAATTGCCTATTATTTGCACTTTATTATTTATACATATCCATACCTAGAATAGTTGTTAGAAAAGTAATGAGATATGAAAAAACCACCTCTAAAACAAATTATCATAGGACCACATATGTTACTATTTATGAGTATTAATGAATTTTTAACTTTTTAACCCATATCACTAAAAGGTACCTTGGTCATCTTTTCAAATGAAAAATTTTTGTATGTTTTAAATGATTAATAATCAATTGAGTCCAAACAGTCATCTTAATATAATTTTGAAATACATTTCTGATTCATATGACTTAATTTACAATCCGAAATTTAAGAGAGTTCAAATCATATATTTTTTGTTTCTTAGTAATTATATTGATAATTATACTTGTCATATGTAGAATATGTAAATCATATGGGACCAACTTTGATAGAAAATTTTATCATGTAAAAAAGAAGAATACTTATCTTTAATAGCAATGGAAAAACTTTCCTTGTCCAAATATAAAATAGAAATTATATTTGCAGTCAAAATTGAAATAAAATAATAACTTTTTACTTCTAACAAAGAAAGTTAAATATGTTCCTCAAGTTAGTACAATAACTGTTGATTTAGTACTAACTTGTATGACCACTTCATTCTTATTAAGCAGCCTACTTCTTTTTAGCTCATGCATATTTGATACAAATATGAGAACCACTTCCTATAATATTCATAAATTAAATTTCAATGTAGATATATTAATTTCAATGATATATAAACTAGAAGTAGAAACTTCATTAAGTTTCTTTTAATTCAAGCTCTTAAGTTAAGGCTTACAATTTCCGTCTCAATGTTCGTTTTCGTCATAACAGAAGCACATATATTTTACCTTACCTTCTCTATACCTCCAGATAGTTTTCCTATATTTTTCGTTTTAGTCTTATGTAGAAGCACCTACATTCTTCAATTTAGTTCAGCCCAGTTTAACTTCATTAGCAAAAATTCAAATATTTAACGTTGAAATATTAAGAATCCATGGATGGGTGATAAATGCTGAAATTTTATTATGACTCACTTCTCTTTTTGTGTGCTTATTCTCTACCTTTAGGGCATATAAAAGAACAAGTGAATTGGACAAATGTAGGGAGTGTTGGACATCCCAATATTTTGGCATATTTTTATTAGACAAGTTTTTTAAAACAATTTTATCTATAATAATTCTCAAAAATGCCACAAAAATCTTAAATTACATATCCTAAAACACTTAAAACCACACATCCATTCCTCTCTTCTACCATCTCCCTTGAAACCATTTTTATTTTTGTCGCCATTGCCCTGCCTCAACCTACTAACCATTTTCATTTCGATCACCATTGCCCAACCTTAGTCTACTATTGCCCATTTCTTTTTTTTTTCTTCCTTGCCTTCTTGTGCTCCATTTTTCCTCTCCTCCTCTCTTCCTCCTCCTTTTTCCCTCATCCCCTTCCTCCTCTCTTATCCCCTATGACACAATTCGCACGTGTCCGTTCCATAATTGGCTAGATATACACTAATACTTATAAGGGAATCAGTGAAAAATTAGAATCCATAGTAGAGGTATAGTCTACTTCGATGAGTAATGAGAAGCCGTAGAGATTAGCGCCAATACATGAAAGATTCTTGAAACATTTTTTATAACTTGTAGCAAGCCTTAAAGGTTTCTGGAGTGTTTTAGACCATCCAAGAGTCTTGAAAAATAATCTAGAGTTTGAACATAAAAGTGTTACCTTGTATATAACGTTCTAGAGACTAAGTGTAGAGAGATAGCGTGTAGAAGTTTCTAGAACTTTGTTAAGACTACTTGGCTTGCCTATAAATAGGCCAAACTCCTTCATTTGTAAACACATTATGTAATTCTTTGAGTGCAATAAAGAGTTTTTCTTAGCTTTCAATCTTTTTCTTCTTTGCTTACTTTCGATTCCTCACCACACATTTGAGAGTTAGGCTGAATTAACAATCATTCATCACTTAAGTCTTGAATTTGCTAGTGCTGCACGGGTTTTGTGTTAATAGGGATTTTAGTCAATCTGTGACAAGTGGTCTTAGAGTTTGATACCAACAAGACTCATTTGAGAAATTGTTATAGCTTTGGAAGCACCTAAGGATGTTCAAGAGGACGCTGCAAGAGAGTTGGAGAGAGTTGCCCATGGCACAGGCAAGAGGGACAAGTCAGCCATTTTAGAATCAATGGCAGCACATTAGATAAGGTTAGGTAGAGTGGAACTAATCATGGTCAATCATTACGATAGGGGGGATGAGCTAGACCAATACATGAAACAGCTTGAAAGAGACGTGTTGCGTGAGGAGCTGTGAGAGGACATGTATGGGGCACTCAATGAGGCCATGGATCAACTTCTCAAGGGGGATGATATTGTTAGGCTCTTGGTCGAGTCTCTTTGTGATGAAATCATCCAACTCAAAAATGAGCACGAGTTGTGTAGAGCCCAACGAGCAAAGGGTACTAGTGTGTCCATAGTAGAATCGTCATTCGTCTAAGAAGAGCTTGTGAAACTAACGACTGACGTTGATGTGATAAGGACATAAGAGGTATCTGGTGCCGCAGCGGCTACATCAAGGGTTGAGATTTTACATTTAGAATCTTATGCTAGAGTAAGGAAAGCTCGCGACATAGAGAATTTTTTTTATGGCTTAGAACGTTATTTTGATGTGTTTGGCACCTTTGGAAACAATGCTAGGTTCTGTGGAGAAGGGTTTCTCTAAGCTAAAAGTCTACAGGTTTTTTCAAATCCTTCTCTAGTACTTCAGAACCTTCTTGCTGAAACTGTTCAAAAAAGAAATTAATATATATATATATATATAAATAAATAATAAAACATAGGGAACATGTCTTACATTTTTCAGAAATACCAATATTTCAAATCTGGTCTCTTTCAACTCTAGGCACCAACCCTTTCTAGAATTTCTTTCACCTTATATTTAACCTAGGAAAAAAAGAATTAGGTTATACACTTTAGTTACTTGATAGGAAGAAACAATAAGATGAAAATGAACACATTAACATACACTTGTCGCAACTCTGATTTCTTCTAAAAGTATAACAACATCATCAAACTCTTCTTTTTCTTCCAAGATCGACAATTTCTCCACTCCAACAAATTGCTGCACTTGATCCAATTCTTTTATTGGTTCAATTTTCTTATTCTCTTCTCCACTCACTCCAATAGCCATATCATCAACAGTATTAAATTTCTTCAATATCCAACCCTAATTTTCAGTTTTGATTGCAATTTCATTCAAGTATAAAACTCCCATTATTTGACCAAAAAATCCTTTGTTAATATTATAGGAACCTTAAAGCGCTTAAAGATCTTGGCTAGAAATCTATCAAATGGGAGATTGATTTTCTTATTCTCCATATTCTTAATTTTCCTAATCTTGTTGAAGATGGTGGTAATCATCAATTTGCCGATGTTCACTGGTTTTTTCTTCAACATGTACCACAAAATCATTTTTTCTACTGTACTAATGGAAGTGACACTTCCAACTTTAGGCACAATGTCATGAGTAATCAGCAAATATAAACAACTTGGCAAAACTTTCATATCTGACCCATAAAACTTTCTTTTTTTCATCCTTTTGCATAATTTTGTCATCCTTTTGCTTAATTTCTCTAAAAAATTTTGTCTCATTATACCCCTCCACAACAATCTTATCAATATTTTAACACTAATCATTTTATAATCAACACAATATCTATTGTCAACCAAACCAAACTCACCTCTTAGAACCTCAATAGACACCTCAATATGTACATTCCTAACTTGTAAATATACTATTGATTTGTCTTTATTTTTAGTACAATTGGTATAAAATTCTTTAACGAGCACATCATAATCCTTATCATTATTTGACATCAAATTCATCAAATTGTGGGGATCAAAATATTCCTTAATATCAAAACATTCATTAGCTAGTGCTTCTATGTCAACCCATATACTTGAATCGACTACAAGACTGAAAAAATGGCTTGGAATAACATTCATTAGCAGAATCAAAGAGTCTAAATAATAGCGCCTATCTCTACTTTGGATGAAAAATAATTTGGTAAGTTATCTCAGCTTTTTGTTGATCAGGCGACACCCGGATTTGAACTAAAAAACGGAATTTGCAATCCATATCTTACCATTCGGCCTTACCGTCAAAACAATAGAAAATTGATGAAATTTTTGATTGCTGTATTTTTTGGGCGAAGACTTTGAAAGTCGAAAAAACTCGTTTTATTATTGGAATATGGAAAAAGGTCCGTATATGAGTGTAAGAAAAGAATGATGCTATATATAATTAAATCACTAGCTTTATATAGAATAATTTAATGGGTTTGGATGGGTACCCAAATCCAATCCTTTTATAAGTGGGTTGAATGAATATGATCCATTCATATTATCAATTTAAAATTCAAATTATTTATTTATTTCTCACAAAGTACCAGCTTTTCCTGGCTTTCTTGAAAAAAAAAATCAACCTTTGTGGATTTTTGTGATTTTTGAAAAAAATTCGATTAATTTTTATAAAAGTATAAAAGAAAAAAATAATTATGTATAAATCTAAAAAATTACTAATTTATTTATCGATAAAATTAGAATAAAATTTTTAACAAATAAGTCAGTTTAATATGTAATACCTATTTTTTCATAAATTATGATATATTATGACTTTCTTTCATAAAGTATCAATTTTTTCATAAAATACTCCCTCTTTATGGCTCTTCTCTA
Organism: Coffea humblotiana; assembly: GCA_023065735.1. Lineage (NCBI taxonomy): Eukaryota > Viridiplantae > Streptophyta > Magnoliopsida > Gentianales > Rubiaceae > Coffea > Coffea humblotiana. Next base: position 17,156,760 of record CM041208.1, read on the forward strand.
TTATATGAACAAAGTATCAGCTCTTTATAGAAAACTTTTTTCAATCAATCAAACAGAAATCCAACACCCAACTGATTCGACCCAATTCAGTTGATCCAATCTAACCTTTCAAATTATTAGGTGGGTTGAGTAAGTATTTGGGTCTTCGATATTGTTGTTAGTTGTGCAATTGTATGAAACGAAAAATTTATCTCTCATTTGGAAACGATAATATATTACTTATATTGATTTAACTTGGTTGCGCTTGTTTGAACTTGATTAAGTTCAATTATGATTAAACTCGAGATTGAGTAAGCTAACAAGTATGGATCTTAAGTAATTCTTTGAGTGCAATAAAAGAGTTTTTTTTTTAACTTTCAACCTTTCTCTTCTTTGCTTACTTCTTTCACTTTCATACAACTACGCATTTGAGAGTTAGACTGAACCAACAATCATTCATCACTTAAGATTTAAATTTGCTAGTGCTGCATAGGTTTTGTGTTAATAGAGATTTTAATCAATCCGAGACATGTGGTATTCGAGTTTGATACCAACAAAAGTCGTTTGAGAAATGGTTATAGTTTTAAAAGCAACTAAGGATGTTCAAGAGGAGCACGCCACAAGAGAATTAGACAGAGTTGCCCGTGGCAAAGGCAAGGGGGACAAGTCGGCTATTTCAGAACTGATGGCAACACATGAGATAAGGTTAAATAGAGTAAAACTAATCATGGTTAATCATTACAACTGAAGGGATGAGTTGGATCAATACGTGAAACAGCTCGACGAAGACGTGTTGCATGAGAAACTATAAGAGGACATGTAAGGAGCGCTCATGAGACTGTAGATCAACTTCTCAAAAGGGACGATACTGTTAGACTCTTGGTCGAGTCTCTCCATGATGAAATCATCTAACTCAAAAGTGAATATGAGTTGTGCATAGCCCAACTAGCAAAGGGTATTAATGTGTTCACAATGGAGTCATCATTTGTTTGAGAAGAACTTGCGAAACTTGATGTGATAAGGATAGAAGGGACATCTGGTGTCGCAATGGCTACATCAAAGGTCGAGAGCTGACGTTGATGATGGTTCAAAAGTGAATACGAGACCACAGAAATTTATGTTGAAACAAGGAAAGACCAAGATATACAGAATTTTCTCTATGGATTGGAACGTTATTTTGATGTGCTTGGCACCCTTCGGAACGATACTATATACTATACAATTTTACTATATTTTAAGAATTTCGTATTGATATGATGGAGGAGGAGGTGTGATGATGGGCGTAGGGAGAAACTGTCATCATCACACGGGACATGTTTAAAACCAAATTAAAGGCGAAGTTTGACCAATCAATGGCGAGCATGAAACTCGAACCAAGTTTCATCGTCTACAACACAAGAATGGGCACATGAAGGAATATGTGGACGAGTTCTCCAACTTGTTACTGGAGATTATCAACATGTCTCCTAAAGATGCACTTTTTACATTCCTTAATGGTGTGGGACCGTGGGTGAGGCACCAAATTGAGGACAAGGATCTGCAAAATGTCTCCCAAGCAATGAGAGGCACTCAAAAGTTGCATGAGTTCTAGAAGAAGGAATCAATCAAGAACAAGGGTAAGAAATCACCTATTAATAAAAAGAGTGTGAGCACTTGCAAAATTCTCCATATTTTCTTAAAATTTCCTTTTATTTTAAATAAGTTATTTTATAATATCTTTACTACTAATTTACTCCTTTACTAGTTGTAATAAATAATAGAATCGAGAGTTTTACCTTTACCTTTATAGTTAGGGTAAACTACGATTTTTGCGTATTTTGGTAGTGTGATTAGTTGGTGAGGTGTGTGTACTAAATTTGGTGGATAAAAGTGAGTTTTAGGTAAGAGAAAGTGTGTGATTAGAAGTGCTAATAATAAGTATAAATCATAAGTTAAAACACTAGTACAAGAGAGTTAAGGAAAATAGGTTTGAACCGACGTGCACCGTTTGTTTACCGATTGAGTACACTACTTGACCAATATTTTCTTACCCTAATTTTCTTGTTTTTATTTCATATAATCAGCCCTAAATTAATCCTCCATTCAGCCGAAATTCTTGACCAAAGAAAAGGAAGAAAAAAAAAGAAAGAAGAATCTTGACTTACCAAGTGTTGGCAATCAAAGAAGAGTTTAACCAAGATATTTCCTTCCTTCTTATCTTTCATTTTGGCTAACTTTTTCTCATTTTTTCTTCATGGTGGCCGAGAGCTAGGAGAAGAGAAAGAGAGAAGAAAACTTTCAATTCCAATCTTGATTTTTCCTTGTTTGAGTAGAGATCACAAGAAAACTAAATCGAATAAACTAGTCCCTTGGTGCTTAGGAAGTTGGAGTGGTGAAATTCTTGGGAGAAATTGCTTGGTTCTTCACTTTTCAAGAAGTTTTGGAAGGTATAAGTTTATAAACTTCTTTTCGCTTTCTTATTCTTGCTAAATATGGTGTAGATGACATAAATCTTGGAATAGTATGGATGATTTCTAGTTTTGGTGTAGATTAGTGGATTTGCAGCTAGGGTTTTGCCATTTTAACCTTGATTTATATTGTTCAACTATATTATGTTGGTATTGAGTTTGGATATGAAATTTGTGAGGTGATTAGAAGCATGATTGTGACTTTTTAGCATTAAAAGATGAATTTCCAACTTTGCTAAGAAATTTCCAACTTTGATATTGGATGATTATTGCTAGAAATGAGTTTACAATTTGATAGTTTTTAGTCTAGATAAAGAGCTGTCTTGATATGCGACTTGTGGTGTTTGAGTTGGGCTGATTTGAGGGAAAAAAAATTGAAGCCTTAATTGCTGGAAAATTGATAAATACAAAGGATATGCTGCCTAAATTTTTTCTTTCGTAGGATAAGCGAGTGAAATCGGAACTTGAGCAGTGATTCGTGGATGAATTGAACTTAGGCTGTTTAGGGTATTCAAGATTCCTTTAGTAGAAGTATATATCTTTGCCAAAACTCATATACTTTTAAAGGTGAAAGTAGCGACCACTTTAAATACGATTTCTTAGTTTTTTTAAAACACCAAATTGTGAACTTATAAGTGTTAATCGCTTCTTTATCAAAACCAAAAGAGCGAGTATGAATTTTCTAAAGTTTGATAAGTAAAATGAATACTACTTAAACGAGTTTCATTTATTTGATTTTTTTAAGCGAAACTCTTATATTTTGAATCTTAATTGATTTCAAACTGTTAAATGATATTTTATCGCAGATTTGGATTCCAACCAGGGAGTTGCACCTGAATGTGGTCTTGAAAAGTCATAAATCATTGGTGAGTGCTTCCAAGTGCATGATTGAACTTGATACTTGATTGAAATGCTTTACCAATGTGATCGGATAATGTTTGATTTGTTTGGTCGGACAAGGATATACTTTATCGCACTTGCCCTACTGTGACATATTATTGTTCATTGGTTGCAATTGACTTGATATACATGTATATAACTTGAATACGGTCTGGGATTCTAGAAACCTTGTGGCTAATTAATCAAATCGAGTCGGCAAGGATTTGGTTAATTAGATAACGAACCTTGGGTCTCTAGTTTTGTCGAGTGGAGTGTTATCTCCTCGACTACTTGGTATGCTCGACTATTACCATCAATGTTTATTTTGGAGTTCGGGCCCGATAGGGGGTTTGAATAGTGGACGAAGAGTGGAGTTATGTGGGGTACTACTGGACTGGTTACTCTACTTGAAAGTTGACGGAGTGTCAACTACTACTTGATAAAGCTATGGCGGAGTTAACTCGCAAAGGCGACTGTATCCTTTTACTTGGAAATGTTGTTTACCTAATGACTGCTATGTGAAGTGTTATTACTCATGTTATGAACTCTTATACTCGCTACTTTGATATTTTCACTTTGAAATAGTGGTCAACTTGCTTTTGGGTCTGCATGATGTTTTGGAACCTCACTGAGTTTTACCTCACCTTATTAGTTTTGTTTTCCTTACAGGGGGTACGAGTGAGGGCATGAGGCTGGGGCAGGCTAGTATCGTCTAGTTTTTTTGAATTTTTGCGATTGTACTTGCGCTAGTGTTTGATTAGGGTTGAATTTACCTAAAATTTTAAATATTTTGAGATATTTGGGAATGTATGAGCTTTGGAGCTTAATTTAAGTATCAATGTACATTCTAACCTTGGAAATTATGTTTCATTCAATTTCAATAGTTGTAAATTATTTTTTTAAGTAAGTGAGCGAGTCCTGACGAGAGTTGGGCAGGCGGTCCGCTAAACCCTGGGGTACGCCCTAGGGAGAGGTGGAGTCGTCACAAAGAGTGGGGAAAATAAGTCTAAATAGACCTTGCAATCGAATAATGCCAATGGAAGCAAGATGATGAGGATAGAACAGTCACAATGAAAAATCTAGCAAAAATTTTGATAGGTGTTTCATATATAAAACCAAGGAGCATTATATCAAAAACTGCTTACATAGTGGCTACTTAGACACAACCACACAAAAGTTTGGCCCAGTTAAAAAATGAAATGTGGCATATATACGACTCATCAAACCCATTCAAGATAAGGTACTCAGGCAAGATTGAGGTCATATGTACATTGATAAAACTATCAACAGGTACTAAGTCATGACATTAGTGGATATCAAAACCAACGTGAACTATATGAGTGAAAACGCTATTTTAAAGATGGGAGTTACATGGATGCAAGTGGACACCACTCACGAGAGAAACTAATAAAGTATCGATTCGCATAAATTTGTGAATAGGTATGGCTAATTTTTCATTGCCTAATAGATGATTACCAATTTTTTTTGATATGAGATTTTTCGATTATTTGAAAACTCATCATGGTGCCTTATGAGGATGCTATCATTATTATACAAAAAGATAATTCTTGTTTTCGTGAACATGTGTCCAAGAAGGAGTTAAGTCACCCTCAACTTGAAAAAAATGAGTTAAACATTTATATTTAACGAGGAGAATCCTCCAACTTTGGAATCTAATACAGAGGTATCGATCCTGTACGAATTCAAGAAGGTCATAGAAGAGTTCTAAGATATGATGCCTAAAGACTTGTCAAAGAGACTTCCTCTTAAGGGTGCTGTGGATCATGCTATCAAGCTAGTGAAAGACGTTAAACTCTTCTCCCGACCGTTCCTACCAAATATCTTCTGAAGAACTTGAAGGGTTATGGAAAGCAAGAGAATTTTTGGAATCTGACCTTATAACGTCCTCCCCTTTCAGTAAAAGGACAGAATCTTACATATGTGCAATGACTACCTAGCTCTCAACGAGATTATGGTGAAAAATAAGTATATTATTCCACTAATCATAAACTTGTTCAACTGCCTTCAATTAAGTAAGATTTTCTTTGAACTAGACTTGCATAAGATCTATTATCAAGTAAAGGTTAAGGAGAAAGATAAGTCAAAGACGGCTATCACCACGATGTATGGATCGTTTGAATTCAAAGTGATACTATTCGATTTAACTAATGCACTAGCTACATTTTACACCCTCATGCAAGAGGTGTTGAAGATTTGCTTGATAAATTCGCTGTGGTACACCTCGATGATATTATTGTGTATAGTACTAACATGGAGGAATGTGTTGTATATTTGAGAAAAGTATTTGTCGTGTTTTGAATCAACCAACTATACGTAAAGAATGAGAAGTGCGAGTTTGAACTGTTTGAGGTCTTCTTCTTGAATCACATCGTAGAGAACGGAAGGATTTGGATGAAATCGCAAAAAATTAAGATGATCATAGACTAGAGAGCACTAATTATGCCAATGGAGTTGCGGTCATTTCTCAATCTAGTGAACTATTATCGTCAATTTATAGAGGGTCACTTGGTCATTGCTATTTCATTGACAGACTTTATTACGAAAAGATAAGGTGAGGAGTTGGACCACTTTGCATTCGCAATCTTAAAGGATGCAATGATGAAGAAGCCAATCTTGACACTACTAGATTTTGACAAACCATTCAAAATGCACACAAGCAATCTGATTTAGCCATTAGTAGGGTTCTGATGCAAGAGATTTACTCCATTACTTACGAGAGCCATAAGTAAACGATGTGGACAAACAATGGTTGACTCATGAGATGGAAATGCTTGCGATCGTGCATTACTTGAGAGTATGAGAATGTTATCTTAAGGTTATTATACCGTTCAAGATCAAGACGGATAATTGAGTGGTGAGTTACTATCAGTCGCAAACAAAACTCTCAAGCAAGTAATCATGATAGATGAACTATCTAACGGAATTCAAATATGAGTTAGAGTATAATTTAGATAAGACCAATACAAGTGACTGATACCCTTAGCCGCAAAATTGCTATCACATCTACTTATATGATCAAGAGACATCTTTTGAAACACATTAAAAAAGGGTTTCAACAAGACCCGCAATCCCAAATGCTTAAGGAGTTAGTTGAAGAGAACAAGTGGAAGAGAATTTGACTTAAGGTTTGGGTCTTCTATACCAAAAGGCAGCACATATTTGTTTTGAATTTTGATTACTTACGGAGGGACATTCTTAAGAAGTGTTATGACAATCGATATGTTGGTCACCTAACAACATATCATACATTGTCTTTTGTGCGAGAATGGTATTATTGACCTAACTTGAGAGACGACATCAATTAGTAAATGAGAACTTATCTTGCATACCAATAAGACAAGGTGAAAAACGAACCACCTACTAAACTTTTACAACCATTGCAAATTCCAGTACGCGTATAGAAAAGTGTCTCTATGAACTTTATTGTAGTACAACCGAGATAAAAAAGGTGCACAAGCATACTTGTGATCGTGAATCATTTGTCCAAATATAAGGTGTTCATCCCTACCCTAAAAGAATGCACAGCAGAGGCAACAACGAAATTCTTCATGGGGCATGTCATCAAGTATTGATGCTTGCTAACATCTATAATAGGTGATCGAAACTTTCGTTTTATGGGTAAGTTTTGGATGGAACTATTTTGTTTGTTAGGATCGAAACTTATGTCAATAACAATGCATTTACAAATGGATGAGTAGACGAAACAAGTTAATAAAGTACTGAAAGTGTACTTTCAACGCTATGTGACTATTAAATCAAGTTGATTGGATAAAATTTTTAATTGTTGTCTAATTTTACTTCAATCTGTGGAGGAACGAAAACGCCGACAAAAAATCTATTCAAAATCGTGTTAAATTTCAACCAATGGTCTTGAAAAATATTGTTGATAGGTATAAGGGTCTAAATCCTCCCGTATTTTGATTTGCCCAAGATTGGTAAGAACGAGCAAAAACAGTTAAGGTTGTACATTGGAGAAAGACTTCACAGTGGATGAAAAAATGTGTTGACCGTAAACACATATTTCATGAGTTTAATGAAGGAAATCAAGTGTTGATTGAAACTCTTCCAACACGAATGCATTATTGGGGTGCATAAGAGTCTCAAGAGACTATATAAAAGATCATTTACTGTACCAAATAAGATTGAAAACGTTGCCTACAAAGTGAAATTGCCCAAGATTCTATCCCAACTCTATCTGATCTATCTTATTAGCCTACTCAAACTATTCCATAAGAATCTGCAAGACCTGTCGAGGGACGTATCAGTGAGGGCACCCACAAATGTTATGGATGAATACAACAAGGTCATAAAGGATATTTTAACTGATTATATCATTTGACACAAGAAACGTGCACCAATGAAGAAGTACATGGTGTGTTGGCGTGGTTTACCTAAGTTTGAAACTAGTTAAGAGTCGGCAGCAAAGTTATGGCAGTTCACGAATCTCAAATGAGTGTACAAGAGAACTAACCGGCATCATGGATGATGCCTTATTTAAGTGGGAGAAGATGACACGGTTTGCAAGTGTCCATCTCGAAGTTGGTTAGACATACACTATTGCCTATAAGGGAATCAATAAAAAATCAGAATTGGCAGGAGAGGCATAGTCTATTTCAATGAACGAATGAGAAGTTTTGGAGGTTAGGGCCAATGCATGGAGGTTTCTTAAAACGTTTTTGGTAGCTTGTAGCAAACCTTAAAAGCTTCCGGAGTGTTTTATGCTATTCAACAGTTTTGGAGAATAGTCTAGACCTTGTACATAAGAATCTAACCTTGTATAGAATGTTGTAGAGACCAGTGTAAAAAGGTACTATGTAAAAGTTTCAAGAGCTTTACTAAGAGTTCTTGACTTACCTATTAATATTCTTTGGGTGCAATACAAGGGCTTTCTTCACTTCTCACATTTTCCTTCTTTGCTTATTTCTTCTTTTTTACGCAACCATGCATTTGAAAGTTAGGTTGAACTAGCAATTATTTCATAACTTAAATCTTAAAACTTGTTAGCGTTGGAGAGTTAATTTTACTAAAGGATTCATGAATTATCTGATTGCTGATTATGGAATCTTTTTCGTTTTAGTTTCATTCGATTCATATACTTCTCTGAATCTAAATAATATAATTGGATTTAATTTAGAAAGTTCTTTTATTAGTCTTTTTAAAAATAAAAAACTTTCGATAATCCATTTTTTTGTTTCTTTTGAAACTCTTAGAAGTAATTTTTTTTTTCTCTTTAAAACTTTTAGAGCTAGAAAATATGCCCTTTTGAATTTTATAATTTTTGTTTCCAACTCCTTAACAGCGGGCTCAAAAAAAAGAAGATTGTTTTCTGGGAGAACCAAACGGAAGTCTTCACAAGCATGTGTTATTAGGGATTTTAGCCAATCCGTGACCACCCGCGACGCCCATCCTCTCTATTGTTGAATCTAGACCAAATTTGGTTGGATTTGGTCATAGATCAAACATCGCATGAGGGACCTCTTTCTCACTTCTTTGTCGAGTCTAGACCAGATTTGATTGGATTTGTTCGCAGATTGCAGATCACATGGGAAAGGGAGGGAAGGAGGAGGAGGGGGAAGAGGAAGATGGAGAACGGAGATAAGAGAAGGAGAAAGGAAGAAGAAAGTGAAAAAGAAAGCAGGAGAGGGAAGGAGAGAGAAATGTTAAAAAAAGAAGTGCACGGTGCCAACAACCAATAGTGACAGCTAATTGTTGGAGTAGCAATGGTGGCAACGAAGAAAGAGAAGAGAGGAAAGAAAGATAAAAGAAAAAAGAAAGAAAAAGAAGAAAAGAAAAGGAAAAAAGTTTTAATTTCTTCACAACAGTTTTATCTCATATTTTATAGTAAATTACAGTAAAATTTTATATTAAATACCAAAAAATACACTATCCAAACGAACTCATAGTATAAAATTTCATACAAACACAAAAAAGACGAGTCTGTTTTAAAAAAAATACGCCATCCAAACAGACTCATATTTTGATGAATTCGGGATCGTAGTTCGATGAATTCAGGGTTTGTTAAATAATTTGGGTCAAACCTTTGTGGTAGTAAATGTAATTATTTTAATCCTACTGTAGCCCTATAACTTGCACGTTTTCAAGTAACAACGACTTCCGGATCTAACACTTGTTCCACTGCACTTTCCTCGTTACCTCTTGTTTTCTCAGTATCTTCTGAAATATGGATACTCTTATGGCTAATTACAAAGACGATGAGGACGATCGTGACATTGGCGACCAACCCCATCCACTCTCCTCCACCGCCACCACCACTAAAACCACCATCACTGGCGGTGGCGCCACTGAAGCCCCTTCTGATGCGCTGCCAAAAAACTGGAGCCCCAGCCGAGGTGGAACAAGAGGTCGAGGCCGAACCCGAAATTGGAAGGCGGCGGCATCAGAGAAGAGCAACCGACGGCAATGGTATTGGAAGACCTCTCCTCCGACGAAATCTCCGACGACAACGAAAACCCTAAAGCAGAAGAAGGGAATGGGTCAAGGAATTCTCCTAATTTCACCAAAGTCTCGGAGGACACTGAAGACGAAGAAGACTACGAAGATGAGCCCCCGCCAAAGAAGCAGAAGCAGCTCTCTTCGTTAACCTGTCCATCGCCGGAAAACCCTGAAGAGCTGAATCTTGGTGGAATTACCACGCCTGCAGCTGCCGCTGCAGAAACGCCGCCAGCTGCTATGGCGAAATCTGGCTCGAAAAGCAGCAAGAAATCCAAGAAAAAGAACAATAATGTATGGACAAGGCCGACTTCGAGAAAAGGGAAAAAGAAGGGGAAAAACAATGGTAATCAGAACGGAAACAATACTACAAATATTGCTGAATCAGAGGATAAGGTATTAATAACCCCAATCCCCAGGTTTCCGGACAAAAATGATGATAGCCCGGATGCGACAATATGTCTTTCTAAGGTTTATAAAGCTGAGAAGGTGGAATTGAGCGAGGATAGATTGAGTGCTGGGAGCACTAAAGGGTATAGAATGGTGAGGGCGACCAGAGGGGTGGTTGAAGGGCATGGTATTATGAAATTAAGGTAGTACATTTAGGCGATACCGGTCACACGAGGCTGGGGTGGTCAACGGATAAAGGGGATTTGCAGGCGCCAGTTGGATATGATGGGAACAGTTTTTGGTTATAGGGATATTGATGGGAGCAAAGTGCACAAGGCTGTGAGGGAAAAGTATGGGGAGGACGGGTATAAAGAAGGTGATGTTATTGGTTTCTATGTCAATTTGCCTGAAGGGAATTTGTATACCCCAAGCCACCTAGATGGATATGGTAACAAAGGTCAGAAGTATGTCTCTGCTCCCGATGCAAAAGATGATCCTCCCAAAGTGGTGCCTGGTGAGTGGAGAACTTGATGTTTTCGTATATATTTTGTTTGTTGCCAGTTAAATTTCTTTTGCAGTAGGGGCTTGCTATCAATAGGAGTGTGGTCTATGTGTGCAATTCCTTTCCTTCATTTGTTTTCTGGTTGAATCTATCTCTCGTTGTTATTTCAGTCCTAAAACTTCTCTAAAACTTAAATAAGACTCATTCCTTGGAATAAAAGGAGCTTTTAAGCTTCTCAGTTCATTTCTTAGCTATTATTATCATATTTTTTCAGGGGAGATGGGTAGATATGGCATTTGACTGGGTTGTGTATCTTGTTAAATCTTTTTTCTTTTCTGCCATAGTTTTGGGCAGTGAAGTCATATGTAGCCATGTTATATTGCATTTGGACAATTGATGTCTCTGGTATTATTTTGTCGTCTAATCTATTGATTGAAGGGAATAATTCCAAATTGTGCTTTTAAAAAAATGAATTTAAGCATACTGTGGCCTTGAAGGTTGATAGATAGTACGCCTTGTTGGGTGTGGCTCACTATGATGCAAATGGAGGTGTCTTGCTAGGAGTTTTATATGGAAAATGAAAGCTTCTTGTATTCTTTACATCCTTAGTCTGCAAAGTGTTACTGTAGAGTTTAATTAGACTTGCTTGGTTTCCTGGAAAAATACCTGGTGAACATATTATTTTTCTGTTGGTAGTCTTAACAGTTAAAATGACATTAAGGAGAGTACCTGAAAGAAAGCAAGCAGGCCTGACACTACAAATTGCTGTTCAGTAGCATAGGGAGTGGAATAGGAAGAGATGGATAATGGTACTCCATAGAAGGATCTGGCTTTAGAATATCCAATATTTGAGGCCCTTGTCTTTGGTTTTGATGCAGTGTGGGGGCTTATTGTCATAGAGATTAAGTAAATAGAACGATTTTGCAATTTACCCCTGTACTAAGTTTTGGACCTCCCACATAGAAAATAGGGTCCTAAACACTCACTCTCAGTGGCTGAGCTAGTCAGAGCTTTCGAGTCTATATGATTTTGCTTTTTAGTTGTCTACCATTCTAAGAGATTCGTTTTATCTTCTGCTTTCTTTTTCTTGTTCAAGATCTTGTTTATTCTGCAAATGTTTTCTTTGCTACGATGTTCACTTCTGGACCATAAACAGCCCCAGTAACTCACTCTTTTCCAAATTCTAACAACAAAGCTGTAGGGTTTGGTTATTTTATCCATAGTTGTGGAATTTTGTGATCCCATGATTTCCTTTTGGCTTATTAATTGTTTTTGGGAATAGAAAGTTTCTTCTCTAGATTTTTCTGGTTAATAGTTTCTCTTAAACAAGATATGTACTGATTGAATGCCACAGTTTTGACCTTCATATTTAGATGTTGAATTTGAGGGAAAATGTCTTGATTGAGATTAAAATCTTTTCTCTTCCCCCTCCCCCTTCTGCTTGGTGTTTTTCATTTGAAAGGGAGCAGTATTCCCATTTTCCTGCTTGCCTAAGGTGTCTCTGCTGATGTGTTGGTCTTCAGGCTTGTCAGTTTTGTACTAGTTTCTTTACTTATTATGAACTTTTTGTTAGTTTTATTCATACAGCACTCAGTTCCAGTTTGTGCTATAGATGATATGTTAGATGGTAATTCTACCCTACAGGAAGTGAGATATCTTTCTTCAAGAATGGAGTATGCCAAGGCACTGCATTCAAGGATCTTTATGGTGGTCGTTATTTCCCAGCTGCCTCGATGTATACGCTGCCAAACCAACCTAATTGCACTGTCAAGTTCAACTTTGGACCCGATTTTGAATCTTTTCCAGAGGACTTTGGTGGACGGATGGTGCCAAGACCTATGGTTGAAGTTCCATATCATGGCCTTGATGTCAGAGTTGAGAATGGTGTGTCCAACGAGAAGAAAAATTAGCTATAAAATCTTTTAGAATTCTGACTAACATATGCTGAAGTGAAGATAGTTTAAGATTGAAGATCATGTAACTTGGTGATAGCTAACACGCTTTTTAAGGCCTGTGGGCATGCTGCCAACTTGACTTCTCTAGATTAGTGAAATGACTATTCTATAATGAAAAACCATAATTTACTTTTTTTTTAATCAATTTCTATGTATATCACTGAGAGGAAGGATATAATTCTTGATCCCAAATGTCCTCTTGTAAACTCTTTGGCTAGTCTTGAAGGCTTTCAAATGTTGAATTCTTTTTTTTGTTGGTAAAGATTTAGAAAATTCGTTGTAGGTCATTAGGAAATTCTTGTTTGTTCCCCTTCTTTTTTTTCTTTGAATAATTCTTTTGTCCGTCTATGCTTTTTTTTTTCCCTCCCTGCTAATGTGATACTATTTTTACGAAATTGTCCTTGGTTTTATGCTGATGTGAACGAGATAATATTCTCATGTCAAAGTGAGCAGATTTGTTGGTTTATAAGCCAAAGAGAAGTAGAAAAGAGACAGTGAGAGGGAACTGCGAGCAACAATTTTGATAGCTTGGTCTTGTTTTTTTGGCTGGGGATGTAAGGGTTGGGTTAATTTCTCTGGGTGGATTTTATGTAATACAGACTTCCTTTCTGATGACAGGTAGTGCTTGGTATCCCACCAGAATGTGTCCCATGCTTAATGTGGTAAAAGAGCAAGGTACTAAAATTGTGGAAGCTGCTGAAATGGTCAGTTAAGCTTGACGAATGGATTCAGGTGAGACATGTTCTGTATTTGTAATGAGAACTTGTAAAAAGCTATGTGGCTTGTTGTTCTATGCAGTCTAGACTGTAGAGTTATGAGTCCATCTGGTGTACAGTCACTCTCTAGCGGATATTGCCAAATATTTGAAATGATTGCCAGTCTACTGTCCTTAACCATCGTTGACTGTGTAAATACTGGTTCAGAATTAAGCTTTAGAGCTTATACTTTATTGGTTCTGGCAGAGAGAGAGGTGGTCGATCGGTAATACTTAGGCTGCTTTTCTCTTTACCTCAGACTGTTACTAATGTCAAACATATGTCAAGTCAAATTACGCGTTTGGCTTGATGCACATCAAGTTAACTCGGGATTGGGATCCCAATGATTTTGGGCAGTACCTTAGCAACCCTGAAAAAAATTTAATAGACCAATTGTGAGAGAGATCAATGTTGCATGTCATGGATAAGGCTTCAATTTGGTCTGTAAATAGCGTTTGGAGCCTATGAGATTAAGGGTCTATTCAATAGCCAAGTTTTTTGGCCCATTTTTAACAGACAAGTTGGTTTACAACTTTAAATGAAACCTCTAAAAACACCCCATTCTTCAAAATACTCAAAAACATACAAAAATTTTTCTTTCTTTCTTTTCTCCTCCTCCCTTCTCCACTTCACCTCACAACCATTGGCTGGCAGACTCCTTTCCCTTTTTTTCCTTCTCACTCCCTCCCTTCTCCTCTCCTCGTCCCTCTTCCCTCCCTCCCTTCTCCTCTCCTCTCTCCCCTCCTACCTCCTCCTCTCCTCTCCTCTTCTCTCCCCCACTCCTTCCCCCTCCCTCACCCCACCCCCTTCCCTAGCGACTTCTAGTCGCGCAACTAGATCTAGATGTAGTCAAACGATCAGGGTAGGAGGAGGGAGAGGGGGGTGGGATGAGGGAGAGGGAGGAGGAGGAGGAGGGGGGTGGGATGAGGGAGAGGGATAGAGGAGGAGTGAGGGAGGGAGAGAGAGATGCAGAAGAAAATGAAAGAGAGTGAGGGTACTGCAACCAGTGGCTGGTGGTGGGGAGGGAGGGATGAGGAAGAGTAGCTGGGGTGTGGGGAGGAAGAAGAAGAAGAGGGGGAAAAAAATGAAAATAAGAAAATTTTTTTACAAACCATCAAATAAAGTTTTTTTTTACAAATTCTGTAGTCAAGTTTAGACAAATACTCAAAAAATACACCATCCAAACGGACCGTAAGTATTGCTTTGTTTGGGTGATGTTGAGATTGTTTGTTTTTTTTTTTAGGGAAATTAAGTTTGATTATAATAATTAGAAGGTGCCCATGATAGTTGGATCAACTGTAAGGTTGTTAGATCTGGTCCAACGCTCATGTTCAAATTGCATTTCTGGCAGTCCCTCATCGGTATACAATCTTTAACAACCATTATAAGCCTCCCATTCAGTTACTGGCTTGCTGTGATATTGGAATATCTAACTTGCCCTCCTAAACTTAAAGCAAAAAATAAACCGAAAACAAAAACAGTTCAACTCCAAATGCTTAATAGCATTGATTGGGTTGAATAATATGTTGAAATATGTTTACTTGATAATCAAGTTAGCACCAGCTGAGGGGGGCGGTCTAGGTCTCATGAATTAGAGGTCCTTCATTTTTTTCCTTCTCGTTTCTTAAATTCCACCCTTTCCTGTTAAAGAAAAATTAAACTTAGCACCAAAAAAAAGGGTTCCAGTTGTGGTAATAGAATATGTGAACTATTTTAAATTTCATGCCCCTACAACTCCTGAAATTTAATTTTTACTTGCACCTTAGCATAGTCTATTCGTGTTTTACTTTGTAGAACGGATTGACCTACTTGATCTCTTATCTATACTAATCTTCCACCATCAAATTTTAGTTGTTTGCAATTAGTTGAATTTGTTCACATTTATTCTTTGCAAAAGAAGCAATGTAATACTCTACTATTTAGGTGGAGGGATTGTGAGCTCTATAGCTTAATTGCCACAGGGTCTTGGAATTTTTTTTTTTTTTGGAAAATTTTCCTTTAAATACCAAGGGAGTGGTGTATTTTTGATTGAATTAGTAACAAGAGAGATCAAATTTGTGCTATTTACTAGGTAATTTTACCCTTCATCAAATTTGTGCTATTTTATAGATAGTTTTACCCTTCACTATATGTGTCATTGTATGTGTTATTAACAATCAAATTGAGTGAACTAATTTAGAAGAGTTATAAGTTTATTTTGGTGAAATGAAACTATTGAAAGTCAATGGAAAGATAAAAATTGGGCAATGTATGAGTTAAAAGTAATTTAATCCCTTTTCTGTTCATTGAGGCAAATTGATGCATGCAAAATATTATTTTTCAAAATTTTAACATCTCTAACATGAAACATAATCTGACATTTGATATTTTAGAGTTGTGCGTGTTAATTACCTTTTTATATATGCATTATAAGTTTAGTATTCTCTATGTTCGTTGTTACATTTTCATTGATATAATTGTTAAATAGTTTGCTGTCTATACTTGTTAGCTTGTAACTTTTCCGGGTATATCAGTTGGATATGATGAATGGATGTTTGGGTACTAGATACTAGCATCCTCTTTCCTCTTGACTATTAGAGTTGTCTTAAATTACAAGTTTAACCAGATTTTGATGCAATCATTGATTGAGAAATAAAAATATTGAATTTCAAAGACTAGGATAAATTTTTTAGGGTAGAGTGCAAAAGGTTTAAAAGAAAAATTGATTTCTGGAAGATGGGTTAAACATTATTGTCCGATTGAGAAATTCTTAAAATTAAAGCATGCACATGAAATTCAAATGTTAAATAAAAACTTTCAATTCCTCAAGGGAGAAAAATAAAAAAGAGCTTTTAGAGTGTGTATAAATAGGTTATTCGGTTCAATCGTTGTTAATGGTGCTGCCAAATAATATTGTTGGCCAATATGACAATATGCGGAAACCTAAAACTAAAAGGGAAAGCAAGCTTAAGACATTTTCTATTTGTGCTTTAGGTTTTTGAGAGCTAATTATGGGCAGTTATTTCATTAGTGGATGTTCAAAAATTTAAGATCATGTCTTCGTCTTGAGTGAAGGTTATGTCTACTATGTGAGACATTTTGCATGGTGTACTAGTGCCAATCATTCATCATTAATTAATGGTGGTAGGCAATTCCTTGTTTACCAAAGAGAAGGCATTACATGATCGACGTACTTCCACATAGTATTGCCACATGGTGCATTACTATTAATCACATTTTACTAAATAAGCGCATTACTATTAATCACATTTTACTAAATAAGTAAAGTGGATTATGTTTGTGAGACATTTTGCCAATAACAGTGAGTTATGTCCACTATGTGAAATATTTTGTATGGTGTACTACCCCCAATCACTCATCATCAATTAATGGTTTAATGGTGGTAGGCAATTCCTTGTTTACCAAAGATGAGGTATTACATGATCAACATACTTGCACGTAGCATTGCCACGTGGTGTATTAATACCAATCATATTTTACTAAATAAGTAAGGTGGAATATGCTTGTTTGATGAATTTTCACTTTACTTATTTGGTGGAATGTGATTGATATTGATGCACAACGAAACAGTATTACTGGACTTGCGATGACCATCTAATAGGTTCTTATTATTACTTGATGGTGGGCCATTTCTTGTATGGTACGTACTTTACGACGACCCTATCACCATTGGTGATGGATAATTGCTATTATGGTATTACACGTGATGCATATGGTGTGTCTAATGCTTTTCATATCTGAAAGTCATTAGAAAAAAGTTGTGTTCAACTCGTGTAAGCTAGTAATAACGTACTTTAATCATACAACAGCATGAAAGCTTGAGAATTGTTATATATGCACCTGCAAGTGTTGGTTTGAAAAAAGATCAAGTGAATGTAGTATCCCTAAATGATTTAATCTCTTTATAACTTGTTAAAGAATTTTTTTAGTGGGAAAACAGAGTATCATAATCTATACAGTTTAATTTAACTTACATTACCAAATAGCTTGTTTTGTATACCCACAATAAAAAAAATCTCTTGCTTTAGTTTGTTATTCAAATAGTAACTTCCCCGTGAATTCTTCTGCTGTTGATTGATGTCAGACTTGTTCTCAAATGATATTGTACACTTTTTTCAACTTTTCATTATAAAATATATACTCTCTCTCTCTCTTTTCCCTTTGTGCTCAGTTGCTTTTCAAAACTTGCTTTTAGCTTCCTTAGAGTAAAACAAGCTTAAAAGACCAAAAGCAGGAAAAACAGATGCTTTTGGATTATGATTCTGTTTCACGACAATTAACTAGCAAGTCGATAGACTATGAGAATAAATGACAAGAAACTAAATTGTAGTGCATAAATAAGATAGATGACACGGATGAAGTGCAAAAACATCATAGAATTTCTAATCACTAGAAACGTATAAAAATTACTTTTATTTTTTTTGGGGCCAATTGATGTAGATTGTTTAAAAACAGGAATTACTGGGATTAGCTTGTTTATGGATACACTTCGAACAAGACAATATAATATAGATTCTAAACATGCTCATAAAGTTTCATTTCTAGAACTTTTTCAGCATCAAATTCTCCATCTCTCTTTCCGGCACCCCCAACAAAAATAAAATAAAATAAAATTACCCCACATAAAGTTATTAGCATTGCCAAAAGTGTGGTTCTAAGGCAAATTTCTTAAAATATTGTTGGAAAAAAATGTCGAAAAAATATCATCGGAGGACGGGGTATTTTTAGGTTTATGATCCCGGCGTGTGCTTGACACAAGACGGACGAATATAGAAAAAATTTTTTGTGAAAAATTTGCAACAATCAGATTGCATACAATAGTTATAATCCAACAGTATGGATTTAATAGTTACTTACTCTATTCTCCTCGTATGCATATCTCATTCTAACATTTTATTTCACCACATTAAAAAGTACACACATTCTGTTTTCTTCTAAATGCTCACTCTTACAACTCCCTTCTTCTATTCGAAATACTCTTCCTTGGAGGTGTCCAACCGACTAGGAGAGTGATAGTTGAGAGACTTTGGAGAGAGTGTTTGTGTTTCAGATGAGAGTTGTGAGAGTGAGAGTTGAGAGTTGAGAAAATTTAAAGGGGAGAAAGTGTGCTTTTGGTGTAGTGCAATAAAGTGTTAGAATGAGAAATTTAGAGGAGGATAATGGAAGAAGTAGTAATTGGATTCCTACCGTTGAATTACAACAATTGTTTGCAATCTGGCAATTGCAAATCCTTAAATTTTTTTTTAAAAAAAATAATTCTTTCGTGTTGTGGCAGGCACATGGCGAGTTTATTTTGTGAATTGGTCCCGACTATACGATTAGGAATAATTTTTTGACACATGGTTGGCATCGTTGTAGAAAAAAAATTAAATCTAAAAATTGGTCCTTTGTGTGTCAAAGATAGTAGGCATAGGTAGAAAAATGTGTCCTGTCAATCAGCATGCGTATGTATGTACACACACACACACACACATGTAGATGCCTTAGAATATATGGTTTATGGATGATGCCCTGTTAACCGGCTGCCATTTGGGTTGTTGGTTTAAGTCTTGGTGGGGTGTAAGATCAATTGTTCAAATCTTGTCTCGTATCATTTGCCATTTTAGGTGGCTTTCTTTAATATTCGAACAAATTTTTTTAATGAACTATGTGCTCATTACTGATATGTTTCTAACAATCAATACTTATAAAAATTTTACTAACAGTCAACATGAAAAGCGCACATCCTATGTGAGTCAACAGTGAGAGCGTGATGAACAAGATAACACATTATATTTTGATTTTTAAATTAATATTCTTCTTTTCCATACATGATATGATTTTCTAATTTTATAATTTATTCACTAAGTTATCCTTTTTTTAATATAGACATGGAGGTAGGCACCAACAACCCAACCTATGACTAACAGAGGCCTATGGAGAGGATTTCTATTGAATATTCTACAAGTGCAGAAATCAAGAAGTTTCGTAATCTCAAAGATATTTATGAATGTCTTCAGTTTGGTGAGCAGTGACCGGTTAAAATTTTAGTCAGAGTTGGCAATCAAGATTTTACTCATAATAATCTACTCGGTAGAATTTACAAGGGTAGAAAAAAGATGCGTAAGGTAAATTAAAGTGCATCATATTATGGAGTTGGGTTAGCATTCAAAAACTTGGTATATTACCTCATCTTATTCAAAAATTTGGTAACTACTAGATCAAGAATATGCTAATACAAATGTTTATTATTTCCTAAATTTGGTCATTAGCTCCTTGCAATGCATTTAAATTTATAATTTTATTTAAAAGTGTAATCAACTCCAAATTTATGAAGTAATAAACATTTGTATTAGCATTTCCGTGATCCAGTGATTACCAAGTTTTTGAATAAAGTGGAATTATATACCAAGTTTTTGAATGCTAACCCAACTCTCTGATATGGTGCACTTCAATTTGGCTTGCGCATCCTTTTCCTACTCTTGTGAATTCTACCGAGTAGATTATTTTGAATGAAATTTTGATCGCCAACTCTGGCTGGAGTCCTGATCGGTTGCTGCTCATCAGATTGAAGACATTCATAAATATCTTTGAAACTACGAAACCTCTTGATTTATGCACTTGTAGAATATTTAATAGAAATTCTTTCCATGGATCTCTATTGGTCAAGGGTTGGGTTGTTAGTACTTATCTCTATGTCTATATAAAAAAAGGATAATTTAGTGAATGAGTTAGAAAATTATATCATGTATGGGAAGGAAGAATATTATTTTGAAAATCAAAATGCAATGTGTTATCTTGTTCATCACCATCATCGAACGCTTCCTCTCACTGTTGGCTCCCTTACACCCTTTTCATGTTGACAGTTGGTAAAATTTTTATAAGTACTAATTATTAGAAGCATATCAATAATGAGTGCATAATTCATTAAAGAAAATATGTTTGAAATATCAAAAAGATACACACATTCAATCTAGAGGAAGATACACACACACACCTGTTAACCAACATGAGGATACCTTAGAATATATGGTTTATGAATGATGCCTTGTTAACCAACAATCATTTCGGCTGTTGGCCACCATCAAGGCTTCTAAGTTTTAGTGGGATGCGAGATCAAAGGTTCAAATTTTACTTCCACCATTTGTCACTTTGTGGCTTGTCACTTTAGATGACTTCCTTTAGATCAATACAGGTATGTAATGTATCCGTTTGATTCGATGATGGTTGTCACTTTGTGGCTTGTCACTTTAGGTGGCTTCCTTTATATCCATATGGGTGTGTAATGTACCTGTTTGGTCCGATAGAGTTTCAATCCCTGTCAGTTCACTTTGTGGCTTGCCACTTTAAGTGGTTTCCTCTAGATCCCAACTTTAGGTGGCTTCCTCTCGATCCATATAGGTGCGTAATGCCCCCGTTTGGTTCGATGGTAGTTCAATCCCTATCAATATGCACCCATCTGGTTCAATGATGGTTCAGTTTCCATTAATTTTTCTATAGGCCATGTTTGACCTACCCTAAAATAGGCTAGAGTAGTAGGAATAGACATGTGCTAGATTAGCGACGACTGATTAAACAAAAAATGATGCCCTGTTGTTGAGATCCCACTGTAAAGATAACATCACTTACTAGGTGCATCAAATCCTCTGAACCAATTTTCGCTATGCATATGAAGTAACAATTTTCATATGTATATGTATCTTCACATCGTATGCATTATGATGCTTAAAAAAGTATTTATTGTGGCTTCACATCGTCACATCTTATTGTGGCTATAAAAAGTAGTTAGGGTTAGTGAAAATTGCGGAGGTTAATAAAACAAGTTGTTAGGATTTAGCGAAAATTGTGGTGAGTTAAAAAAAAAAGAAAAGAAAAGGAGAGGATTCTCGTATATTGTCTTCTTCATTCACACTTGGGATCCTCGGTTACATGTTTTCTATGCCAACTCAATGTCACCTCTAATATTGTGCCAAGTGTTTTGTTATTATTTGCACTTTAATTTTCTAATAATTCAAATTGGTTTGGTTTAACACAAATTTTCTCTACTCTCTAAAACTTTGAACCAAAATTAACTGACCGATCTAATTCATATACTAATACTTTTGAGTTACCACTCACGATCTGTTGCTTTGGAGAAAAAGATAGTTGATGTTGATGGTCCATTAGGATATCTAGGCTTCCTTCTTGCTTTCTTCTAACATGGCATCTCTATTCCTTGATGGTCAGTACTATTTTCTTCACTAGGTGACCTCAATCTCTTCAATTGGGGTTTCTTGATTATATCCCCATATGAGAACATAACGTGATTACCATCATCTTCTTGATGTTTGCCTTCAAAATCAAACTGGGATATTGCTGAAGGAAGTTTCTCGGACAATAATGTGTGGTTGGAGCCGGTCTTCCTTCTGAACGATCTTTTCCCTTTTTGTGAAATTGTCATCAATTTTACCAGCAAGAAGCTGCAATTTACCGACCCCATCTGAACCATTGTCCATTAATGATTCCTCTGTTTCTTTTTCAGCAAGAAGTTTCAAGAAAGTGGAAAGATTTTGCCTAAGTTCTTTTCTTTTTCCTCTTGCTCCAATCTGTTCCTCTCTACTTCTGCAATTGCAACCAAGATATCAAATTTACCCCAGTTCGGGTACAGTTCAATGCCCGAATAATCAAGACGGCGTTCATCATCATTACTACTGCTTTTCCCTATCTCTTTATTCAATTCTTCCTTCTTTGAATTTTCAACGACTGGAATTGAAAACCCTTTTTCAAGAATCAGCAACCAAACTCGAGAACACTTGCTTAATCGAAAAAATAAACACTGAGAATTCGACTTATCAAGAATAAGTAAAAAGTTCTTCCTTTCAAAGCAATCAACGATGAAAGAGTTTAGAGGCAATTTTATTTAGGGTTTTCTTTTTCTTTTTCCCCAAAACAACAGATCATGAGTGATTAATTCAAAAGTATTGGTATATAAATTAGACCGGTCGGCCAATTTTGGTTCAAAATTTCGGAGAGCAGAGAAAACTTGTGTTAAACCAAACAAATTTGAATTATCAGAAAATTAAAGTGCAAATAATAACATGACACTTGACGCAATACTAGAGGTGACATTAGGTTGGTATAGAAAACATGTAACCGAAGATCTCAAGTGCTTCATTTAGGGTGTTGGGGTTCTTTTTGTTGAAAGAAGATAAGATTCTTTTAGGTTTCAAGTAAACTAGTTTTGACTTATCCCACTTTCTTAGGGACCGATTGGGATTGGAGTAGTTTATTAAAAAATACTTAACCAAAGGAGCTTATGACTAAGGGCCCGTTTGGAGTTACGATAGTTTATTAAAAGTACTTCTTTAGTAGAATTTTTAATAAAAGTACTTATCAACTATTTAATTATTTTTAAATAAATTTTTTGGAGACATAATTTAATAAGTACTTATTGTATTGGATAATCTGTAATTTGAAAATTTTTAAAAGTGTTTATCTCTTTATTTGATTTATAATATATGATAGAATGATTAAATTTGATGTTTTATTTTTTAAATGATAAGCTACTATAAAAGCACCAAATTTAAACTTTTGCTAAAAATGCTTTTAATATCAAAAGTTCAATTCCTAATTTTATGAGATGATGTTCACCAAATAATTTTAAAATACTTTTTTATTATAAGTATTGCAACCCTAAATGGGGCCTAAAAGCACTGAATTTGAACTTTTGCTAAAAGTGCTTTTAACACCAAATTTCACTCTTAATTTTATGGGATGGCATTCATCAAATATTTTAAAGTTACTTTTAGCATCCAAAAGTGTTTTTTTTTATCAAAACCATTGCAACCCCAAATGGGGCTTTAGAAGTTAATCGAGTAAAGGAGATAGATATTGACTGCATTTTCGACTGCAGCCTTTGATGAAGGGGAGAGAGAGGTAAAATTGGAAAATTTCCCATAATGCAAAAAAAAAAAAAAAAAAAAAACTGTAGGAATGGAGGAATTTCAGGTGAGTTTCTAATTTTAGGGTCGTTGCACATCTTATATGTGATGACAGTTTTTTTTTTTAATTTCTTTTGGAATAGGGATGTGCGGCGACCCTTTTTTTTTTGGCATTTCAGTCTCCCAAGCATTGGAATGTAGAACTCCAATTTTTTATTTTTATTTTTTGATAAACAGTGTCACTGCCCATGGAGAAAGCTACCAAAGTACATCCCATGTGTGGTGACATTGTTCACCACAAAATTAAGGGAAAAAAATTCAAGCTTTACATGTCCAATGGCTAGTTGGCCGTTGATTATTTTTCTAAGAAAAAATAAAACAAAAATTGTGGTGATGGGTTGAAGAAGATAGAGGTGTAGGTTGTTTTTTTATTTTTTTATTTTGTTATACTTTTGTTAGTTTTATTGGAAATTGTGTGTATTTGGAATGTTTTTCGGAGTGTTTTTGAATTGTGATATTCTAGACTTGTATAAAAAAAATTTGTATTTGAAAAACCAGATAATCCTAACAGACCCAAAATGTTTTGAGCTTTTGCATAAAAGGACACACAATGGTCGTCGCACGTGGAATGTGCAGCGACCCTGTTTCAAATAAAATAATTTTTTAAAATTACAAACCCAAATGTAACTCTCCCATTCTTGTGATGCTATCTTTTGTTTTTAATTTGCCAGTAAAATTGGTGCGCTGACTAAGACCCACAGGAGAAGAAATGCACAGTTATTATCATTCATCTATTCACTACCCTAAATATTTATCCAGTGTTACCATGAGCTTTGTACAAACAAGTTATTCATGGCTGTGTTTGGCACTTTATTAGAGGAATAACTAGGATAAATTATGTTTCTCTGAGTTGTTGTCGTTTGAATGATTCAAATGATTGAAGGAAATTAGTCTTTTAGAACTACAGATGTGTTTGAATTTTGATTTTTTTTTTTTTTGCGTGTGAGAAATTGGAAAAAATTGGAAAAAAAAAAGATTTCAGAGGCGTGTAATGCAAATTTTGAGTCTCCAATTACACAGAACTACGTAATTAGCTTTATCAATAGTTGTTTTCTTGCAAAAAATTTTACTGGAAAAAGATTCTTGAATCTTCCAACTGTCAAGAAAATTATACAGAATTGAAGTATTTATTGTTCTAGTATCTATAGTTGCACTCCGAATTGTACATTGCCCCTCTCTTTACGGGATAGGTGCAGGAACGGTTGCTAATAAAATCGTTCTAAAATGTAGTAAAGGAAGGTGTAATGCATATAGATAACTTGTACAATTCTATAAATGAAAATGTAAAAATTAGATAATTATTCACAAAGAATACAAACAGGTCAGTTGTGTTAGAATTACATAGCGTAATCTGAGGATTACATATGAATTACCTTTTGTTGATTTGTTGATGATAAGGGATGGTTGTAATTAATCCCTCCCCCTTGTACCTCATTTAGGGGTGCAAACGAATCAAGCCGCTCGCGAGCGGCTCGATTCAAGCCAGTGGCGGAGCCAGAAAAAAATATTAGTGGGGGCAAAAATAACACTAAAATTTTTTATCTACTCTTTTTTCTAATTTTTTAAGCAAAAAAAAAAATTCACCAACAAGTACAAATGATATTCCATTAAAAACATAAAAAGACAAACTCAAAATTATTAATATAATAATAATTTTATTTCAAAAATAAACTAAACTATTTACAATTGTTCATGATGAGTTTTCATATTTTGATAACGGTTTACATATTGGGGAGTGGGGACAATCGAGAGCTAGAGGAGGAAAGGGAAATTGGGGAGTGGGGACAAAGAAAGTAAATGATTAATGATGATTGGATGAAGTGATAAAAAGAAAGAGTAGTTGGTTGGGTGTAGAAGAAGAGGAGCCGTGGGTTGTGAAGTGAAATGGGGGACCAGAGGAGTAAATGGAACTTGGGGAGTGGGGACCAAAAGTAATGACTTATATAATTGGTACTTGGCCCTGTTGGGGGGAAAATGGGGACCAGAGGAGAAAAGTGAATGATATAAATTTTGTGACCCTTCTTTCACATTTTTCTAAAAAAAAATTCTGGGACACCTTTAAAATTATGTCAAAATTATAGAAGTATTATAGGAATTTAAGGGGGCAGTGAGGGGCCCGTGCCCCCCCTTTAAATCCGCCCCTGATTCGAGCTCGACAAATATCGAGTTCGAGCTGATCGAGTCAAAGTCGAATTCGAACTCGAGCTCAACATATTAGCGAGCTTGAGTATCCTGATTCGAGCTCGACAAATATCGAGTTCGAGCTGATCGAATCAAAGTCGAATTCGAACTCGAGCTCAAAATATTAGCGAGCTTGAGTATATATTATATATATTATTTTAATAGTAAAATTACATAAATATCCTTAATATTTTATTATTTATAAGAAAAATATTATTTTATTTTTATTTTTTCGAGCTCGAGCTTCAAAATTGCCAGCTTGTCGAGCTCGAGCTCGAGCTCGAGTTCGATGAAATTAAGTTAAGACTCGACTCGATAAGGCCAAAACTCGACTCGACTCGGCTCTTTTGCAGCCCTAACCTCATTACAATCCTCCTCCTCCTCCTCTCTTTTTCCCGGGGCTTCCAAGCCCAAGTACTCATAAAACCCAAAAAGAAATGGAAGAAGGGTCTTCCTCCCTCCCCTCGTTTTCTGGATGTCTAAGATTATATTCAGGATTAATCTTTTATACATTATCAATTTCAAAAATACTCTAGTGGTTGGAAACAAATAAAGCACGTAATGTAATTTAGAGTGTTTTGTGGCTTAGTGCAGTAAATTGATCCCTGTTTGGGATTGATATTTTTTAAGAGTGTTTGTAGAAAAATATATTGTAATGATTTGATTATATATATATATAGAGAGAGAGAGAGAGATTTGATGTAGGCAAGTAAAAAAGTGATTGGAAAGTGTGTTCAAGAAAAAAGTAAAACTTTTAGGGAAAAAATGGGCTTTCCAAGCAAGGAAATCTTCTTTGTATAAAAATGCTCTTCCAAATTTGGTTATATTTTGGAGTTTTTGTCTCCATTCCTCCCCCGATTGGGGGGGGGCGCTCCCCCATCTTCCTGTATTGCCTCGTTGGATTTTAGCTGGTTAGACAAACCAATTTCATGTACATGGTCGAGGAAATTGCTGCTTAGTTCAAATATTATTTACTGAAGGTTCAAATACTGTGCAAATTCTGAGTAGTGTATGGGTGCCAACGAGTATTTTCAGCTAAAACAGCTTGCTAAAATTGTCATTGATTAACATGGTGTCTTCTTACCCTATTTTTCCCACCAATTCAAGACTCGACTAAGTTGAATAATCACATGACTTGGATGCCTTGGCATAAAAGGCTAATTGAAAGACTAATCGAAGGACGTTTAATGGACATCAGATCCGGTACAGGGGAAAAAAAATGAAAATTTTGGTCAACCCAAGGAGCAGGTAAAGGCCAAAACTTGCACCACACCAGATCGTGTCACACCACTTAGTGAGATTAATGTGCCACAGTTTAGGTCATTGGTGTTTGAAAATCAAATCTACCCAAACGTGAACTGCAGGTAAAAAGAAGTTAATGTTCATTTGCCGTTCTCTAAGATTGTTTCTTGTTCATAAGATACATTTTGTTCCAGCTGCATGAGGTGCTTCTATTTTTATTTTTATCCATTGAAAGTACAAAATATGGGTTCAATACCACTTTTTGCTAAAAATCTAGATTATTGCAGAGTACAAAACAAGTTTAATTGGGATTGAGGAAATTTGATAAAAGATTTAAAATCTACTCAAATGGCCTCCAATTGTTCAGATTATTTAAAAGGCATTTGGATTTGTAATTTACCAATT
This sequence comes from Coffea humblotiana, assembly GCA_023065735.1. Lineage (NCBI taxonomy): Eukaryota > Viridiplantae > Streptophyta > Magnoliopsida > Gentianales > Rubiaceae > Coffea > Coffea humblotiana. The sequence goes on from CM041208.1 coordinate 17,183,925, forward strand.
ATCTAAATAATTACAAATCTAAATACCTGTTAAATAATCTAGACAACTAGAAAGACTTGAGAGGATTTTCAAATTTTTTTGTCAAATTTCTCAATCCAAACATAGAATATTGGCTATGGAGAAAAGCTCATTTAGGTACTTGTCAAGTTAAATCTTTATCAAATTGAGTTAAATTTTGAGTTAATTAAGATCTGATATTTGTAAGTTTCTAAACTAATAACTGGTTGTGAATTTGGAATGTTTCTATCTTGGCTAATCATTATTGTTAATTAACCAAGGTTAGTATATGCTAGAACTAATCATTATTGCTTTCTACCAAGGATCAAATAGAACTACTTAGATGAACATGTATAATTAACTAAGGACCAAATGGACTAATGCCCAATGATGTACAATATGGTATAGTATTAAACTCCTTTTTACCCCTTTTTGATACGGTTTAGAAACGAAATACACAACTTGTTGACCAATTTGATGTTTTTCTCATGGAGATTTCATCATTCCAACAACATTTGTCTTTGCGGAATAGTGTTCTTAATATTGCTGTTAAGCATTCCTATGAATATAACCATCATAATTGCCTTATTAGTAATAGGGATAATTTCAGAAATCTCCCTTGAGGTTTCTAACACTTTCATTGACCTCCCTGAAATTTTAAAAATTATACTAACCTCCCTTGTTAGAAATTTGGACCCCATTACTTACATAAGATATAGTGAAGTACTACTTTGCCCTAAAACATTATGCATTATTACAAATGGGTATTTGACAAAAAAAAAGGTTAGGAGAAATAAATAAGATCAACTAATTAAACCAAAATGACGATTATTTCATCTCAAATTAGTAACCATAATTACAATCAAACAATGGCATCAATTGCTATCCTAAGATGGAGCTATTTTTGTGATTGATATCACTTAACAATAATCAGGACAGAAAACCTTAGATAATCTACACAGATAGATCTTATGAGCAATAAAAATAGAAGGATTTTCAATCTGGCTTATTTTGTTAAATCTTGTGTCAAGGCAAAACTAATTCATTCCTTATGTTGCTGATTTGTTGACTAAGACCTGTATATTTTCTGCACCAATATTTTTACTTTCGCTTCGTCAACTACAATAAAAAGATAATTTTTTTACCCAATTTAGATGCTTATACTAATAATTTAATAACTTTATAGAGTTAGTTGTGTCTTTTACATGTAGTTGCAAATGAAAAAAATATGGCCATTACAATTTGCACTAACTATGTGCAAAGACGATTGTTGCTTCAGGTTATAATTGCTGCATCTTTTCAAATTTTATTCTTTACTAATACAACTTGAGGACAATTAGAAAAGGGCATACATGAAAGAAAATTATCACCTCAGTCCTCAAAATATGTTTTTAATAGTACTTTTTTAATTGGACTGATTCTGTTACCAAAACCTTAAGTTTAAGGGAAGTTAGTGAAAGTGTTAGAAACCTCAGGGGAGGTTTGTAAAATTATCCCTTAGTAATATTGTCTATTGGTTTGGTTATTGTCTTAATAAAGCTATCAACTACTCTCAATAATTGATATCACTTCTCAATTTCATAATAAGGATACTACTAGTTTAGAAGGCTCAATTTCATTAATAAGTGAAAAAGATATATAAACTTGTAAAAGCAAAGGACACTATAAATGTGAATGGCAGAATACCATTAAAGAAAATTTAACAAGTTGCAACATATAAGAAGTCTTAAATCCTTATTGGTCTTATCCATCTACTAAGATTTTGGCAAAGTAACCCAAAAAAATGTAATTCTAGTGGAATTAAAATAGATAATTAGAACTTTCAAATCATAGATTTCTTGCATACTGATTTTCTTCATCAACTTCAACCCTTCCGTCTGCAGGTTGTCAAAGTGAAGTCCTCTATATTGCTAAGTAAATCATGAATTAGAAAGTGAAATTAAAAGAGTTAGTGTAAATCACTTATATATGTGTAGGCTAGTACTGTCACTTATATATGTGTAGACTAGTACTGTCACTTATATATGTGTAGACTAGTGATGGCAATCAGGAAAAGTGACTCAATAAAACAAGGCAAAAGTTGTAAGTTGTAACAATTGTAAATAACTGAATTGACTCCCATAATCCTTTGTTGGCACTTGCTCTTGAAGTAGAGAACAATTCTATTGTGAAATCCTTTTACAATATAGGAAATGATTCATAAATACCAATTTTAAAAGGTAAATTTGGCACATTTCAAACTTTTAAGAACGTTCGAGCATTTGATTTAAACCATAATCTTGATATAAAAAATTTTTGGGTAAAATAGTTGCACTTTTCTGTTCAATAGGATTAGCTATTTCAAATTGGATTGGTGTGGTACGAATACTAACAATTTGTTGCTCTTGAACAAATAAAATGGCTAAATTAATATGGAATTAACTAATGTTACATCCTAGGGCTAAATCCTCAAAATATTGTCAATTTCTAAAAAAAAATCAACCAAATGCGAGTCTGCAGAAGCATAGTATCAAGATTTTCAAAAAAAAAAAAAAAGTTACATGGCACAGCGGCCCCACAAATTTTTTTTAAGATCCTTTCAAGTGACGCGACGGCTGACAGGATTTTCTGTGGTTGTCTGTCCCATCGTGCATGCCATTTTTTGCTTTTCTTTAAAAAAATTGTGTATAGAAATTTGTAAAATAAGAATTAGGGTCAGTAAACTATTTTACCAAGTGTAGAAGTGTTTAGGGTTTACACATTATAAATAATTTGTATGATTTACAAATTAGTAAAGTGACGGTTTGTTACTATTAACTTTGTTCATAGAGTCTTCTATCACTTAGTTGTATCAAATTAGGGTTTATGGTTTTGGGTTTACGATTTACAAAATAGGGTTTAGGGTTTACAAAATCAACTGTAATTGTATAGAAGTAGAAAAATTACTACATGAATTGCAATTTTTTATATTTAGAAATTTATATAAAATACAATTGTGTTAAAAAACTAATAGTATCTTCGTAGAAATAAAGAATGTTTGTATAAAACGCACAAAGAGTAAATGTGCTCTTATAGGTCATTATTTGATATATGATACTCATATTTAACGATTAAAAAAATTAAATTGATCATAGAGTTACTTATGCCTTTTTATCTATTAAATTAATGTATCCTTTTCTAGTATTGTAAGGTTTCATAAAATACCGTGTACTTCTCAATTTTGAAAATATTGAACGTTGTTCAAACGTAAAGCAACTGGATTAAACACAAAAATCAAAATAAATAAATGTCAAGATGGATGAAATTTAAAACATTGTTGAAAAAAGAATAATATCAACGCCTCGCGTGTTTCTTGCCTTTATCTTTGCCCCCTGTTCACAAAAGGTTGTTTGGGGCGGGGGGGGGGGGGTAACAATAGTTTTGCCCTTAGCTTACTAAAATGGTTTTACCTACCATAATTCTTATTTCACAAATTTTTATACACAACTTTTATTAAGAAAAAAAAAGAAAAATTTTGTCAGCCGTGTTGCCACCATGGCGCGACAGCTTGACAGGTTCTTTAAAAAAATTTTGTGAGGCCATCACGCTTAACCTTTAAAAAAAAAAAAAAAAATCTGGAGCCCGTCGCGCCATCTGGTTGATTTTTTTAGCAATTGACAATATTTGAGGATTTAGCCACATCCTAGTAACTTTATCTCAGCAACTTAATAAAAGTACAAATGAACTCTTAACGGACCTTTGTTTTCTTTCTTGCACATGCTTGGCTTTCTTCTTTATGTTGTTAGATCTATTTTGAGTTCTGTGTGTCCAAAATGATTACCATTTTAAAGGTCAAGAAAATTAAGAAAATTGAACAATTGACTAACTAAAAAGATGAGATAAATACATAAACTAAGAAATGAAAATGTACTTTGTTGTTCCAACTTTCACACTTAGTGACACATTTTTGTTTTAATAGTTGGTCGTGTTTCATTAGAACTTGAACAGGACTACAAATCCCAGAAGACAAATCAAATTTGAGTAGGACTTAAGAATCATAGAAGACAAATTTGACTCAGTAACACATGGCGCATTCCTATTTAGCTCCACTCTCCGGTTTTGCTTTATCCTTATCATTGTCACCACATTTTTCCTTCATCGTTTCATTAGAAGATGAGCAGCGTAGCTCAAATAAGGCACAGATTGAAGGCAAGATCAAAGGTATGTCATGCAGTCGCTTTCGAGGGAATATATATGACAATATATGACAATCAACAGTTAAACTAACAACGCCTACATCACTTAGAATTCTCAAGTTGTTCACGTAAATATTCAGCTGTTCCTACAACATTCATTAGATCTCAAATTTTGCTACATTACAATGACCTGAGCAGTCAAATACATCAGTAGAAGTTCCAAAATTTCGTCTGCTTTCAACCCTTTGAAGAGGCAACTATGTGTTACTCTAACAAAGGGTAAACATTATGCAAGGGTGGACAAGATGATAAGAATCATATTCCTGTTGATAAAATGAACCCAAAGAGTCAGTGTTGAGAGGAAAAGGTAAATCGTTTCACGCTGAGGCAATGTTTAATAGCTCCAGCCATTCTGTTAGCTTCTCCCTGGACTTGCTTTTCAACAATCCTCGTCTTGTTTCTTCCTGATCAATCTTTTCCCAGGCTCCAAAAGGAAAAAATCTTATATCCCTACTGTCAAGTAACTGAAGCAGTCCCTCTCTCCCAGGCTTTTGCTGTGAGCTGGACGTACGTGTGAATAGTCCCTTCTCAACATCTTCAGTTATACTAGCCACCTGCCAGGTTTTCAGGTAATATCTGAAGTTAAATGATCAACAGTGTAGAGATACTGAAAAGCAGATTTGCATAAAACAAGGCTTCTAAAACACCGTTCTGATGATGGAATGAAGCATTCAAATACCGTTTCTTCAGCACAGTAGAGGTTGGTAGCAATGATCCCAGTAGGACCTCTCTTCAACCACCCACAGACATACAAGCCCTCCTCAAACTGCATTTCATCTCCAGAAGCATCACTGAGGACACGACCTCCAACATTTGGAACCATGCCTGGTAAAGCAGTCAGAGAAAAATGAAAAAGTAAAAAAAATTCTAGAATCCCGGTTGCCTGTGTTTCTACCATAATCTTGTACATGTTAAAGCTATGGAATATAAAGCGGAAAGGGTTAGAGCAGAAGCTGCATCCCTTCAGCACCCTCTTCCCAATTCCCTCAACCTGCCACCCCAAGAAAAGGGACAAATTTTCCTGTCCTATGCTCCCAATGCACCTAAAAGGACAAGGTACAACGAGAACAACTATCCAAACAGGACAGTCATCCAGGAAAATTACTCCAGGATTCCTCAGGTCGCTATAGAATTGTGCAATAGTAAATATGCTTGAATAGAATACAAACAGCACAGGAACAAGTTCAAACAACCATAAAACAGCGTGAAGTCCAACAATAATTTTGAAAATATTTCACGATTGGATATACCTTTCTGATGATCAAAGGGTAAACCATCAACAGGAACTGATTTGTACCCAATGCTCTTCAGCACTAATCTGCAAAACAGAAAGGTTGCTATACTATTAACAGCATGATAAAAGTACCAGATATCTGTGAAGCACAAAGACTTTCGACAAGCTAAATAAACCATCATACTCCAAGTAAGCTTGGCTTATACCCTAATCATCTCTCTTCCATTTATTCTTGCTTTCTTATTTGATCTTGATTTAGCTATCAAAGAATCTATTTTCACATAACCTAACATGTACTTCATCAAAAACTACAGCAGGTGCTAGAGATCTTTTATTCACTTCATGATTTTCACCAATAACACCGTAATGTAGAACAAAGAAAAATTGCTTGGCAGAAATTAAGTCCTCGTTAATTTATTAGAGGGGGAAAGAGAATGGACACAATCAGTCGAGACAATTTTGGGCACTCTAGCCAACAGAACAAAGAGGAACAAATTGTGTATATACTCCATAAGCAAAACAAATGAAAACTTTACCTACTATGCTCAGTAAAATACATGTCCAACAATGTCAAAACACATTAAACAGCCAGAAAATCATCTTCCCAATAATGAAAAGAGCAAGATAACTATAGTCTAAATTAAGGAAATAAAAAAAGATGACAAGTTTCATAATGCAAGTTACAACCGAAAATAATGCTGCAAAAAATGATGAGACATATATTACACAGAACAAACCGGTCGATGACAATCTGGAAACTAACCACAGTTAAAAAAAAGGACTCAAGTTTCATTGCATGTGGTTAGAATGTTTACCCGCATTCAATGTCCTCAAATTGTCCAGTACCAACTGCCATTTGCTTACCAGATTCCAATTCTTCTGAAAAATCAGAAACAATGTCAAAATATAGACAACTCAATTAAGATATTCCGCTTATTCACCAATTATCATGTGCACTCCAACAGGAAGCATAAGATCATTCATTAGTGAAATCCTATTTTTGATAGTTTCAGATGGAAAATCTGTTGTCGACTCTCTCTGAGACAAAAAAATTGGCATACTAATGTATAATAATAAGAGATGTAAAATCTCATATGAAAAAATAATGCCAGATGGATGTGGCTGCAACCCCCTATAGCAAAAACTCTTAAGCAAGCATTACCTCTAACAATTGTCTTCTCAAACCTCACCCCAGCAACATGGCCACCCTGGTCCTCTGATTCTAGAAACCTATCTGGTTTCCGGAAGAAAACAAAGTGGAGTTCACGTCGACCTGAACCAGAGGCAACTCCTGACGAGGCTGCTCTAGAAAGCAACTCATAAACCCTCCTATGAATCCGGTTTTTCTTTAGTTCTTCCTTTGCCAATACACAAAAATTAGTTGCAGGAAATGAGTAAAAGCGATAAACCTGCACCGATCATTAAGCCAGGAAAATAAAATAGAAGAGATATACCTCATCTGCTGGAGTTTTCACAAGATCAGCTTCATCTATGTGCACATACAAATCTTGGATGCCTGCAACCAAACCCATGGTATACAAAAGCTAGTTGACTAAGTTAATTCAGATAGAGTTGATCCTACATACACAGCAAGGGCAAGATATTCTCATATGATAGACCTTCAGAACATAACCACTAGATTTTATGAAATTTTGAAAGTGTCATAAATCTAGACCTTTAGTGCAAAAGAAGCATTATGCTGGCAGTCAATTCAAACAAATCCTTTCTGATGTACCCAAACAATCTGGAATCAGACTGAAGCAAAATGAATTCAACACTATAAAAGACTATAGCATCATTGCTCAACGAATCTTAAGATATCCAGTTCAACTTGAAAGACACTGAGTAATACTCAAAGTAAGATAACAAAATGGATGTGTTACTACAGTATTTACCAAGAACTTCACGCAGTTCTTTTGCTGTGCAGGCTGCTTGTACTGGACCACGTCTTCCAACCAGATATACTTTTCTGCAATTTTACTTGTAGATTCAAGAACATATATTTACACAAGTTCGTCAAATCGCGAAGACATAGTAGAATACAAACCTTATACAACTCTCTTCCAAAGCAGCCACAGCATGGCTAGCAATATCAGTTGATGTCAATTCCATTGTAGGCCGTAGAAGAACTCGTGCAACATCAAGAGCTACATTACCCTGGATGGTTTAGGTGTTGATATCAAGTAATGTTCATGAAACATATTCTTATTGGATGAGAATGAATATCCATCATTAATAAACAACTGAATTTGTCAAAAAGCCGACTTGTACAGGTCAATTCTTCTGCCTGTAACTACACTTACATGAGAAAATCCAAATCACATTGTATGTACCTTTATTGGTCGAGTACAAAGTCAACAATTAAAGAGCTCATGATATACATGTTTGAAATTTGCTAATTTCATCATTCAAGGTCCTGAATCAAATGCAGAAATAGATGTATAGAAATATGCAAAATCGATATTCCCTCGAATGCAAACAATTGGAGCTCGCTAGGATGCAGCTGCAGTGTTTCACATTTAACAAAAGCAGGTTCTAAACCTATAATTATTATTAGGTCAATCGCTCTTCCTGCCAGTTTCATGAAACATCTCATGCAATATTGACAACTTCTGCAGAACTCCAGTTCCTGAATTAGTCTGAGAGAAGAAAAAGGGGGGGGGGGGTCATGGAAAATTCCAATTCCCAAATGAAGCCAAGCAAAATTTATGGAATAAGGCATTTTATGGTTAAAGCAGTACATAAGCAATCTTCAAATTGGCATGTAGAGCACATATCGGAATGAACATGTACAAGCATACCAGACCAAGTACAACAGCTGTATCAGTGCTTTTCAAGTCCGGATCCAGCTTGCTACAGTCCGGGTGGCCATTATACCACCATACAAATTCTCGGGCAGAATAAATGCCTTTTAATTCCTTTAGAGCATACAGAAGGACAAATGGAAATTAACAAGAAACCCTTAAAAGAAAGGAGTAAAAGCATTAATTTACAAGTTTAGGAGATGCAATGGGACAACATGTAGACAACAAATTCACAAATATAAAATAGTAGGACAATCCAAGTTTGTGACACATACCTCTCCGGGTATACCAAGAACTCTATCACTCTCAGCACCGTAGGCAAGTACAACCTACACAGCAGTTGCATTTCTTGTAAACAAATAGAACTAAATTAACAAGCCAACAACCCAGAAATACAGATCAAAGGTATACATTTACAGCTGCAAGCTTACCACATCATAAATATCTCGCAGCTCTGACAAAGATATGGAAGATCCAAGGGACACATTCCCAAAGAAGGAACAATGCTCATTTTGCACAACCCGAGAAAATTGATTTGTCACAATCTGTAGCAAGATGTCTGGTAAATTATCCCAAACAAGTATAGATAGAACAAAATACCTTACCATCAAGTCAGTAGACTAAGACGAGAAAAGATTAAATATTTGACAGCACTTCACGAACAAGCATAAGAAACGACTTTAGCAATAGATAAGATTAAGTATATGCTCTCCTTCATAAGAATGGTCATGACACACAACTAGATACAATTTCTACCGTTCCAGGGAGCATATGGAGATTTATCAGACATCAAAAAAGAAAGAAAGTGAATTTCTGCATTTATTTTAGCATACTTAACACCATAAAAACACATTATTTTAGTTTACTATGTCGCTGGCAAAATGTTGTACAACTTCTAGAATGGATGGTAAATTGCATATATAAACGTAATACTTGAAGCAATCAATAATATTCAATTACATTCCTGAAATTCACATCGTTAGCATTGTCTCCTAATATTTGAAGCTAGCTTTAGGGCCAAAAATTCATTAACAGTTCACAACAGCTATTTACAATCCAATGTCCGTGCAAGTTTTCTACCTTTACATGAAACAACAAAAACATTTTTTTCAAATCCATAAAACACAGCAAGCAAAATAGAGACCTTAGTTTCAGGATGATCAGGTGCCACACCAGAGCGGACTAATCCAAATGGCGTGGGCAATCGGTCGATTATATCAACTTCTGCTCTTTCATGCTTCTTCAAAACCTATTCGCATTCCATTCATGACAACAATTTGAGTCCATGAATTAAATTGTCATTTTGGAGAACGAATAAAGCAAGCAAATATTATGAATTTACCGAAATACCAAAACAATTGACCTAGAAATAATTTAACAACAAAATTCAATAGCACTAATTAGCAACATATTTCAGTTAATACATCCTAATATATTTTATCAGAGTTTGTAAGTGAGAAAAACCTTTTCGGCGGTGTAGAAACCGGCGGGGCCACTTCCGACGACGCAAACACGTAAAGGATTGGAAGCAATTGCTGAGAAGCTTCTCGAAAGCCGTCTCAGAGGAATCGATATCGCCATTTTTGGTTGTTGAGACTCAAAACAATATCTTCCGGACCATATATGTTGAATTTTACAGGCTATAAACCACCGATATGCATATACCTCTTGCGAAAGCTTGAGTTGCAGGCTTGCAGCAGAAAGGAAGGGAAAAAATTGTGTCTAGAAAGAGAACAATAACTGGGAAAAAATTTCTACAGTTGAAATGGTTGAAATTTGCGTAACTTCTTCAAGAGAGGAGAAGGAAAAATAAATGGGCAACGAAGACGAGGAGGTTCTTTGCCTAGTCAAACAAAAATAACAGGGATATTTTCATAATTTCAGAAACCTCCCTGAAGTTTCCAACAGTATCACTTGGCAGGAAGTTTGAAAATTTTGGGAAAATGATCAATTTCATTCCTAAATTTTTTTCTAGAGTTGATTTAGTCCCTAACTTTTATTTTTTGCCAAATTAATACGTGAACTTAATTTTCAGATCCAATTAAGATCTTATGCGGTGGCAGCCATCTAAAAGCAATTTAGTTCCTAATTTAACAATTAAATAAGGAAATTTTGAAAACTTTGGATTATCTGTTCTCTCTACTACCAACCTCCATCACTAACTACCCACCTCCTCTTTCTTCTCCTTTCATATCTCTCTCCCCACCCTTTTTCCCGTCCTTGAATTTATATCTATTTGGATGGGAGTGTTTTTCAAAAACTAATTTTTCAAATACAATTCTAATTTTTAAAAAGTACTCTAAAAGATAATCTAAAAATTAATTTAATTTTTTAAATTTTAAAAAATATCTCAAAATATATTCTTGAAACTCTTCTACTCTTAAATATTTCAAAATATTTTCTGAAAATATCCCAAAATATAATTTAAAAACTCTGCTACAGCAAAATTTTTCAAAAATACCCCCAAAAACAGCTAATTCAAACGGAGTAATTGAGAAAATAGAAGAGCATGTTGTAAAAAAAAAAGGTACTGTAATTTTTCTGCTTCCTTGAATAATCATGTAAGTGGGAATAGGACTAGGGAGTAAGGGAGATTCAATTGCCATTCTTGTCGTTTCCTACTCTTATTCATTCTTTCCGGATGCGATGCTATCAATTTCCCTCAAGAGGTGGTGCACATGATGCTCCAATGTTGTTTCCTCAAAATCGTGGTTTTTCAACTTTTTATCAGTGGGCCTATTGTGACGTTTACTAATTTCATTCATCCCCTAGAAACCGAAATGTTCCATCTTCTCGCCACAATATGCAGGAGAGCATGATCGGCCACCTTTACCAGATCCCTTGGCATTATATTGAGATAATGCATCAACTTTGATGAATAGAAGCACAAATTGTACCCAATGATTCAATTTCCATTCCAACATATAAGTTCACCTCTTTTCCAGGTTCAATCTGTTCATTAGTAGAATCTTCAGGCATAGATCCATGTGCAGCGTCATGGTCAAATTGATCTTGTTCCATAGGACATTCAGTACCGATTGTTTTTCCGAAAGATGCAACCACAATACCAAACTAGAGACACTAGTTTCACTAAATTCAATAAACATGACAATAAAAACTACCACTCTTGAAATATTCAAAACAGATTTAATAAGAATTTCCACTAACATGGCTGGAATCGACCTACACTATAATTTTGCAATATAAAGAGGAACTTAGATAATTTTTCTTATTTTTTGACATATTTATTTCATCTTTCTTTTATACTACAAAATCCATTCTTGAACAAATATTGAATTAGGGTTTACACTTTGTAAAAATTAAGTTAACGTGGGTTTATAAAAGACATCATATATATAAAAGAGAGAGAGATATTAAAGAAGTCTAACCTATCATCCCAATTTTGAGTTGATCAGTGGAGGTACTTGGTTGCAAATCCAGAATACAATAGAAAGAGAAGGAAGAGGCAGAAAAAGAGGTGAATAACCTATTTTTATTTGATAATAGGTAATGGTTACAGGTTATAACAGGTTGCCAATTTTCATTAATGATTAGGCGCAATATGGTGAGTCGTCAGTGTAAAATAGGTTTACACTGACGGTATAGGAAATATTAACTCATTTAATAAATAAAAATTATATAATTAACATGATAGTCAGAGTGTGATTAATAAAAATAGAAGTGCGAATAAAATTTTCCTAATATTATTATTCCCATTTCATTTCACAACATGTATTATTAGCCTAACGAAGTTGAGCGGGCACAAGTCTCTTGCTACTGCCCAAAATGCTGGAAGATTGCACAGTAAGGACTAACAAGAAATAGCTGTGGAGTGGCAGAGTCCAATAAAAAATGCAGGTTGGGGTCGCTTGTCACCGCTTCGTCCCCCACTACGCCTGCCTACTGGAAACAAAATCAAAATCGAAATCAACCCCTCTTCTCCCGACAACAACAGGGACAAGAGCAGCTCCAAATTATGTTATTGTACGGGTTTCATTTGATTCTCGGGGCCGAGCTGCTAGGACTGAAGGAGCAGGAGCAGGAGGAGGAGTTCCGGTGGAGGAAGGAGGAGGAGGAGGAGTTCCGGTTCCAGTCCGTGTTGTGGGCACTCCGGAACAGCCAGGAGGGAAGATGGTAGCTGAATTGGTGGGGGCATTTAATCAGTTGACCCACCGGATGACGATGATGAAGCCCAGCAACAGCAACAGCAACAGCAGCAGCAGCAATGGCAATAGCAATAGCAATAGTAATCTCTCCACCAGCTCCTCGCGCTTGCTCTTCAAGACTCTTAAGCTTGCAATTCCTATTCTCCAGGCCCTCCCTCCGACCCCTCCTGGCCACCGCCCTCCTCTCTCCAAAGCCCTCTCTGTCGCCTTCATTCTCGCCGATCTTCAGGTTCCCTCTCCCTTCCAATTACTTGCTATTCCCCCTTTTATTCGCTACTATTTCTGGGTTTTTAAAAAAAAATTAATACTTAACTATTCTTGAAGCATATTGTGGAAATCCTGCTTGCAGAATTCATCGTTTAATCTTTTTTATGATTCATTCATCATATTATAGATAATGTAAATGGAGACAGTTGTTGACCAGTGTGCTTGTTCCCGTCTGTTTTTTTGCGTATGGGTCTTCAATGGTAAATGGCGTGAAATGGTCTGTGGATTTGTAGGTGGCTTTTGACTGTATGTGAGGAGATAGATGTTGGAGAGAGAGAGAGAGACAGAGAGAGATGTAGAGGGGAAGCTTTCAAATGGAGTAGCTCAAAGCTGGGGTGAGAGGAACAAGACTAGACAATGTGGTATTTCGTTGAAGTTGTTTTTGTCAAAATCTACTAATAAACATTGGAAGGCACATAAAAGGTGCAATTTTTTTTTGGCTCAAGAAACTAGAGATTAATATAATATTCATCGGAATAATTGTATCCAGTACAATAGTATTATTACTGTTATTTGTTTCAGATGAGGTTGATGGACTGACCTTGCAAAACGAAGGTTATAATACTGCTATATAAAGCTCCATCCTTTTTCCTTTTGATACTTCCAGTTCCATTTAGAAGGTTAAACGACAATAAAACACCTGAATGTCATTGTTGTTTCCTGTGACCAAAAGGATTACTATGACTCCAGGGCCTTGAAACCTTTGTAACCAGTTTTTTCTCCCTTTTCTGCAATCCCTAACAGATGGATGCTGAAGTTATCTCTGCTGGTATATTGAGACAAGTTCTAGAAGCAGGTGCCATGTCCTTCTTTCAAGTCAAGGATCGCATTGGTACCAGTAGTGCTCATTTGCTTCACGAGAGCTTACGCCTCAACAACATTTATTCGAAAGTCCAAATCCTAGATGATGATTCTGCTGCTGCTTTAAGGAAATATTGTCTCACTTGCTATGACTCCAGGGCCTTAATACTTGACCTTGCTCTCAAGCTTGATTCCATGCGCCATCTCAATTACCTTCCCAGGTACCAGCAGCAATTAATTTCTCTCGAGGTCATGAAGATACATGCCCCTTTAGCTCATGCCTTGTCCACCAACTTTTTGTCTCTGGAGCTGGAGGATCTTTCCTTCCGCTACTTGTTTCCTTATTCTTATGTCTATGTGGATGCATGGTTGAGGAGCCACCAGACCAGTGGAAGCGAGCATCTGTTAGACATCTACCAGGAGCAGCTGCTTCAGTCCCTGAGGTCGGATCCAATATTAACAGAAATTGTTGATGATATCTCTGTCAAAGCTCGTTCCAAAAGTCGTTATAGCACCATGAAGAAGCTTTTGGGAGATGGACGCAAGCCTGAAGAGGTGTACGACATCTTAGGACTGAGAGTAATCTTAAGTCCTTCCCGAGTTAATTCTTCACAACTTGGAGAAAAGGCATGCTACAGAACTCGTGAAATAATTCGTTCTTTATGGAAGGAGATTCCTAGTCGGTCAAAAGACTACATCGCCAGGCCAAAGGCAAATGGGTACAGGAGCTTGCACATGGTTGTTGATATCAGTGATAATGGCAGGCATAGACCGATGATGGAAATACAAATACGGACAGCAGAGATGGACATGTTGGCAGCTGATGGTACAGCTTCCCATGCACTGTACAAGAGTGGCCTTACTGATCCTGAAGAGGTAAGCTGTCTGATCTATTGTAAAATATGTAGAGCTGATCTCAATTCCTCTTTATAAAATATCTAACCAGCACGCATCTTCTCAAAATAGTTATGGAAACAAGAAAGACTCCTTAGGCTGTTAAGTCAATTATTTAGCCACACATTAGTGGTACTAATGCCATTCTGCATGCAGCACTTTAAAGATATCTCGGTTGAATCCCTGCTTATGTAAGGGTTGTGCTGTTGGTTTTACTTCAAATGCTTCAACCTTTTCATTGTGACTTGTTTAACTAAAAGAAAAGCAACTCCAACTTTGACCTATTCCACCTCTTTTGTGCTAGCAGTTCTGTGGGTCAGAGCCTCTGCAGAAGATTGAATGACATTTCTTCTACTTCTTCTGAATATTACGTTTTTCTAGCCAATTAATTGGCAGTCACATCTAAGATATTCTTATATTTTGCTTCGTGATCCTTCAGGCAAAGCGTCTCAAGGCGATCATGATAGCTGCAGCTGAATTTGCAGCAATGCGCCTGCAAGACCTTCCGTCTGCTAATACTAGGTGTCTTGAGATTGACCGTAGAGATCGAGTTTTTTGTCTTCTTGACAAGGATGGTGATGGTAAAATCAGCATTGAAGAACTTATGGAAGTAATGGAAGAGCTAGGTGCCGAAGGAGAAGATGCTCGGGAGATGATGGAACTTCTTGATTCAAATAGTGATGGTTCTTTGAGCTCTGATGAGTTTGATTTATTTCAGAAGCAGGTACATGTTGCAAAAATTTGCTTTAGGTTAATGATGGTACTAAGACGAAAACTACTTTTCTTCATGGCCGTTGCTGGTGCATTTATTGTTTTGCTATGCTCCATGACACTGGATGCTACCACGTGTACCTGTCAATCTTGCTTGGGGCCATAAAATATAATCACTTTTCCACTTTGCTTATGTATCAATCACAAGTCATGTTTGTTAAAAAAAAAAAAAAAAAAAAGAACTGTGTACAGAGAGGATAAATGACCAGGATTCTTTTGATGTGGGAGCATCTTGTAAACATTTCTAGTATTTGTGTGCACCATTCTGCACCTACCTGGATTATGTTTAATTAGGTTTAAGTAAAATCTATTTTCATCTGAAGAGGTCATGGTGAATTAACTTTGTTCTCTGCTGCAGCTAGTTAATTTCATAAAATCAATAGTTACTGATAATGTTCTTTGTTCTTCCTGCAGGCTGAATTGATGCGCAATTTAGATGCTAGAGATGATCAGTACAAGACCTTGTTAGACGAGAAGCTCCAAATATCAGATAGCAGTGGTGCGATTCAGGCATACACCTAACAACTCATAGACATGTCTATAACAAATAAGACTTGCTTGTACAGCTACAGGTGTATATTAGAAATCACTCTGCTGCTATGTCCCTGAAGGGCTTTTTGTCATAATGAATAAGTAAACAGAACAATTTGAATTTTACTCATATTTTAAGCTGTGGACCTCCCACTAACAATAGAGGGTCCTGAAAGTGCACTCTCTCTCTCTCTCTCAGTGGCTGAGCTAGTTAGAGATTTTGAATCCATGTTATATGCTTTTATGTCATATATGAGTCTCAGGGATTCAATTATCTTCTGTTTGTTCTTTTATTTTGCGATATCTTGAATGGGGTTTATTGCCGATCAATGTTTTTCTTGCAGTGATGTTTACTTGTGGACCATAAGCCACCCCATGTATATCGCTCTTTTAATTTCTGACAAGAAAGAGATAACATTTAGTAATTTTATCTATAGTTGTGGGTTTTCTTCTCATTAATGCATTTCCATTTGTTTATTAATTGTTTAGGGGGGAAAGAAGTTATCTCTCTACATTGTTCCTTTTTACTAGTTTCTCTAAAACAAGTAAAATACTGGTTAAAGACCAGAGTATGAGGCATATAATTAAATGTTGAATGTGAGGGAAATGTTTTGATTGAGTTCGAAATTTGTACTTGGTGTTTTTGCATTTGAAAAGGAGTAGCATTCTGATTTGCCTGTATGTGTAAGGTGTTTCTCTTGATGCACAATTGCTCCAGGCTTGTGAATTTTATACTAGTTTCTTTAGTTATTTAAACTTTTTGTTAGTTTCTTCCATACAATACTGAGAATAATGGTTAATGCCATAGATGATGTATTAGATGCTAATTCTGCCCTGCAGGAAGCGAGATATCTTTCTTCAAGAATGCAGTATGTTAAGGCACCGCCTTAAAGGAGTTTTATGGCGGTCATTGTTTCCCAGCTGCTTCAGTGTATGCTCTTCCAAACCAACCTAATTGCTGTGTCAAGTTTAAATTTGGACTTGATTTTGAACTTTTCCAGAGGACTTTGGTGGACGGATAGTGCCAAGACCTGTGATCCAAGATCCATAGCCTTGATGTCGGAGTTGAAAATGGTCTGTCGAGCAAGAAGAAAAATTAGCTGTAAAATCTTATTGAATTCTGACTAAAATATGCTGAAGTGAAAGATGGTTTAAGATTGAAGATCTTGTAACTTGTTGATGGGTAAATCTCTCTTTTAAGACCGATGGTGTGCTGCCAACTTGACTTCTTGAGATCATTCATATAATTATTCTTTAATAAAATAACAGCAATGAGTATTAATCAATTTCCTGAATTTCCTGTTGTTAAACTCTATAGCTAGTCTTGATGGCTTTCAGATGTTAATTTCTTTCATTTTTGGTGAAGATTGAGGAAGATCATTTTAGATCATTAGGAATCTCTTGGTTGTTCTTTGTTTTCTGAGGAGATTTTTTTGTCCTTCTATGCGGTTTCTCTTGCTAATATGATACTATTTTATAAAGAATTTTTTAAATTTGTCTTTTATTATTTTTTAATGTTGATGTGAATGCGATATTAATTTTTGTGTCATGTCAATAATGAGCAGATTTGTTGGTTTATTAGTCAAAGAGAGGGAGAAAAGGAAGAGTGAAGGGAAGTAGGAGCAACAGTTCTGCTAGCTTGGTTTTGTGTTCTTCGTTCAAGATGAGAGTGGTTTGGGGTTAATTTCTCTGGTTGGATTTTATGTAATACAGACTTCCTTTCTGATGACAGGTAGTGCTTGGGTCCATGCAGAATGTGTCCCATGCTTTAAAGTGATAAAAGAGCAAGGTACTAAAATTGTGGAAGCTGCTGAAATAGTCAATTAAGCTTGAGGTATGCATTGAGGTCAGATATATTCTATTTTTGTAATGAGAATCTTTAGAAAGATATGTGGCTTCATTGTTAAATGTAGTCTATGATTCTCGAATTATGAGTATGTCTGAAATGATTCCATGTCCTCTGTCCTTGGCTATTGTTGTTTGCGTAAATGCTGGTTCAATAATTCAGCTTAGGGTTTATGCCTTGCTTGGTTGTGGCAGAGAGAGGGGTGGAGTAGAAATGCCTGAAAATAGGTTTTTTTTTTATTGATTTGTTGGGCTATACCTTCCACCTCAAACTATTATTAATGCCGTCACATGTCAATTTAAACTTCATAGTCTTAGACATGTAGCTTGATAGACGTCAAGTTAACATGGGACTCCTCTCCCAGTGATTTTGGGGTTGTATGTTTGCGAGCCTGAAAAATTGCAACGGCCTGGTTGTGGTAGCTAGAGATCAGTGTATGCGACCTGTCATGGATATGGCCACAGTTTCAGCTGGAAATAGCATTGTTCTCAAAGCTGGAAAAACTGACAAGTTTGTATCCTGTTAACCAAGGTTTGTGCGGCTGATACTGTAAGGTGTTCAGTGCAAAAGGAAAAATGGAATGAATTCACTTTGTAGTATAGGGTTGACAGTTCAAAATTGGCATATACCCAAGCTTCAGAAGTGACCTTTGAAGCATATAAACATCTTCACTGGCCGAACAACATACCAAGTTTCATCTCAATTGAGAACAACTGTTGATTGACCAAGTAATATAAATGATTTGATTTGACAACTTAACAATTGCTGAGTTGTATGGTCTACTGTTAGCCTGTAAACTTCAATTTGGAGCCTTTGAGGTTGAATTTTAGAATAGTAAATCATTTAGGTGATGTTGAGATTGAATGCTTTTGAGGAACATCAATATTGATTGTATTTGCTTAGAAGGTGCCAATGAAGGTTGGGTCATCAAATGTGATACTATTGAAATCATTTTTAAGACTGTAACGATAGAATTTTGTCTAAAATTGAGCCATAAAATGTGATACTATTGAATCGCAATGTGGTTGGCATTCTCCTCCTTGTACGCATTGGTCAAATAATTTGGACACTAAACTTTCCAGCTTGACCAACCAACAATTTTTAAATTACTCCTTACTCATCTACTTCACTGCTTGATACTTTTGTGGGTCAGAAACTGTAATTTAACTTGTCGTTGATTGCTTCTGCAATACAAGAATTTACTTAGCATTGGGGTTGATGGTCATCTACCTATAAATGCACTTTTTGAAGCTGATTTTCACCTCTGTTTTTAACTTCATTTGAGCAGGCAAACTATTGTCTTAAAAAGCTTTTGTCAAAAATTTAAGATTGGGACAGTGATTACTTCTTAAATTAGGTTCCTCAAAAGTCAACTAAATATAAAAGCAAGGAGAAGTCCTTAACCTAATGCACTTTTTCAGAATTAAAACTAAATCAATATCAATTGATAGCCGTCCATCCCATTGAAAGTTCCATGCTTTTCCATTACAGTTGTCCAAAATTCATCATCTTGTAGAAGTCAAAGTTAACTTTGATCTTAACTTTTCTGGATACTCTCCTGGGCAGGATTGGAAAGAAAAAAAGTAACATCTAATTAATTCACTATTTCGGACAAGTTGGATTATAGAAGAGTGATGAAAAATTTGGCATGGAGGACAGGATATGTGACCAACAATACAAGAATATTAGTAAATTTTGAACATGCATGGACAAGAATATGCTGAAAACTTCACATACTTTAGTAGTTTGTAACACCTTAAATGGTGCATAAAATTTTTATCTCAAATGGTGTATAAGCATAGACTTCTTTCATGTTACCTATCCAAATGGTAGACAAAAAGAATGTCAGTTGGAGTGAAGTTTGTGTGATTTTTTAATCATATCGTAGGACAAGATATAGTCAAAGCTTCTGGTTTCAATTAATTGGAGAACTAAGACCTTCTTGAGAAGATAATGAATGGATGGTTTGGTGTCTCTTTGATGGAAAAGGTAATGGTGGCGTCTTCCTGAATGAAGGCCTCTTGCTGAGATGTTGCAGAGTTTTTTCCACATAAATTGTTTTGATCATGGGTAAAGCTTTCTCCCTCAACTTGAGAATGATGTAGAACAGCATCCTGTATGATATGGATATGGCTAGAACAACAGCCAAATCCCACCACTTTGAATGATCTGTTGAAAAGCCAAGAATTTTTGTGATGATGAATTCTCCCTTTAATTTTGGCTCTCCAGGCTGAAGAGGTTCAAATTCGAGCCCAATCATGTCATTCTTGTAAGCTCCCTGTTACATCAACCAAGACAAATATTATATCAACAAGATTTGCGGCCGCACAACTTCTTGGATTTGATTAGCTTTAACCTAATGAAAGGTGTTTTTTCTGTTTTCTTTCTTTAGGGTAGTGAACCATTTTCTAGTTATAAATCTATCTAGTATTAAACATGGGGATAAATGTCCTTTCATCTTCTTTTTGGTTTTGGAATATCCATGAAGTACACTTGCAAAAAGTGAAAACATGGTTAGCAATGTCTATGCTCCATTTATTGTTAATGGCATTTGACTTGCTTCATATGTTCTCTTTAAAAAAAAAATTAATTTGGAAAGGGAATGGAGTGCCAGTAACAGTAAATGGATTGCTAATATCATCACTTAATTAAACTGCAGTAACAAAGAGAAATCTGCATGTGCCAAGTAATGCCTATTCTCATCCAATCTTGTATTGAATGGGTACTAGTTGCATAAGAACAAGTACTATTTGGCACACGGCGATTTTGTATAATTGAAGCATGGGTAAGATTTACATTTTAGCCTCGTTTTAAAGTAGAAAACATATTACTGTGACAAACTTCCAGAGTGTAAATCCAAAACTCGTTACCTGTAGACCCCATGCCATATAGTTGATATAGGACATTGGGTAGCGCCAGAAAGGCTTTGGAAGTTCAGTCAGAGGGCAGAAAAAACCAGCCGTAGCCATCATAATTCCCTGCAATTAACAGGAGAAAAGATTAGAAAGGGGATTGAGAGTAACCATGGTGAAAAGTTTATGATGTTTGATCATGAACAAGTTGGTGTTCTTACAATAAATCCTGCCCCAACAATGAGTCCCATCAAGAAATTTGGAACCAGAGAAGCCACAACCATCATGCAGCTCTCTACAACAGAAATGGAGAGCAGTAGGTCTATGGCGGCATACAGAAAACGGAAGAAGCCGGACCGGAACTTCGCCGTGAAGTAGGTGATGGCTGATGAACTGAAAGCCATTGTTGTCAAGAATGGTAGTGAAGAGATGAAGTTTGCAAGAATAAACACTCCAACTCCATAGTGCCCATTGAGTCTTTCTTTGTAAAATATCTGTTTCAAACATCAAATGGCAAATCTTAAGCAGTTTGTTTGTTAATCTGCTAATCCATTTAACTTCTCCTACATTTAACATATTTGCTAAAGTGAAACACAAGACTTTTTCCTGTAAAAAAGCTAATACATGCTAATTGAGGTGAAGAAACAAAAATTAGGGTAAGCACTACATAAATGTAATTAATCCTTGTTTTAAAGTAAGGGTTATATACTTCATAAGGTTTTGAAATGAAAGGAAATCTCAATGTTCCAATTTCTTCACAAGTAAAAATCAGAACCAATGCTGTAAATTGTTACCAATGTGTTAGTGGGAGGAAAAGAAAATCTTTAAATTTAGCATGATTTTATCATAATTAATTCAACTAATGAGATCATTTACCTTCATTTCTTCAATGAAGCATGGGAAGCCTCCTATGGACATGAATGTCATGAAACCTGATATGAATCCACCACAAGCCCCTCTTGCCAAGATTGCAGAATAGTTTGTGCCAACATTAAGAAAAACAGTACCAACACAAATTGATACCACTATGTATACTATTATTCTTAACCAATAATAACCAAAATCCCTAGACATGTTTATGAATGATCTTCTTGTTAACGTTGAAAATTGCTTGATCCATCCTGCCTGGCTTCCTCCCCTTTTTTCAATCTCTAGGCCTTCCTGTGATACCTGTATCAGTCGTCGCAATTCCATTCCATCATTTGCAATATCCAATACTATTTACTGAGAACTTAAATTTGGCCTAATCAATAAACTAGAGTTTCCTCTTGGATTGATTTATCATATGAACACGTTAAATGAAATTAAGATGGACCATTTGGACAATTGGGACCCCAAAAAAAGAAAAGGAAAAAACAGTACTTTGGAGGTTTTAGTGAATGTGAAAGCTTACAATAATTAAAATTTCTTGAACTCTAGATTTCACTATTGCTGCATACTTTGAGCATTTGTATTTCTGGATGAGCTTTTCCTTGATCTCTGTTGTTGCCATATCCAATAAAAGACCACTTGGCTTGTAATTTTCCTGGAGAAAGAAAAGGGTATAAGGATAGTGGATAGTACAAATTCTTTTTAACTTGTACAATTGTAAATGGTAGTATTCATGGGAAAATTGGATAGCAGAAAATAACGGGAGTAAAGTCGCTACCATTTACGTACACTTATACCACGAGAACCCATCAGTCTAGCATTGACATCGTCAAAGTCTGAATTTGTACAACGAAGAAAATGATCAGATGGATTCCTTCTACTTGGACAATCAAACCCTGAATCAGCAAAGAACTGAAAAGGGCAAAAAAAAAAAAAAAAAGCAATTGAGTATCAATGAAAAAAAGCTGGATTCCTAGATAATCTTTCACTAAAAACAAGCAAAATAATAGCAATAATAATATTTTGTTGTTTTGATAACTATTTTCTAATCTTTTGGTGTTTACTCCATGTGTAAATGGACAATTTACATATCCAATGAGGGCTACATGATGCCGTTAGGTACGATAACATTCGTATCAGTGTGCACATATGTATATGTGTGTATATTTATTTATTTATATATGTAAATATGTGTGTATGTATATATGTGTATGTCTGTATATACACACACATACATAAATTTTTTTTTTTGCCATCTGTTATTGAATTAATGATTAAATATGTTTAAAAATTTTTAGTGGTCTCCTAGCCCGAGTCCTAACTTTGTCACTGTTCGTGTGGTACCTTCAGAATTTTCCTATGTTACTATTTTGAATTCAAAGAAGGAACAGATTAAAAGAAAGAAAAAAAAGAAAGGAATTGGGGTATAACAAAGATAAAGGATATTATACCTCGACAGCCATCTTTGCTTCACCAAAATAAATGGTTTCACCACCAGATAACAGAAAAAGATCATCAAAAAGTGTAAAAACTTCACTGCTTGGCTGGTGAATGGAAGCAATTACTGTTTTCCCTCCACAGGCAACATTCTTGAGCACTTGAGTCACAAAAAAAGCTGCGGCACTGTCCAGCCCACTTGTGGGTTCATCAAGAAATAATAGTTGTGGTTGTGTAAGAATTTCTAAGGCAATGCTTAGCCTCTTTTTTTCTCCTCCACTTATACCTCTTAAATGCCAGTTACCAATGAGATTATCAGCACAATCTTGGAGACCCATCTCCATGATTGTTTTTTCAATGATATCATTTGCTTCATCTTTGTTTATGTTGCTTGGAAGCCTCAGTTGTGCTGAGTATTTGATGGTTTCTCTGATAGTTAGGGTTCCCAGGAATGTATCCTGCTGTGTCACATAAGCCTGACGACAGTCCAAAAATAGGCATTAGATTAAAGAGCATAATAATGCAATATTTTCACTACATCCATTTGTAAAATTTGAAAAAAATAAACTCTTTGTCAAGTGCGTTTGGATTGAAAATTTTCTAGACAAATTTTAAATAGTTACTCGTTGTAACAATTCTTGTAATAGGGCATATGCGTAGAATAAAACGGTAATCGGAAAGATAACTTGGTAGTTGATAAATGTGTTTAAAAAACATAGAAATGTGTAAAATAGTCATTTTCTTTTCATTTACACAAAAATATATTAAGGTAAAGGGGCTAGAATAATAATTCGTAAACACATTTCTTGCTAGGTCCACAGTCGTCTGTTGACACCTCAGTACAAATGTTTTTTTTTTCAAAGAAGAATTTAAAGAACAAGAAATAGGCAGAAATTGATGGACAATAATTGATGGACAATTTTTTCAACCAGTTGGCCCAAAGTTCAAGATTTGTAATGGGCATAACACATGCTATATCTATGTGTAGTTGAAAGTTTTTAATGCTGTTATCAAAGGTTGTATAGAATGGGAAACTTGGATGGCAGAAAGGCATTAATGTCTTAAATCTTTTAGATTTGATTAAAGACATCTATTTGCTTTGATTTTAGTTTTTGAGGGATTTTTGTCATCAGTTATTATTGTTACTTTTTTCATGTTACATTCTTACTTTTTTTATGTTATTGTAGTCGTCTCATATTCATTTCTTAACCATGTGGGCAGTATGGGAGGTGGCTTATTCTTCTGCAAAAGACTGTTCTCTTTGTATATATGAGACAAATTGAATACTCTCTGAACTCTTTTTGTTTTATCATCTCATCAGGTCCAAGTTGAATTTTTGCCAACGAGGTTGGATTTTTTTTTTTAAAAAAGAAAAAAAAAGAAAGATCTTTATACGGGAATTATGATAAAAATTCAGGTAAAATCTTCATGATTCAGTCTTTTTATTTTTCCAGGAAAGTAAAAAAAGAAATAAGAAGTTATAAAAAAATTTTAAAAAAATTTGTCTATCAAATTTTCTATTAAAATTTTCGATTTAGTCGGATGGCAAGTTGATGGTAAAACAAAGAACTTATTTTGTAATTTCCCACTATTACTTACAACTCCACCATAGTCAAGCCTCCTTTTCCTTCCATTCAGAAGAATATTTCCAGTCATAACAAGATTTCCGGAGAGCCTACCTGCATTAGGAACACCCATTAATTAGCTTCAGAAAAAAATAAAATAAAATGTATCCTCAAACCATATTAGTATAAACATATATAGTTAATTAGGAACACAACACACAGGCATGCACATACATATAAATTACATATGGCCTCTTAAAATTTAATTAGTTCCATTTAAGAGCAGCAGTAGATGTTAATTGTTTTTGAAAAAATTGAATTTGAATAAGTAAAATATCTAAATTCAAGAGAAAATAGAATGTTATAGGCTTAAAAGAAACGAATGTAACACCCAGTTTTGGCATAAATTATGCGTACTAACAAGTGGTCATAGAAAATCCGTCAAAAAACCCTATACAAGTACGAGTAGAAGACTGAATTCAAAATTTCGCACCTGTCTTTTCACCTGAACAACCTAACTCAACCCCTCAAATAGAAATAATGAATTAATTACCTTAAACAACGTAGTACCTTCTTTGCATTCTCCAGCATTAATTTAGTACACATGTAAACGAAAAGGTAAGCGCACATATAAATGCACAGCATGCCCTGGTCATCTATGTCCACCCCATTTCAAGACTCTAATTTTAATTGCACTTTTAATTTTGTTGTTCAGTGGACCCTGCCCCTGTTGCCCTTTAATTTGGGATATCACCTCAACTGTCCACCGTTGATTCATTGTTGTTTCTTTAAGATTTTTATCGGACCATTTCATTGTATAAAAGTAACATGGCATTCAAAAGGTTGGATAGTTAAGATGCATGTGCAGGAGTTAAAGCCTATGCTTCATATACAGAATGAATGAGGGTTTCCATTCTTGAGTTGAGGCAGATCTCTACTCTAATTTGTGGTAACCCATCTAGAAGATCTCAAGGCAGTTTTCCTATTGCTTTATAGCTAAGAATTTTATTTTGTTTTATTTTCCTTTTAAAAAACTTTCATGTAAAATGGAAATAAATGTTCTGCCAAAAGAGAGTAAAATTAAAATATGACTTAGAAAATACTACTGATTTCCAAAAATGTGTATCCTATATGCCAAATGCACTAATTATACCTATATAAAAAAAATTAGTTCAAGAGATGTTACAATGCTTCATCCAAAGCATAACAAAAGAACCACTGCATTTTTTTTCTACAGGATTTGGTATATATGTTGAGCATTTATTCTAGATTGCTTTCATTGATAGTTTATACTGTGGAGGAAAATTGGTCGGTGACTAAAGTTTTATATTCCAGCTGAGATACTTTATGAATAACAGTACTTGGTAAGATGTTCTATTAATTAGTTGCAATTAAAAAAACAAAGAATTAGTTGTAGTTTCTATTTTTTTCTGTTCTGTCTATGACTAAAAATAAAATGGTAATCATTAAAAAGCAGGTCTGCATTTTTGCACTGGGAAAAGTTCCAAACATGGGGTCGTCTTCAACCCATTGTAGATTTTTCAACCCTTCATCCCATGAATTAGCTAGATCACAAAAATTGATACAATTTTTTTCTCCTCGAATGTAACTTTTACATATAGAAAAATGATAAACTGAAGGTTAAAGTAGAATGATTGGGATCCAGGATTTTATCTTTTGTTTTTCTCATTAGGTAGAAGGGATCTTCTTTACCTCAACTTACCATCTAGATAAATACAAAAAAAAAAAAAAAAAAGAAGAAAGAAAGAAAGAAAAAATCCTTATCATCTAGGACCCATGCTTTGGGTATAACTGAATTCTTGCATCTTAAAGACAGCATGTCAAACCAAAAACAGACACTTGCAGCCATTTTCATAATATGTGAAACCACATATTTTTCAAGTATTTGAAGTAGAAAAATGGGAGATGAAGTAGATGAACTTGCCAAATGATAAGGAAAAAAGATGACCAGACAGGTGTTCTATTACACACAGTAAAAGAACAACTGTGTGCAAGAACAACTGTGAAGATGTAACCTGCTAAATGCACCCCATTTACGCACACACACTCTGCAGAGAGAGAGAGAGAGAGAGAGAGAGAGGGACCTGCTAATGAATCAAGAAGGGTGGACTTGCCAGAACCAGAAGGACCCATAATAGCCATGATTCTACCAGGTTGAGCATAGCCATTGAGGCCATTGAGTAACCTTCTAGTAGGGCCGTTCCCAAAGTTTGGCAACAGAACACTGAGATCTTGCCATACCAAATACGCTGCACTTTTATCTCCATCATGCTCTGATGAAACCCCTTTCTCAAGATCTGCATTGCTAGCCCTAGCTGCAGTTGCTGTTTCTATCTCCATATGTTTACTACTCTTTTTTGGGGGCCTCAAGGCATGAAAGTAATACTGAGGAAGAACAACTCTCACGGTTATATAGAACGTAGAAAGTGATGGCCAGTACACATGATAAAAGCCGCCTCATTTTTGGTCCCCGAGCAATGTTGCTGTCGAATAAGAATTAATACTGGTACCAAACATCTAATCCATTCAATGCTGTGATAAAGCTTGTGTAGTGGAGATTGGAGAAGATGTGACGAGAAAATTTTGCTTTTATTACTTGCAGATGGTTTGAAGTCTAGTGATGCCTCGTAATGCTAACAAAGCAAATTTTTTTTTGTTTTCGCAACGATAATATTTGTATAATTCATTCTAGTCTAATGTAAGAAAAAATTAACAGATTTGGTCAATCTAGCCTAGTCCAATGTGATGGTTAATGAGTTTGGTCGGTTGGACCGGAGTAAAATGGAAAAGGTTAACAGATTTGACTGGTTGGATCGAGGTTCAAAATATTAGAAAACCAACTGATGGCATCACAAAACATTGAGTTTGTCTGGATAGGAGTTTATTTGGATGATTTATTTGAGATAATTACTGTAATACTTTTTGTAATGTGATGTATGTGAGATAAAAAGGTAATTGAAATTTGTGAAGCAAATTATTTTATTTCAGATCATCTCAATCCAAACACACTCATTGTAATACTAGTAATATAAAATAAAATAGCAGAGAAAATATATGCTATAATATTTTTAAACTTTAAATAAAGGTGGATAGGTTTACAATGAATACTATTAAACCTATTTGACAAAAGGGTTAAATGCACTAAACCGCTGCAAAGTTTGGTCTAATTCATCCTTTTTCCCCTAACGCTACTTTTTATTGCACTTTACCCCCTCTCTCAAGTGCAGGTTTGATCGTAAAAAAATGTTTAGAGTTCCAAGCTTGCCCTGTTTTCCATTTTTCTCCTATTTTCTTCTCATCACCTCCTATCAACCAATTTTAGCACTGATTTTTTCCGTTTTCCTTTTGGAAAATCATGAACTATATTGCCAAAATGTTCACTTCCATTGAAGAAAAATATATCACAGTTGAATTGAGAAGATGAGGTGCAAATGTGCTAAAATCTTCTATGCACATGTTGTTGACATGTGCACACACATCCAAAATTTCTTACTTGCAATTCCTCTCATCTCGTCACCCAACCTAACCCTCCTCCCACAATTACATAATATTCTTTTTTGGCAATTATTTATTTTTTTTTAACATGAAATTATTATATAGTTACATTTTCGAGTAAATTCCAGAGGTATGTGGTTCTTTCAAGTGCTGAGATCATATTTTAAAGAAATTTTTTTCTCAAAATGAAAACAAATCATATTTTTTTCGAGTATTACCTCCACTGATAGCTAATATGAGGGCATTAATGTCTTTTTCTAAATCATTGGTGTTGAACGCTAGTCAAGAGAAGAAAATGTAACAAAAATAATTTTAAGGGAGAAAGTACAAATTGTATGAAATGTTAAGGGTACTAAATGCATTTAAAACTTGAAAAAATATTGAAATTACAATTGTAAGTGAAACTAGAAAATAAAAGTGCAAGAGAGATTTTTTAGTTGTCTACATTATCTAGAGGCAAAAAATAAATAGTATATTTTAACTATCAAACTCAAGCTAAGAGAATCTAAAGAAAATTTAAAAACGAAAAAACAAAAAGGTACAATATAAGAAAAAATAAATAATTGTTTTTTTTTCAAATTTTTTAGATTAAGCTCAAGGTCTCTACCATCCTAAATTTTTCTTAATTTGACCAAGGTCTCTACCATCCTAAATTTTCAAAAAAGTCAGAATGAACAACAAATTGATTCCTAAATCAATTGACTGAACCAGCCAACCTAATCCGATTTTAAGGACACAGCAATTCAGTAAAAGATTTAAAGTAAGTGCTCTTTGGTGGCATGAAAAAGTTTTGATATTTAATATTGTTCCCTTAATCTAGCTAGAAAACCAATTAGAAATAGTTAACGGATTTAAAAAGTTCTGATATACAAGTGGATTTATATCGATTTGGAATGAAGTTCTAAAATTTACTTGTGTCCATGAACAATAGGAGTGAATATGTTTAACAAATAAAAAGGATTAAAAAAATTCCTAGTATAACATGCACATTTTTTCCTTAAGTCGGAATAAAATTTGCTCAAATACTAATTCGGTGAAACTTATTTGTGTTAGGTTTATGAATAGGGAATTGTCATTGGCTTGAAAGATGAAGCAAGAACTCTTAATACATAAGTAAAGGCCTGAGACCAAATAACTTTTTATGTCAAAGTTGGGTTTTGACTTGTATATCGGACTCTTTTGATGAATTCTCTTGAGTTTTTTTCCGTAACAAGTAGTATCAGAGCTTATGTTTGGGTTCTAGTTAACTGTTTGAAATTAAGTGATTGGTGACAATACCATAGCGTTTAGAAATATACATTTTTCAATTTTATTGTTTAATGAAATTACAAGTTTCACATTGTTTAATGGAACTACATGTTTCACCGGATGTTCTAGTTCAATAGAGTTTCAAACTTGGGTTTAATCTGAAGGGCTACTCGTGAAAAGAGAGATTGTTAGGTGTTAGGTTTATGAGTAGAAAATTATGTCCCACATTGGTTCAAGAAATGAAAAAAAGACACTTAATATGTAAGTAAGGGTTCGAAACCCAATAGATTAAATTTTAGAGTCAAAATTGGGGTCCTGACTTAGATACTGAGTCTTTTTTCGTGGATTTTCTCAAGTTTTTCTTCCTAATAATTTGTTGTCCTATAGTTTTATATATATTATCATATGCACTGATAAGTGATTAATTTACGTAATAATTGTATGACATTTTATGTTAGTTTTAGTCACTTTGGTTATATTATTGAAAGAAAATGAATCATTTTGGCTATAATTGGTGAAAAATGCTTTTAAATAATTAAATGAGGTTTTTATCACTTTTTACTTGGATTTTGTGCACTTTGACAGTTTTGACACATTTTTGTATTTTGGCTATAACTTGAGTTACAATGATCGGATTGAGATGATTCTTAAACCAATTTGAAGATAAGAGATAGATCTACACCTTTGGTGAAGACATCTGAATCCAGTTTGAAGGTTTTTCAGGTCAAAAAGCCGAATTATAGTAGCTAATTTCTATTGGTTGAAGCTGAAACAGGGCAGTGAGCAGTCAAGGATATTTCGGTCATTTCTCAGCCTACACAGATCCAAATGAGGTGATTCTTGATGCATTGGAAAGCTAACTCGAAGGGCTACAAGTTTTATGTTTTGGTCAAGAGTAAATCAGCTTTTATCATCAAGAAAAGTTCAATTGAAGTTGACACAAAATCGGAGCAGAGCTGGAAATTGAACAAAAGTGCACCAAAATGTCACTGTAGCAATCCGGCCGAAACCTGGCCGGATTTCTGGCCGGATTGTGGTTAGAGAAGGCTGCTCTTTACGCGGAAAACTTATTTTCACCTCCAACAAGTCACATGCAATGCCAGACATGTGAGAACTACTTTGCAGCTGTAAAAGGGTGGTGTAGGCCTCATTTTCTTGACTTCTTTTATCTTTATATAGCCAAAACTTGCAAGATTGAAAGAGAAGAGGAGAGACATACGGGAGAGAACTTGGACTGCAAAAATGTAGCTCTTCCATTTGTCTTAGTGTAGGTTAGTTTAGCTAGTAGTTCATCCTTCTTGTTTATTAGCTAGGCAAAAGAAGAAGAAGGAGATGAAGAAGGCAAGGAAAGAGCTCATGTGACAAGGGTTACTTTTCCTTTCCAAATCTTTATCTTTTGTACTTGATTCCAAGTTTAGTTAATATACAAGTTCTAGATTTTATGTTATTTATGTGTCTCTAAAGTTTATGCCTTGGGTTTGCTTGAACTTTCTATAATTGTTAGTGTTCGTTATTTGGTTATTTGAAGCTATTATTTGAGCAAGTTATTTAGCACTTTAGCTCTTTAAATCATGATTAATCTGGTACCATTAATTGTGATTATCTAAGGTGTTGTTTTTGCAATGAAAATTGGGATTTAACACTGGTTCAAGAAGTGCTAAACATAGGGAGTACACTCACGAGAGTAGAGGTGCACCTAATTTCATGTAATTTCATTGAAGAAATGAAATTGTAACTAATTTCATAACCATGAGAATAGGTATGGATTAGTTATAAGTATAGTTGATTCACTACGAAAGTAGTTTCATATGCATAAGGAAATTACACAATAACTAGCCTAGATAGTAGTACTCAATGATCCAAAAATGGCACTTGCATGAGTAGTTAGGGATACCATAACCTAAGGAGTTTTCATTAGTTATTTTGCATAAGTTCAGTAGGTTTCATTTCTTACAATTCATTGATAGTCTAAATAATAGAGAAGCTTTAGTAGTGCTCGTAATTGCAATCTTCCTTGTGGGATCGACCCTTAGTACCCTATACTCGCTCACGATTCGTATACTTACGATAAATCGCGTGTGGAGTATTTAGAAGTTTATAAATGTAAAACTTGATTAGGATGAGTTTAATGTTATATGTATACCCTACGCCCGTCATGCACGATAATAAATCAGCTAATAGGCTAATTTTATCAACTGTTATACTTAATAGAGTATTCTCCACCTAGTGTTGAAATTTGCATCAGCTAGTAGTTTATAGTATGTTACAAGAAATGGCATGTTGCAGGATGATCTTGGTATGATCCATTTGCTTAATAGCTTTCCCAATTAACATAAGTTGTTGGAGAATGGCAACATGTTCGATATTGTACGTGCGATTAAGTTTTCAATCAAAAGGGCACTTCTTATGCATGATATCCAATATAGATTAGTATTTTGAAATTTAGACTGGACAATGACTCAGACGAGGTTAGGTTCAAGTATCAAAGGTTCAATTGATCAAATCACTACAAAAAATCAGATAATGTCAGCACACTTGATACAAATTTGATAAGAGGCAAAAAAAATGAGAAGAAATTGAGTGAGTGTGGTATTTAATAATTTGTCTTTAGGATTATGGAAAACCTATTCTTTTTTCTTTTAATTTTTTTCAATTTAATATACAAAAACAAAAAAATTGCTGGTTCAACAGTTCAATCCAATTCATACAGTTCGTACCGATTTTTAAGTCTAACCAATCCAAAGTATCAACCGGACCGAAGCTATGAACAGTTCATGGTCCGACCGATCGAATCGACCAATCCGGTCCGATTTTCAAAACAATGCGTTTTGGTGCAAGATCTATGATTAAATTTTGTTTAAGAAACTAATGTGAGGTTGGTTTTGATGGAATCGAGGCTGGCTGACTGAAGAGGAAGAAGTGGGCGTGAAAGAAATGGGTTTGCAAGGGATGAAATCTCGGTAGGGTAAAGGAAATTTGTTTTTTGAAACAAAAAAGCAGCAAGAAGGAAAAATGAAAAAAGCCAATTCTTAACTGTTTTACTAAATCATACTTTAACCAGATTTTTTATCGGGTTTGACCGAATTAATTTTAAGCAACTTTTAAGGAGGACTTAGACCGAATACTTATTCGGTTCTCGGTTCAACTTGTCAAACTAACTAATTTAATCCGAGTTTAAAAATATAGTTTGGATCTGTATGTGACATTTCAATTCCATATGTAATTCCTCTTACGGAATTTCTTTAAGTGCTGTCACATGTCAACAGTGTGTATGTTTCAATTATGGTATCAGGAAAATAATTGGTGGGTATTACAAAAAATAAGATCGGTTCTTTTAGGTAAATGCTGAATTCGGACTTGAAGAGCACTATCCTTTCGTAATCTCCCTTAATATCTTTTCTTTCTAGAAATTTTCAGTGATTAGTTGTTTTAAGATTGCCATTTACTTGGAGAAGAAATGAGTTAGATGGTTCGAAAAGAGGAAATATAAGTGAAAAATCTCAGATTCGAGACCTCCCACTGCTTACACTTAAAGAAAAAAAAAAGAAGATTGCCGTTTGCTTTTTATCTATATGGAAGTCATAGAGAAGGTCCCTCTTGTGGTTAGATCTGCCAATAGGTATTGCATCAATGTCTTCGATTATATCTAAAGGTTCATTTGTTAAAGTAGCTAAGTGATAGGTAGCAATTTGTCATGCCCAAATAAGGACATAACAACCATCAGACACCCTCGCCAATACTATTCAAGTGTGTAAGGCTAACCGTTTATCAACACAACCAAATCATCCCGTAAAACTTGGTATAGAGCATCTTACAAACTAGCATAAATGTCCAATAGCTGAAAAAAAGTTTATTCACCAAATTATATGTAAAAGTGTGTCTAGAAAATTATCCAACTTCTAAAGGAAATATCAATTCCCGAATGTTTCGACCAAATAATTCAAGTTTGTCTAATAATCAAATAAAAAGATATTGTTTCCTTTAACAAAAGGAAATACATTTATTCAACCACTATCACTATGAATAAATGAAAAACAAAGAACAAAAATGTTTCTACGTTGCTCCACTCTACTCCAATGGATGTGAAAGCGTGGGGTGAGTTCACAGTTTAGCAAGCAACCAAATTCCTAACCAATTGGATCAATTAGTATACACATAATATAGACTAAGAGAGTGTATAGAATAAAGTTTGACAACTCAATAAACAAGTACAACATTAATCAACTAAGGGCACAATAAAAGTCCCATTAATAATTTACTCAACAACAACTACTGGCAACCCGGCTCATGAGTCAAGTTTAGCCCTCTTGACTGGGGTCATAGGCTAGACTTCACTCGTCCAACCTGGGTCACGGCTGCACATTTAACCCCAATATAGCTTGGTTGCCATAGCCAATTTTGAAAAAGTCTAATTCAACTTAATCAACATATGCCGCTCAACAATCACCAATTTATCAACCAAACCACAGAATGTAGGTTACAGCAAAATCATGAGACTTAACACCTCCAAACAAGTCACACAATTAACAATTACATACATGACATGAACAATCAAAGTTCCCAATAACAGCTTTAGTCGAAATGAATTTATACATTTAAGAAAACACTGGTTAGGAACAGGCCACTCACCTCAAATTCTTTGCACTAGAAAAACCATGAAGGCAACACAATGAAAAGAAGAGGAAGACGTTAGGTAATTTAATTATTGTCGCAAACCACCACCATTACTGCTTAGAAGTACTGACCACCCTACTGGTTGCCTTTCACCTTCACTTTCATCATGATACTGCTCAATCCTAGCTTACCTAAGAGGATGACTAATCACCCCCAATCATGTTAGCACACATGCAATGCAATTTCGCTTCTTCCAGCTTTAACAATGGTACACATTTGGTAGAAATTTCCAAAGAGAACTATTGACTAATAAATTAATACCACCCAACCTAACTAAGCACGTGAAGACCACAATCCATCCTCAGAATAACCCATGAATTCGTATACAGTAACCTATTTGCCTAAATTTCTTTATGATCAATTGAATGACAATTTAATCGACAAGGGGTGTTAGGTTACTCAAGCAATGTTGCATTAAATTATTGCGACTGTGGATGCCTAACATATGAATGAGACTCGCTAATAAATTTGTACCCAAATATTGTTCACTTCATGGCATAAAACATTAAAGCTATTATAGTAATATGATTCATCAGGAACTCGAGACTCACTGCAGTGAAAGTACAAACGCTTTCTTGAAAAATTTATCGGTGGAACTTATTGCTTTCTTCTTGATAGTCTGCTCTTTCGCCAAATCCTGTCCTTCTTCGTCATTTTGAACTGAAAGAATTAGGCGTGCTTTTGTCTTTTTTATTCAAGAGAGAGAGAAGGTGAAAAACGCAGGTTTATTCTTCTCTTATGATTAGGGCTTGATCAAAATTATCATATAATCCTCACCCTACTACCAAAAATTATCCTTAAGTCCCTCGGGTAAAATTTTCTTCATTTAATTGCTTGACCTGCACTTATCTAATTTATAAATAAGAACCTAGCATTTATCTAATTTTTTTCGTTACATCGGGTAAAAATTGTATGTGCGCGCAAGCGCGTGTATTTTTTCAAGTCTTACACAATTGCTCATAGCGTTGCTGTTGAAGTTTTTTTTTGTGGTAACCCGACATAATGTTTTCTGCAATGAAGGTAGATACTACATCCTTTCATTTTTTAATTTCACTTTATAAGAACCTTAAATAGACACATACATATCTTATGTATAAGCATGTGCGCGCATGCATTCCCACATGCACATACACGCACGGCCTTGTAGTCCGATTTGCTTTCTAACAATATCATTATTTGTTATAGAGGACTGATTTTGACAATTCAATAGATATGGTATTAGGCACTTGAGATATGTTCTTTTCTCATACACACCATTGCAGTACGATTTGTTTTCTAATAATAGCATTTGTTACAGAGGACTGATTTTGACAATTCACTAAATATAGTGTTAGGCACTTGACTTATGTTCTCTTCTAATTAACTCGATAAACATACTAATAGGCTACATTTTTTTTTAACCCTCCCAACCCCCCACTCCCCAATTGTCCTTCCTACCTTCACGTGGCAAGCATAGAATTTGAACCATGAAACTTGCAGCGGTAAAGACTCTTAAGAGTTTTTTTTGGCCACTGAACTAAATAGACTACATTCAATAGCACTGGTTATATATGTGTTCAATTCCGTCTCTCTCCTTTTTTTCGGTGGAAGCCTTGCTTAGCTATTGAAGGCTTATATGTTTTTCCATTGTACATTCTTAGTATCAAAGTCACCAAAATTAGAAGGTTCATGTTGTCACTGCACTCGTGGTTTGGAATACATACAAATATTATAAAGTGAGCTTTCTTCTTGGTTTTTAGTAATTTGTTTACTTATTTTATTGTAGTTCTTAAGGAGTTTTAATTAACCTAAATTGAGCGCAATGGTATCTGGTTCTGTCGTTAATGTTTTGTTTCTATTGATTAAATGAGTAAACATAGAAAATCGTTTGTTCAATTAAACATGTAATTGAGTTTGCGTCCTGCTTAGAGATTAAAATTGGATCTGCACTAAAAGTTTATATTGAAATTATAGCTCGCACTATTTGTATTGAGGTATATGCGACATTCAACAAAATTCAGTAACACTATTGTTCAAGGTGTTCTTTCACATATATGAGCATTAATAAAAGGAGGTGAGGCGCAAACGCAGTAAAATCTTCCATATGTTATACATAATTTATCATGTGAATGCATATATTAGCATTTATTTTTTTCTGCATTTAGATATTTTTCCAAATTAAATTTATCTTACCAAAAAACTAACATTTGAAACTATCTCAACAAGTGTTTGTTAGAAGATAAGATTAAGATCTTCAACCCTGACTTACAAATCATGAATAAAGAGAATTAAGACATGCCATTGAATATGTATCTACTTGGAGTTGTATAGTTTAAATCTTGATCTTCCCCCTGCTACTCTCTCTTATGTTTGCTCTAGTGATGGGATAATTCTCACAAACTAAAATTGAGTGGAGAGAGGGACCAAGAGCCTATTTATAAATGCACAAGTGACCCATCCCCTTATTGATTATTAATGACACTCATTAATTTTTCCTACTTGATAAGATAAATCTTATCATTAATCACTTGTTTCAAGGATGTATACACACAGTCATAAATATATATACATTCATTTATGTGAAGTTTCATAAATATATGGATAAATTTATTTAGCACTTAAGTTAGATTCATGACTTTGGTCATTGAATCTTGTGACATAATAATTCGGTACATGACTTTGGTCATGATACCTTGATCCTATCAATACAAGTATTTGTTCTTTCACATATGTGGGACTTTATTATTTATACATTTATGTTGTCATGTAGGGCACAATAAGTAATTAATCTAACATTCTCCCATTTGGACAAATGATCACATAAATGCTATAAAGACAAGCGAATGGTGGCCACCACAAAAAAAAAAATTATTCTACATAATTATTGTAATGGATCATGGCAGTCACGTATAAATATTACAATACAATTCCTTCCATGTATCACAATTTCAATAACTGTATGTAGATAAATTCAATGAGGAAGAAATGGAGGATTAAACATTCAAAGTCCATTGATGGTCCAAATTATTCCTGTTTAATTTACCATATTATACACAAAACCTTTTCTTATACAAAAGTAAGTGCTACAATTACGTGTCCAAATTACACAAATTGAGTAAGACCCATGGAATTAGTATATCCCTTAAACTTATTTGGTGTCAATGCTTTCGTTAAAGGGTCTGCAAGCATCATATCTGTCAAGATATGCTCAATGGACACCTTTTGTAGCTAAATTCTTTCACGAACAACATGATACTTCAATTCAATGTGCTTGGACTTATTGGAGCACTTGTTAGTCTTTTAAAAGAAAATAGTAGCCGAATTGTCACAGTAAAGCATTATGGGTTGAGATATAAAATCTAGAGGTGGATTTCATACTGTCAAGGCAACCCATGAAATATGAATCTGATTATCTCATAACTTCTAGATGATCTCTGTGCCTATAGGTGAGCATCAGATCCTCAATACATTGAAGATATTGTATCGCCTTTTTAGCGGCCTTCCAATGATCTATACTTGGATTACTTTGATATCTACCATGCATTCCAACTGTAAAACTAATATTGGGCCGCATGCAAGTTTGGGCATACATTAGACTACCAATAGCAGAAGCATATGGAATATGGGACATTTGTGGTCTCTTAATATCATTATGAGGACATTGACTTTGACTAAGTTTATCACCTTTAATGATTGGAGACGGAGTTGTTGAACGATTTTGCATGTGAAACCTTTTAAGAACTTTATTTATATAAGTCCATTGAGTTGAACCAAGAATTCTCTTAGACCTATCTCTATGGATGTTGATATCAAGTACAGAGGATGCATTATTTATATCCTTCATTTTAAAGTTCTTAGAAAGAAATTCTTTAGTTTCTTGCAATAAATTTAAAATATTAGTAGCCAGCAAAATATTATCAATATACAAGATAAAAAATATGAACTTACTCCCACTGACCTTCAAATATATACATTCATCAAGTTTGTTTTATTAAAATCCGAAGGACGTGATTGTATCATGAAACTTAAAATACCATTGCCAAGAGGCTTGCTTAAATCCATATATAGATCTTTTAAATTTGCAAACTAACTGTTCTCTTCCTTGCTTCTCAAAATCCTTCGGTTGTTTCATGTATATTTTCTCATCCAGATTCCTATTTAAAAAAATTTGTTTTACATCCATTTGTTGTAACTTCAAATCAAAATGAGCTACTAAGGCCATAATGACTCAAAATGAGTCTTTCTTGGATACAGGAGAGAAAATCTCATTATAATCAATACCTTCTCTTTAAGCGAATCCTTTGGCTACAACTCTGGCCATATATCAGTTAATATTACCCTTAGAGTCTCGTTTAGTTTTAAATACCTATTTACATTAAATAGGTACAAATCCTTTATGTAATTTGACCAATTCTCAGACATCGTTAGCTTTCATAGATGCCATTTCATCTTTCATAGCATCCAACAATTTATTAGATTCACTACTATTTATGGTTTGAAAAAACGTTTTCGGATCTTCATCAATGCCAATATCGCTAAATTCTTGTAGGTACACTAAATAATCATCCAAAATTACACTTTTCTTTTGTCTTTTTGACCTTCGTAAAGTGTTTGAATGATTATTAGTGCTTTCAATAGTGGGATCTGAGATGCCACGATTTGACTCATTATGTGGCAGATTAAGTTCTTTTTCACTCTTTTCTATTTCTATAATGAGTGAATTATTGGATTCCTTTATCTTAGGAATCAATTTCACTTCCCTTACATCATGACTCCCACTAGAAATTTCACTTTCAAAAAACTTAGCAGTATTTGTTTCCATTATTCTATTATGATGATTAGCACAATAATATCGATATCCTTTGGACCTTTCAGGATAACCGATGAAAAAATAACTAACAGTTCTTGAATTCAACTTCTTTTCATGTGAATTGTAAAACCTTATTTCAGTAGGACAGCCTGGCTTTGTGAGGAGTGGTCTTCCTTCCATGGATTTCATTTTATTTTTTTTAATAAAGTTTCTTCTAAATTTTTTTTACTGAGAGTTCTTTGTTTCTCCTATAAATTTTTAGTGAGAATTTTTGTGTTGTTTTCTTCTTTTTATATTTTATTTTGTTGTTAGATCTAATTTTATTTTAGATCTAGTTGTCAATTTTGATATCATTTTAGATGTTGGATCTATCTTGATAGATCTCATCATCATTATTGAAATCTAAAGTCATTGGTTAGCAAATCTGATGATTGCAACATGGATAAAAGTGAGTTGTAGCGATTTATCTTGTCAGAAGAAATTTTTAAAATTTTTTATATTTTTCAAATATGTTCATAATTTTTCAGATCTATTGTATATGTTAAATTATAAATATGTTCTGCTATATATTTAATCTACAATGATATAAATCACACATCGTGTTGGATGATCTCCAACATCTATTGATGAATTTTTTTTAAAAAAAAATTTCCGCAATTGTAGCACAAATTAATGAAAACGTCTTTCATAAACCAAAGTTGGGTGCCGAGCACTTTTTAGCACCTAATATATTTTCGTAGGGAATATGGATGTGACTTCCAATTAACCAATCTTAAAAATCTTAATAAACCAACAGTAATTCTAAACCAAATAATTCCAAGTTCAATAGACTGATACCTACCCAAAAAAATTGGCAGGTGTATGGGGTGACAAAATGAGTAGGTTGTGAGAGATGTTTATTCATAAAATGCAAAATATGCACTCAAATTGTATGTTAAATTATAGAACTTCATTTTTTGTTCAATGAGAGACTCCAAACCTCACAAGAATGAGAAAAGAGAAGGATTTGAGAGACGAACTATGGATTTCGCAGTCATTCAACTAATGTGGCTTTAATTCTTGGTGGGATGGGAGGTCAAGAATTCAAACCTTGAACCTTGCCTCCCATCATTGTGCCACCATATGTGGTTTCTTCAAAAATTTATATAAGTACGTGATGCATCGGTCTGGTCCAGTGATGATTCAGTTTCCGTCGATTTTTCTAATTGGATCAGTTAAGCCTCCCCCTTCCCCCCAAAAATAGGCTAGAACAGGAGTAGAAGTAGAAGTAAAGTAGATATTGTTATTTGACCCAAAAAAAAAACTAATGTCCTTACTAATTAATGTTCCTTACTAAGTAAGTTGAGTCTTGACTTCAATTATAGAACTTCACATGTCCAGTAATATGTCAATATTGGTTAGAGGGGGTTATTGCCTTCTTGGCTTTAACATTCGGCACAAAAGATATCAAACAGATCAACTGAGTTAAAAAGGCCGTCCCTTGGGCTTGGGTGACCAGAACTATTCTGTTTCTTTAATGGGTCAGTCGGCCGCATTGAACCCAATGTTGTGGTAAACTTGTCAGGAGGCGTATATGTAACCGACAATTCGCATTAAAGTATTCCCCTACTTTTGATCTTTGTGGGGATTTAGAATTAGGATGAACTTCCCAGTGAGAAGGGTTTCTCAGCAATTGCTAGAGGCGATCACTTAAAACAATACATAGCGAAAATCTCCCAGTTTTTATACATCAAGTACATAAATATAATTAAATGGATATTTTATTCAAAAATTTTCAAATATTTTACCTGTTAATTTGCAACATGTTATTTCTAGTGCATGTTTATCCTAACATTAATGTTGATTTCTATAATACAAATCAAACCATGCTTGACAATTTCCAGTAATTTCATTCATGAAATTGGGTTTTTTTTATAAAAAAAATGGATATTTTGTTAACAAGCTAAGATTTTGATATGGTGATAAAGATTCTTGCATATTTGGAAGGAAATGCTAGGTTTTGGCTTTAGCAAAAAGCATTTAATTGGGACAAAAAATTAAGATCCACAGGGTCGTCAAAACTAAGCCAAGCTTGTAGGTAGCCAAACTGAGGGCTAAAGGGATTTGATAGGACTGTTAATGAGGTCGGGCGAATTCGAGTTCGACCCGCTCGGTCTGAATAAAAGTTCACTAAGTTTAAGTTTTAATTGGGTCAGATAGAGTTTGTGAGTTGAATTTGGGCCATACTAGACTTAGCCCCGATTAAAACTTGGCCCATATTGAGTGTAATTATATATGTAAAAAATATATAATAATATCTATAATTTACAATTATTTATACTACATATAAAGGCAGAGGAGGGGGTTTAGGGTAAACAAAAATCTGTCACTTTATATACTTCTTAAACCACCCTTGATAATGATGGAACTTTTGGTATAAATAAAAGTCTACTTATCTTTGATAACTACCTATTACTAGTATGATTTTTTACCAAGTAATATGTATTTTCTTCACATTCAATTTTTCAATTTATTTAGTAAATCTTAATTTTAATTAGCAACTACCAATTATGGTAATGAATAACTACCAAATAACCACTTTTTATAACTCTTTTTTGGTTAATATTTTACATATGTATTTTCAAAATATAAAACCAAATTTCTTGAAAATGATTTCAATGAATATATTCAAAATGTTTCACAAATATTTTTTCTATAGTTGCACATACATTAGTGTGTACCTTGAATACTAGTACATATTATGACATAAAATGTTGATAATTGATATGTAAATTTGTATTAATTCATAAATATAAAAAATAAATTATATATATGATTATGAGTGTGGGTCAAACCCGATTTGATCGTGAAACTCATATAATAGTGTGATTTAAGATTAAATCTAGGGATGGCAATGGGGCGGGTGACCGGCAGGCACCTGCCCCGCGGGGGACTATTGGGGCGGGGGATGGGGTGGGGGATGGGGCGGGGGCGGGGGGGAATGTTTTCCCCCCGTTTCTAAACAGGGCGGGGGACGGGGGTATATTCCCCCGCCCCAACCCCCGCCCCGCCACCCGCTTAAAATAAAAAAAAATATATATATATATATACATAATTATACATATAATGATATTATCAATTATACTACTAATTATACATGTTTTTTAATAAAAATTATTAATTATTTATACTAAATTTATTAATACATTTATATTAAATTCCTAACTATACTTAATACAATAACATTTTTTTCCAAAAAAACACAATAACAATTTAGTGATTGTATTTGTATCAAAAGTGAAAACTTGATTATTTTAGTTATACTTTTTTATCACATTAGATTGTATTCAAATAACTTTTGTTTAATTATTTTTATGAGTTTCAATTGTAAAGTTACAATGAATATTAATTTGATGATATGTTGATATTTTAGTACTTGATTATTTGTTCAAATTTAATTATAATAAATTATATAATAAATTTTTTTTAATCCCGCGGGGGAAGCGGGGCGGGGCGGGCGAAGCGGGAGGCGGGGGACGGGGCGGGGGTGGGGGGGGTTAAAATGCAACGGGGCGGGGGTTGGGGGAGGTGTCCCCCGCCCCACCCCCGCCCCATTGCCATCCCTAATTAAACCTTTTAATATGAGCCCAAAGACTGAAAGTCTGAAACCCAAAAGTCTATGTAATTTGTGAGTCGAGTTTGACCTTGCTAAAATCCAACTCATAAAAACCCGATTGAAGTATCTGAAGAGTTGATGACTGATGCTGTGAATGTGGGCAGAGGGTTCTTTTCTCTGTCTGTTGAGGAGAAAGCAAAGTTCGTTGATCAAGATGCACAAAATGGATGCATGGTTTACACAGGCTCTGGAAGTTATAGAAATGGATGCATGGTTTACACCAGCACGATACCAGTATCTAATGAATTCTGATCTCCTATTGATCCAGCGAATTTTAGGCAGATTATCTTGATATATCATGATACCATATTGTTCTACTCCAGTATCAATTGAAGGAACCTGCATTTCAGATTCTTCTGTCTTTTCAAAAGAAAAAAAATCTGATTTTCTAGCAAACAATTAC
The DNA here is from genome assembly GCA_023065735.1 of Coffea humblotiana. Taxonomy (NCBI): domain Eukaryota; kingdom Viridiplantae; phylum Streptophyta; class Magnoliopsida; order Gentianales; family Rubiaceae; genus Coffea; species Coffea humblotiana. The sequence goes on from CM041208.1 coordinate 17,226,459, forward strand.
CTTTTCTTTGGATGGATTTCATACATTGATCGTAGCATGCAGATTAATGTATATAGAGGAACATGTGTACTGACTAAGATGTGGGCTTTATTTTTTATTTTTTATTTTTTGTGGTGAATAGAAAGATCATCTCCTGGCTTCTTTTATTTACTGTTATCTGCAGACCATGAACTAATATTCCTTTACTCATTATTTCTAGACAAAATAAATACCATTTCAATTTGCAGAGAGATCATAAGATCATATACAACAGAAAGTTGGGTATCAGAGTAATGCCAAGATCACATTGGCCTGACAATCAACATGGACAGCAAGCAAGGGAAGAACTAAGCTGCGTACAGAAGGCTCAGCAGGAATGGTTGGAGTTCAAGGAAGCTGAGGAAGTAAATGACAGAAAATGCATTGCTGAAACAACTCAACCTCATCAGAACAGGAACTGGTACCCCCCTGAACAAGGGATAATTAGAGTCAACAATGATGCTGCTATAGCCTTGCAAATGAACAAAACAGGAAGAGGAATGGTAGCAAGAAACTCCAAAGGGGAATTGGTGAAGGCCTGCGCACTGCAACAGTGAAAAAGGGGTGAGCCCCTCATTGAAGAAGCTCTAGCAATAAGGGAAGCATTACTGATAGGACAGGAAGCTGGATGGAGAAGAATTGAAGTTCAGTCCGACCGCAAAGGGCTAATAGAGAAAATCACATCAGGTAACAGCAAGGACAGAAACATTGAGACGATACTGGAGTTGAGAGAGCTGTTTGATCAATGCAATTTCTCTTTTGTTCATAGATCAGGAAATGATGTTTGTCATAGACTAGCTAAATTTGCAACTAAGCTAGTTAATGATGTAAAATGGGACACTAGCTTCCCCGTGTGGATCAAAGATCTTGCACAAAAAGACTATAGGACAGTTGTTCCTTTGTGTAACTAAAACTTGTATTATCAAGTTTAAAGATATAATACAATGCCATTTTGACAAAAAAAAAAGAGTATTGCAAATTATTTCTGGGGGACTAAGACTGACTAAGGAAGATCCTGACAACTATGATATATTGCTAATGGATCACAACTACCTTGAATGTCCAGACCCGACTTCAGCCTTGGTAATTGCTGGACACGATGACGGTAACCTCATAACCATACTTCAACAGGATATTTATGGACTGCAAGTATTCAAGGATGGACATTGGCTTGGTGTGGAGCTTCTTCCAAATGAATTTGTCATCAACATATGTTTTTTCTCTAGAGGTACACATAAATTACCTGACTGGAAAAGCAAAACCTTGCACGTAGTTGTATGGTCGAACCTCCTTGGATTTATCTGAAATGAGAAGCTCGTGGAAGGCGGGGCTATCTCCCTCTGAATACACTCTGATGCTTGAGTTAGGAAAGTTCCAACAAAAAAAGGTAGTTTAAAGATAGATGTTCTAAAATAATAGTTACTTGTTTCCTTGGACAGTTCCCAGTTTTTATTTACCTTTGCACAATTTGCTATATAATCACCACTTCATGTCATGTGGAGAACTTGAGATCGAGATCTCATAATGATGTGTCAAGTTGAGATCTGCTCAACATTTTTTATAGTGTGTTAATGACTCATCAGCCTTTTAAGTGACTTGTTATCTTATTATTACGAATATTACGACACTTGTCAAGACACGAGTCACCTTTGCATGATCTCCACGTATTCCATTTTTTATTTTTCCTTTTCAATGACCTATTTCTCCAACTAATTATGGCCACAACTCGCACTCACTCTAGAGAATTAATTTTTTGAAATGCATAAATCCAAGCTCAAGAATAATTATTCGGCTTGAAAAAGAAGATTTAAGAAAAAAAAAAAAAGAATTATTGGACCAGTAAAGACATTGGAAGATGGAACACATAAAATTCTTATTTGTCAGATGGGACAATTGTGAAATTAATATCTGAGAAATTATAATGATTTGGATCACGATTGCATGTAATTACAATGGAAAGCTGAGAAGTGCAGTGCATCGAATGGTTACAAATTGAAACCTGTTCTAGGACATCACTGGCTAACTCTGAACTTTGCTTCTCATGGTATAATTGAACCTGCAAAATGACTTGTTAGTTCAAGCAGCCACCCATTGTTTAGCGGGTTCCATTGTAAAGAGTATTTTGAGGTTCTTTCGAGCAACAACTCTGACACTGAAGCAACGGCTGAATACTTCATAATCAGAAGCCAAGCCATCAAATAGTGTTGTTTTATGAGTTCTATAATATTCTGCTTTTTGCGGTACTTCTTTTTGTTTTTTAACTAATTGTCAATCATATCTGACCGAAGAGTTTGACTACCTATTTTATTAATAAAAAAAATGAACCACAAAAAGAAGAGGAGAACATAAAGCCTTACCTCCTCGCTGAGAAAATTAAAAAATACATGACCTACATTATCTCTTAGACTTGCTGGATTGATCAATACATGCATGCCTAAGAATATTGATCATGTTCTCTTATCCTTCCTTTTTTTTCCTTTTTTTTTTTCCATTTGCATTTACATTGAAACCTAATTTTGTTCTCGTCTTAAGAAGACAAGATGGACTTTGAAATACTAATTGCTGATTTACAAATCTAAATGCCTCCTACATAATCTAAACAATTAAAGGAATTTACTAATTGCTGATTTGCAAATCTAAATGCCTTCTACATAATCTAAACAATTAAAGGAATTTAAGAAAATTCAAATTTTTTCGTCAAATCTCTTAATTCAAACGCAACCTAAAGATATTCAAGCAATTGGTTTTCTTCTCTTAACGAGTTACCCAATTCTATTTTTTGGTCAACGTTCTCGTGTTCATATTTATTCTTTTTTAGATGACTTAAAAGAAGAAAGATGAAATAGAGCACCAAAATACGTCCTTCTATTCAAAGCTGAATGATTGATTCTGGATATTCAACTAAGTAGCTGGCAATCCCAAATTGCGTATGGATTTTTGTTGCTGATGTTAAGATCCAAAAGTTAAAACTGCACCAAAAAAAACCTATTACAAATACTAGGGTCTAGAAGTGAAAGAAAGAAAAACAATAAAAAAAACATGCATTTCCATTCCCATCCACAAAAAAAAATTAAAAAGAAAAAAAAAACAACTGTTGTCGCAACGAATACCATATAGTGAAACCCCTTGATTTTTCTAAGTCCTGGTTTCTTTCATCTTGCCTTCAGGTTTCACTGAAATATGAATTAACGATAATTAAATCTTGATAGGCGGCTGAAATTTGGATGGACATCACAATGGGACGGACAAACAAATATGAAATAGAAATAGGGGTTAGTTATAAAATCTACCCTCCAAAAATACCTTTTTCTTAATTTTTCCCTTGAGTATTAAAACGACAAATCTCCCCTTTGCATTATTCGATTTTTTCCAATTAGGTACAATCAGCATACAGATCCAATTTCTCTTTAATTTGTTGCATGTAAGATGCATGTGCTACTGTCGAATGACTCAAATCATTTCCAAAGAAGTCAAACTTGACTGCACTTATATGCATATAACTCTTCTGCATTTTACCCAAAAAAAGATAAATAAAAAAAACTAAATAGATAATGATTCTTTCATATCCTCCACCTATATTAACCAAAAAAAAAAGGCTAAAAGATCAAGGGTTCAGTCTACATATGGAAAAGGTTAAAAAGTTGTTTTGTGTATAATCTTGTATTTCTTTTTCATTTTTTTTTTCAATCAATCGTATATGCAATAGTTCACTGTCAAATTCAGAGTTTAACTATTGAATTTCCTAGTTGGAGATAAGAACGATATGGGGAGGGATGGGAGGTAAAACAAAAATACAGTCATAGTACATATATTAATAGCAAATGCGTCTCACGTATTGAGAAAGATTGGTCTCCATGTTGATGGTGCCTAATTGGGATAAACTGAATTGGATATGGGGAAAATTGATCCACTTCAATATTTATGGGGCAAAGTGAGGAGAAGGTACTTTTGGAGGCTAGTTTGGAATTTACTCTAAATTAACCATACAAACATAAAACACATGTCGACAATTTGAACTACAAATCTATATGATTTAGGCTATTAATTACACATAAGGATTTTTCTGCAAACCTTTGTTTTACTGAAAAAAGTTAAGCAACTACTACTTCTTCTTCTTCTTTTTTTTCATAAAGTGTGAAGTAGGCCATTAAACTTTTCAAAATTCTCATTTCACCAACTAAACTAATTTTCGTGTCAAACATCCGTCTGATCTCTAAAAAGTGCTTCATTTGATTGCTTTGTTAACTCTCAGTATTGCGATACACGAAAGTTAGCCCACGTGAGAAGCATGCCTGTCATAAATGTACACTTTTGGACGTTTCACATGAAATCCACCATTTTATTAGCTTATTAATGTTTTATTGTTTTATGTATATTAGTCATATCTTAGAGAGTGTAACACATCTCGAAACTAAAACCAATCATGAATTCCTCAACATTAAGATAATTAGTAAGAAAATTAATTGCAAAGATCGACTTTTCTTTCTGATTCTTTCAATTTGGTTGAAAGAAATTTCAAAATCAACAGCTAAATTTAAAAGAAAAGTCTCAAATCTTGATAGCCAAACTAAAATAAAAGCACCAAAAAAAAATAAAAATAAAAATAAAAGCACCAATATGTTGAAGGGTTTCGCTGCGTTCCAAGGAAAAATGGAAAAACCAACAAAGTTTAATGTACAAACAGAAAGGTTAGCCAACCCAAACTTGTATTCATAGGGAAACAAAATATCAAAAAACACAAAAGATACAGTTCAGGCATGAAGAGGACAACAACACACAACCTAGTTTATAATAAGCTTTACTTGTAATTAACAGGTTACTGGTTCGAGTTATCAAGAGGGTAAGTAATAATGCGGAATTAGGACCCAATGTTAGGGGGACAATTACTATGTTTAAGGTAAAATTTTTTGTTGAAAAACTTTAACAACCAATATGACAGTTGTGTGAAGTTTGTTAAAATTATATAGTGTTATATAACGATAACAACTAGATGACAATTTTTTTCGACGGCGACAACAAAATTTTTTACTTTATTTTTTATGTAGCAAAAGTTTTAAAAATCCCTTTTTTCCCCTAAATTTTCAACTAGTACTTAGTTTCATTTCAAACATGCCATCATTTATAAACTAAATGACAATTGTAGACTTCAATAACTTAGGGGGCCAAAGTAAAGGAATATAGGAAATTTTAGAAATTTTAGGAGTTATAAATATAGGACAAGATTGAAAATTTAAAATTTTTTCAGCCTAATTTTGAAAATTCTTCAAAGTTGAGAGGGGGCAACTGCCCACGCTCGCTTGAATGTGGCTCTGCCAATAGTAAGCGACGAAACATCCTTAATCATCTTTTCGAAAAAACTAGGAGGCAAGAACCGCGCGTTGCGCGGTAGGAATAAAATCGTGAATGCCCAGCTCAGTATCATGAGCTGGAACGTTGCATGAAGAGGCTGAACGTATAGTGTAAGAAAGGCGATATAAATAGAAAAGCAAGGAAAACAGAGTTAGCAGTAAAGGCGTAAAACAAGGGTAAAAAACTGATTAAAACACAGTCCTTAAATGTCAGAGAAATAAACAAAATGAACTTAAAATGGAAAGAACATGGGGCTAAATACTAAAATTATAGTGCCATGGATATGCTCTTTCATTCCCTTTCCGGTCGAAGATGATGATGGAAAAACAGGATTTGGATTGGGGCATGAAGAGAAGAACTTCGCCATCTCGAAGTTCATGGTCTGCAACGAACCTGCTCCAGTTCTGATCAAGTTTGGCCGCGGTCATTCCAAGACTATATGTTCGGTGTCCACTAGTGAGATTGATTGTTGGAGTTTTGGCTTCATGTAATCTCGGGGTTATATATTGTGGAAGGGTCTGTGAATAACCAAGTATAAGATATGACTAACGGGGGGGGGGGGGGGGGGGAACAAATAAAAGAAAGGTGTATGCTCACCAACGTGTATCTATGGCACCTAGTATAAAATTGGTAGAAAGTAGTAGATGCGGCGAGATTATGGCCGAAGAATGGATGTATGGACGATGTAATACGGTTCGAGTTTTCTGCAACCGCAAGATCTGTATGAAAATCAATTGCCTTTAGTGAACATAAATATTATAAAGCAAAAAAAGGAGAAATAGTGCAGAAGAGAATAATTTCCTGGTTGATTTTTTTGATAATTTTGCACCATTGGTAAAGGCAGTGTCCATGGCATCAATGTGAGGATCTGTGTTGTGCCAAAAGCAAGGTAGTCGCAGGTTAAATCCCCTCCATGTCGCAGGAAAAGCAAGTCATATTCGTGAATCAGGTTGGCCGTGCAATAGGATTCCCAGCCTTGTTCAAAGCACCCATCAGTGATTGTTACACGCCAAACAGCGATTCCATGGTATAACTTCATAATTTGGCCGTTTTCGAAGGCAGCTGATCTAAAAATAGAACTGGGGATTTTCTGGGGGTGGGGGGGGTGGGGGAACGAAAATGTAGACGTTACGGAAAGTGGACAAGCTATAGCATCTTTTTTCCGTGTTCCTTTTTATTTTACAAGACAATATACGAAACCTGTTTCTGCAGATTCGAACACATCATAATGTAACACCATGGATTTCTTTTTGGAACCTCTTTCATCAAAGGCGCATGGCAATCTAAAAAAAATATAAAGAGCATAAGAACTATATTTCATCGTTACAAGCAAAAAATTGCAGGTATGCCATAAGAAAGCAAGGAACGCACCGTTTGCTACAAAAGCCTCAGAACTAATATCAATGATATTTTGCAACCACTGTTCAACTGAGGCAGGAGGCGAGGGTTCACCCATGTATTTTAGAACCATTGGATAGGTTTTAAAGAAACTTCTCTTGGGAGAGCATAATGCCTTTCCTTTATATGATTGGCTAACAGTTGCGGTGTGAACTTGAGAGCCGTCGAAGGTGCAAAGGTAGTATCGAATTTTGTTTTTGAGATGTACTGCTTTCCACTTCTTGAAAGGGTTTCTAGGTTTGGCCATTAGTAAGGTGGAATGGAAAGAGCAATGTGTACAGAAGAGTCAAGAGCAAGGAGAAATCTGGTATGTGGAAAATTATATGGAATGCGGTCAAGAAGCAAGGGTAGGCACTTTATAGACGTTAACGATTACCAGGGTGGAAAAGGTGCAGGGTTATAATCAATGAAGCTGGTGGGAAAAAGTGCAAGTTTATTGGCTAGCAAACGGTAGGTGTGCATTGCCTTAAAGAGGATTTATTGTTGAGAGCAACTGCAGAAACATTACATCTCTGGACGCAGATATACCAAATGCAATGCAATTGATTCTCAGAAAGTTGTGCCTTTAGCTCAGTGATCAAATAAGGAAAGCAAGCATAATGACATATGCTAGATAGATAAGCTGGAAAACAGGCCATACATAAAGCGGCTTAAATGTCTTCAATATGTTCCCAGTGACAGATAGCAGGAAGTGTAACGACAAAAGACCTTCTTATAAGGACAAATAGACCAAGCATTACTTGTTTCTTTCGCTACCTGCAAAAGGACATGATTCTGATATAGTATCTAATAAGAGCGTATGCCTAAATAGGCCTACATAGCAGCAAGAGCAATGACAAAAGACGTTCTGATGAGGACAAGCAGATCAAGCATTCCTTGGTTTTTTGCTGCTCGCGATATCACAAGCATCTGATATAGTAGTTTCGGCTTCTTCGCTGAGTTCCATTCTTTTTGCAAGGCAAACGTGTGCCGTTGAGGAACCACACGGCTTATCTGCATACGGAACAAACTTATCTTTAGACAAAACCCAACAAAGATGGAAAATAGGGAATAATGGAAGGGATAGGAGGTACCTGAAATGTTAATAGCAGAAGGTTGACTTTCCACTTCAGAAACATCTTGCTTCTTATCAAAGCAGAGCTGGCTCTTGGAAAAGGAACATGGTCTTTCTGTGCAACGAACCAATAGAAAAGAAATAAAAAAAATAATTGTGAATGAGTATTTTTAAAAGCATATGGCTAAGCATTTAGCAACAACCTAGAGTATCAGCTATAGGAAGCTGATTGGCCACATGAGAACCACTTAGGGGTTGTTCCTCAAGGAGTTCATGGTCTTTGTTGTCTTCAAAGTAATAAACAATTGTATATCGCTGATAAGTCCCATCATCTTTGGTGTTTCCAGGCTTAACTTGGGCAATGAATGTCTTGGCCTTCAATGTGTCATGAATTAGTTCGAGCGGGAGTTCTTCATTCTAAGAATAAATTCAGGAAAATGGATATGTAAGAAGTAACAACAAAGGGCTTCATAATATGGACTTTCTGTTTTACACAGTAGAGCATCAGTTCATCCAGTGTAATATAAACCTTGTTATAAAAATCCATTGCCGCAACAGCAGAAATTCCAAGCAATTGCTCAGCTAATTCACCAAATACAGAGGCCGTCATAACGCCGGTATCATCAGTGAGATCAACATCAAAGCGGCACCTGGTTCGAAGGATAAATGCCATGGGAAAATTTAGGAAATGCCTCAATAGTACAGATCAAGGTTTAGTAAACAAGAATATGTAGCTTACCGCGGAGTCGCAGGTTGCCTTTCATTACAGTGATTGCAGGTAAAAGTGTGCCCATAATTGGCTGATGTCTGACGATGACACTTAACAAAAGACATATACCAATATTTTTGGAATATGTTTTGGAAACAGAAACGAGCTTTAACCCAGGCGAGCTGTGAACATCAAAATAAAAACTAAAATGTATGTTTTTTTTTTCTGGTTTCTTAAAAAATTGCAGGTATTTGAATATGATGACCTTCTGAGTTGCTAGAACAGCCTGTATAGTAGAAATCTTGTGCTTTGACTGATGAAACATCCTGGGACTATGCATGTTATACGTTTTTTCCAGAACCAGCGTAGCAAACTGGCTCTCATTCCTCATTGCCCTTCGGTAGAAGATAAATGTAAGTACATAATTAGCAGATATAATATACAATCGATGAGTTTGAAATAGGCAGAAGGTGAAAAAAAATATTTCAAACTAACCAAGTTTTCAACTGGCTTGCATCTCCAACAAGCGGATCAATGAGAAGCACCGAATCGTTTCTAGTGAAGAGCGCAATTCCTGCCAGAAAGAGGAATACAAGGTACTAAAAAATAGAAAAAAACAAAGAAATATGCCAGCACGTATACAAATTGATAAGCAAATGAAGTAAGGATACCATTATAAGAGACAACTTTGAGCCTGCGGCAAATAAGAACTGGCCTCTTTCTTAGTAGCTGCATAAGAACCTTGCCTTCGGACTCAACAAACCTGTTCCAGAGAGAGAGAACAACTGGCTGCATTCTGTTTTTCAAATCATATGATCAGTTTTCTAATAAATCGCAACACATTATCCTGTATTCGTAAGCGATAAATTGAAGAGAAGGTTGTATTCTGCTTTCCAAACTATATGATCAGTTTTTGTAGTAAATTACAACACATCCGCCTGTATTATTAAGCGACATTTAGAAAAGAAGCTACCAATCGCAGGAAAACAGGTTTTTTAGAAACTCACTTTTCGTTAACGATTTCAAACCGCTGAATATATGAATCCTGCGATTGAATTCTGATTGGTTCAGCAGACTGTACGTCAATGACCACTCCGAGGACATCTAATATCGAGGATTTAAAAGAATCAGCTATTTGAAAGGAGCATTTGATGATTCTAACAAATGCAGCAGGTATGCAATTTAATGTTAGATTACCAACAGTTTCGCTCTTTGAATCAACAAAGATTGGGAAGTCTCTAAACGGGATGTAATCAAAATGAAAGGGCAAGACGGAGCCATTTTCATCATCATCCTCTTCAACAATAGTACGAGTGCAAATAACCCACTGGATGTTTATTCCATCAAATTGGTATTTCTTCTTTATCTCTCTTACCTTAGCATTGGAGATGCGATACTTTTTATACAGCTGTAACTTTGGGCCCATCTTCTCAATAGCATTGTTGAAAAGGATTCCTTGGACTCTAGAACCTTGTCAGAAATAAAAGACAATAGATCAGGTTAGCTTGGCCCCTTGGCATAGGTAGACTGAGAAAGAAAAGAATGCATGGCTAATGCAGCGATCGACTAAACAGACCTCTGAATCAGAAAGCACAAATTTCTGATATTTTGTTGGGCTGGTCTTGCCAGAACCAGGATGCATTTTTTCTTCGACAAAAACCTTGGCAGACCAATTCTGCATTTTTGGCCTGACATTAGCAATCTTCAAGAACTCAGACATCCTACAGTGAACAAACCAATCACTTATAAGTGCCAAATACATCACAAGTATCTGTTAGCATGCCTAAACAACAAAAGCTTAAAAGAAACAACGGGTAGACCACTAAGGAGACAAGTCAGGAAAGCTCACTAAGGGGAAAAAAATCATTGTTTAGCTAACTGCAAGACCTCACGATAAACGACATTTCTTGTTTTGGCACAAGTAACAGAATCACTATAACTCCATGGGACAACGAGAACCTTGACAGCTGCCGAAGTTTTTGCACGAGAAAGAGCAACGTATAGCTGTCCATGGGAAAACACAAGTTCACGTAAATAAATTCCCACGTAATCCAATGTTTGACCCTGTGACTTGTTAATAGTCATTGCAAAACAGAGTTTAATTGGAAACTGAGTCCTCTTGAAAGGGATTCCATTCTTTTCATTATCAGCTGACTGAAGCGGAATTCATGGGAGCAACACTTTTTTCCCTCAATGCTGTCCAACAGTGATTTCAGCACAAATTGTATTTTGCTTGAGTTCTCTACAGATAAGGCGAGTTCCATTGCAGAGGCCTTCAGCCGGATTCAGATTCCGAATCAAAATGACGGGACAATTTTTCTTTAGGACTAACTTATGAGGAGGGAGGCCTTTTGGATTCAAAGAATTAAGGAAGTCTTCGTAATCTCCTTGATCTCGCTCATTAAGCGTTCTATCAGTGCTTGTATACGTAAAAGGCTGACCTGAGAAGCGATTAATTACGAGCTGATTTACATCATCAATTGCACTATTCATTGTGGAGAGAATGCACCTATTTATCATTAGATAGGGGTCGAAGGAATAAATCCGCAAGTCGGAAAACACTGAGTCTAATAACCTGTGTGACCAAGGTTCCATGCAGAAAACATATTATTTCATGCAGTATAACCCATGATATGGTGTATTAACGCTCAAGTAACTACTATAGAATAGCACCGCACTATAATATATATATATATATATATAGAAGGTGCAGATCAGAACATAACCTGTCAAGAGATCTGTCCTTTTCATCATATGGTACTAATATGTCATTGTTCAGAGTTATTTTTCCATCGGCATCTTCTGGCTTAGTCCCATCTCCTACTCTAAGAAGAAAATATGAAAAGGGTTTGTCAAGAAGAGCTCGCATATTCTCTGTTAGAGAGACTTTCCGTAAACTGCTCCACAAATTCGAGTTAACAAAACTGGCCTGAACCTGAATATCCCTTGTTGCATTTTGAATAACCGGGAGAGTCTGACGAAAGTCACCGCCAAAAACCACGACCTTACCGCCAAACGGCTTATCACTATCCATGTTATCTTTAAGGAGCAGATCGAATGCTTCAATGGTATCTCGCTTCGCCATCGAAGCTTCATCCCATAGAATTAACTTAGCCATAACAATCAGTTTAGCGGTTGAGCTTTGCTTACTAATCTGGCAAATCCTAGCAGCTGATGCATCAAGAGGGATTTTAAAGCGCGAGTGTGCAGTTCTTCCTCCTGGAAGAATAGAGGCTGCTACACCGGACGATGCAACCGCTAATGCTATATGACTATGTGTCCACAGAGTAGCAAGCAAAGCATGATATAAAAAGGTTTTACCGGTTCCTCTGGGACCATCGACAAAGAAACTCTTGCCATCAGGTGTAAAGATCTCAGACATAATGGCACTATATACAGCTTGCTGACCAGTGTTCAGCCGAGAAACAGTCAGCAAATCGTCTTCTGTACAACGCACGTTTTGCTCACTTTCGATTTCCTTGGTCAAGCGTTCATGCTCAGCAAATAGAAGACTATCAGGAACAAGACAGTAAGCACTTATGTGTTTACCCATCTGCTCCAATGATCTATTTATGTCCTGTAGCACACACCTAATATAAGTAGAATCACAGCCGGTGATAGAGCCCGTTCTTTCTAAATCACTGGATAAGTCAGCTTTATATTTCTCCCATAAACTAATGGGATTGGAAGGAGTACAAAAAACAAGTAACATTGCAAACAAGGCTCTAAGTGAACAAGGCATGTGAAATGCAGTGGCTTCATCAAGAGTGTCTTCTATGTAGGTATCAGACTGGAGCAGGCCCATTCGAAAGGCAGCTTCTCGATATGAAGATGCAAGCTGTCTATCGACAGTGAGAAGATGGTCGAATGATTTTGAAGCACGAACATGAGATAAAAGCAATCTTAGAAAGTATCGTTCACCCTCATTGGGACGGACAGTAACCACTCGGCCGATCACCTTTCTACGCTTTCTTCGAGTCCATTTTTTCTTATCAGGATGCCAAACAAAGTACTCTGGAAACTCTCGATACAGGCATTGCAGTTTGCGCGCCTGTTTACTGCGCCTATTCATGGCAAAAAATTCAGTCAGCATCGTTTTAGTAAAATCCGTACTACCAACCAGATCTGACAGATTTGTATTCTTGTGGAAAGAAACCACTTGTTCTCCTGGAAGATGCAGTTGAAGTGTGTAAACGGAAGGCGTCATTTCATTCAACGGGAACCTATAAATGCGCCACATTGCTTCAGCAGCTGATACCCATCTAGCAGACTGAAATTCATGGATCTCATCTATATCTTCTGGATCATTCTCAGAATATATCTGAAAACTTACTCGATTATGCCTCTTGTAGACATATTTGTACAAGTACTTGACCAGTTTAACAGTGGAACAGATTTCGACATTTAAGTGACAATCTATAAGAGCAAGAAGGTATGGAGTGTAGGGGACAACCCACCTATTGTCCAAAGAATGGTTTCTTACTCTAACAGATCTACCATTTTTCCTTCGCCTATAATACGGGTAGCCATCTTCAGAGTGCGTAGTATGCTCAATATGCTCCTTTGGGTAATGATTTTTACACACTCCATTCCGCATACAAACATTTTCTTTATTCAGCGATCCACAAGGGCCGTGCATCATGTGTTTTATAACAAGGGAGTACAAGTAACTTTGTTCATTTGGGTCGGGCAGCTCAGCAGAAACATTCTGTCGTATGCCTCTGGTTTCAAAATCACCAGCATGTGGGCATGAGGAAGGCCTCTTTTCTGGTATTCAATTACATAAACAAAAGCTGCCACTTCACCAAACAGCTTCTTTTTAACTATCTCTGTTTTGAGCACCTCAAACTTTGCACGAAACACTCTAGCAACCAAATCTGGCCTATCCTGAGCCTCCTCACCATACTTCAAGTTATCATGTATCTCCTTCCACATTGTGTTACAGGTCATAATCAAGAAAAGGTCGGGCTTACCATATTTATGTACCAAAGACATAGCATCTAGGTACCTACGCCTCATATCCCTTGGACCACCAATGAAAGAAGCTGGTAGATATATCCTACGACCAACCTGGTTCCCATTTGTACAACCAACAGACATGCTATCAATGACTCCCTTAAGTATCTCGGACCTAATTTCGTTTTGTTTTTTTCTATGGAAATTAAGCCTTGACGTTTCGATCTTAACATAAACATCAACTGCGAATTGCTGTAACAAACGTCTTGCATGTAATAGCATCGACCTATCTCTCATCTGAAATTTATAACAGTAATACTCTCTGGCAGACACAGTGTTTCATTTTGTCTTCCCTTTCTCGGCAGCTGGGAAAAAAATAAAAGGTACAGGAAGCGCATTTAATAGGAGGATCAATGGTTAGGCAGGAGAAAGTATGTTTTAAATTTGTTTTTTTTTTTGCACGACAATACCTGTTTTTTCAAGATCAATCAATTTAGAAGGTCCTTCTATCAGGGAAACATCGTTCAACATATCATCTTCATCAAGTTTTCTTTTTTTTGGATGCGAAACAGCCTCTTTTGGAATACCATGATGCCAGCCAGATTCCCCACGAGGGAACAAGAGCGGATATTGCAAGGGGTCGTAACAAGCAAAATAATGTTGTATCCTATGACTGGAACTCGAATGGCTGCACACCTGAATGTGTACATTTTTCTCAAGGTCCTCGTCATCGCTCTCGGTCCAGATTGTAGCTACTTGAGAAGTAGATGGAAGATTATATACCTGCTGATCTAATCCTGGATCAGAATTGAGTATAATACGATGCCGCTCAAGGTGAGGAACTTCACGAAGACTCTTAAAGAACTTGGTATAAGGATTTCTCTGAAGAATGTGCATTAGAAACTTAAGAGTGTCCACTCCTAAACGGGGCGAGTCTTGAAGTCTCCTCGTCACTTCATCATCATAGTCATAGAATAGCAACTGAATACCAGTAGGAGAGGAGGCTGAAGGCACGAGGCTGTTAAGGAAGTGATAGACCTGACCTTGTACACGAAAGGTGTAAACCCCCTGGCTATTTTTTGTGAGGTTTCTATCATATTTTGCAGCAAAGGTAGTGAAAGCAAGATTGTTGTTAAATGTACGAATATTCTTACGAAATTCTGTACTTTCTTCGTCTGTTCCAATGAAAAAACGAATGAGATCATAAGGCATTGCATGTTGCACAATTGAAACGCCTCCGTTTGAACAACAAAAGCCTGGAGGTTCAAGGTAGAACCTCTTTGCACCACAATGGCGACAACAAGGTACATTAGGAAGGGTCAAGGGTTTAGATGAGATCTTTTCTAAATAGGACAGTCGCGTGGCGTTAGGCTTTAACCTCTTGGCAGACTGACCTTCATCTGCTAGTTGCGTACTAATCAAGGTACGTTTAGCAGGTCTGTCCAATGAAAAGCCAGGGGGGCAAGTGGTAGGAAAGGAGAGATTTCTTCAGACATCATAGTATCATGAGCTGACAAGGGTGAAAGGAAAACACAAAAATAATGGAAAAACGAAAAAATATAAGGAAATGGTGGTAAAACAGGGTTGAGTAGCAGGAGAATCAATGACTGAGATAGGAAAAAAAAAGGAGCTCCAATGTGGGTGGAATGGATGAGTGAATAGCTGATGGGGAAAAGACTATACCTGTATGAGGTAGAAACGAGGCCTGAGGTGAAGAAATAGGAGGAGGTGATTGCTGAGACGAAATAGAGATAGCAATAGATGATTGAATATCAGTAGAATTAAGCGGTTGGTCACTCAAACTTGATAACGCAGAACCGCTAGAATCCAGCCTAGTCCTAGAAGTAGAACTCCTACTGTCCTGTTTGGAACGCTTATGCTGATGTACAATCAAGGAAGGAGCATGAACAGAAGAGGTTTACGTTTTCTGTTCAGCATATTTTTCTCTCCTCCGACGCAACATTGCATCTTTTAAATGTTGCGGCATATCAGCATAACGCTTGCGTCGAGCTGCATTACAATCCATAAAGGAAGGAGGAGCGGAAAAAGGCCGATTGGTCCTTAAAAGGCAATCAGCAGGGGAAAAAAAAAGAAACACGAAAAAGAAATAGCTGAACTAAAAATATAGAAGAAAGATACAGGTTACTAAGAAACTCTATACACTAATTGCATGGTCGATATTATAATAGCAAAGAGGATAAAAACACAGGCATATTAAACGGAAAGGAGAAAAAAAAAACTAACATGCTATAAGCCAATCAGGCCAAAGGAAAACGAAAAGAAGGCTACTATATGCAAAAAGGGAAAAAATAGCAAAGAAAGCAAAACTGAACGAGGGATCTAGAAATAACAAGTAAATAACAAAGAAGCTATATGAAATCAATGCACTTAAAATACTAACGGCACGAAAAATGCAGACAGTGGGAAAAAAAACAAAGACAAATAAGCAAAGAAGCTAGAAATAACAAATAACTATAAGCTAGAAAGCAAGCGAGAGCCATACAAGGCAAACAAACAAGTCATAAAAAATAAAGAATAAAATCAATAAAAGGGCTGCAAACTCCTAGCATTGATAGGAACGAAAACGAGATTCAATAGTGTGGGAAAAAAAAGAAGAGAAAAGAAAAATTGTAGCAAAAAAAAAAAGTAAATGCAAAAGAAGAAACGAAACGAGGGGTTTTGCATGGCAAACATGTACTGGGAGAAAGAACTAATAAGAAAGTACCTCTACGTAAAGCAGGAGGCTGAAAAAGAGTAGAACGTGGAGGAACCAAGTTTGAGACCTTTCAAGGGACACCTGAGAATGAATAAAAGAGGAGAAACAAATGGAACAGAAAGTCAGACCTATTCGTAAACAAGAAGGCAAGAAGGAAAAGCGGGAAAATATGATGGCTAGTAGACATGCAAAAGAATGGAGGAGAGTAGTTACCACAGAGAGGCGCAGCTCAAGCAGAAATAGAAGAGTTTCTTGCTGGAGAGAACAAATGCAAAGGGTAGAATAAAGACAGTGAGGCCGATGCTGCTAATGAGAGGTAAAAAAGAAGGAAAAAAGTAACGTAAAAGATGCGAATAAAACTTACCAGGGTTGGCCAACGGACATGCTCATAGAACTTGAAGCAGACAAGCCAGTAAAGCACAAATATAGAACCCATTAGTAGAAGAGTTCCAAAGTGCAGAGGTTTTTTTTTGTTCCAGCAAGTTGGAAACCGTGCAGATACATAAAATAGAAAGTTTTTGAAATGCATTTAACAAGGCACAAAAAAAAAGCATATGCATGCTTCTGAACAAATTAAACAAGCGATGAGCACATAAGGAGTTGAAAAAGAACAAGTGAGCGCAGTCCGTACAAATGTAGAATCCGATTTGTGGCAGAGGTACAGGGTCAACGGGACCCATTCCTTCAATTGGGTAGCTGGATTAAATTTTGGTGGAGGAAAGACGTATGTCTCCCCCCCAACCCGCAACGGGTTGACGGATTTAGAGGTGCTGGGGTAGTCGGATATAATTTTGATAGACGAAAGACATACACGTACCATGAAGGTAAAAAAAAAAAGACCGAGTTTATGAGCCACGAGATCGAAATTGGCTAAATGGTTATTGACAGCGTAAATTCGGAATCCGTTGTCTATTAGGGAGCATAGAGTTGTCCATTAAGGGTGACTGATTTGAAAGAGAGTATTTTTAATTCTTGCAACCAGAGGGAGTTAGATTTCGCTGGCGAAACATTTGGAGATGTTTAAAAAAAAAAGAGGGGGTAGGGGGGATGGGGGAGAGATGCCAGTACAACGGTTGCTTTACGAAAGATAGAAAGCATCATATTACAAAAACCATCAACCACTGATAACTGGACAAAGTAGCCTAAAAGTATAAACTTTTATCAGGAAAGGTAAATGCTAATTAGTTACAGGTCCAGTTTCTACAACCAAGTAAGATGTAACAATAGTAAAGTTGACTCCAGTCAATTGAATGTATTCAGGAGAACGGCTAACATAGCAGCACAAGACCCTTCCATCGAGAGCATCGGCAACCCGGAGGTTTAGGGTAACACCCTACAAAGAACAACAGATGTTAGTAAAACAAATCCATCGCATAGAATATGTAAGGAACAAGCATTCACAAACAAGTAAACTGAAGAAAACCTCATGTTCAGCTTGGCTAAGCTGGTATGCAGTAAAGCCTATTAGTTTCTTAGCTTCATAACCCAAGGCAATGACATTGATGGAAGCAGTACCATCAGTAACAACCAACTTAATACATGCTCTGAGAGCAGAAGGTAAGTCAATTAGGATTAAAGGAGCAAACAGGCGGAAATATATTCATAAAGTCAAAGCAAACAACATGAAAAAAGTAAACATAAGCAAAACGTAGCCAATAAGTAGCATTACCACACCTAGGAAAGACATAAAGATCCTTAAGACAAGCAACACAAGAAATTCCTAGAGTCTCAATAAAGTTGTTAGGTGCAAAGCAGTACGGGCAGGCCAAATGCCAGAGCCAATGCAATCGATCAACAGCAACGCCGCCCTTAATCCACGAAGCACCCATAGGCTATAAGAAAAAAACAAGCGTTTTCATAATAAGAACAGCAAAGAGGTTAATTCAGAAAACGAAGGTGGAAAAAACTACTTGAGAAGACACCTAACAAATTGAGTTGTTGCGACAACACCCGAAATAGTAGACAACATGGTGTCGTTAACAGGAGGAAGAAGTAGAAGGGGGTTGCAGTATCTCTTATCCAAAACAGAAGCCATTAGCTCAGAATGATTGCTGCGGTACCTACATGGAGACAGATAGAAGATAGTAATGATAAGCCAAGTTTGACACGGGTAGGGAAAGAGGAAAAAAAATCTCTTTCAAAATTGTAGAAAGGAGGAGTATACAACCATTGTTCAAGACTTGCGGCTTCTTGAATTCTTGGAGAAACCAAAACAACCGAAGAAGCCTTAGTGTAAAGGGATAAATCTGAACGAAAGAGGATGGAGCATATAATAGGAAGCAGGAAAAAAAAAAGGGGAACTGAACATAAGGCTGGTCATAAGATATGGAACGAACAATTGTTGATCTTAACCCTGACTCTAACAGCAATAATGACCGGTTTCGATTCAATGGAGGCAGTGGCATCTGATATAGCATTCCCCGTTTTAGACTCAAGGTCGCCAATCAGCGTCAAAAGAATAGGCAGATTACTGGAGAAAACAAATGAAAAAGGCAATCAATACAGAGAAAAAAGAAATAGTAACCAGGAAAAGTAGCAGCGAGAACAACCTCTGATCAACAACAACGTAGTCTCTGGTAACAATAGACGGAATATCAAAACGGGACTCCCCCATCGGCAAAGCATACAAAACAACTCCCATCATGTCTGTTGGAAAGTAAGGCAATGACAGGAAATGAGAAGAACTCAACAAGCAGAAGGAATTAAAGAAAAAAAAAGGATAGCGCAAAAGAAAGAACAAAAGAATAGCGCACTTATAGAGACTTGGCTGTCAGCCAAATGCTAGAAGGAGGTGAAAGGCGTAAGATCAAAATAAGGTGGAAGGCTCGGCGGTTCAGGCTCAAAAACCTCTTTGATCAAAGTATTCCTGTTTATAACCCAAAAGAAGCGATACGAATCTGGGGGAGCAGGTCTTGGAATTTCCTCAACAGAAGCGCCGCTAATGCAGTACTTCTTGAAAGGAACAAGTAAGCCTTCAATACGAGCAACATTATCATCAAAGGCAACAACAGAAACCTTCACACCCTATCAACAACAGAAGGAGAGTAACAAATCAAAAAATAACAGAAGAAAAGAAAGAAACAAACAGAAGAAGAGCAAAAGTAAGAAAACAATGCGTACGTGCGAATCAGCAAAGACGAAGCGGCAATAAACTCTCGATGCACGGTCTGCATGGGTAGTTTTAGTATGAGACGCTTCTATGACCTGAATAACAGAGGTCCACTGTGACAGGGAACTATGGATCTCAGACACGCGCAGAGGCTCCATGGGCAGCTAAAAAAATAAAAAAAAGGAAGCCAGGTTAAGTACCGCGGGGAGAAGGCAACTCTACAAGCGTGATTAAGAGCTTTAGAGGCCGAACGTGTAACACGACCAAAAGAAAAAGGAAATGCTTTGGAATGAACAAAAGAGGAGCAACGCAAAAAAAGGCATGCAAAACATAATATCCAGAGGTAGGAAAGAAAACAAATTAAATACACGAGTCAAAACTTTTCCAAAGAAGCAGATCCCTAGGTGTAAGGATTGGAATAAACGGCAACATAACAAGGGCAGAGAATCAGAACAAAGTACAAGAGATTTTTTTTTTCCAGCAAGGATTTTTTTTTTATAGCACAAGACAAACATCAAAGGGTTGGGGACAAGAAGGGAAAAAAAAAGCGCAACAGTCCAGAGACCCAAAAAACCACATGATAAAACACACAACTACACATGACCTACACGGTTTTGAGTTTGCAAGGGAGAACCACAAAAGGAAAAATAGCGCTACGTGGAGGAAAAACAAAAAAAAAAAAACAACGCCAAGACCAACGTCAAACCCATGTAGACCAGACACCGGAACAACCAAACAAAAACCAGCGCAACGTGGAGGAAAAAAAACAACGCAAAAAAGGGCAAGATCGAACCTTACCCGAGAGGAAAAAACAAAAGGTCTGGGGAAGGGGAGGGAAAAGGGCGTAGGGAAGCAACAAAGGACGAAAATATAAACTCCAGGCTAAAACATACAGAGAAAAGTCACTACGAAGCATGTTCCTCAGCGGAAAGGATGGTGGAGACGTACCAAGAACGAGGAGGAGGCGAACCAAACGGATGGCAAGATCGTACCTCTCCCGAGAGCAAAATAGGAGCCACCTGAAAAGGGAAATAAAGGAAAAAGAAAACAAAAAAAAACTTACAGGGAAAGCTTACAGCGAAGACCGCACCTCAACGTAAAGGAAGAAAAAGGAAACTTACAACGCAGGAGGAGGAGGAGAACCGAACGAATGGCAGCTGATCTGGACAACGGAAACCCAGAGAAGGCAAGGGATAGAGGGTCGATGGTCCTTGCGCGGCTCGAGAAGGGGATCAAAGAACAAAGAACAAAAACATCAGTTTCAGGCTAAAGATAACGCAGGAAACTCACAGAAAAGGCTGCACCTCACCGGAAAGGAAGAAAAGGAAGAAGAAGAAAACTCACAACGGTGGAAGAGGAGGAGAGCCAAACGCCTGGACCACTACAACCCAGAGAACGCGAGAGACCGAGGCTTGATGAGACCTGCGTGGTTAGAAGAGAAAGCAGGCTCTTGTACCAAGGCTCAGAACAGCCGGATAAGCAGCAGAGCAACATTACCCAAAAGAAGGAGAAAGAGAAGGCAGTGGGAAGAAGAGGCATGTGATACTACCAGATAGAGAAACAACTCTATCAACGCGGCAGGCAACGCATCAGGAGTCACATGGGCTACTGGCAGAGGAGAAGATGAGAACCTGGCGCGCAATGCGCGAACAACACTAATGCTCTAAAAAAAAAGGTTGAGAGGGGGCAATTGCCCATCCTCACTTGAATGTGTCTCTGCCACAGGAAACACCGTTGATCTTCTTTGAAAAAAAAGGCATGGAGAAAATTAGTGTTTTAAAGTAAAAATACCTAAGCAAGAAATAAATCATGACTCAGAAGTTGAGGTCTCGAAAGGCTGATAGTTTCAGGGGAAATGTCTAAATTGTTCATTTTTGAATAGGCTCGTCTCTCATGTGGGCTAATTTCCATCCATCTTAGTTGCAAGAGGTGATGCAATGGTGAAGATGAAAACCCTTTCAGGAGTTTAGAGGGTTATTTATCACGAAAATTAGTTCAATAGGCAAAATGGAAATCTTGAAAAGTCTACTATACTGCACA
Source organism: Coffea humblotiana (assembly GCA_023065735.1). Classification (NCBI taxonomy): domain Eukaryota; kingdom Viridiplantae; phylum Streptophyta; class Magnoliopsida; order Gentianales; family Rubiaceae; genus Coffea; species Coffea humblotiana. The sequence continues at coordinate 17,247,808 of CM041208.1, forward strand.
CTTACCCCTTCTCTTTTCTTTCATTACTGTCCTTTTGATTATTGTTATTTTTTTTGATGAAGGAAGAAGAAAAATCAGTATGTTAGTTTAATGCATTCTTAGGTGGTGGTTTACAGAGAAGTTGATGGGAGTTGGAGCTGCTGGATGTGGGGGGATGATGGTCGTTGGGCAAGGGAGGAAATTGTTTCTTAAGTTTTGTTTGAAAGCTTCAAGAACATGATGGTCAATGTAATCCCTTTTTATGTTGCAAGAATAGGAAAACAACAACAAAATTCTGCTGATATTATCTTTGTGGACAAAAATCAAAATAGGGAGCTAAATGTAATTTTTTTTTTTTTTATAAACGGAGCTAAATGTAATATTGAAGCATTGCAATTCGAATCCTCATTTTTGCAAGAAGGCATCTTTGCTATAACCTCCTTACTTGAATTGATATGATAATAAAGTAAATTGCATGAGATCTTGCAATTTGGTCCTTTTTCTTGCAAGAAGACATCTTTTCTGTAGCCTCTTTATTTGAATTGATATGATAATAAAGTAAATTACATGAAAAATTCATCTTGTATACAAACAATTCAAAGCCATATGCCACTATCTTGAAGCACAGCTTTATCAACATTGACATTTCCCTTTCTCCTATAAAACTCTTGAAGAAATGCTACAAACCGTTGCATCCTTACAAACAAGGAAGTAACACTTTTCCAGTACTCTCTCCTTTATCATCCTAAGGGATTGGAGAACTGAGTCCCTCCTGAGAAGACAGTGAGTGAAGATTGTAATGCCTTCTGGAAGGAAAAGATGGCTTTGTCTAAATGATGGTCGCCTCTTGAGATAATGAATGGTTCTCTTCGCGTATAGAGACCGGAAAAATGGTGTAGTTCTCTCCTTCAGCTTGAGGATAACAAAGAAGAGAACTCTATAAGTGAGGAAGAGACAGTAGAGTGCAAATAAATCCCACCACTTAGAATGATCCAGCGATAACCCGAACATGTTTTTCAAGACATCCTCGCCGTTCAGTTTTGGATCACCGGGCCAGAGGCCATCAAACACTACTCCAATCAAATCGTTCTTGTATCCTCCCTGTATTCGCATTTATACATCATTAGAGAACTTTGAAATATTCTTGTTGTTTCATGAGTAGCTATATCTGGTCCCAGAAAGGTGTCTTCTATATATCTAAAGGATGATGTTCTCAGAAAATAAAACTGTGTGGTAATGTATAGGGTCTAAATTAGTACACCTGCAACTGTGAATGTAGTCCGACCAAGAATTATCTTCAGTAACAGGAAACTTCTACACTCAAGTTACTGTCAATTCTACTGTGATCGTGCAGAAATTAAACGACCACGGCCGGAGTAGATAATAAACATATACATGTTTGGCAGAGAACAAATTGTTCAAGCAAGCAAACGTCTCTTAATGTCACTCATGTTATTCAAATGGTTGTCTATTTGTCACAAATGGCATTTGATAGAAGGTTTATTCTTTCAAAGATTCAGATTTACTGTCCACTTGGACTTGCCTAGTTTCCATGTATAGCTCCTTATCTCAAGTATTTTCTATAAATTTTAACAAATATCTAGACGAACTTTATCTGTAGAGTTCTCCTAATATTTCATTTAGAGGCCTGGAATGTGTGAGCTTGAAATTTACGCTTCTAAGGTTGAGATCAAATTTGCATGATCAAGGAAGATTCCACTTCAAACCACTTATGTCCCTAATCTGTGAAAAGGTCTAATGCTCTTGAACGGGGAAAGACAAGTCATGAGAAATTTAATTGTTAAACCCACGGGAGGTCTGATGATTATGTTCTGTGGAAAAAAATAAGGTCACGCTGCTTTTTTTCCAAAATTATCAATTTGAGGATAACCTCTTCTGTCTTAACAACAACATGCCTACAAGGTAAGTTTCTGTGTGATCTTGTTTCATGGCATTTGAAATGGAAAATTAGTACTAAAGGAATCCACATGGACACCCTTGGCATTGTATCAATTGGTAGTAAAGAACTGCCAGGCCTTGATTAACAAAATGTAAGATGTCAAAAATATATATTCTGTGGATTTAAGTGCAGGTTAAAGTTTCTTTAGCTTGTGAATTTTTGGCAATGATATCCCAAACCAACTAATCTATTTTTCCTACCATATTCATCAATCCACAGTGATTAACGATTGCAAAGGACAGGTTCCCAGATCAGTTGCTGCAGTTAATAATGTTTTGACTTGATTTAACTGTTGAAGCCATATGTAAATACTCTTTGGGGGATGTGTGAGCTAGCTCTTTGCAGATTCACCAATCTAAGATGTAGGTTCAGTCTAGCAGTCAAGTTATTCAACAGGTAGAATGCCTAAAAACTTGATTGACTGCAAATGATTGCTCAAGTGTCAAAGCTTTGAAGTAGCTTTATTTATTTATTTACTTTTGACAGAAGTCCACACCCCATGCTTATCCCTGATCTATGTCTAGAAAAACATCATTACTATGCACTCAACTATATCTGCATGCATTTGTTTCGATTCTTCCATTATTATATGATGCATGTTCGGTAACATCACTGCTGAATTTATACATGTACACTCTAGTGCAAGCTTGAATGCAAGTATAAAGGATAATCCAGTACTTATCAGGCAATCATCACTATTTTAACTGATCAATTTAAGCCTTTCCCCCTTATTGACAAAAAAAGATTCAAGCGTATCCTTTTTCCTGCCAATAATTTCATAAAGATCTTCATTCCAGAAGTCACTGTTGCACGGTTATGGAAGAGTTGTTGTAATTTTGGATCTACAATGTGTTATGCCATCCTAGCATGTCCAAGAGCTAGGTTCAGAAAATGTTATCCATGGTTAGTTTTTCTGCACTATAAAATCTTAGACTCTCCCATTTTGTCTCATTGGACCCAAGGACTTTTGCTGCAATCTAGCAACCAGAAATGCTCTTTCATAGTCAGAAATGTTCTTAGTTTTTGAGTTACCCCTTCCTCACCATGTAATGAAGAAGTACGACCATAAACTTTTTTTTTTATCAAGAGAGATTTCTCACATAGAACAAACACAATACTTGTAACACATGATTAATTGCCTCAGTTTTGACACTAGATTCCTCTATATGATGCATTTTCGATATCAAGCTTGATAGTTTTTCATGCAAATTTTGGATTAATGTTATCATTATCAGGAATAACAGCATCCAAGATTTAATTTGCAGAGTACCTGTAGTGACCATGATCCATAGCTCATCAATGAAACTGGATATCGCCAAAAAACCTTGGGAAGATCCGGCAGCAAACGGAAAAATCCAGCAGTCATCATCATGATTCCCTGAATATACATTTATGATACTGATTATTTACCAGAAAATAAACCAAGGTAACTTATTTTACTGTGGTTGAACAATTTTAAGTAAGTTAACTTACTAGAACCCCAGCTCCAGCAATGATTCCCATTAAGAAGTTAGGAACCAGTGAAGCTACAATCATCATGCAGCTTTCTACAACAGCAATACAGCCAAAGATATTTAAGCAATAGTACACATAGTGAGAAAATTCAGTCCGGGATTTCACCATGTAAAAAGTTATAGTCCCAGTAATGACTGAAATTGCAGCCAGGAATGGAAAGGAAGAGAGGAAATTTGATAATACAAATACAGCAACTCCATAATGTCCATTTAGTCTTTCCCGAGTGAAGACCTGAGGAGAGAAACTTTAGATCAGATACTTTTCCTGTATGTAGCTCTCTTCAACGGCTAATATTTTCTTTCAAAGAAAACATGGTTCATTCACCTTCATTTCTTCTATGAAAGATGGGAACCCCCCAATAGACATGAAAGTCATAAAACCTGTTACAAATCCACCACATGCCCCCCGAGCCAAGATTGCAGTATAACTGGTGCCAACATCATAAAATAAAGTACCCACGCAAATAGCCACAACTATATAGATGCCTAGCCGTGACCAGTAATAGCCTACATCCCGAGACATGTTGGCAAAGGATCTCTGAGTTAATGTTGAAAGTTGAGTCCACCATCTTGCTTGACTTCCTTTTATTCTCTCAATCTCAAGCCCTTGCTGCACCCAGGAATTATGTTAATTATTTGCATTGAATCATTCTAGTGAAAGTTTGATAGGATAGTTAAGTATATTAATATTTGCAATTTTTTTTCTACCCCATGAAGAAACAGAATGATTTTCTGTGTTATGAATCAGAAAACAATATTTTAGGCATAGAGTTGGTTTTCCTGACATATTCATATCAGTATTACTAGTTATTTGCATACTGAAAGGTTTAAAGACTCACAAAAGTCCAGTTGAATGTGAAACTCATCGTGCATAGCAAGAATGCAAAGATGGAGCACTAGACTTAAATGTACTTACAATGGTAGAGATTTCTTGAATCCTGGACCTGGTCCGTGATGCATATTCAGAAGAGTTGTACTTGTAGACAAGCATAGCTTTAATATCTGATGTTGCTAAATTGCCAAGAGGATCTGCAAGGTTGTCTGCTTCCTGCCATCAAAAAGCCAAAAAATGCCTTGTTTAGTATGCATACTTGTCAGAAGATTAAAAACTTGATTCTTCCATATCTAGAATTGGAAATACCATAAAAGATTAACTGAAGTGTTCAACTGAACCACTGCATCAGTAGTATCCAAGCATTTTGTGGGGTTCTGGTTAGTTCAGCATAAATCTTATATACATGCACATCACATTTGCAGTTTTTTCTTTTATTACTTTACTTAGAGCGCAATCTAAGAATTAGTATCCTCCAAATCTTTGCAAGGTGAAGTATGGATTAGCACCTTAATAAGGAAGATAAATCATGCACACAGAATCCGGCAAAGAAAGGACTTCTGGGCTGATCTCAGACTCATGTTTGAAGACAAAAGTAGTGCATTAGACTTAAGGAGTACAAAGAGAATAAAAGGTTAGCAACCAACTGCTATTAATGATGGCTGATAATTGTGGATATTACTCTGGCAACAAAATTCGTCCTTTTGCTGTTGATAGAGGTGTTCAACCATGGCAGTCTGGTAGCATGATCAAAAAAGATAAAGAGGATTTTTTCACATATCAATTACTGCACCTTCCAGTAATCATTTACTGCTACTTCAACGGTCATTGTAGAAATAAGAACCCCTTGGAAAAGCATTGAAGTTCTATTGAAGAATATTAACAGCACATATCTACTACTACCACATTTTATTCAGTATGCAAATCTTGAGTATAAAACCTTCTGGGAATCACATTGTTGCGAAAATTATATGAATTGTTGCGAATCACATCATTCTGTACTTCTTCATTCTGACTAATAGGTGGACTGACATTCTGAAATGGTCATTGCTCTTGTACATCCATCTAAATGTGGAATGTACAAGGGAAGTCAATAAAAATGGCTACCATCTGTCATGCTCTTTTACATGGAAATTCATATAAAACTCTTTCAGCATCATGGACTTACTTGAAGCAAAATGAAGGACTAAAGACAGAAGTTTCAAATGCCAAAAACAGAAGACCAGAAGTTATTGACAAAACAAAATGCAATGCTGAAAGAATAGCAACTGGCAAATTCGGATGAAAGAGAAATTCTGCATTTTCTAGCTAAGCTTACGAATCCAGAAATAGAGGGATCAAATAGACACAAATTTAAGAGTGGCAAAGGAAAAACCAGAGTGAGTAGAAACTATTGCTCATACGCGTAGCCTTTGAGAACCTCTCAAAGTAGCAGTAACAACATCGAAGTCAGAATTGATACAGCGGAGGAAGTGGTCAGATGGGTTTCTTCTGCTTGGACATGGAAACCCTGCTTCTGCAAAAAACTGGAGACAAAAAGTTCAAAACTCAGATTGTCTGCATAAGTGAACAGGACAAAAAGTGATCAGATATGTTCAGACTTTAACTCAGCAAAATTGCAGCAAGCAAAGATGATAAGAATTTCATTCATCATCTTGTGAAGTTAAACTTGCATACAAAGCCATTTCTTCTGTGATGATTATACAGGAACAGACCTTTACAGCCATCTTTGCTTCTCCAAAATAAACAATTTCTCCACCAGATAGTAAGCACAGGTCATCAAACAGTGCAAATACTTCACTGCTGGGCTGGTGAATTGAAGATATCACTGTCCTTCCATCACGAGCAACATTTTTAAGAGCTTGGACCACAAAGAAGGCTGATGCACTGTCAAGGCCACTTGTAGGTTCGTCAAGAAACAATAGCCGAGGCCGTATAAGAAACTCAAGGGCAATACTCAGTCTCTTTCTCTCCCCTCCACTTATACCTCTTAAATGCCAACTTCCTATAAGCCGATCTGCACAATCTTGAAGTCCCATTTCCATTATTGTTCCGTCAATGATTCCTTTTTTTTCATCCTTTGTCAAGGTATTTGGAAGCCTGAGATGTGCTGAATAGGTAATAGTTTCTCTAACTGTTAGGGTTCCCAACAATACATCCTCCTGTGTCACATATGCCTGAAAAACCAGCCATACATAAGTACAATATCCAAGTAGAAAAATAATGGAAAGTTCAAATGAAACAAAGAGATATAAAGGGAGTAAACTCAAATATAAGAAACGTGCAAATAAAGGGAGTAATCTCAAGTATAAGAAACGTTGAAAAATCTGTTCCACATAACAGAGATATAGTATATGAATGTGCATCAACAATCAATAGCTGGCATTGAAACTTTTGCATTCACTAGCATGACATCTCAGCTTTGGCTCATATTTTCATGTATTTTCACTTGTAAGAGAAGAATGACAGTGAATTTGCAGTCTTTCTTTGACTTTATAATCATTAATCAGGAAAAAGAAATGTAGTAAATTATCTTTTAAACATCTTCCACTTTTTGATAGGAAGAAGCTTTTCATTTTTGTTTCTTTTTATGTGTGACTTTGTCTAATTTTCTTGGAAAGAATTACTACTGAGTATATGTTTAGAATTCTAGTTCTCTCTCCAATTTATTTTGACAGTTCCGAGCCTAATACTTATTGACCACCGAAATCATCGATTCTATTTTGCTCTTCCAAATATCAAAATTTACTGATGAAAATATTGTTTAACGCACTACATCAGATTAGGATAAATCAGCATCACCAACATTGCGTTGCAAAGAATCCTGTACATGTTTGAAATGTGGATATGGATGCGATTCCTGAGCATAAATTAATAAGCATACTTACAATAGTTCCATAGTTAAGTCTTTGCTTCTTTCCATTCAGAAGAATATTTCCTGTCATCACAACATTGCTTGAAAGCCTACCTGTTTCAAAAAGCATAGTAAAAAAGAAAGGACCAAAAAAAATGAATGGGGAAAGAAAGTGTGACTGAGAAAGAGAGACAGACATAGGCGCCATACAATGCTTAAACAAAGACATTGCAAAAATGATATATAGGTTCTGGTTCTTAAACACCCAAAAAAGTGAGCGAAAATGCAAGTTCATTGCACAAAATTATAAAGAAAGTAGATGTAAATGATCATCAAGCAAAAAAAATAGAGTCCTTTTTTCCCGTATTTCAAGAATGTACATGTGCTACTTAAACATGGAATAATAAATCCCAATGCAAGAACTGTATGCTAGGGTTCTCGCTTCCAATTCATTTTATTATATGCCAAAGGGCTTTGTTACAAGCTAATTCAGATGTGTCTTATTATGATTAAATCAGACATCTCTACCTTAAGAGTTCCATAGTTTAAATAACAGCCTAAAAGCCATTATTTGCTGCACCATTCTTACTTTTCCTATCCCCTCTTTGTAAAGAATGTCCCTTCCTATTGCAATAATCTTTCTTTTCCAATTTCTTTCTTTTTATTTACATGCCTCTTTCTGATTTGAACATGTTTCGTGTCTGGTTTTCTTGCTTCTTGGAGCAATATTTCTATTTCTCATGTATAAATGAAACTCTTGTATGTGGTTTCTCTGGAACTGAGGCATGATGACATGCAACTAAAGTAAAAGTATTTCACTTTGTCTAAGCAATCTATACTTCTTTCAATTACCATTTGACAAAATAAATACATTTGCTTTAGTGCATACCAAATTTTTTGTTTAAAAAAATTTGAATGTGTTATATATATATATATAGTCAACCTGTATAATATGTACTCACAAAATAAAGTAGTACCATCAATTTTAAAACTCCCAACTGGTTCAGTGTAGATGGAATTGTTTCTTCAAAACATGTTTTTAAAAAGCCCCAAAAAAGAAACATGTTTCTAAAAAACTCCAATCACGTTTACCAACCGCATGTGATTTCTCATACATATATTTACCTAAAAATAGCTATAGTAATTTTTTTTCTAAAAATACCCCCAAAACAACCATGCATATAATGAAGAGCTTTGAAACTATTTTAACAGTGCAGTCTTCATAACAATCTAGGCAAGCTTAGAGATCAATTTCAACTTGAGGAAGAAGTTAAATTTGTTGCTTAGATATAGGTCCAATGTCCAACTTCCATTGTGAAACAATAGGTGTACAATTATATGTAGAACTTGTTTCAACAGAAAATTTCTGTATTAAAATATCATAATCCTAATCGTAAGATAGCTGCTAGAAACTGTAATAGTTTTTCACATCATGTTACTTTCATTCAAAATAAAAAAAATTATAACATCATGGTATTTAATACTATGTCATTAAACTAGTATACATTAACACATAAATATTCTTGAACTAGCATGGATCCAGTTTCTTTGCTTGGTTATTAAAAGGGTGAATTTTCACTTTCACAGAAAGATTTAACTACCAAATTGGACAGTTTAGAGTTTGCTTTGAACCTCTTTCGTTTACCTCATTATCAATTCTCCACAACTTAATCTGTTGCTGACTCTGAGATATCGCACTTTAAGCTTACAAGCTTGTATGAAGTGCCATCTTGTTCCCTCAACTTTTGTTTTGGGGGGCAAGATGCAATTTTCGTCCCCAAAGTTTGGCATAAGAGCGATTTTAGTCCCAAGAGTATGGGTCACAACAAATTTGGTCTATAATGTTTTGAATTTAAATTACACTTAGGACAAATGACTGATTTTTTCCAATTCTTATTGGAATGGAGTCACGTAGTCCTTGCCTAAAATTAAAAAATCATAATACTAAGAATTAATTACTTACATAACCACGCACGTGTAACTAAAAGAAAAATAATAGATAAATTACTAAAAATGTAAAGATATACCTTCGAGCATCCCAAAATTAATCGCAATCCCGACTTTTCTTCTTTCCCCTTCTTCTCTAAAATAAAATGCAAAAAATGTCCTAAATGTGCTTTAAACTAGACACATTGGAGCCCAAACGAATAGAATAACTCCTATGCCAAATTTTGGGGACCAAAACTGCATTTTGTCCTGTGTTTTGATTGTCTTAATTCCTTAATTGGAATTATAAATATCAACCTCTATATCATGCATATACCACATAGCACGAGTTATGTACGATTTAACCTCTACATTTTGGTTTCCATTTCGCTTGATACTTACTTCAAACCCTTCAAATCATACTCCATATTAAAGATCAACAGGCATTTCAGCTCCTTCTGTGAAGTCCATGCGATTGGTATATTTATTATAGTATACAGGATACAAATTTACTTTATTTTAATATATGAAATATTTTATTTGTATATAAACTAATTTTTGCTCCAAAATAACAATTTACACAGCAAATAAATTTTACAGAATGCAACCAAACGACCCTAAGTCATTTATGAACATACTTCTTAGTTATTACCTATAACGAATAGCAGCTAGCTTGAAATTTTAGCAAGAGACATGGACTAGTCACAATTTTCATTTATTCTTCCGTACTTCTGTTAACTACTCAGCTATAAATACCTCTAGAATTATTGCCTGCATTTGTGACTTTTTATGTGAGTCGGCAAAGGCTAGCCAGCAACCACACATAACCAGATAAAGAAGATAAAGAAAAGAAATAAAGAAATGAGATTAAAAAGTGGTCTATTGACACATCTGGGTCCTTACTAGTACAGGTCCATGCTCCACAGTATTAAAAGTATATAATGATAAAGATTGTGATTAAGGACCAAATCTTGGTAACCCACAAATTTTCTTAATTTTAAACTTAATGTCTCTCATTTTGTATTGTAATTAATTAGCAAAAATTGGAGCTAATGTTACTCGGAGACTCTGCAACATTGTGGAATTCCATTTTTATGTTCTCAACTACTCCATTTGAAATATTTTTCCCCAAGAATTTACAATGAGGTTGGTGTCTATTTAGGCCCCATCTATTGGAGTTGTCACCTCATAAGTCATAACTAGGTGTTGAGTACCACATCATTTAATTAGGCATGAGCTCACATGCAAATGGTACCCAGAACCTACAAGTCAAAGTCAAAATGTATTAAGTAATAACTTTTATTGGTGGTGGAATTCCAAAACTATGACCTGAAAATTCCCTGTTTGGATTGTCATTTTCCGCCAGAAAATTGTATCGTTTTTCGTGATCATATTTTCGTATTATCTTTTTCCCTCACATACATTAAATCGCTACAATAAATTTTCCATGAAAAATTATGGAAAATACAATCCAAACGGGGCCTTAACATTTAAAATTAAGAAATAGGGTACAGATTTAAATTATAGAGATTTTTCTATTTTGTAGGAATTATGTTTTTGTTTATTCACATTAGAAATTGGACTTCAGGCTATGTATCACTAATTATTCATTTTCTAGATATGAGGTTTTAATAGATTACTAGCAGGCTATGAGAAATTATTCAGTCTATCAAAAAGAGCTTCTAGGTAAAATAGCTTCAAAACTCCAACAAGGGGAAAGCCTTCAAACTTTAAAGTAGCTTAAGTGAGTAAGGACCAGGGGTTGCTCAAAAAAAAAAAAAAGACTATGGGTTAAATAAACTTAACATCTAAATATTTTATTTATGAATAGGGATTAAACAAATTTACACTCTAAATACATTTCGATTTTGTCAAATTTCAAATAAGAGCTTTTCTGTAAATTACTAGCCCTCTGTGTACCATTATTATTATTATTATTTTGTACAAGTTACCAGGCATACAAATTGGAATTTTCTTATCCCGGGAAACCTTCTGTCTCCCTGAAAAGGAAATACCACATCACGATGGATCCTCCCCAAAAAAAATTAAAAAATAAACAGGGAAAGCAACTGGTTTTCTGGATTTGTTCCTAGCTACTTGCCACTATCAAAAAATTTCCAGGCGAAGTTCTATTCCGAGCAAGAAGTAGTGTTATAGTTAGAAAAGAAAACAAATTCGAGCACATAAACCTAAGAAAACAGTTTTATGCTAGCAAGTTCCAATTGAGTAGAGGTGTAAAACAAGAAAACTTTTTTCATTTTTCCAATGGTTTGATCTCTTTCAATAGGAAAATTCAAGAACTACATGACCTTTCTTAATTCCTTCCATATCGTTATATAGAAATTATTATTTCGGACACATAAAGCCCACCATAGCAATTACTGAATTTGTTATTACACCATGCATGGTAAGTGTAGTAGTATCAAATTTGCCAAATTATAGGAATAGAGAAAGAACCTGCCAAGGAATCAAGAAGCGTGGATTTGCCAGAACCAGAAGGACCCATAATTGCCATGATTCTACCAGGTTCAGCATAGCCATGGAGCCCATAAAGCAACTTCTTTGACGGTCCATTCCCAAAATTTGGCAAAACCACTGTCACATCTTCCCAGACCAAGTATGCTGCACCCTTGTGACCATCATTTCCACCATTTCTCCACACCCCTCTTTCTACATCTCCTCTACCACTCGCCACCTCTATCTCCATAGCTTCAAAAAACCCTTTAATCTCTAGCAAAAGTTGTGCCAATATCTCAACAACTGCATAACAAATTCATTCAATTAGATACCCTAATGATCACTCAAATAACTAAGCTTCACTTCTATTTCCTTAATGACTTGCATGTGTATGTACCCTTTTTTCTCTGCTTTTTATTGATGTTTGGGTTCAATAGGCGGTGCGGCAACTATTCTGCTATTTTTAGATGACAGGAGGACAGAGGGGATTCATGAGAGCGTCATGGAGCAAGAGAAACGAGTGGCTCTTGGTACGGTTAGTTGAGAGGGGAGAATTAAATGAAATGGGGTCACAGACTTTGCAGTTGCATGAATGATGGACCTAGTGGCATTTAGAGAGAAAGTTTGAGATGTTTATATTTGCTTTTGCATGGTGCTTATCTCTAACCAAAAAAAAATGATTATGTGAATTGTCTTATTCAGCTAAAGAATTGATGTTTCCTTTTACCGAAGAGGATGCATGGATAATAAATGTGCCTGGTCCAAGAAGAGTTTTTTAATGGTATGTGGACCTACCCTTGGGTGGACACTTTCTACTAGTTTCCTTGGCAAAGTTCTTGAGCCTTGACACTGCGGTTGATATTTGATACAAAAATTGTGGGTTTTTTTTTTATTTTGGTTTCTTCAAGCAAGCAAATCAAGTAGTGTATTTTGGGCCATTTTTGTGAGAAAAGAATGCGTGTAAGTTTGTTATTTAAAGTGATTTAATGACAAACTGATTTAAGTTTTTTATTTATTCATGTAAACTTGATTAGTCTTTACGCAACGTGTTATAAGCGAATTGGATGACTAATAATTTTAGGCTCAAATCTAGAAATAGTCGTTAAAAGAGAAAGAAAATATATTGAGATTGAAAATATGATTGACCCTCTTTAATTTAGTCGCTTGTTATTTACAGATTTTCCCAATTAAAATTTCCAAACCTTGAATGGTATACCACAATTAAAATCATACATGTTACGGGTAGTCACAAAAATTCCTCCTGTGATATAGTCAAATTTGCAATTTATCCTCTAAACTTTATTTGTTCTCTCTTAATTCCTCTAAGAGATAAAACTACCACTCTAATACGCTAAGTTTTTCTTTTTCTTTTCTTAATTAATCTTAGATCTTGGTTAAATTTTGATCCTCTACTCTGTGGTAGTAAAGTACCAAAGAAGAAAAGTATATTTGGTTAGATAATACATAAATATATGATTACTTTAAAAAATGGTAAAGAATATAATCTAGTAAGAAAAAATCTATTGGAGGAAAAAAAAGATGTTCAAATAATCGGCATGTGAACATGATTGTAAACAAGAATCATTTATTTTGAATTCTCTAATTATAAGGATATGGAATAAAAAAATTTCCTTTAGTTTCTCATATTGAAAAATGGATGACATTAGTTAAAATATAATTGATTGGTAAATTACTAATTATAAAGAAACCATATTTATAGTTTCTTCATGCAGCTAGAGAATGGACATCCAGAAATAAGTTAAGAAGAATTTAACAAATGAAGGAGTTACAAACTAATGGACTATATGCAAAAATAAAAATGGTTTGTCTACCGGGTGCCCTACGGCCACTTGTTAAAATATATTTCAGATCTTATATTTTTAAAAATATAAGATTAATTAGGAAAATTAAATAAATACAAGGGACAATAGGTAAGATTAACTAAGGAAAGTATATAAAAAATTATAACCATCCCTGATATACTTTCCTAACCAACCACATATATACGCACACTGATCCCCAAATATTAGGCAAGATTAACATATATACACATCTAATGGGTAATTTTATCCTATCAAGGATTAAGTGACATAAAAAATATCAGGAAATAAATTGAGAATTTAGGTATATATTAGAGGGATAAATTAAATTAACCATACATCTAAAAATGCTATCCAAGTGTTCTATAATATTCTTTTCTGATAAAACACATCAAAAATTCATTAAATGCTGAAATTTGTACTAATAGCAAAAATTGCATCATAAATGCATGGGTACAAAAGATATGAAGAATGCATAATTGAAAAATAAATCAAAATTACATTGTGAAACTCTAAATACACTAAAACATCAGATGAATCACTATAATTCCAGGAACATCTTTGCATACTTCCAACTGCTATATCTGCTAATTAACAATTTTAATCTAAAATATTATGATCAAATCTAACAAAATGGACATAAAAAATTCAGATCTAACAAAACAACTAAAAATTTAGAGAAAACTCTTACTAGAAATCCCTAGAAGGAAAGAAAATTCTTTCTAGGTAATTCTAAAAGTGAAGAAGACTATCATTACAAAACTAGACTTATTACATACAAAAAGAAAAGAAAGAAGGCCATGAGAAGGAGGACCAATTGGTCTCCCTCTCGAGGATGGAGATTTTCTGTTTGCTCTGTAGGATGTTGAGTTACACAAAGTAGTCTGCATGCCACGCATATAAATCCTGTATTTTTTATAATTTTTTAAGGTTTAATTGTACTAAATCCTATGAACTTTTGAATTGCACTCTCTCCCCTCAACTTTTCATGACAGCACTTTAATCAATACTTTTTTTCTATAGATTTTTTTTCTATAAGAGAGGGGTGAGATTTAAAAAACAGAAAGAATGTAACGAGATTTAAATCCAAAACTTATAATTCCTACGACTTCAATATTTGACCAATACTCATTATTTCTTGAAAAAAATCCACTTAACATATGGCATTCTTTGTTATTTTCACAATAATTTCTCTCATAGGTACAAACAAATATGTATTGAAATTAATTCATAATAGTTTCATAATGGGTTAGGAACTAGTTTCATAGTAAGAATGAAACCACCCATTTGGTTAATGGGTTTTGACACTCCTCAATGGGTATCCATACATGGGTGTTTGGCTGGGTTGTATGGTTATGTATCAATCACTATCAAAAACCTAAAACTTGGCGACGGTCATTATGACCAAATTGGGCACTTTCAAGCCCATTAACGAAGTTGCGGTTCAAACTTAAAATAAAAAGAAAAAAAAGTAAAACAGCAGATCTTTTCCAAGTTTCTCCACTGATATATCCATTCTCTTCACCGTCAGGATGTCCACGTCAATGTCATGATGTTCTCGTCGATTTCCCCTTCTCTTTGGCACCTTCCCTGATCAATATCCCCTTTCTCTTTTCGGCCCTTCACTCCAGAAATTCTCATAAAATGTCCCTTCTCCTTGGCCCCTTCGAGTTACTATGTGTAACAGCACAACAACATAGCAACGAAGATTTTATAATAGTGGTCATCGTGGGTTTAGTTTAGGGCCTAAATCTATTCTGGTACATGTTTCAACTTCGGTGCAATTGGTGCTTATTTTTATAAGCTTGGGTCATGCTCTATGGGTTTTTTTATGTTATATTAATTTAGTTCTTACTAAGGTTGTAAACGAATTGAACCGCTCGCAAGTCCAAATTCGATTTGAACTTGATTTCAAAGATATTCAACTTGTTAACTCATGAATTGGCTCGATTATATATATATATATATATATATATATATATATATTTATTTATTTATTTATTTATTTATTTTAATAGTAAAATTACACATATTCCTAGAGTAAATTTTATATATATTGACAATGTATATATTATCACCATTAGATCTATGATATATATGCAAAAATTGAATTTTAAATTTAAGTTTTGTATATTTGGCATTCATTCAACACTGACAGTGTATGAAAAATTAATCCATATTCCTAATATTTTATTATTTATTAAGAAAAATTATTATTTTATTTATTTTTTTAAAAATAAAATAATTTTTATTTTTATTTTTTAAGTTCGAGTTCGATTTTTACATTGAGAACTTGTCTAACTCAAACACTAGTTCGAACTTCACAAAACTAAATTGAAACTTGAATCGATTGGATCAAAATTCGATTTGATTCGACTCGTTTGCACTCCTAATTCATACTCTTCCCAACGGAGGAATTGTTTTAATATACTAATCTGCAGTTTGATCATTATTTGAGAAGGGCTAGAGATGCCTTAATTGGTGGCGGATTCGGCCATTAGAAGTGGAGGTGGAATTGGATAGTAGTTCTAAAAGAGGGAGTTTGCTATGAAAACAAATATAGAGAAAGGAAGAAGAGAATGATCGAGTAAAAAAAAAACAAAAATACACCCCAAAACTGATTCCTGATGGAGATTACACCAAACAAACTAAAAGGAGTTACCAAAACCCATTGTGATTCTGGAATTTTGGTATCCATCGCCATTGTCATTTCGTAATTTGTACCGAACGGGTGGTAAGTTGTTGTAGTTTACTTGTACATGTCACTTCTGTCGAGATTATGTGACGTGCATTTAGCCTTACATTCAAATTTTTTGCATTAATGGTGGCCAAAATTTGGCGACCTATGAACAGTTGTGGTTGTTTCCCCACATGCCTATGAAAGTGAACTATGTGTCTCACACATGGCAAGCCCCATGTGAACTCCACCTATGAAATCTGCATTTTTGTGGCATACAGTTCATGTGGATCCCGTTTGTATCAAAAATTTCATAGAGGTCCAAAATCTTGTCTAGCAAAGTGTTCGCCCAAATATGATTTAGGAAAAATCGTTCAAAACGTTTATGATATTTTGTAAAATAATTTTTTTTTCATTCCTAATTTTTTTTTCATATTTACGTCCCTTACAAATTCACATTGGTCAAATTTGGTCCCTATCTAGATTTTTTACTAGTTTTTTGTTACAATTCATCACGTGCCTTGCACGTGATTATTTTTTAGGGATAAAATTGTCAAATCAAAATTTTATATAATCCGATCCATGATCCCTCACATTTCATAAAATAAAATTTTTCATCTCTCACATTTTCATAAAATGAATTTTTTCATTCCTCATTGACCATGTGTATGAATAGTATGCAATATATCTCTATTTGATTTCGTCTAAATATGCTAATTGTAGTTGTATACATGCTACTCGTATTATTCAGGTAAAATCAAATAGATACATACACGAGTTTAAAAAAATTTATTCATACACATGATCAATAAGGGATGAAAAAATTTATTTCGTAAAATATGAGGGATGAAAAAATTCATTTTACAAAATGTGAGGGACAAAAAAATGCATTTGTGAAATATAAGGGACTATAGATCGAATTGTGTAAAGTTTGATTTGACAAATTTGCCCTTAAAAAATGATCTCATGCAAGGCACGTAATGGATTCCGACCAAAAACTAGTCGAAAACCTAAATAGGAACCAAATTTGACTGATGTGAATTTGTAAGGGACGTAAAATTATACTTTTAAAAGTGAGGGACGAAAAAAGTCATTTTGCAAAATGTAAATGATGTTTTGAACGATTTTCCCTATATTTTGTCAAATATCTGTTACTTTCATATTGGCTACCCAAAATAAATTAGCGTAACCACCAAAAATCCTATTACTGAGGTCAGTGAGACTTTGACTGTGGTTTTCTCAGTTTATTTATATAAATATGGATATTTTCAATTATATTTAAATACTGTTATCATTTTCATTGATATTCCTAAATTATAAAAGTCCATCTCTTGAAGGTAGACAACTGAGTCAATCATATAATGAGCCAGTTTTTAACAAGGAATTACCAGGTTCCCATTTTATTTAAACAAGAATAGATGGTCCTTACAAAAATGAAAATAAAACCGTAATCAAATGTATGCTCTTTGTTTCTCTCTCCATGAAATTAGGAGTAAACTACAATGACATGGATTGGGTTAAATAAAAAAATAATATCAAAAATTTTAAAGGTTAAAGACTCAAATAACTACATCTAAAGTAACAAAAAAGGGAAAGAATGAGTGGAGTAAGAGAATTGGAGATGGACTTTAAAGTCTTCGCCTCTCCTTTCTCTTCTTGCTTCTCAACCTCCTTAACTCTTGCTATTGATTACCAAACTTTCTTCCCAACCAATCTCCATTCTGGTCAATATCCTTTATTGTAGGTGACATATTTAGTAATTAGTATACCACATTTAAACCTTGATTATTTTGAAACTTCAGCGAAGCAAAACCGTTATGTGTCTCCATCTTTTGATTTGATTTTTCCTTAGTGGGCTGCTTGCTTAGGAGATAAGAAAAGAAGGACAGAAACCTCATTGGAGGGAAGAATATATCAAGAAGTGAAGGACCAAATAATTAGATGAAACTGAAAAGAACGTGAAAGGGAGAGAATTGATTATGGTCGTTGGTTTGTTAACTGATAGATGATTAAGCGTTGAGCTGTTGTTTTTGTTCTTAATTTTCTCCGTCCCAACTTCACGACTTTAATTTGAAGTCAATGCTTAAAAGGAGTTCTTAATTTGGGAATATCAATTAAAAATAGTCTCTTTAATATGAAATAAAAGATCAATATTCATATATGTAACGAATTCCTTCTGACAAAATTGCCACCACATGCATCATACAAATCAAAGCATCCTTGTTATGACAGGCACGCAATGTCAAGAAGGTTTGATTTAGTAGTTAAGGTTGAGATTCTAAAACTCGTCACGTCTTGAGTTGAAATCCCCCAGACACGCAATGTCAAGAAGGCTTGATTTAGTAGTTAAGGTTGAGATTCTAAAACTCGTCACGTCTTGAGTTGAAATCCCCCTTCTCTTCGGCGCTTCTTAAATCTCTTGGGGTGAGACGGAGCAGAGCTCTTAACTCAGGCAAAACTGGTCCTATCTTGCAGCATCAGCAATCTATAATTCCAAGAATCAATTTTCCAGTTAATGGAAGCGTGCAACTCCATTCAAGTATTAGTGTACACTGGTAAATCCCACTTCTGCCCAAAACTTTACACACAACATTAGGAAATTCAAATCTTCCCAAAAGTCTTCATAGCTTCACTAAAGATCTAAAGACTAAAAGAGGACCAAAATTGCTGTAACTGTTTTCCAAGTGTCGTAGCAATTCCAGTAGCTCCTCTACATGTAGTCTGACAGGCTAAAGTTAGCTTAACAGAGGCAGAAAGCATTCTCATAATATGGATGCATCTTCTGCGACTATCCCAAAGTAGAGTTAGCACTAGGCATATTTGGATGATACTTGCTTCACCCCAGAGAATGTAATTGATGCTTCCTACGAATGAATTCCTAGTAATTTTCAAGCAATTCCTCTTCGAGCTTTCTGACATATGGAAGAGCTTGAAGCATGCCGGAGAGGATATTGATCTTCAGCTATTTGACCTTGTAACCAGACACATGGCATGCGAAGCACCAATCGCAACAGAAAGTACCTTGTCAACCATTGATGCATCATCCTCGGTGAGAAATTTAACTTCAACAGGAGACGGTTGCACCTCTGGAAGTCCAGGAATCCCTAGTTGACAATCTTTGGCATTTCCCCACATGTACAACTTGCCTTCATCTGTGCAGTAACAAATAGATTTTAGCATAAACATTCCCATGAGAAGACAATAAAAAGCTAACCATACTCATCACTGTTTTATGGTAATAAAGGAGTAAGCTTGTACTCGACTTTATTCTGCACACTTATCATTCCTCAGAAGAAATTAGAAAAAGAAAGAAAAGCATGTTAGCTTCGGTCCTCTTCCATGCACTTCTGCTGTCTTCATAACACTCCTTGCTCTGGAATTTTCAGGTAGCACCTACTGATATCGAGCTACCAAGGCAGGTAATAAGCACATAAACCCATCATGGTAGTAGCACCACGGACAGAAAATCCTCACAAGTTTAGCAGGGGTGAAATTTGAAATAATTTATGCTCCTATTTAATCCAAAATATAAACGACCAGACTAGCTTTTACCACCTTGAACAAAATCTCCTTATCCAACCACAGAAAGAGAAAAAGCAGCTGGTAGAAGAAGAGGCCAACTCTGATTGTAAGAGGAGAAGACAGTAAAAGGGAGAAGCGATGTGCTGATGAACAGTTGCAAGTACGGTAGAAAGGCAACAGAAAATGAAAAATCTTAAGACAATGACTACACATGCTTAAATTGCAAATGCTGAATATTACCAGTTATAGCTGCTGATGATGAGCCCCCACAAGCAACATAGGTCACCTTCTCATTAGCTAACGCCTCAACACGCAAAGGAACTTTCTGGTTTTGAATACTAGAATGACCCAACTGACCATGCCCACCATGACCCCATGTAAATACTTCTCCTTTATCTGAAATTGTTAATCAGCAGTAAGATTCTTGCATATGTGTGCATAAGAACCTAGAGATTCTCATAACCATACCAGTCAAAGCAATGGAATGATATCCACCACTTGCTATCTGGACTATACGAACATCTTTGAGACTAGGAACCGGTTGCGGTTTCCAACCACCAAGCTTATCACCTCGTCCAAGCTCATAATTCGAATTTGCTGAGAAACAAAGATATGAGGATTCTTGCATTAACAGCTTGTGCTAACTTTACATTGTCAAGCAGGATCAATATAGCTAAAACTTGATATGCACTCCATGCTTGCAGAAAAGACCAGTTTGTTGGTCCTCAGGAGGAACTGTAAAATGTCAAAAGAAATTCCTTAACATTTCCATTTTCTTTGATACAATATATTCTCCAACAATTACAATAATCAGGCCCTTCTAAAACAGATAGGAACAAACACTCAAGATTCTGACAGAAAACTTGGAACGACAATTATTATACCAGACCATATATGAACTGGAGGTGGCAAAGAGGTCAGCAGAGGATACACAAAGGTCATAAGCTGGTGGATTTTTTCGCTTCCCCAGATTTGGTAATTTGTGAACCCCAAATCTTCACCGTCAGACAGAAAAACTTTTGAACAACCTACATATGCCTCCTTAAAAATATTTACAACCACATGGAATTCACACAAAAAATACATGCTTTACTAGATTTTTCTTGGACCAAAACTTCAAGTACAATGCAAGTGCAATAACCCAAAAATTATTTTCACTCGAATGCCACTATAAAGCCCACATATATCTGAAGGTTGCTGAAAAGGAGCTGTAGAACTAGCAAACTAGCTGAATAGTACTGAAGTGTGGAAATGAAAGAGGATATGAAGCTAGTAACAAATGCAGAATAAGTATTGCACTGCAATAGTACTGGTTTAAAAAAAAGGGGCCACTGGGTATTATAGGACTTTAGCATTTCCAAATGGATCTTTCGTATATGCTACAGGTTTACTTCACTGACAGTGCAGGTCAAACATATTGTTCCTACATTGACAGCCAAATAAACTTGTAAACCGCCTTGTAAAACAAAGTGGAGTCAACAACAGCACCAGCTAAACCTTCTACCAGATAACCAATACTACTGGATTTGCAATCTGAAGTGTCCAAAAAACTTCAGACATTTTTCTACAGAGAGTGTTCCTTAGCATCACCTCTTCATAATTGCAAACAACTCCAAAAGTAACTTTAGAGACATATACAACTTCCTTTGCAAGTTAAAGAAGGCCTACAATCCCCTAAACTAATATCAGATGACATTTATCTTTCCTAACTCTCGATAATAGGAGAAATAAAGTTTCTGTTGTTGCTTCAGTATAATACATAAGTACATTCCGAAATTTCCACAATCTGAGCCATTGATTATTGAATAGCATGTTTTACATATTTGACATGAAAATTACCTTCTATGTCCTTTAAAATTCGATCATAAATACAAATAAAAGCTGCACAAGTCAAAATATACATCAACATTGACTTAAACACTTCTCTTTGGCTCTTTAGACAAGTGTAATTTCTGCAATGAGCTCAAATTTAGCCTTCAGTTTAGATATACAATCCACAATCTGTCTGATGAATCAAAAATATGTTTTAATACCGATTAATATTAAGAAGTATTGATGCATTTAGTTATGTGCATGAAATGGAGAAAAATAGAGGTGGTTGAATTGTTACCTCCCCAGTTCCAAAGTCGGCCCTCCTTTGACAATGCCATCATGAAAAAACCACCACATGAAACAGCAGCTACAGGCATGGGAAGTGCTCTTACTTTAGAGGGTATACTTAGGCCACCTGCTTCATTCGGGCCACGACCAGGGCCAAGGCCCAGTCGACCATCCCCCTCATCTCGACCCCAGATATACAGCTCACCTGCTTGGATTTATATTAGGAATGCAATTAAGGAACATAGACCTAAAGCATGCTACAAATAGATTCAGACGCTCTGACACCTATTTGTTTGACCTAGATGAGAGCACCAAACTATTTTAAAGAAAGTTCTTTTACTGGAATTCGAGCAACCTGTTGATTTTTTTCCAGCATTTTCTATCTTATCTTGCTTATCCTGTTATGTGCGTCCCAAAGCCTGTCAAAATGCTAAAACAATCCCTAAAGTTTTCATGAGGATCTCTACTGCGCTTTGGATGAGGCTAGGGAGCACCAGAACATAAGTTGAAAATGTGATATTTAAGTTGCTATAATCAATATGTCATGGAAGAATTAGAGTTTAATGACATGTTATGGACTATTTGAAGATATCATATCTTTTTGCAGATTCAGAATGACATAGTCCAGTTAAAGTATATCCAGCATAAATCCATTATGAACTTCTGAAATGTAGTCAGTACAAGAAACTAGATGTGTCATTGGTTCTTTAAAAGATGCATTTCTAACTAATCACTGACACATTAAGAATCTTGGACGTAAAAGCCATCAAATTCACAGTACAATGTTCACGATGAAATTCAGGAATCATAAAAGCTTCAGGAAATTCTAATAACCAATTTACCTATATTAAGCCCCTAAAAGAAAGCCTGTAACAGGAAATAAAATCATAACGAACTCTAATTAGCTTTGGAATCAACCAGACTGGATTATGCACACATTGTCAGACATTTAACCTGATTTTGTTATAGCAGCAGTATGTGTCCCACTTGTTGCAATATGATATATTTCTTCAGTCCAAGGCCCTTCAACTAACCTAGGGAGCAGCTCCCTGTGATAAACAGAATGTCCAAGAGCACCAAAGCCACCATAGCCCCTGCAAACTTCCATTTTAAAACAAAACATAATCAACTGACACAAATCAGAGATTCACCAGAGACCACATGCAACAATGACGGAAATGCAAACATTTACAAGAGTTCAATTACTATAGTACAACTAGATTGAACGAGTGAAAATTAGAGATTGAATGGGACAAAATCTAACAGAAATGGTCATTGTTTTAACCATTTGATGGTACGTTTGACATATCAAAAGGCCACGTTTAAGACTTTTAGTTCACCATTCAGTATCAAATACTAACTTTTCTATTTGCTCTGCTTTCTTCCCTTTATTATTACCTTGCTTTAGAAACATATGAAGTTAATCATCAAAGTTTCCAATTCGCATTTACGCAAATCAAAGACCAACCAGAGAACTTTTACTTCACTGAAATGGAAAACAGGAAAATTGAAACCGTTGTGGCATTTTTTTTCTTTTTTTCTTTTTATGACATGAGCAAGTGCATCAATACTATGTACAATATAGAAGACCAATATGCCCAAAAACTGTGGATGCCAGTTTCTATGTTCTATCAATTTAACACCCCCTAATAATTTTTTTGTACATAAACAATTGAACAATAACAACACCAATGAATCCAACCACCAATGTCTCGTCAACTGATTATAAAGAAAAAAGACTACTGACCAAGTAAAAACTTGCCCAAGAGAATTGAGAACAACCGAATGCACGCCACCGAGAGCGACACATTTAACCAAATTGGACCCCAAATGACTGTTCATAGTAGGAACAAATACGGGTTCCTCGTGGCCAAGGCCAAGGCGGCCACCATCACCTTTGCCCCATATCCACAGTTGCCCATTAACCAGCAATGCCGAATGAAAAAGCCCACAAGAAATACCTACTTTAACAACCTCATTCTCATTCTCAGCTGATGATTCCGACACCGAAAGGCGACCTGGGATGGGGGAAGACAGAGTAAATGAAGGTGGCAGCAAAAGGGACGCAACTGCAGCTGGATATATTCGTATTTCTTCAATTCCACCACCGAGTTGGCCGGAGGCGCCACGACCCCATGAATGTAATTGGACTGTGACTGCTTCCTGAGCCGTGGAACAGGATTCCCTGTAGTCCCAGAGCAGGGGGACGGCTTTGTTTGTGGGATTTTTGGTGGAATAGTTGAAATGAAAGTAATGCCTACCAAGTGTTTGATGTGGAGTTCGCAAGTACCGAAGGCTAATAGCCATTGTATGGTTCGCCCGCCGAGCGCTTCCTAAAGCCCAGTCGTTTTTGTTAGAGATGTTTAAACGGGCAGTTTTTGAGTGTTTAGTGTGTACTGGTAGACAGGGCCATTAATCGGTAAAAAACAAAAAAAAAATTTTTTCCTTTTTTTTAAGAAGATCAATATCTAGTTACCGTCCAAACTTTTCTTTAGTAATTGGATTTTGATGGGATAGTCATGGTAAAATATAAAGCTGTTAAACGAACTGAACTGGTCGGTAATTCGGTTCGTTTCGACACGTTCGTGTTCATGAAAGACTCGTTCGAAACCTTAAACGAATCGAGTTCGAACGAAAATTTTTTATTCGATTAATAATCGAGCGAACACGAGCATGTTCACGAATTTTAACGACCGTTCGCGAACATGGACATAATTATCATTTGATAAATTTTAGGGTTAATTTTATGGCTAGACTTTTATATTTGGAGGGTTTTATTTGTTATTTTTATGTTAATGTTAGTTATATAGTTAATGAATAATAGAATTTAGTCACTTAGTGCTTTAATTGTTTTTTTAGAATGATTAGTGATTTTTATGACATATTTAAGGTTTAAAATAATTTGGATTCGAGCATGTTTGCAAACGGCTCGTTTATGTTAAACGAGTCGAACACGAACTCGAACATGAACTTTGCTTAACGAGTCGAACGCGAACACATGTTTGGAGTTCGAAAATTAACGAACGAACACGAACGTTGTTTGAATCGCTTAACGAACAGAGGTCAAACATGAGATACTCGGTTTGATTCGACTCGTTTACAGCTCTAGTAAAATATCAAAAGTTTTAGATTGATTTTCTAATATGAATTAGTTTAGTATATTTAATATGTAATTAAAAATATAAAGTTATTAATATGTTAATTAATATGCTTTTAATGTCACATGTTTGTTTATAAGCATAAATTATAACTCATGAGACTATTGACTAATACATTAATATGCAATATGATATATTAGTAAGGATGAAATATATCAAATATTAGGTTTTTCTAACGGATAACTATAGGATATTCGTTAACACATCTAACATTCATCTAGCCTACCGTATATATAACAATTATTAATCTTATCGTATATATACTAACAATTATTATCTTCCCTCGCATTTATATATTTTTCCTATTTAATCTTATCTACACTTCCTTGTATTTATTTACTTTCCCTAATTAATCTTATATTTCCAAAATTATGATACCTAAAATAGACAGACCCTAAAATATTTAATTTATATATGAAATTTGGTAATTCAGTCGATAATCGGGAATTCAGGAATTGAATTTCAATATCCATTCCCAAACTATTTTTTATCAAATTTTAAGATTGGATTTTAATAGTTTTTTCGGAATTACGTTTTACCAATATCCGATTTCCGACCTGAATTGGATCGATCGGTTATTCGATTTTTCCCTAAGTGTGAACACCCATAGGAACATATTATAATGGGCTTGATATGCTGATAGTTTTCTTTCCTTTTCTTTTTCCTTTGTTAATTTGCGTAGTCAACAGAGGATATATTTTGCTCTTTTGACTACATGTTCAATATTTTCTGATTTGTAGGTTCGGATGTTGATGACTTCATGACCTCGATTAGAGGAAAAAAATATAAATGTCGAGTTTTAATAGATTCTTGTATCATTTTGTTGGTCTTATTTCATGTTAACCATTTAGAACGCCATCCTTGAAGCATTATTTTTGTTCAAGGTTGCATGTGGCTAGATTGTTGGAACATAATTATAGTTTGTGTTTTTGTTCTGATGGAGTGTTTTATTTTTGTACATTAAAATTTCAATTTTAACAAAACTTAGTTTCGAGATCTTTTAAACTATTCAGATGCATGTATTTTAGTTTCAACAAGGATTTAACAAGTTTTAGTATAAGGTACCAGATGGTTAATTCAAGAGTTGTTTGGGATTTAAATCCACAGCACTACCTATTTAAGGTTGAGTTGGACACTTGTTTAAACGAACGGTAAAAGGTTAGTTGATATTCTTTAGAGGATACTATATTCGTTGTCATCTCTAATTTAGTAAAGCTACAAGGGTAACTATGAATTAGTGTTTGATAAGACGCGGTGGTATGGATTTACGCATATTTCCTTGCGGGTAACACTAACAAGCTCTTTAATAAAAGTAAATATTATATACACTGATAGTGTCTATACTATCACCGTTTGATTCATGACATGTGTGCAAAAGTTGAATTTCAAATTCAAATGTTGCATAGTTGTCATTCATCCAACGCTGATAGTGTATATAATGTCAGTGTAGGAAAGATTAATCCTTTTAATAATATTGATTAGTAATGCAAGTTTAACATAAATAGTGTGTAATTACAGTCACCCATTTTTTAATAATTCGATACTTAGTAATCACATGCTTCATTCATATACATTAATTGTTACATGTAACAAAAAGTTATTCTTGTAGGTTTTCTCGTTGAACTTCGTTGGATTAGCATTTTGATGTTTGTCATTCATATATTCAAGTTTTACAACTTTGCAAAAATGATACCTATTGTATCTAGTAGGGATGGCAACGGTGCAGGGCTAGTGCGGGGGACCCGCTCTGCTGCCTATTAATTCCCTCCGACTCCGCCCCATCCTCCGCCCCGTCCTGATTTCTCGGTGGGGGCACCTACGGGGCTAATAAAAATTTATTATAGTTAAATTTTAACAAATAATCAAGTACTAAAATATCAACACATCACCAAATTATTATTTATTGTAATTTCACAATTAAAACTCATAAAAATAATCAAACAAAAGTTATTTGAATACAATCCAATATGATGAAATAAATACAACTAAAGTAGTCAAGTTTTCACTTTTGATACAAATACAATCACTAATTCATTATTGTGCTTGTGCTTTTTTTTTTTGAGAAAAAAAAGTTATTGTATTAAGTGTAATTAGGAATTTAGTATAAATGTATTAATAAATTTAGTTTAACTAATTAATAATTTCTATTAGTAGACATATATAATTATTAGTATAATTGATAATATCAATTATATTACAAATACTAATATACATTATATAATACATATAACTAATAATATCATTATCATAAGTTTGTAACTAATTAAATTAAATATTAGATATATAATTATATACATATATATTTATGTATATATATATATATTTTTTAGCGGGTGACGGGGCGGGGGTATACTCTCCTGCCGCCCGCCCAATTTTGAAAATTTCCCCCACCCCCGTCCCAACTCCCGCCCCATTAGTGCCCGTGGGACTGGTGCTGCCAATTGCCATCCCTAGTATCTAGCATTGATTTCAATAATAGGTAGATTGATATCATTGTGGAAATGCACTCTTAAATTGGTTTGTTTTCAAAGTTATCAATATTTAAACGATTTTCCAAGCCACTCAATGAGCGGCGTTGCATAAATATGGTATAGAAACAATTCGGGCTTTTTAACCTCGTAGCTTACTACGAGGTACGAGGTTGTTAACGAACAACTTAAGTCATAATTGACTTGAAGCTCAAGTTGTTTGATATCACTAGCTATTTGAAGTTCATGTATGAAAGCTTGGTATACAACATTATTTGAATAGCATTAGCTTAGGATAAAGAATTATTGAAAAACTTCTCCATTAGGTATTATGAATTTAACTCCAACAGTAACTCCATGATGATAAGTAACACCATCAAAGTACATCTTCGAAGATGAACGGATCTAAAAAAGGAGAACATGTTCATTAGATAGATCATAACATAGTTCCCATTTAGCATGTAATAGATGATCAATTAAGAAATCTACCTAAACCTAACATTTCACTGCGTTTTATGAAACATAAGGGGGCACTTGGTTGGAAGGTATAAGAATATTTGGATCATGTCCTTTCTTGCTGCTTGAATAATAGGTATGGGATTTAGAATTTTGGGATCATTTATTAAAATTTGACAACTCTCAAATTCCAAGTAAGTTGGGAGGTTTTGGCAATTCCCATATTTGATTCCAAAATAGGTTTTGTTAAATAATTTTTTTAACATCACAAATTTTTACCCACTTCTCATCTTTCTTCTATTACGACCACTCTCTTTTCCTTCCCTTTCTCTCTTGCCTCCACCACTTCTCTCCTCTCTGTACCCATAGAAAACTTTCCTTCCTCCCCCTAACCTAAAACTCTAGTAGCCCTCTTTTCCTCTTATTTCTCTCTCTTCCATGGCGTCCTTACCCCCCTGCCACTTCTCCCAAATACACTACCTCCCTTTCTCCCTCTCCATCATAGTCAACTTGCCCCTCACCCTGATTAACTGCTACCTTCTCCTTGTAGAAGCAAAAGTGATTACTGATGGGTAGTGGCCATAGGTGGAGTATATTGCATCAAATTGAAAATTTAATCACAATGAAGGATGGAATTTCACATTTGGTTTTTGGGGATTGTTTTTTAATTTTTTAGGTTGTAGCTCCAAGTGCGAATTGTTAGCAAAGAAAAAGCAAGAGGACAACTTTCCAAACTTTTCATTTGTGAGTTTGTGAGTTATGAGTGTTGACTAGGAGATGAAGACAAAAAATAAATAAATAAAGGTTTTCATTGGTGGTGGTCTGGCAAAGATTGCTGGTGATTGTTGAATAGGGGTTTTGATAGGTTGTATTTTTGTCATTAATTTTATGATTATTTTGCTCTTTCATTTTACGAAATATTCGTCAATTGGTGGATTCTACTTATTTTTGGCAATTATCGTTGATTGTCGGGATTTGTATAAAAAGAAATTAAAAGGCATGATTTCTTCACTAAACTTGCTGTTCGGTGTGATCACGTCAAAGTTAGAACTTTGCACGTCCTAGAAAGGTCAGAAGTTGGCTCGTGAGTTGAAGTCAGAAGAGTTGGATTTCGCACCAGAGGGACAATATTTTATTTCTACCGGGATGCTATTTTATTTTACAAAGACTTTTTTTTTCTTGTTCGGATAGGATTTGGTTTGTTGGGATAATTTGAATTTACTTAGTAGTAGTAATTTTAGTAAGCATAGGAGCCAAAACACGGAAGAATAGT
Source organism: Coffea humblotiana (assembly GCA_023065735.1). NCBI lineage: Eukaryota > Viridiplantae > Streptophyta > Magnoliopsida > Gentianales > Rubiaceae > Coffea > Coffea humblotiana. The sequence goes on from CM041208.1 coordinate 17,276,804, forward strand.
TATGAACTTTTATTCTTTCTTTTCAGCCTCAAGAGAGGAGACTAGTCATTAGGTATTCTTGGTTTTGGCCGCAATGACGGGAGCCCGAGAGCATCCCTTCACTTGCTAAGTTGTTGAAAATGCAAGAAAAGATTTGATCATATGGACTGACGTGAAATTGATATTTGGTTTTATTGAGTAACTTTCTGACATTTTCTTTGACATGTTTACACCTTTTAATTCATCTTTCTATCTTACCCTTGGCCAGAGCCCCATTACAACCTTATTCAAATCCCTTGAATTCTGGTATTAGATTCACTATTAGTGGTGGAGATGTGATACACGAGTAAACTTATGGTAAGGTCATTCCATAGTATTGATTTAAGAGTATATTATGCCTATACACTTTTGTGAGTGACAAGTGCTTTTGTTAAAAGTTCATGGGAGGATTGTTAAAATTCAGTGTATTTTGACTTTGGTAAACTTGTTGGAATAATACGGTGTCTATGTTGATACAAATTGCTATAGAATCTTGATATCTTGATTGTTCTTTTGAGTTTGGATATACTTGAGGACAAGCATAGTTAGGTGTGGGGGAAATTGATATGTTGCATTTTTGTCATTAATTTTATGATTATTTCCCTCTTTTATTTTACCAAATATTGCGTTAATTAGTGGATTTTACTTATTTTTGTAATTATCATTGATTGTAGGGATTTGGATAAAAAGAAATTAAATGGCGTGATTTCTTTACTAAATTTGCTGTTCGGCGTGGTCACGTCAAAGTTAGAACTCTGTACGTCCTAGGAAGTTCAGGAGTTGGCTCGTGAGTTCCAGCCATGAGTTAAAGTCACAGGAGTTGGATTTCACACCAGAGGAACAATATTTCATTTCTACTAGGATGCTATTTTTTTTTTAACAAAGACTTTTCTTTTGTTGTTTGGATAGGATTTGGTTTGTTGGGATAATTTGAATTTACTTTATAGTAGTAGTTTTAGTAAGAGTAGAAGACAAAACACAGAAAAATAGTTACGGACTTTTATTCTTTCTTTTCGGCCTCAAGAGGAGAGACCAGTCATTAGGTATTCTTGGTTTTAGCCGCAATGATGGGAGCCCGAGAGCATACCTTCACTTGCTAAGTTGTTGAAAATGCAAGAAAATCTCTGGACTGACATGAAGTTAATATTTGGTTTTATGCAGTAACTTTCTAACATCTTCTTTGACATGTCTACACCTTTTAATTTATCTTTCTATCTTACCCTTGGCCCGAGCCCCGTTACAACCTTAATCAAGTCCCTTAGATTCTGATATTAGATTTACTATTAGTGGTGGCGATGTGATATACGACCAAACTCATGGTAAAGTCATTTCATAGTGTCAAATTGAGAGTATATTATGCCTATACACTTTTGTGAGTGATGAGTGCCTTTGTTAAAAGTTCTTGGGAGGATTGTTAAAAGTTAGCGTATTTTGACTTTGGGGAACTTGTTGGGATAATAGGGTGTTTGTGTTGATACAAATTGCTACAGAATCTTGATATCTTGATTGTGCTTTTGAGCTTGAATATGCTTGAGAACAAGCATAGTTTAGGTGTAGAAGAAATTGATAGGTTGCATTTTTGTCATTAATTTTATGATTATTTTCCTCTTTCATATTACCAAATATTGCGTTAATTGGTGGATTCTACTTATTTTTTGTAATTATCGTTAGTTGTAGGGATTTGGATAAAAAGAAATAAAAGGCGTGATTTCTTCACTAAACTTGCTATTCGACGGGGTCACATCAAAATTAGAACTCTACATGTCTTAAGAAGTTCCGGAGTTGGCTCGTGAGTTCTAGTCATGAGTTGAAGTTGCAAGAGTTGGATTTCGCACCAGAGGGACAATATTTCATTTTCTACTGGGATGCTATTTTATTTACAAAGACTTTCTTTTTGTTGGGGTAATTTGAATTTATTTAGTACTAGTAGTTTTAGTAAGAATAGGAGACAAAACACAGAAGAATAGTTTTGGACTTTTATTCTTTCTTTTTAGCCTCAAGACAGGAGATTAGTCATTAGGAATCCTTGGTTTTGGCCGCAAGAAAAGAAGTGAAACATTTTCGTTCTTTTTCTTTTTTTCTTGACTTCGAATAAAATACATCACTTTTGGAGAATATTCATGTCAACGAGTTCAACTAATTCACGTGGGATTTCTTCAACGGAGATGAAATAAATTTCTATTTTTAGTTAAGAAACAATGGAGGATTTGGTTCATCTAAAATTGTGAGATCGAATTGGTTTTATTTATTCCTTAAATTTTCTGGTATTCGTATATTCCCTGTTTTACTTTCTTATGGTTGTTGTGTTATTCGAATATCTAGAGTCCGGAATTTAGATTAATTCAATAACCTAAAATCAATTAGGACAATTAAATCCGTAATTGTTTAATTCTTCTAAATTAGTAATAACTGACGTGATTGGATTTGTATCAGGGGAGCATATAGACTAATTTAAAATAAACCTCATAGCATATTATTTGATTAGAGTATGACTTTTCTAATTCTTAAAGTAATTGAAAAAAATTAAATTCTAAGGTCGTATCTATGGTTATTTCTTTAATAGGATAATGGCTAACGGCCGTACCTTGGCTATTGATAAAGTATGGAGAAGTCAACTATTATCGCTTGTTTGGCAGTTATAACCTGTTTATCAATTAATAAGTGGAATTTCTATTGCATCAATGATCAATTAAGTGAACTATTTTCGAAATTATTTCTTGGCTAGACTTATTTATTATTGGTTAAATTTTAAGAAATTATCATTTAGTCTTTTATTCACTTATTTATTTTATTTGAGTTGTTTAATTATTTTCATTCTCATAAAAATCCCCCCAAGATTCTAAACTCTAGAAGAAACGAATTTTTCCCAATTCTTGTGAATTCGACTCTACTCACCCTGTATACAAAATTTACATTTTTCTCAACTAGGTATTTATTATTGTGCAGGGTCAACACCTATCAGGTTTAATGGCTATCTATTTGGAAGTTAACTGAAGGAATATGTTATAAAAGAAAAAAAAATAAAAAAATGGCTACAATTCTCATTCTATAAGATTTTGTGCCAAGCATATCATTAGACGGTACTACTAACTCATACCCATACTAAGTTTCTATATATCATTCCGTATTCAATTCCGATTTTGGAGCATGAACTAAGCACCCCCTAAATAATTTCAAACAGTTATAGTTGGAAATACTATCTGTGACGACTCCACCTCCCCCTAGGGTGTACCCCAAGATTTAGCGAACTGCCTGCCCAACTCTCACCAGGACTCGCTCACTTATTTCAAATAAAATAGTTCACAACCCCATACGTAAATGGAATAACAGTTCCCAAGTTTGGAACGTACATGTATATTCATCTCTATTCCAAATATTCATACAATCCCAAATATAATAAAAGATATGAATTCCAGATACATTCAACTCTAACCAAGCACTAGCGCGAGTACAATTTAACAAAACTAAACTATGTCATCTTGTACCAGTCTCACGCTCTCACTCGTACCCCCTATAAGGAAAACAAATTTAACGGAATAGAGTGAACTAAAGATCAGTGAGGTTCCAAAACTTCATACAGACCCAAGGAGCAAGTTGACTATATGTAAAACTTGAACTCTTAAAATGAGCGAGTGTAAAAGTTCATAAAAAGAAACAATAACACGACAAGTAATAATCATTTCAAAAGATAAGAATATAGATGGCTCTCAAGAGCCAAATTCTCGTTGCTTCACTATAGCTTGATCAAGTAGTACACCACTTAACTTCAATCTCTGTCCACCAATCAAACCCCCTACTGCGCCCGAAATCCAAAATAAATATTGGTGGTAATATTTGAGCATACCGATTAGTCGAAAAGATAACACTCCACTCGACAAAACTAGAGACCCAGGGTTCGTTACCTAATCGACCAGACCCTTGCCAGTTCGACTCGAATAACTAGCCACAGAGTTTTTGGAATTCCAGACAGGATGCAAATCATATGCATATATATCAAGTCAATTGCAACCAAGGAACAAGAATATATCACATTAGGGCAAGTGCGATAAAGTACACCCTTACCCGACCAAACCAATCAAATATCATCTGACCACGTTGGTCAAGCATTTAAAACAAGTATCAAGTTCAATCATGTATTTGAAAGCACTCACCAAAAATTTAGTGCTTGTTAAAATCATGCTCAGGTACAACTCCTTGGTTCTAGTCCAACTTTGCGATAAAATATCATTTAAGAGTTTAAAATCCACTAGAGTTTGAAACATAGGAGTTTCGTTTCAAGAAAATCAAGTAAATGAAACTTGTTTAAGTAGTAGTCATATGGCTTATCAAAGTCTAGAAAATTCATGCTCGCTCTTTTAGTTTCGATAAAGAAGTGATTTTTACTTTGGAAGTCACACTTTGTATGAAAAATCGAGAAAATCATATTTTTAGGGGTCGCTACTTTTACTTTTTAAAGGGTACGAGTTTCGATAAAAATTTCAGCTTATGTACCTCTTACTAAAGAAAACTCGAATACCATAAACAAGCGAAGTTCGCTTTAACCTCGAGTCATCGCTCAAGTCTCAAGTTCACTTGGCTAACCCTCGAGCAAAAATTTGGATAGCATGCACTTTAGATTTAGCTATTTTCCATCCAAGTACAACTTGAATTCACAAACCAACAACATACATCTATTCAAGGCCTCAAAACCAACCAAACAAACCAAATAATAAATTTATCACCGTGGATATCAAAACTGAAAATCAGTTTAGAGAGGAAATTATAAGTGGCAGATTTGTCATCTTTCGGTGTTTTGGTTATAACTGTAGTTAGGTATATCGGATTGAACTAAATTTATGGCGTTTCGAAACTAAAACATAGACCTACATTTCCAATTAAGACATCGACACCCAATTCTAGCATTTTCAGGGTCAAAATTGGACGGTTAGAAGCACATGAAAAACAGGTCGGGAAAATTAGAGTGTTTGCGCAGTCCGGAGTGTTCTGGCCAAATCATAAGTTAAAATGATCCAATTGATATGAAAGTTTACAGGCAGAAATTTAACTCAAATCCCTATAACTTTCATGTTTTGTCCAAAAGCTGATTCAGTCTAAAACATAGAGAAATTCACAGCCCAAGTTGATTCCAAAAATAGGGCAGAACTGAAATTCACCACCAAATGTTGGAATTTTGCATATCAACCCTAAAACTACTCATCAAAGCTGGAAATTGCTTGACAAAACTGAAATTTCATCTTTTAAGACTAAATATCACAATCAAGTCACTAATCATTTCACAAATTCCATTTCCAAACTCAATACCAACATATTAGAGATAAACATCATAAATCAAAGCTGAAAAATTACAAACCCTATCTGAAATTCACTAATGTTCACTAAAGCTAGAGTATCATCCAACATAATTCAAGATTCAAGGCATCTATCCCATATTTTGCTAAAACAAGAAAGAAAAAGGAAGTTTTAGACTTATACCTTCCAAAACACTTGAAGAAAGTGAAGAACCAAGCTAGTTCTCTCCAAACAACTCCACAACAAGCTTCCTTAGCCCTTTGGTGCTAGTTTAATCGGTTTAATTTTGTGGTTTCAACTCAAACAAGGCAAGATTCAAGGTTGGAGTTGGAGGTTTTCCCTCTTGTTTTTCTCTTACAATTTTCGGCTAATACAAGAAGGGAATGAAGAAAAATGAACCAAGAAAAAAGAAAACTCATTTGGTTAACCAACCCTTGAATCTTTGACACTTATTAATACGGTTCTCGATCAACACGTTTCGAGACACGTAGCATGTTTGCCCAAGGATCTAGCGAGAATGTCCTACGCTTGGATTGCGGATCCTAGAATCAACACGGACGACACGAATTGATTAAAGGAGAAAAACGACGACTCCAAATTGAGGTGAATACTCAAGTGGATAGGTCGATAGAACAATCAAGAACAAGCACAAGATTGCTCAAAACCCTTGCCAAAGTAAGTAAGGATTCGAATCTCTCAATGGAAGAGAAAACAAAACTAAGTGTTTATTATCAAAATTGCGTCCCCCTTTGACCGTACAAGGTGAGCCTTTATATAGGTTAAGGGATTAGGTCAAGGGACTAATGAAACCCTAATAAAGCAAACTAAAGGGTCGGCCACTCCATGGACTAGTTGGGCCGACCCATGACCTAATTTAATAAGCTAATCCAACTCTAACAAGATGAAAACCTAGTACTAAGGCCTAGGGCCTAGTCAACCAACCCACTTGAAGGCCCACTTGATTCTTCATGGGCTTGGATCATTGATTCTTCATGGATTTGGATCATTGTGTAGATGACTTGAGTATCCACTTCCAAGCCTTCAATGTTTCTATGGACTCCTTGTTGGTCTTGCACGCCTCGCACTAGGGTTTGGAGTGACTCCTTGAAGCGCTTGACCCGTGCACATGTGACGGGGCCCAATGGAACTCGAATTGGGTCATTACTTGGACTAAAACCCGTGCACACATCAGTCCCTTCCACTTGAGAAGGATTTGTCCTCAAATCTGGATCTTTCTCGTCAAGAAATGGACTCAAATCCGTGACATTGAAAGTTGCGCTCACGTTGTACTCGCCAGGTAGCTCCAATTTGTAAGCGTTGTCATTGATACGTTGGAGCACGCGAAAAGGTCCATCACCCCTTGGGGATAACTTACTTTGGCGTTGCTTGGGGAATCTTTCTTTTCTCAAGTGCAGCCAAACCCAATCTCCAGGTTCAAAGGTCATCTTTCGACGGTGCTAGTTGGTTTGCTGGATGTATTGTTGGGTACGCCTCTCAATGTTCGCGCGAGCGGCTTCATGTAACCTGCGTACAAAGTCCGCTTTCTTTTCCCATCTAAGCTGGTGTGTTCAGAGGAAGGTAAGGGTACCAAATCAAGGGAGGTCAGGGGGTTGAAATCATAGACAATGTCAAATGGTGAGTAGTGTGTTGCACTATGAACAGTTCTATTATAAGCAAATTCGACATGTGGCAAACACTCTTCCCAAGATTTAAGATTCTTTTTAATTAGAGCTCTGAGTAATGTGCCAAGTGTGCGATTGACAACCTCAGTTTTTCCATCGCTTTGTGGATGACTCGTGGTAGAGAACAACAATCTAGTACCAAGTTTAGACCACAAAATTTTCCAAAAATAGCTCAAGAATTTCACATCTCTATCACTAATAATAGTTTGGGGCATACCATGTAAACGGACAATTTCCTTAAAGAACAAGCTAGTAATGTGAAATGCATCATCAGTGTTGTGACAAGGGATGAAATGAGCCATCTTGGAGAATCTATCGACTACCACAAAGATGGAATTTCTCGCGCCCCATTTTTGAAAAATAAGAAAAATAAATGAGTTTTATAGAAAACTTGATTTTTTGGTTTGATTTATTGATTTGAAAAAATGTGTTTTTCGATTTGTTAGAAAATAAATAAGGAAAACAAAATGGGTCTAAATGGGACTTTGAAAATGCGACGATTTGACCCAAAATAATAGTTTAAAAAGGGTTTTTAAATAAAAAATCGGAGTCGCCACTTGGTATTGAGTTGAGGTGTACCAAGTCACCCAAAATGAATTTTTTTAGATAAAATTATGAAAACCCCTTTTTAAACGACTCCTAAGTCTACGAAAATCAGAAAAAAAGATTCGGGAGTCACATTTGAAGAGAGGGAAGGCAAGGATAAAACTCCAAGGCACCCTCTCAACCTAGCCAAGGCTAGTTGCGTGATTTAGTCAAGAATTTTCTTAATTTAATCTAAAAATTTATGACATTTGAAAGTCACTATATGAATGCAAACCCTAGACCTAAGGGGGATATCGAGGAGTCAAGATATTTCTTCGAAACTATTTGATGCAAATCGCATTAATTGCGATGCCCAAAAGTAAACTTTCGAAGAAGTCACGAATTGTGCAAGAATATGAGACTCTAACAAAAGAAAAGAAAAAATAATAAGAACAATCATAATTATACAAAATATACATGTCCTAAAGGAATGCATCATGTTGGGTACGAGGAACTAATGTTCATGACTCAATTTTACCTTTAATAGAGGGAATACGAGCGTGCTAAGGTTAGAAAACCAAATTCGTCCATATCCCATACTCAAGGGGTATACCTAATCTAATCAAGCAAATGATCTAACCTAATTTCTATTTCCCTAAATGAAATGCAAATCTAATGTCATGCTTTCATACAAAGGGGTAAGGAATATACATATAGGGGAAATATGGGGTAAGGGATATACAGATAGTGGAAAATGTCATGCAAAATGATAAGAAAAGCCTAAAAAGTGAAAAATATGTATGAGAAGGAAAAATTTGTCACACAAACATGCTCTAACGCGCAAAGGGCACTGAAGGGTCTAGCGTTGAACTAGCCCATGTCTATGAGTTCTCACTAGCATTGGACTAGTGAAAATGCGAGAAAGAGGGGGCCACAACTAGCGTTGGACTAGTGTGGCGACGTCTCACATTTATTATAATCAAATAACTCATGTAAAACATAATAAAGCGAATAAACATATAAATCACATAAACACATAACACATAAGTATGATATCTAGATGCAAGATCCTAAGAAAGCAGTAACACATAGCACATAGGCAAGCAAATCACACAAAACAAAATAAAGCAAATAAAGCCCTAACTATTACATCAGGGGGACCCTACTACAATCTAAGGGGAAAAATGAAATAAATAAATACCTAACTATTACAATTTTGGCGTTTAAATGCCTTGCAAATAACCAAAAATTAAAATAAAATAGATATACTAAATTAAATGACTAAAACGAATAAATGAAAGAAAAACATTCAAAAGACATGCAATTAAACACATAAAGTCACATAGGGGCACATAGGATCAAATAAGGCATAAAATAAGGGATAGAGTGTACCTCCCTTGAGTTGGGACCCTAATGATACGAATTTACTTATTTACCCTCCAAAACGAATAAACAAGCCAAGGCATCACTTTAATGAATAATTAATTACATGAAATAAAAATTAAACATAAAAATGAAAATTAAACACGAAGTGGAGTCAATTAAAGCATTTACATAAAACAAACCATCCATGTGCAAGAAATCAAAACAAACAAGGGCCTAATTAAAATAATTAAAAAGTTTGAAGGGTCTAAATAAAAATACAAAAATTGACGGTTTAAGACGAGACCTATCAAAATCAAATGCTAAAACTTCACAAAAGACGAATGGAGACCTATTTATTAAAATTAAACATCAAAAATTACCCAAAATTTTATTAAAATAAAAATCTATCAAAACTCATTAAACATCAAAATTCATCCCAGAATCATTAATAATCTATCCAAATGATCATATTAAAGCATACCGATCAAACAATAACATTTCAGTGGGACCAAATGGATTAGTTTTCCCAATTTTCTGGGCCAAAGTAGCATTAAATAAAAATTAAAAGATTAAAGTGCAATTTTTGGAACTTGAATTCATGCATGCAATCGCAGAAGCTATTCTTCTTCCTCTTCACTGGTTTTTCCTCTGCAACTAGCTGGGTTCTGAATGCAATCTTTTCCATCCCAAACATTACTAACGGATCAACCAACAACAACTTGGGCCGAAGTAACAAATCCATCAAGCATTTCTTATGTTTAAACGCAAAATTTGAGAGGAGAAAAGCATGCAAAAGCTGGACAAAATCTTCTGCAACTTAGCTGTTTTCTCTGCAATTTTACATCCACAAGCTTCCCACGGCTCTCAAACATGATCAAATCCAATTTGAACTAAAGCAACAAGCCTACGACTTAATCCTCTCACTTTGCAACATAAATCCTTAGATTTAAACACAAAAAGTTGGACAAAGAGGGCATGCAAACCTGGACAGTTCATGCAATTTTTGATACTTTCAGATTTCAGCAAATACACGTGGTAAGTTTTGATACCAAACTCAAACCAAGACAACAAACTCATCAACCCAAATTCCTTATAGGCTGTCAACACTCCTTGATGCATACCATGGCCATTGACAAACCGAATGAAAGCATGAAGGAAACATGGAGGAAAGGGAAGTGCACTTGGTTTTCAGAGGAAACTAATGGGGTAAAATCAAGAGTAAAAAAAAACTTTCAATCACATCACTCAAACCATTCAACATCAAACCGTTTCCACTCCTTGTGGGTGAGCTTAAACCAGTTTTCAAAGTATTAGAAAACAAGCAAAAATTAAGACAACAGAGAAGAACAGAATCAGCTTGCAAGCTCCAAGTTGATTCACGGGTTTTTGGGTTTTTTGGTAGATCAGGCCAATCAACCTCCAAACTAACAAAAGAACTTGCAATTTACTCCATTTAGCACTAAACCCAACATCAAACATTCCACAAACAACAAGAAAACGGAGAAGGAACATTTAAAGAAACATCAGAACAGAAATGTCCGAAGTTTATGCCATTTTCTGGGTTTGCTTGTTCAAACATGCGAAAACCAGCCATAAACATCAAGCAAAGACTCATGGATTCATCAGATAACCACTATAGCAAACCCTAAACCCATGTTCCTAATCAGATTCGTCCTATAGGCTCCTACTGAATCAGCTCTTGGCAACCAAACAACATGGCAAAGTCATAGAATTAGCGAAAGTTCTAACCAGCAGCAAACATTCAAAAGATTCACATCCGATGGTTTTATCTATCGAAAAACATGTTTAAATCCACAAAACAAGAGTCATTTGTACCTGAGAATGCTAGCACAGTTGAGTGACCTTGAGGTCTGCCCAGAAACGCATACGGGCTTCTAGAAACGCGATCGATAGTTTTTGGCGCAGACGTTGCAGCCTTGTCGAGCCGTCCTCTTTCTCTGGCTCTCAGCTACGAAGCCCTTTTCCCCAAATTTTCCGGACTTTCTTTGTCCGAAGATCCCTTCTTTTCCCTTAGCCACTCTTCTTCTCTGTTCAGTCGTAGCTTTCTCCTCATCCGTTGGTTTTTTTCTTTCTGTTTTCCCAGCTTACCGAAGATCTTCCTTGCTGTCTTGCTCTCTCTCCCACCGTTTCCTTTCAGCCGTCCCTCTCTTTTCTCCTGTCCAGCCCGTAGGTTTCTTTTCTCTAGCCGCCAACCTTACTGTTCTCTCTTTTCTCCCCAGCCCGTAAGTTTCTATTTTCTCGCCGCCAACCTTACTTCACTCCTTTCTTTACACTCTCCCAGCCGTCATCAAATTTCTATTCTCCTCCCTTTTCTTTTTACTCCTTGCTATCCTTTTATAGCAGTTTAGGCTTCTCAAAACCCTTAACTTAATGGTCCGGATAGAACCTCAGCTCCCCCCTTTCCTTCAAACCATCGGATGGCTTTTAATCTTGATGTTGTTGGATCAAAGCCAGGTAATCATGTACTGGTTTAATCCAATGGAGGGAAAAAATGGAGAGAAATTGAAAAAATGGAATGGGACGATTCCTGGAATGCTGGTATTGCACCAGTAGAGGAAACATAAGACGTGCGCATGTTTGACACGAGTGCGTGACTTCCTTTTTTTTTTTTTTTTACAAAACTGATTTTGATTCCTTGTTTTCTTCCTTTTCTTTTCTTTTTCCATGAATGAATTAATTAAAAATTAACTAAAAGATGATTTTCTAAACAAAATGAAAATAAAGCCAAAAATGAAAAATTTAAATAAAGTCAACTAAAATGAAATAAAACTGCTTAAAAATGTCTAAAATCATGAGATTAATAAATACAGATAGATAATAATTGTCAATAAAAAAAAATAAAAATAAATTAAATTTTTGTGTCTACAGTTTGCCCCTCTTTGTCTGAGTTTCGAAGAAACTCGAGACAAAGACGTAGACACCAAATACTTACCTGTATTTATTCTGTCTTGAACTGAAATACGAAGAAGGTCAGCTGGATAAAACCCAATCCTATCAAGGTTAGTGGGATAAAGACCCAAGCCCAACATGATGTAAATGGTGTTGGTGGCACAAAATCCAATCCCAACGAGATATTTGTGATGTTGGTGGCACAAAATCCAAGCCCAACGAAATATTTGTGATGTTTGTGATGTTGGTGGCACAAAATCAAAGCCCAACGAGATGTTTGTGGTGTTGGTGGCACAAAATCCAAGCCCAACGAGATATTTGTGATGTTGGTGATGTTGGTGGCACAAAATCCAAGCCCAACGTGACATTTGTGATGTTGGTGGCACAAAATCCAAACCCAACGTGACATTTGTGATTAGTGAGATAAGACCCAATCCTGTGATTGTCGAGAAGGGGGGGAGAAGGGTGCGCGGCGGATGCTGAGACATCGCCAACATGAAATTAAGCTTGATTTGATGATTTTTTATTTGATTGATTTTTATTTTATTTTATTTTCTTTTCTCTCTTTTTCTTCTTCTTCTTTTTTCTTTTCCGGGATAATCTTTTCAAGAATAATTTGCCCCAGTTTCAACCAATTACTGTGCAACCGATCATTTGCTTTGCATTATAGCATTGTTACTCCTCCTTGAGACTTTGATTCACACCTCTTCCTCGGTCTGAATCATGAACATTCAATTCTTGGGCGACATTCCACAATCATAAGAAATTTGCCCCAGTGTGTTGCTTATTGGACCATTGGACCTGTAAGAGAAAAATAATAACAGATAATGCCACCACCATCCGACTAATCCCTTTCTTCAAGAAATGTGTAAACATGAGTATTTGAACGCTCTTCTCCGATGTAGCAAGAACTCAACTTTATTCTGCGAACCGTATCCTATTTCCTTAACTTGACGAAACCCTTGGTATCCAGGCAATTTTGGTATCCAGGTAATTTCAATAAATCACAGGGATTGCCATTTGATAAAATCAAAGAGATAAATGAGGCCATGAACCAGATAAAAGAATATTTTATTTACACGACAATGATGAAAATCTCAATAACATGAAAACAATCATTTATTTTGAAAGAAATTAATTTAAAAGAAATGAACTTGTAAACTTAACAATTTACGCTTCAGAAGCCAAAGTACTTTGATTACAAACAAAATACCACATTTGACCCTTTGGATATCATCCCTCCGAAGTTCAATGTTGGTAAAAGAACCACAACCGTGAAAAGAAATTCAAATGAATCGAGTCACCAGTCATTCCAATCCAACCTCACTTTTCATCCAAAACCCTACCTTAGCGCCCTCTCGGGTTTTCACTAAGGCTACCATTTCACTTTTTTATTTTCTTTTTCTCACTTTTCCATTTTCATTTTTGCTTTTTCTTCTTCTCCTTTCCTTCTCCTCTCTTCTTCTTTCCCTCTAAGGTGCCCCTTTTGAATTTTCACATGATGAACAAATCTCACCGATAGTCTTTATCAATTCGGAAATATGTTTTATGAAATGATGGCATCAGTACGACAAACCTTCCCTTGCAAAATTGGTGAAAGTGTATTGACATCATTTGCCATGTGATTTAGAAAATTGCCTTAAAGAGGTGATGCAAAGAACGGAAGCCAGGACTTTCGGTTTTTGTAATGGGGTCCGGTGGGGTGCTAAGAAAAAGTTAAGGCTTGAAAGCGAATTTTCAAAAGTGGTTTAAATGAACTGAGATCGCATTATTGTGCTAACCCTATTTTAGGGCTAAACCAAAACTTGCCCCAATTTATTCTCAACCCGGGCTCTCTTTCTTTTCATTTTCTTTCCTTTTCCTTCTGTCATTCCATTTATCTTTTGAAATGTTCACAATTTGCCCCAGTTTATTTTTAACTGAGGTTTTCTTTTGTTCATTTCTTTTCCTTTCGGCTTTTCTTCAAAAAATAGAATTTGCCCCAGTGTGGGGTTTTCTCTTTTTTTCTTCTTTTTCAAAACTAAATTTGCCTTAATGTGGGGTTTGCGATCCTCAGGGGTTGTCAAACGAAATGATTTATTCTGAAGGTTCAAAAGGGATAACTAGGGATAAAATGTTTCAAGGGGAAAGGAAGAGGGCCTGACTTTCATTCCATTCTTCATATTAACCCTAAAAGAAAATTTTCATTTATCATATAAGGGATTTCTTACACATATCCGAATTGATCGGTTAAAGGAAAATTTGTCCATTCCATTTCTGTGAGAATAAATGCTCCACCTTCTTGATGATAAAAGGTCCTGCCAGTTTGCGGCAAACTCTTCTTTTGGCCTTATTTTGCACTGACAAAAGCCACCTTAATGCTTTGTTTTCTCGCCTGAATAGTCAAGATTTGACCCTTTTATAGTAAGCAAGGGCCAATTCTTCTCTTTTGATAGTATTGACCGTCATGGACTGCATTTATCTGCTTCTCATCAAGTAATCACTACTTTATTTTCTTAAACTTGACCCCAATTCGGCTTGAATTTCTCTTAATACCATTCGAGCCTCTTTGAAATATTTTTCGAATGTCCTCTTATTACTCTTCTCATTTTGAAATTCAAATTCACACTCGTGAGATGTCGAGGTTGCCGCCATCGAATTTCGAAACGGTGATATTCAGAGGGATTTTATTCTCGGTCATTTGGAAAAGAATGTGTAAGTAACACTCTATATAGAAAACTGTACATTTTATTGAATTTCAAGATAAAGATCAAACCTAACAACACGTGTTTTCAAAAGCCACTTGATTCAAGAATATTTACAAAAACATAGTTAAATAAAAACACACGCATGAATAGATTTTACTCAAAGACAATTCCCCATATTTGTCGAAATTCCCTTCAAGAAGGAGGGATCTCACTAGTTCAAAACTTTTAAACTTCCTCATTGGGGATAAATGTCTCAAATGTGCCCTTGTGTTTAGGAAAGGGATTTGTATGTATGCTCGGTCCTTGTTCACCCTTTTTCCTTAGCACTATTTCTCCGACTTCAATCATATCCTGGATTTTATATTTCAATTCCCGACAATCATTGGTGAAATGCCCGGGAGCTCCAGAATGATAAGCGCAGACAGCTTGAGGGTCATAGTCAGAGGGAAGACGCTTTGAATAGATCTTGGGAGGTATAATACCAATTTTTCTGGCAGCTTTCAATTGCTCATATAATTGATCGACAGGTCGACACAGGTTGGTGAAGGTTCGATGTGGGATTGGGTTTCGGGTTTCACTTTTTAGAAGATAAGTTTGGTTGTTTGGTTGAATAGGTCTCGGGTTATAAGGAGGACGAGGCCGAGTTTGATGATGGGGTTGAAAAATTGGGACAGGTGGTGTGGGCACATTTGTGTAGTTTGGTTGAGGTCGAGAATGGTTACTGGTAGTATGGTAGACAAGACGGGAATTTGGGTGATATGGATAAGTAGGGCGATTTGAAAATCTAGGTCTGGTCGAGGGGCCCTGATCCCAAATAAAAGCAGTTTCCCCTTCTTTTTCCTTAAATTGGGACTTCTTCCCACTGTTATTCTGGATTTGCAGAGCCTCTAGTTGCATCTTCAATGTTGACACATTAACAATTTTTCCGACCTTCACAAACTCATCAAATTCTTCCAATTTGTTGACAATTGCAACAAAGGAACATCCAGTCATTCGAAAAATTTCCTCAAAATAGGGCGGGTCATGAGCCTTAATGAACGTACGAGCAATCTCTTGTTCGGTCATCGGAGGCTCCACCTTGGCGGCCATTTTCCTCCATCTCTTCGCGTACGTCTTGTGGTCCTCAGATGGTTTCCTCTTGGTCCCCTCCAATGTGGTTCTCGTCGGAGCGAGCTCGCAATTGTACTCATACTGTCTCACGAAGGCAGTTGACAAATCCAACCAAGTCCTCATATCTTCAGGCTTCAAATTGGAATACCAGTCTAGTGCATCGCCTTCTAAGCTCTCGGCGAACAACCGAACTGGTAGATTTTCATCATCTATAGGCTTGCCTAATTTGTTAGCAAACATTCGGAGATGCGTCTTGGGGTTGCCCGTTCCGTCATATTTGCTGAATTTGGGTGCTTTAAAACCCACCGGAAGTTGCATGTTAGGAAATAAGCATACCTCATTATAATCCAATCCTCTTTGTTTGCTCAAGCCTTGATTTTTCCTTATGAACTCGTCAAACCGATCCAATCTCTTCAACAGATTCTTGTCCATTGGCGCGGAAGATTCCCTAACTTCAACTTTCCTTTAGGCAGCAGTGTCCAGGGTAAATGGTTCAGCGGTGGAGTAATAATGTGGTCCTTGAGGTTCGTAGGGCATGTTCATACTAATTGGCGGATAATTGTGGGGAATTTGAGCATGAGAAGAGTTAACTTGGACGTTAGGTGCATAAGTAGGTGGTGGGCCATGAGAGAGATAGGTAAAGGTTTCTTCAGGTGGATTTATAACTTGTGAAGTAACAGCGACTTGGGTATAGGGTAAGAATATTGGTTGAGGTTCAGGTTGCTCAGGGGCTAAGGGTTCCTGTTGTTCACCACTAGCGCCACCAACGACCAATTGATCGATCACGCGCCGTTGTACCATCATTTCAATGCTCAATTCATTAAATCGGCTTAGAACTTCATTCAGTTGAGCCCTTAAATTCGCCATTTCGGTTGATGGTGCGGTGGTTGCGGGCCTATCAGATGATTCTGGATGGGTACTCATGTTTACACTATCTCTTGAAGCTCGGCTACGCGATCGGGTGATAATGGGGCTTTTTCGTGTAGCTATATTTGCAGTTACCTAAAAATTGAGAAAAAACCCTATTTAGACGTCCTTCTTGATTAACTGCTATCAAAAAGAAGGGAAAAGAAAAAGAAAAATACCCGAGTTAGTAAAAATTAAAGTAGTTCGGATGCATGTCCTATTGGAGGACCCTTTTTACGCCAAGGGTTGGCCTAACATGAAAATGCAATCCTTCAGAGCAAGCACTATACAATACCTGATGGATCCGATCAATCCATTGACATTTGATTGGAAAGCACTTTTGAAAAATTTTGGGCCAATTGAACAATGGGAAACCTCTAATAGAATGAGGATAGATCCGAATGAATGGATGATTTTGCTTGGCACAGGAATTCATTCAAATCAATTTAACTATTGCAATGGCTAGAAACCCTAATCTATCCAAATGGAGTGAACACAATGGATGATTTTATCGAAATCGACTAGGTTTGGCAATTTGCAATTTGACATTGAAACCCTAATTGGTCAAATGGGTTGGATGAAATTGATGATTTATTTAATAAATCGACTGAGTAGCCCTAAAAATGGGTGAACTAGTCAAATGAAATTTGATAGTTTATTCAAACTTGACCGGATTACTTTAAGAATGAACAAATGGATCTAGCTAATGATTTATTCAAAAATGACCAAATTGTTCTAACGAATGAATGGATTGAGTTAATAATTTATTCAAAAATGACTAAAATGTTCTAATAAATGAATGAATTGAGCTAATGACTAAATTGTTCTAAACGTGGATAAATTGATCAAATAGATGAAATGGGATTAATGATTTATTCAAAAATGAACAATTTGTTCAAAAATGACCGAATTGTGCTAAAAATGAATGAAATGAAAAAGTGGATGGGATGAAATTGATGAATAAAATGGTCAAATGGATTAGATATGTCCTAAAAAGTGAATAACCAGTTCAAATGAAAGGAATGGATGTTTTATTCAAGAATGAATTGAGTTGTTTGTCCTTTAGTAGTTTCAAGAAATTTATTGCGATACATTAGTCTATGAACTTTCTAAAATCAAGATTTGGCCTCGGTTATTTTTATTGTCTCAACAATGTGGAATTATTTGTGAATTTCTTCAAATTAGTATCCTTTACGCAAGGGAATTTTACCAACTATATTAAAATGGCCAAAAAATGATTGTTAGATGCTCATATTCCAATGCGCAAAAATTGCTCGATTATCAAGGGAAAGATTGGATCCTACCTTATCTCGTGCACTACCCCTTTAGATGGTACAAGAAATATAGACGTGCAAATCTCATTGGATTACATATCCGAGACGCAGGGCGGTTTATTCCTAACGTGGGACCCCCTAAATGGCATTCCCTCTACGGCTTATGCATGATGCCAATTTATCAAAACAATTAAATATGCAATTTGAAATGAAACATGACCTAAGGAACCCTTTGTATGCCAGGGTAAGCCTAAAATGATATGCAATTATTAATCTATGAATGTTATATACCAAAATCTTTAAACGTGCGATAACCTATCTAAAAAGGGTAGGTTCTAAAAGAGGATCATGCCAGACCTCTTATTTCCTAACGTTTGTGAATGCGAAAGGCAAGAAAACAAGAAAATGTTAGTTTAACACATAACACGTTGGGCAAATAAATGATACAAAAAGCAATAAGAAAAATAAGGAAAAAGGGGTGGAATCCCTCCCCTCGTGCATAATGTTCCTAGTTGGGTAAGATTGACTCTAACCTAGGTGATTTCTATCATGGATGCATGAGGTTTGTCTTAGTAATGCATCTAGACTCGATCAGGTTTCAGGCTCCCAAGCCTTTAGACCAAAAGGCGAATGGTCATCAATCCCAGGGCCTTCAGTCGGCGGCTCGAGTGATCCCTTAGGTATCGCTATGGGCGCAGAGTACACCATCCGCCTACCCAAGGCAATCGATCCTAATCCTACAGGGAGGTGTGGGAAACGCCCACGAAAAAAGAAAAATAGGGTAAATAAAACTATGCATGCACGTATGAGGTGCTTTTCTTTTGAGGGGAGGGATTATACCATCAAATGCGGTCGACGGTTCTAGGGTAACTATCCCCCCACCCAACAATGCAAGCGCGATACAAATAAAAGCAAATAAATCATCCATTCATCACATACATAGTGTGCGAGAGTGATTACGCACGTGGTAGATGCAAAAAACCCTAAAAAGGAGGAAAAGGGGAAAAGAAAAAGGAAAAGAAGAATGCAACCTAACACCTCCAAATGTGATATATAAGAAGGTTAGAAAAAGAAAATGATTGACTAAATCGGATGCTCGGACTCTCTAGGTCCCCAGTGGAGTCGCCAGCTGTCGCGCCCCATTTTTGAAAAATAAGAAAAATAAATGAGTTTTATAGAAAAATTGATTTTTTGGTTTGATTTATTGATTTGAAAAAATGTGTTTTTTGATTTGTTAGAAAATAAATAAGGAAAACAAAATGGGTCTAAATGGGACTTTGAAAATGCGACGATTTGACCCAAAATAATAGTTTAAAAAGGGTTTTTAAATAAAAAATCGGAGTCGCCACTTGGTATTGAGTTGAGGTGTACCAAGTCGCCTAAAATGAACTTTTTTAGATAAAATTATGAAAATCCCTTTTTAAACGACTCCTAAGTCTACGAAAATTAGAGAAAAAGATTCGGGAGTCACATTTGAAGAGAGAGAAGGCAAGGATAAAACTCCAAGGCACCCTCTCAATCTAGCCAAGGCTAGTTGCGTGATTTAGTCAAGAATTTTCTTAATTTAATCTAAAAATTTATGACATTTGAAAGTCACTATATGAATGCAAACCCTAGACCTAATGGGGATATCGAGGGGTCAAGATATTTCTTCAAAACTATTTGATGCAAATCGCATTAATTGCGATGCCCAAAAGTAAACTTTCGAAGAAGTCACGAATTGTGCAAGAATATGAGACTCTAACAAAAGAAAAGAAAAAATAATAAGAACAATCATAATTATACAAAATATACATGTCCTAAAGGAATGCATCATGTTGGGTACGGGGAACTAATGTTCGTGACTCAATTTTCCCTTTAATAGAGGGAATACGAGCGTGCTAAGATTAGAAAGCCAAACTCGTCCATATCCCATACTCAAGGGGTATACCTAATCTAATCAAGCAAATGATCTAACCTAATTTCTATTTCCCTAAATGAAATGCAAATCTAATGTCATGCTTTCATACAAAGGGGTAAGGAATATACATATAGGGGAAATATGGGGTAAGGGATATACAGATAGTGGAAAATGTCATGCAAAATGATAAGAAAAGCCTAAAAAGTGAAAAATATGTATGAGATGGAAAAAT
Source organism: Coffea humblotiana (assembly GCA_023065735.1). Lineage (NCBI taxonomy): Eukaryota > Viridiplantae > Streptophyta > Magnoliopsida > Gentianales > Rubiaceae > Coffea > Coffea humblotiana. Next base: position 17,296,702 of record CM041208.1, read on the forward strand.
TTGTCACACAAACATGCTCTAACGCGCAAAGGGCTCTGAAGGGTCTAGCGTTGGACTAGCCCATGTCTATGAGTTCTCACTAGCCCATGTCTATGAGTTCTCACTAGCATTGGACTAGTGAAAATGCGAGAAAGAGGGGGTCACAACTAGCGTTGGACTAGTGTGGCGACGTCTCACATTTATTATAATCAAATAACTCATGTAAAACATAATAAAACAAATAAACATATAAATCACATAAACACATAACACATAAGCATGATATCTAGATGCAAGATCCTAAGAAAGCAGTAACACATAGCACATGGGCAAGCAAATCACACAAAACAAAATAAAGCAAATAAAGCCCTAACTATTACATCAGGGGGACCCTACTACAATCTAAGGGGAAAAATGAAATAAATAAATACCTAACTATTACAATTTTGGCGTTTAAATGCCTTGCAAATAACCAAAAATTAAAATAAAATAGATATACTAAATTAAATGACTAAAACGAATAAATGAAAGAAAAACATTCAAAAGACATGCAATTAAACACATAAAGTCACATAGGGGCACATAGGATCAAATAAGGCATAAAATAAGGGATAGAGTGTACCTCCCTTGAGTTGGGACCCTAATGATACGAATTTACTTATTTACCCTCCAAAACGAATAAACAAGTCAAGGCATCACGTTAATGAACAATTAATTACATGAAATAAAAATTAAACATAAAAATGAAAATTAAACACGAAGTGGAGTCAATTAAAGCATTTACATAAAACAAACCATCCATGTGCAAGAAATCAAAACAAACAAGGGCCTAATTAAAATAATTAAAAAGTTTGAAGGGTCTAAATAAAAATACAAAAATTGATGGTTTAAGACGAGACCTATCAAAATCAAATGCTAAAACTTCACAAAAGACGAATGGAGACCTATTTATTAAAATTAAACATCAAAAATTACCCAAAATTTTATTAAAATAAAAATCTATCAAAACTCATTAAACATCAAAATTCATCCCTGAATCATTAATAATCTATCCAAATGATCATATTAAAGCATACCGATCAAACATTAACATTTCAGTGGGACCAAATGGATTAGTTTTCCCAATTTTCTGGGCCAAAGTAGCATTAAATAAAAATTAAAAGATTAAAGTGCAATTTTTGGAACTTGAATTCATGCATGCAATCGCAGAAGCTATTCTTCTTCCTCTTCACTGGTTTTTCCTCTGCAACTAGCTGGGTTCTGAATGCAATCTTTTCCATCCCAAACATTACTAACGGATCAACCAACAACAACTTGGGCCGAAGTAACAAATCCATCAAGCATTTCTTATGTTTAAACGCAAAATTTGAGAGGAGAAAAGCATGCAAAAGCTGGACAAAATCTTCTGCAACTTAGCTGTTTTCTCTGCAATTTTACATCCACAAGCTTCCCACGGCTCTCAAACATGATCAAATCCAATTTGAACTAAAGCAACAAGCCTACGACTTAATCCTCTCACTTTGCAACATAAATCCTTAGATTTAAACACAAAAAGTTGGACAAAGAGGGCATGCAAACCTGGACAGTTCATGCAATTTTTGATACTTTCAGATTTCAGCAAATACACGTGGTAAGTTTTGATACCAAACTCAAACCAAGACAACAAACTCATCAACCCAAATTCCTTATAGGCTGTCAACACTCCTTGATGCATACCATGGCCATTGACAAACCGAATGAAAGCATGAAGGAAACATGGAGGAAAGGGAAGTGCACTTGGTTTTCAGAGGAAACTAATGGGGTAAAATCAAGAGTAAAAAAAAACTTTCAATCACATCACTCAAACCATTCAACATCAAACCGTTTCCACTCCTTGTGGGTGAGCTTAAACCAGTTTTCAAAGTATTAGAAAACAAGCAAAAATTAAGACAACAGAGAAGAACAGAATCAGCTTGCAAGCTCCAAGTTGATTCACGGGTTTTTGGGTTTTTTGGTAGATCAGGCCAATCAACCTCCAAACTAACAAAAGAACTTGCAATTTACTCCATTTAGCACTAAACCCAACATCAAACATTCCACAAACAACAAGAAAACGGAGAAGGAACATTTAAAGAAACATCAGAACAGAAATGTCCGAAGTTTATGCCATTTTCTGGGTTTGCTTGTTTAAACATGCGAAAACCAGCCATAAACATCAAGCAAAGACTCATGGATTCATCAGATAACCACTATAGCAAACCCTAAACCCATGTTCCTAATCAGATTCGTCCTATAGGCTCCTACTGAATCAGCTCTTGGCAACCAAACAACATGGCAAAGTCATAGAATCAGCGAAAGTTCTAACCAGCAGCAAACATTTCAAAGATTCACATCCGATGGTTTTATCTATCGAAAAACATGTTTAAATCCACAAAACAAGAGTCATTTGTACCTGAGAATGCTAGCACAGTTGAGTGACCTTGAGGTCTGCCCAGAAACGCATACGGGCTCCTAGAAACGCGATCGATAGTTTTTGGCGCAGACGTTGCAGCCTTGTCGAGCCGTCCTCTTTCTCTGGCTCTCAGCTACGAAGCCCTTTTCCCCAAATTTTCCGGACTTTCTTTGTCCGAAGATCCCTTCTTTTCCCTTAGCCACTCTTCTTCTCTGTTCAGTCGTAGCTTTCTCCTCCTCCGTTGGTTTTTTCTTTCTGTTTTTCCAGCTTACCGAAGATCTTCCTTGCTGTCTTGCTCTCTCTCCCACCGTTTCCTTTCAGCCGTCCCTCTCTTTTCTCCTGTCCAGCCCGTAGGTTTCTTTTCTCTAGCCGCCAACCTTACTGTCCTCTCTTTTCTCCCCAGCCCGTAAGTTTCTATTTTCTCGCCGCCAACCTTACTTCACTCCTTTCTTTACACTCTCCCAGCCGTCATCAAATTTCTATTCTCCTCCCTTTTCTTTTTACTCCTTGCTATCCTTTTATAGCAGTTTAGGCTTCTCAAAACCCTTAACTTAATGGTCCGGATAGAACCTCAGCTCCCCCCTTTCCTTCAAACCATCGGATGGCTTTTAATCTTGATGTTGTTGGATCAAAGCCAGGTAATCATGTACTGGTTTAATCCAATGGAGGGAAAAAATGGAGAGAAATTGAAAAAAATGGAATGGGACGATTCCTGGAATGCTGGTATTGCACCAGTAGAGGAAACATAAGACGTGCGCGTGTTTGACACGCGCGCGTGACTTCCTTTTTTTTTTTACAAAACTGATTTTGATTCCTTGTTTTCTTCCTTTTCTTTTCTTTTTCCATGAATGAATTAATTAAAAATTAACTAAAAGATGATTTTCTAAACAAAAATGAAAATAAAGCCAAAAACGAAAAATTTAAATAAAGTCAACTAAAATGAAATAAAAATGCTTAAAAATGTCTAAAAATCATGAGATTAATAAATACAGATAGATAATAATTATCAATAAAATAAAATAAAAATAAATTAAAATTTGGTGTCTACAGAATCATTATCCCTTGGTGACCTAGGTAGTTCCAAGACAAAATCCATAGACAAGTCTACCCAAGGATGATGTGGAATAAGTAATGGGATGTACAAGCCATATGGATTTATTTTAGACTTGGCTTTGTGGTAAGTGGCACACCTACCAACCATGCGTTCAACATCTCTACGCATGTGAGGCCAGTAGAAATGCTCTTGCAACATTGCTAAAGTTTTAACAATTCCAAAATGTCCCATGAGACCACCACTATGTGCCTCTCGAACTAAAAGATCACGAATGGACGAATTAGGCACACACAATTTATCCACATAGAACAGGAACCCATCATGCAAAAAATACTTTCCATGTGGACTCTTAGCACAGGATGTATATATGTCACCAAAGTCATGATCATATGCATATAGTTCCTTAAGGGTCTCAAACCCTAACAGCTTAGCATCAAGGACAGCAAGCAAAGAATGTCTACGAGATAATGCATCAGTTACCACATTTGTTTTGCCAGTTTTGTACTTGATGACATAAGAGAAGGTATCAAGGAAACTAACCCATTTGGCATGTCGTTTGCTCAACTTTGGTTGTCCTTTGAGAAATTTCAAGGACTCGTGATCAGTGTGTATCACGAATTCCCTTGGCCGGAGGTAGTGTTGCCAAATCTCCAAGGCCCTCACGAGTGCGTACAACTCTTTGTCGTACGTGGGATAATTTAATGCAGCTCCCCCCAGTTTCTCGCTAAAGAAGGCACAAGACTTCTTGTCTTGCGTAAGCACGGCTCCAATACCTACACCAGAAGCATCACATTCAATTTCAAAAGTCTTGTTAAAATTAGGTAATGCTAACACAGGTGCATGTGTGAGTTTGTCCTTGAGAGTAAGGAACGCTTGTTCTTGGATTTCTCCCCAATGGAATTTGTCATTCTTTTTTGTCACAGCGGTCAATGGGACAGCAATGGTGCTGAAGTCTTTGACAAAACGTCTGTAGAAACCTGCCAAACCATGGAAGCTTCGCACCTCAGGGACAGACTTAGGCGTGGGCCATTGCTTGATGGCCTCAATTTTGGACTCGTCTACTTTGATGCCCTGTGAATTTACAACATAACTCAGAAACACAAACTCATTAGTACAAAAAGTGCACTTCTTAAGGTTAGCGTATAGACGCGCCTCTCGAAGTGTGTTAAGAACTAATTTCAGGTGTTCCATGTGCTCATGTTTATTATGGCTATAGATCAAGATGTCATCAAAATAGACAATCACAAATTTGCCAATAAAGTGTCTCAAAACATGGTTCATTAGTCTCATGAACGTACTAGGGGCGTTAGTCAGCCCAAATAGCATGACTAGCCACTCATATAGATCATGCTTGGTTTTGAAAGCCGTTTTCCATTCATCGCCTTCTTTCATCCTAATTTGATGATAGCCACTCTTTAAGTCAATTTTAGTGAAAATAATGGCACCATTAAGTTCATCAAGCATATCATCTAGCCTAGAAATGGGATAACGGTATTTAACAGTAATAGCATTAACGGCCCTACAGTCAGTACATATGCGCCAAGTACCATCCTTTTTGGGGACAAGTATCACAGGCACGACGCAAGGACTGAGACTCTCTCTTACCCAACCTTTATCTAGTAGGCCATCCACTTGCCTTTGAAGCTCCTTTGTCTCCTCTGGACCCATGCGGTAGGCAGGTTTGTTGGATAGTGGTGCTCCAGGAATCAGGTCTATTTGGTACTCGATCCCTCGAATGGGTGGTAACCCATCAGGAACCTCATCGGGGAATACGTCTTCGAAATTCTGCAAAAGAGCAATAACACTCGAAGGTAATACCTTGTCGAACTCATCAGTATTAAGTAGCACATGCTTACAAATCATGAGTAATACAGGCTGGTCAACATTTATAAGTTTCCGCACGTCCTTAGCCTTAAATATCATGTTTTGCTTCCTAGTGTGTGGTTTAGATGGTGCCTGCTCATGTGTGACACTAGGTGTTCTCACTTGACCCTTGGTAGATTGCTCACTCGTAGAAGTGGAGCATTTGCCAGGGTCGGCCGCCTTTTGTTTCCTTTTTTGGCGGTCCTGCTCACACTTTCTTTGCAATTTAAGTTGGTCCTCATATACTTGTGCAAGTGTGAGTAGTGTGAGAACCATGCGTTTGTCATTGTGTAAAAGAGTGTATTTATTTGCCCTCCCATCAAATGTGACATGCTTATCAAATTGCCAAGATCTCCCTAAAATGATATGTGTAGCATGCATGGGGACGACATCATATACAATTTCATCAATGTATGTTCCAATGGAAAAGGGAACACGTACCTGTTTGTAGACACGTATCTCTCCTTCTTCACTCAGCCATTGGAGGCGGTATGGATGTGGATGTCTAGTTGTAGGAAGTCCTAAACTCTCCACCATGAGTAAGCTCGCCACATTGGTGCAACTCCCACCATCGATGATGAGGCTACACACTTTCTCACCTACTTCACAACGGGTGTAAAATAAGTTTTTCCTTTGCAATTGCTCATCCTCCTTGACTCGGGCGGTGAGTACTCGGCGTGCCACCAAGCAGCCAATTTCTCCTTGAGTAGGAGAGCACTCTTCCTCAGCCGAGTCATCCTCCAAGCAATCGCCCTTGATCAATCCAGGCATGTCCTCACAATCGTCGTCATCAGACACGATCTCCCCATTGTGAGTGACTAACATGATCCTTTGGTTCGGACATTGGGACTGAATATGTCCAAATCTTTGGCACTTGAAACACTTTATATCCCTACTCCTAGTCTTAGGAGTCTCATTGGGTGCCTTAGTAGTTGACCTGGATGTATCAACAGATTTGTTAGGGGTAAAATGGAAATTTCGGCTAGGAACATTACCTTGAACTCGGCTAGATGAAGTGGGGGTAGCCGAATTTCCAGATTCATGGGCCGCCCTCCGTGGTTGGTTGCCCCTCCATGAAGTCGAGTTGGACATTTGGAAGGTGCGGGTCCCTCGCCTCAATTTCTTTTCCCTTTCGGATTTGATAGCTAATTCAAGAAGGTCATGCATGTCCAAATAATGTTGGAGCTCCAAGGCTTCTTGTAGGTCAGGGTTAAGACCTCTAAGAAACCTTGCCATGGTGGCCTCGCTATTCTCTTGAATATTAGCCTTCATCATGGCCATTTCGATCTCCTTATAGTAGTTCTTCACGCTCATGTTGCCCTGAGTGAGGGTTTGAAGTTTGGAGTGGAGATCGCGGTTGTAATAGTTAGGAACGAACCTCTTGCGCATCAAAGCCTTGAGCTCTCACCAAGTCCGGACTCGTGGTTCTCCCATTCTCCTTCGATGAGTCTTTACTTGGTCCCACCAGACTAGTGCGTAGTCGGTGAACTCAACAGTGGCCACCTTAATCTTTTGTTCCTCGCTATAATCGTAGCAATCAAAGACCATCTCGATACGGCCTTCCCATTCCAAGTAAGATTCAGGATCGCTTTTGCCTTGGAATGTGGGGACTTGGATCTTAAGTCCCTTGATCTTTCCTGGATGGATCCCTCTTGGGCCGCTCGGCCCTTTCCTCATCCTCACTGCCCGAGTAATCTTCACTATGGGTTCCTTTGGTGCCCTGGTTACTCCGGTTGTGGGATCTGGAACGAGAGCCTCTCGTGAGACTCTTGGATAGCTCATCAAAGCGAGCGTGCAATTCCTCCTTTTGTTGCTCACTAATCCGCCTGAGCTCATTTTTCATCGCGGTGAACATCAAGGAGTAGTCATTGGTTGGTTGATCTTGCTCCATGGCTCTCTCTTAGATCTGCAAAAGGTTAGTGAACAAGAAAATGGAACAACAAAGAATAACCTTACTCCACTCCCTGAGTGTTTCACTCTCTCTCGTAGTTGTTACTCAAAACACTCTAATGATCTTACCAATTACCTTTGCCTGTTGGATTAGGTAGTTGAGAAATGCTGCTCAAGTCCAATGAATGCGACCAACTTTCTCCACAAGAGTATTCAAGAAGTAAGACACAAAATGAAATGCAAAAAGGAAACAAGATTGGACGTTTTTGGAAGGAAGTTAATGGTGGACAGATTTGGAAACTAATGCTAGTGTGAACGGAATCAAATGGAAACCTTAGCTCCTAGAATGTAGGAATGTGTCCAAGTGGAAGTAGAAGAGTTATCCAAGTTATCTACTTAGTTTCCTAATAGATTTTGGAAAACAAGGTAGTTTTGGAAACCTTTTAGAAAACCCCTTTCTTGACCACTTTAGGTAACTTTCAAATTCCTTTCCAAGAGAGTTGAAAATCAGATTTGGTGTTCCTTCCCAAGCCTCACCCAAAGTCGATTGGCCCCCTTTAAAACCCCTTCACAAGGCCGACTCCCTCACACAACAAAATCAGATTTGGTTTTGACAATTCCTTGGCAAGTTCAAAACAATTTTCGGCCCTCCCTTGCACAACAATGGAGAATGGACAAGATGATACACACAACCCCACTCAAACTTCCTAGAAGTTTACTCCCAAACCAAGAAAACCCTTCACCACCGTAAGGGAGTACAAGAAGATGTTCATACGCAAGGTAAAACAAGTTCCCAAGAAACAAGAAGTTTAAGAACTTCAAGAAGTGGTGGATCAAAACTTTTGATTGCTTTTTTTGTGTAATTTTCTGTTTTGGATTAGTAATAAGATGCTTTGGGACTGATTTGGGCAATAAAGAATCAAGATTTCTCCTTTCTTGTTGGTGTTTCTTCCCTACCCGATTCCTCTTTCTCTTTTCTTTTCGTTTCTTTTTTTTTTTTAACTTAACCAACCGTCACAAACACTTGGCCGAATGGATCAAGGATCAAAATCTGATCAGCCCCTCACTTTCGCACCAAAACACAACCCCAACGTTTCAAGAACTAGCAAGACACTTGCCAAGAATTTCAAGAACGTTAAGATAGTGATCAAGAATTTCAAGAAGTTCTTAAATCTTGTAGTTCTCTCAAGATTCACAAATACCAACCAAGTTAACCAAAAATCAGATTTAGGAAACAAGTAAACAACTTGGATGAAACACGCAAAACTTGGACAGATTTGAAACTAAGAACTCGTGCAAAACAAACCCTAGCCGTCGCAAATCTTTTTTTTTTGTTTTTCTTGTTTTAAACCCTAACAACCCAAACACAAGATCCAAGAACGAAATTTGGACAGAAAACACAAAAAGACATCACTCAAACAGATTTGTGTTTCGGATGAACAGTACCGCGCGATGAACAGTGCGTGAACAGTACCCCCGATAAACAGTCTCGCTGAACAGTCCCTTTTTTTTTGACACAAAGCAGCGGAAAACAACAAAACCTAGACGACACACTACGAAAAATAAGGATATAACGAAGAATACCTCCACCTAAGCTCTGAAGCCAACTGATACGGTTCTCGATCAACACGTTTCGAGACACGTAGCACGTTTGCCCAAGGATCTAGCGAGGATGTCCTACGCTTGGGTTGCGGATCCTAGAATCAACACGGACGACACGAATTGATTAAAGGAGAAGAACGACGACTCCAAATTGAGGTGAATACTCAAGTGGATAGGTCGATAGAATAATCAAGGACAAGCACAAGATTGCTCAAAACCCTTGCCAAAGCAAGTAAGGATTCGAATCTCTCAATGGAAGAGAAAACAAAACTAAGTGTTTATTATCAAAATTGCGTCCCGTTTTGACCGTACAAGGTGAGCCTTTATATAGGCTAAGGGATTAGGTCAAGGGACTAATGAAACCCTAATAAAGTAAACTAAAGGGTCGGGCACTCCATGGACTAGATGGGCCGGCCCATGATCTAATTTAATAAGTTAATCCAACTCTAACAAGATGAAAACCTAGTACTAAGGCCTAGGGCCTAGTCAACCAACCCACTTGAAGGCCCACTTGATTCTTCATGGGTTTGGATCATTAATTCTTCATGGGCTTGGATCATTGTGTAGATGACTTGAGTATCCCCTTCCAAGCCTTCAATGTTTCTATGGACTCCTTGTTGGTCTTGCACGCCTCGCACTAGGACTTGGAGTGACTCCTTGAAGCGCTTGGCCTGTGCACGTGTGACGGGACCCAATGGAACTCGAATTGGGTCATTATTTGGACTAAGACCCGTGCACACATCACTTATCAAAGCCAAGTTTTCTCTCTTTTTGTTTTCTTTTCTTTCCTTTTCCTTAGTCAACAAAGATGGCTGGATTAAGGGGTAATTTAGGGAGGGTTAGGTGAAATAAAAACAAGACGATTAGGGTAAGAAAATAGTGGTCAAGTGGTGTACTCAATCGGTAACAAACGGTACACGTTGGTTCAAGCCGATTTTCCTCAACTCTCGCGTACTTATGTTTTAACTTGTGATTCACTAACTTATTATTAGCACTTCTAATCATACACTTTCTCTTACTTAATACTTACTCTTATCCACCAAATTTAGTACACACATCTCACCAAATGATCATACTACCAAAATACGCGAAAACCCTAGTTTACCTTAACTATAAAATTAAGGGTAAAACTCTTAATTCTATTATTTATTACAACTATTGAGGGAGTAAATGAGTAGTAAAAGGAATTTATAAATGAACTTATTCAAAATAAGAGAAGTATAAAAAAATATAGGTGAATTTTTAAGTCCTCACACTATCTATCCATACAATCAGAAAGTATTGATATACTCATCATGTAGTCGATGGGATTTGCCTTGGAAATGAGATGAACATTATGAGGTTGAAAGTTGTGCTTTGGATTTTGACATCACATACTTAATAGGATTTGCCTTAAAATGAGATGCACACTATGAGCTTGAAAGTTGTGCTTTAGATTTTGAATGGTAAAATTAAGAGTTAAGTATGACTTTTCAACTAGCAAGTAATTTATCTCATTGCAATCAGTTTATTCAATTAACATAAACTATCCTTCTATCCTTTGGCATTTTCTTGCAATGCCCCTAAGAGCATTCTTGTGCAACTTTATAGAGAATCAACAGCTTCCCATGAATAGGAGCAATCAGGATTGGTGCCTTCCTGAGATATGACTTGATGTTATTAAACGTATTGCTACCTACTTTATTCTACTGAAAAGGTACACCCTTCTTTATAAAATTGCTGAAAGGTTGACATCTTTCAACAAAGTTCGAAATAAACCTTCCAAGCTAGGCTAACCTCTCTTGCAAACCTTTTAATTCATAGATGTTACGAGGTTCGGGCATCTTTAATATAACGTTGATCTTGACTTGGCCAATTTCAATATCTTGGTGACGCATGACAAAGTCAAGAAACTTCAGTGATATGACTTTAAAGGCATATTTGAGTGGATTCATTTTGAATTGGTATCATCTCAATTGATTAAATACTTGTCTCAAGTCTTCCAAGTGATTGTTCCTTTTTCTTGATTTGATGACCAAGTCATCAACATACAACTCGACAAGGATGTTATCAAAAAACATTTTGGTTGCTTTTTAATACGTAGTTTTGGCATTTTTAGAGTTTGGAGAGGATAACTCTATAGCAATTACCCTTAGGAGTACAAAATGTAGTGAGCTCTTCATCTACAAGCACTATGCAAATTTGATTGTATCCAGAAGAATCATCAATGAATGATAAAATTTTGAATCCAGTAGTGGTATCAACCATAAATTCGGTGATGCATAAAGAAAAATAATCATTAGGAAAAACATTCTTGAATTCCCTAAAGTTGAAGTAAATGCGTGTTAGCCCATTAGTACAATGTTTGGAATCTTTGCACGATATTTGACTTCATGAATAAATCCAGCTTGATGAGTTTCTTCATCTTAGTTTTTAATTAATTGAATCAAATTAAGCCTTATTTGTCTTTGTACTTGTTTGAGAGGATGGATTCCTTTCTTGACTGCCAAATGATAAACTGCTGCTTTTCGATCTAAGCCAACCACCTTCTTATAAGTCAAGGCAAAAATGCCTTGATACTCTTACAAGAGCTCGACATATCTTCTCTCTTCATTATGACTCAATAAAGAAATTACACATATTGAATGTAGATCCTTTACAATACCAAGATTAATTTCCTTTAATTCATAAGCTATAGCTTTGATGTCTTCTTCAAATTTAGACAAAGCATGCTCAATATCTTCTTCAAGGAGTCACCCTCAATCATAGCTACATGATTGTATAATGTCACACTTTCTTCATCATCTTCCTTAAACTAGTGTGCTCTTTAGTTTTCAATACACTCCATAATGTATGAAAATGTTCGTACACCTCTAAATTTTTGAAAGAAAATTGCTGCTATATTTATATATATTATGAGTAATCAGACATTCTTTCAAAGTCTTCCAACAATTTTGGGACCCTTAGTTTGATTTTATGTAAATTCCTCAACTTTCTTCTTCATTATAGTCCCAACTTCTTAAAAGAACATATATGTGTGGGATTTTGCTGTTCTAAGTATATGAAAACCATATGGTTTGTCAATCATCTTAAAAGCCTTATCTTTAATAACAGTGTAGTGTATCTAAGTTTTGTTGATCTTAATGTGAACTAATACTAGAAGAGAACAACCAAGGCCAATTTTGGAATTTCTATCAGCATATCCTTTTTCCTTTATCACCCATTGTGTAAGGTTAAACCCATGAACTTAATTGCTAGTAGTATCATGAGATAGAGTGATCAATGTAGCGGGATCCTTAAAGTAGTATCTAACTTTTACAAGAAGTCTATAACAATAAAATTGAAACCTTCTTTGATTCTTGATTATGGCATTGTAACTTGCTCAATTTTGGGCTCGTTTTTTCGATGAACAAATTCTTTAAGTGATGGTAGTGACACTTTTATAGCATCAAGTTTAGCAATAGGAAATGTCAATCATTCTAAAACCTCATATTGAATCAAGGGTGATTGTTTTTCCTTCTCTTTTTATTTGAACATATAACAAAGGACATCTTTTGACGATAAGGTTATAGTTTCTTCATGGACAACTTATTTTGGTTTGGGAATTATGATTAGCTTTCCTTTAATGTTTGGTATAATTGGTATCTTAGGTCTTAACCACATATGAACGTTGCTTAGACTCATCCTTCAAATTGCGTGTTTGGATGTAAAACTTAGCATTAACAATGTGTGCTTCTATCTTAATAAAACAACCATCATTAGTCTTTACACATTTTGCTACTCTATTTTAGTAGTATTTGAAGTATTGATAATGGAAGAAGGTATGACCTATCTTTATGGATCCAAGATCTATCCTATAGAATATGTTAATCTACCTTAGCATAGATCACATATGATAGTAAGGATGTATCATCAATTATTATCTCTGGTCTTATTGATCTAATAGCCGTATCTCTGTGATTGAAGTCTTAAATTATTAATTGACTATTGGATAGCTCATCAGTGAGGATACTAAGGTCCTATATAATTTGTAGTGGTCGAATATTGACAATAAAGGATTCATCTATCAAAATTCTATGTAGCTTTTATTCTTTTATATAACCAATTACAAACAAAGAATGGTTATATGGTTTAGACCCAAGCAACAAATTTTCATTAGTGAAGGTATTGTTTGTGACATCCACTCTTTCATTGTTCATAGGCACATATCTTGTCTCACGATGAGATTCACAAGAATTATTCTTTTGTTCCACAACTTGCTCAACTTGTGTTGTGTGGTACAAAAAATCATCAAAACTAAAGAATTATTTGGGACTAATTCATTTACGATAATAGGGACTCGTGACTTTTTCTTGAAAACATGGTTCATTTCAAAATTGCAAATGTTGTTTGCCTTTTTCCATACTCTTATCTTTTTGCCTTCATACCATCCTACTGCTTGTTAAGGCTTTATTTGCATTACCGATGGATAGGGGTTTTGCCTCCTTTGTTGATTGACTAAAGTCCATTCCTTATCTCTAGAATCATGTATCTAGGGTTGCATAGACTTCACAACCTCACATTTGTGGTCTTCAACAACTACGGAGGTAATTTTTTGCTCTACTTTGAAGGACCAAATGATCCAAATTGAAAATGTTATGTTAGAAGTACCATAACTTCTTCAATTTCGATAAATTTTTCAACTTCCATAGGCGTTAATGAACCAAAAACAATGATGGTTTGCTTTGAACTTGCTTTGTCATTTTCAAGGAGGATCTTCCTAACTCTAAAACTTTGTATTTGAAGATAAAACATTTTTTAAAGGGATACCCAACTAAGCAGTGGTATTTGTAATACTTTACATCATTGATCTTTCTTGCTTTATTGGGTCACTTCATCTCAGGAAGCATGGTCAAGTTTAATTTTATTAAATTATTAAACAAGCAGGGATGTTAGAAAAAACAAATTGGTACTCTGTTTCTTGAATGTCCCTAAGGTTTGCTTTTCATTTTTCTTACACTTGACGAGCACCAACTTTCCCATCTTTTTCCTTACAATTTTAGAGACAGTCTTGATGGGTGCTTCAATAGTAGTGATGGTATCCTTCTTTCCACTTTTCACATGAAGCTTCCCCTATTTTCTCATATCTTGCTTCCCCTTACCTTGTAAGGATCAGGAATAGGTGGCTCTTATCCTTCAAGGTTAATCTCTAACTTGCAAGCTTTTGCTGATAATTCGCTAAAGATCTTTGGTTGTATTCCTTGTAAAATATAGTAGAGTCCCTAATGTATGTCTTGGACACACTTCACAATTGCGGAAGACTCAAAAGTTCAATCATTACTAATCAAGATAAAAGTCCTCCAACGTTCGATGAAAATAATAATAGCTTCATCATTCTATTAGCATGCATTCAAGAGTGATAAGTGATTATTTTATGTACTTTTGTATGATCATTTATATGTCTTTTAGAGTGTTTTTAGTTAAATTAGAGTTAAATAATTAGGTTTACAGTCAAAAGTTGCATTTCTATGGTGCTAAGTGTTGAAAACTCCATGTTTTGTAGGTTTTAATTTTTCAATCATCAAATGAAGTTGCACATGGAATATAAAACTTGATGATTTGAAGTATATTTGAAGTTGACCTGAAGTACAAATGCTGTTTATTTTGAAGTTAAGAAATGCTCTACAGTTCTTATGAAGATATCAAAGTCCAATTCTTATATTCTCATAACCAAATACCTAAATTACTGAAGCAAGTTTTTGCTGCGATGTTTTCTACCAGTTCTTAGTGTTTTGGGCATATCTCAGCATCTAGACCTTCAAATGAACTAATTCTTGCACCATTGGAAAGCTGTCTCAAGGGCTACTTTTATATTTGTACAAATTATGATTCAACCATTTTCAAGGGTTAAAGTATGGTAAAAAACTGTTCTTGAGCAGAAACGATCGGAGTCATAGTTTGGAAGCAAAATGATTTTGAAGCTGATTGGAATTTTTTGCCAAAGAAGAAATCGTTTCTTGTCCAAGGACCGATTTCTCATCCAAAATGTTGCTATGAAACTTGCACAAATTGTGCAACTCATCCAATTTGATGCATCTTTTTTCCTTTCACTTTTGAACTGAAAAATCAACTTGATAGCAAGGGTCAAATTTCAAGACAATTACTTTTGTCAATATTTAACAACTTTCACCAATTGGAATCAACTTTAAGCAACTATTGTGAACTTTTTGGAGATGCTTTATCAAATTTTTATATTGGAGATAAAGACTTTCTTGTGTTTTGGAAAGATGAAGTTTTGAAAACTTATAGAGAATTTTCTCTATAAACATGTGACGACCCCACCTCCCCTTAAGGCGAACCAAAGGGTTTGGCGGACCGCCTGCCCAACTCTCGTCGGGGCTCACTCACTTATCACTTCAGAGCAAGTTAAGATGGCCAATCAAACTTAACATATATACAATCATTTACACAGATATACAATCCTCAAGATTAAGTACAAAAGTTCAGGATCCAACCAACTACCAATACTATCACTATTACACAACAAAAATTCTAGTCAAAAATTTAATCTTCCTCTAATCATTCGTCCTTACTCTCAAACCCTGTAAAGAAAACAAATGTAACGGAATAGAGGGGTGAGCTAAAACTCAGTGAGGTTACCATACACATAATCAAGCAATTGAAACAAGGGCATTATTCATTTTAATCGAGAACACATTCACAATATAAAAACAATGAAAACACACTCATTAAAAGGATACATGCTCACGTAGAGCCCTTCGTTCCATCATTCATTCATTTAGTCAGGCATTCTCCTTTCTTCAATCATTCATTTCTTCCCTTATAACTTCAATATTTCAATTCATTCATTTCATTTCCCGCCACTAGCCAATTCACTGGCCAGTTCTCCACCAACCTTCGTGGTCATACTTGAGTATACCAAACATTATCCCAGGGTCACTAATCGCCTGACCGAGTCCATTTCTAGCTCAAGTCGACTGGCAACGAAGGGCAAGGGTCCAGTTCAGCCAAAAGGCTTATATTCATGCATAAGTAACATTCAATCATTGAAAATTCACTTTTGTTTGGGTCGAGTATAATAAAGTACATACTTGCCCATCGAAAATTTATTTAGCAATCATTGGAAAGCATTTAACATTCAAACAACATTCACAATATTCCACATAGTCATTTAAAGCACACACATATGTAAGGAACACTCACCCTAAATAAGTCACGTTTTATCAAAATTCAGTTCAGGGCCGGCACCTTGGCCACTCTCGAAATCTGCAGCCAAATATGGTCCACAAAGAGCCAATCATACACGAGTACAAACTGCATAACTTATATTTCTATATCAAAGGAAAACGACATGAAAAGTATAGTAAGTCATATAGGCAAGGTGCACACATAATTTGTAAAAGAAAATGATCAAAACGGTTAAGTTCAAAACCAATATGTGCAACTAAAAATCATGTTTTGAATACTTGTTTAGAATGTTAGAAATCAGATTTAGAACACTTAAGAAGTACATGGTAAGTCGGACCAAGAAAACGGAAAACAAAAAGGAAGGCAACGAGAAACAATGAAGATGGCAGCTTTGCCATCCTTTGGTGTTTTGATCACAACTGAAGCTACACTTATCGGATTGAGACAAATTTTATGGCGTTTCGAAACTAAGATATAGATCTACATTTATTATGAAGACTCAAAATCCAAATCATGCATTTTCATGGTCAAAAATTGAAATCTCAGAGAAAACAGAAAGCTGTTGGTTAAACAGGGCATTTGAGCAATCAGGGGTATTTTAGTCATTTCACAAGTTACAGTGCTCCGATTGAGTTGAAAGTTTCTGGATAGAAAGCTAATCAAATCCCAATAACTTTTATGTTTCTTCCAAAAGCTGATTCAATCTAAAACAGGGAGAAATTCGCAGCCCAAGTTGATTCCAAAAACAGGGCAGAACTGAAATTCACTACCAAATGTTAGAAATTCAACTTTTAACTCTACAAAGTCACACTCAAGCCCATAATCGCTTCACAAGTTCCATTTCCAAGCTCAATAACATCATTTACTAGTTAAACAACACTAATCAAAATTGAAAAAGGCAAACCCTAGCTGAAATTTTCACTACACAACCCAAAACTAGAAAATCATCCATCATATGCCAAGATTAAAAACTTTTATAGCATATTTAGTAAGATTAAGAAAGAGAGAGGGAGTGGATCATCTTATACCTTCCAATACTTGTTGATAAGTGAAGAACCAAGCTATTTCTTCCAAAACTTTCACCACACCAAGCTTCCTAACCACCAAAGTGAAGGGTTAATCGGTATAGTTTTTTGGTTTCAACTCAAACAAGCAAGATCAAGGTGGAAATGGAATGTTTCTCCTCTCTTGTTTTTCTCTCCAAGAATTTCGGCCAACATGAAGGAAAATGAAGAAAAATGTTCCAAAAGGAAAGATAAGAAGAAAGAAAATGTCTTGGTCAAACTTCCATGGATTTCCAACACTTGTCACTTTAAGATCTTTTCTTTGTATTTGTTTCTTTTCTTCCTTTTCTTTAGTCAAAAATGGTGGCTGACTTAAGGGTTAATTTAGGGAGGATTAGGTGAAATAAAAGCAAGGAGATTAAGATAAGAAAGTAGTGGTCAAATGTTATATTCAATCGGTAGCAAACGGTGCACGTCGGTTCAAACCTATTTTTCTTAACTCTCTTGTACTTGTGTTTTAACTTATGATTCACTAACTTATTATTAGTACTTCTAATCACACACTTCCTCTTACCTAATACTCACTCTTAACCACCAAATTTAGTACACACACCTCCACAAGTAATCACACTACCAAAATACGCGAAAATCCTAATTTACCCTAACTATAAAACTAAGGGCAAAACTTTTAATTCTATTATTTATTACAACTATTGAGAGAGTAAATGAGTAGTAAAGATATTATAAAGTCATTTAATCAAAATAAGAGGGAATTTTAAGAAAATATAGGCGAATTTCCCAATCGTCACAAAATATGCCTTCTTGGGAACCATTTTTGATAACTCTGAGAAACCTAGAAACATTACCAAATATGTAATTTTCAATAGAATTTTCTTAATTCATTAGTTTAGCATAAAGTAGTATAATTCATCTATTCTTGTACTATCTAAACTTGGATGAGGTAGAGGATGAAGATGGAAATACTTGGAACTCATGTGACAAGGGTGATTTCTTTCCTATTACTTTGTTTTTTGTATTAATTCTTATGTTTGATTATAATATAAGTTTGGTGTTTGTTTTCATGTTCTTCATCTTTTGCTAGATTTTATGTCTAGGGTTGGATGAACGTGTTATAATTGTTATGGTTGTTATATCTTTAAAGTTTGTGTGTTTTAATTAATCTATCCTTCTTGACTAATTGTGCTTTTGAAATGGTCTAAATGTGCTCTTAGGGCTTGAGAAGGATAGAGAACGATAAAAGTTTGAGAGAACAAAATTTGGCAATGGACCCTTATAGTTTTCAAAACTACAACTATGGAGGTAACCAAAGGGTGTCCGAAGGTATATGATTTGGAGATGGCGTAGTTGTTTTAAATACTAAACTTGATCATTTGGACAATATGATACATGTAATTAAGCAAAATAAGAATGCTAATATTTTAATTCTAATCATATGATTTGTGACTTGAATGGAGGTTACCATACTACTTATGAATGTATACAAAGACAAAATGTGGATTATTATAGTGAATTTGGGCATTAAGATTCTAATTTTAATCAATGCAATCCTAATTAGATTAATTCTTATGATTATAGTTGGAATAATCAATATGCTTATAGTAATTCTTCAAATTTTTATGATGCCCAACCCCATTGTGTCTAACATGAATCTAAGCATTTTTTAGAGTCAGCTATTGAAAAGCTATCTAAGGAGATATCCAACCGTTTTGATAGGATTGAGAATAGGTTATATAAATTGGCTTCTCACCTGGATAGAATACAAGAGCATTTGAATGTTATAGGGAAAGTTATTTCATCCAATGATAATGAATTCAACCCTAACATGAATGGCAGGCATATTACGTGTAAAAATGCAATGCATTTTGATGATAATGAAGCACCGAATATGAATTTTAATGAGAAAACGTTCATTTTACATGATAATATCTTTGGTACTAATCTTAAATCTCAAGAGGAAAGTATGAATGATGTATATTTAATCCTTCTTGATGAGTGTGTTAAAAGTATAGATTCTAAGGTCATAATCACCCAAGAAAGTCATGCAGATGTTCCTGTTCCTTTGGGAAGTTCTCAAGTGGAGCAAACACAAGGTAAAATCCATAAAGCACTTGAGATAGATAAGTCACTTTCAACTCGTGCATTTTTCAATGCTAGGGCTCATGAGGTAGAGTCACCATTTATTGATCCGCTACATCCAAATTGACGGATTATTCATTGACAAAACCACCTTGACAAGGATACAAGAATAATTACACTAATGACTACAAAGAAGCGCTTGTTGGGAGGCAATCCAACATTTTTGTAATTTTATTCTATTTTAGTGTATTATTAAGTTTCTCATGTGTTTTAAAGTTCACTTGTTATATTTGTTTTATAGGAGTTCGAGAAATGAGCAAAAAATGCTTTTAAGAGGAGTGGGGACAAAGGAAAGTTTCATGCTCACTTTGCACTTTCAAGTTTCTAATATTAGTTTAATTGAAATGAGCATGAAATCATTGAACACAAATATGTTTTTGTGGGTAAAAGAGGATTTTGAAGTAAAAGTGCATGTTTGAGCCAAAGTTTGAAAACTAGTAGTTGCAAGCACGAAACTTGATTTTTTGTTCAAAAATAAGGGAAGGAAACTAGACTCAAACTGGCACTATTTCGTCCAAATTTTGCACCAGTTTCTCTCAAGAAACCAAGTGAGATAACAGATCTATGGTAGGATCCGTGGACTGCACCTCATGAATCCATCAGTGAATCAGTTAAATCTACCTTTAAAAGATTTTTGTGAATTTCATTTCCTCATTTGATTCTTTCGTTTCCTCTCACACCCAAACACACTCACACACCTCACTCCTAAAACTCAAATTTCACCCATTTTTCTTGCTTAAAATCACCATATAAACTTCTCAAATATCTTATAGAACAACTTTCACTGATCAAAATCTCCCAAAAACATTTCAAATTTTGGATTGAAGCCCATAAGCCTAGGTTCTTCAAAGTTGCATTTTGATCATTTGGGAAACATTTTAGGTGAAAATTTTGAGAGGTTTGCATCATTTGCATCACAAAACATAACTCTACCAATTGGAGGTAAGTTTCTTCAACATAACTTGATAGTTTAAATTGTCATTTGAGCATTTTTTTAAATTTCTTGACAAATTTTAAATGATGAATATGTGATGATATTTATTGATGTTTGTGAGTTCATTTAGCATTTCCAAGCGTGTTTATGTGAGCAAATATAGGAATGTGATGATTATACGATGTTTTAATTTGTGCATGTTCCTATTTTTTGATCAATGTGAAAATTGGTTTTGGAATATTATTAAGCATAATTGGATGATTCAAATAGTCAAAATGTGACTTGATCATGATGCTTATATATTTACATTCATTAGATAAAGTGACATTTTAGAAACTTTTCGAGTTGTAAGGTATGGAAATAGCTAGTGTAATTAGCTTAGGAATTGATGCATTTGACTCGATGTTTAGGTATTATAATGAGTTTATTACTGCTTATTCTTCATATGGAGTATGATTGGATGAGAATTGAAGAATTTAGCAATTTGTGTGGCATTTTAAGAGTTGAAATTGAATATGTGCATAGTATATGATCCTTGTTTTGATTTTGTTCCTAAACTGTTATGATGTGGGGATGTTTATAACATGCCTAGTTGAAGATTACGTCTTACATTTATGATTCTTGGCATTTTGGGTGAAAAAGTTTAAATATACATAGATTTAGAAAGTGAGCTGTTGCTTTTGTCACTACAAGAAAATTGGCCTTTTGTGACAATAAAAAAGTCGTCATTGACGACTTTTTCCATTGTCACTTGGTTGTCATAGATTCTATGTCACAAATGGGTCCATGTGACAATCTTTTGAAAGTCGTCACAAAATCTTGTTATTCAATGACAAGGGAAAAGTCGTCACTAACCGATATTATTCTGTGATGACTTTTTGTGTCACCATTTCACCAATATTTTTGTCATAGATGTAGTCAAAGTCGTCACAAATTTAAAGCCTACAGTGATGATCTAAGTTTGTCACTATCAGTCTTATTATTTAGTGACAAAAATAGTAGTCACTTAGTGAATTTGCATTTCAGTGACAACCTTCGGAGGTTGTCACTGAGCTATGTTTTGAAGAGTTGAAATTGACCATTACGCATATAGCATTGTCATAGCATTTTCAACAAATTATAGTAGAATATTCTACTTGACAAAAGGCAAAATTAATGTAGAATGAAACTACAAATTCATATGTATGGCCATAAACATCTGTAAATTCATCAAAATAGAAGTTAACCAAAAATATTGTGTCTCGAAACCCACATAATCAATTCAAGCACTAATGGCCAATATGTATCCTTCCCAAAAAATAGAGTACTAGATTTCTAAACTAAAACATAGATTACACCACCAATGTCAGACTTCAACCATCTCTATCATCATATCCAATAGTCTCCTTCTAATCAATATCAAGCTGGACCGCATTGAGAATAAAATATTATATGCATTAGAATAGACTTTAGCAAAAAAATATGCTATTACAACCTTACAAAAGTTATCTAAGTACAAGAAACAGTTAACAAGTTGTGTATTATCCAAGGAGAAGTGATGAGAGAAAGGTACGCACTAACCATACTGGATAACTTATAGTAGAATAAATGTATATATGGTTCATTAGCATTAGTAGCTAAACATTGGTTTTTTTCCCCAAGCTTGGGGAACTTGAAGTGCATAGATAATCGCATCTTCAAAGCTAGAGGCTAAAAGTAAAATAGAGTCACATACATCTTCATGAAGTTCTTAGCATCATTTTGTTTATTTTTTTTCAGGTTATATATATCAGCAAGAAATGACAATATG
Organism: Coffea humblotiana; assembly: GCA_023065735.1. Classification (NCBI taxonomy): domain Eukaryota; kingdom Viridiplantae; phylum Streptophyta; class Magnoliopsida; order Gentianales; family Rubiaceae; genus Coffea; species Coffea humblotiana. Next base: position 17,318,572 of record CM041208.1, read on the forward strand.
GGGTAGGCACTTGAAGAAACAGTGGTTATTAGCTAGGTATAAAAAATGGATCAGCACGCTTGACAAAGAAAAGTAACCTAGAAGAATGCATCGACTTGGCTTGGATTCATCAAGCCAAGCCTCCGGCGACCATAATAGAAATTTCTATGAGGAGTTGAGACTGTCATTCAAAACTATGGAAGAGAATCAACTCATTCAGCAGGTAACAATATCTGTTAGAACAGGTCATAGTCATACTACACTGCTTTAGACTTCTAAATGCAAATTTTCATGAATTTTGGAACTCTTTCTTGGGTTGACTTGTATGCTGAAGATAACTACAACATTGATTATATGATAGATGTAGACCACTTTTGAGTACTGTACATATCTTAAACTCATCCAGTAACCTCAAGTCCAGGTTCAGAAGTTCATCAGACTGCTGCACATACCAGAGTCGACAAGATTCAAAAGGTAAGACCGTTTAAGGGGCACCATAGAATATATTTTAAACAGACTCAATTCCAACTAGTTATGCAGCTGAACATGAGTTACATGGTGGATCAAATAATAATAAACAGTTAAAATAAAAGCAACGCTTCTAGCACTATAGCCTATGAGCATGTCACCATATGCTTCATATCACTTCATTGAATTAATCATGCACGACAACTCTGGGAAAGAAAATCTCCCACCAGAAATAGAATACACCACACTGTTAACGAGAGAACAGCCTTAGTTTACTAGCAACCATTCCTTTGTCAAGAAAAAAAAATGAAGTTGCAAATTTGGTTCCTAAGGAAAGGATTTATTGAAATGCCACCTATTGCAAGAGCAGATAGACCTGTTGAATTTGTCTATTGTAGTTCATTCATTTCATATCCAATAAGTACCATAATCATTCTACGAAATCTAGTTACACACATTAGTGCTTTTAAGTCCAAGTTACTGTGTCTTTCAAGTACAAAGCATCCAACATATCAGAGCAAAGGGAGGGAAGTTGCTGCCCTTCATAGAGTAGATGTATATTTCAATGTTTGCTTTTTCACGTACATCATAACCAAACCATTTTTGTCCAAATTTCTGATTCTTCTCGAAAGAAACTGACAATGAATTGAGTTTCATATCATCTACATGCCATTTTAAATGATTCCCAAGGCATTATATTGTGATATTGGATATCTTCTTTATTAAACTTGTTCAATCACATTATAAGAACATCTAACTTTTTGATTATCAAAGTAATTGACTTCAAGGATAGGAACAGTAAGTACTTTTGTCAGTGGACAAGTTTAGATCATATTGGGTGAGTTGGCATTGCTCCGTAGTTGAAGTGATTTACTTGAGTTCTGTTTACAAACTCTTTGGTTGTCACAGTGAGTAAAATCTAGAGACTGACATGCATAAATACACAAAGATGAAAAAAAAATAAAACACAATTAACCATCTAAAATAACATGGCAGATTGATGCTACTTAGATGCTAACAATTGTGGGCATTATAAAAACATGTGCCAACTCAAAAGCTACTTTCTCACCCAAATTAAAACTCATATAGAAAGCATAAGCGTCAAAAAAGGCTGGGTTTAGGAGCTTTAATAAAAGAATAGGAACCTGAGTTTAGGAGCTTTAATAAAAGAACAGGAACATGAGTTTAGGAGCTTAATGCAGTCTTTATCATATTCATCGGGAGGCGCATAATTACAGCAGCTCAATAAACGGTTCACAAGCTGTCCTGCCAAAGCTTTATAACAGAAGAGCCATCAAGAATTGGAATTAAAGGATAACAGGTATTATAAGATGAATCACGGTTCCCAAAGAAAAGATACGAAGTTGTTCGGGAGTAATAGTAGCAAAGAAATCATATAGATTAAAATCCTTAAAGCAACTAAAAGTGTCATAAATTAACAAGTCATTAGCATGAATATAACTTATGTTACCTTTAGATTAGATGAAAGTTTGTAAACTTGCTCTTTGTGCCCTCCTTCCTTCTGCTACCATTTTGCAAGACAAAAAGCTAAGTATATCTTCAGCTAGCCAGTAAGGAATTGAATCTTCAACTCCAGTAAATCTGCAAAAAAGAGATAAAACAGAGTGATTTTCCTATTATAAAACTGTTAAGAATTTCTTAAACCATCTAGGAAAAAATATGCAATAATTTACCAACTAGTCCAAGTTTAGGCTTTTTTGGGGAGTAGTGGTCAAAACAGAAGCCCTTGCATGTATAGTCAGGGCGAATATAACACAGACGCATTAAATACTTGAACTCTTATAAAAACGTAAACCAAGATTCCGAAGAACCCGAACTAGTTTACTAAATAAAACTATAGTTTACTAAATAAAAGAACCCGAACTAGATTTCTTTTTTCATATTATAAAAAGTTGACCAGATTTCTTTTAAGCTTTTCATCTAGGTATGGTTCTGTTTATACAGTTAAAGTACTATAACAGTTTTTTGCAACTAACTAGAATCTAATTCGAGAAATGAAGAATCTGAGACAGATTATCCAATTGACTACAATAATTAGCAGATTATAGCCACAAATCATGACCAAAAACGCTACAACTGATTGATAGATTGAAGGCACCATATTTGCAACAAGAAATCAGAAGCATTGGCCAGCAGAGACAAAGGGAATGAAAAAGACTCTGCCATGATGAAACTAAACAAGAAAAGATTATCCAAAGAAAAGGTAGTTATTAGGAGCCATCAAAGTTTCCATCTGAGCGAGCACTTAAGAAACATAATAGAGAATGTCAATAACTATATAATTTGGAGCCAGATGATAAATACATTTTCAAGAGGTGGAAGTTCAGAGCAAGATGATTGCTGGTACTTACAATATCCAGCTTTCGCATCTCGCAACAATCGTTTAGTTTAGATTGTTGTTATTATTATTATGGAATGGTTATGCCTCTTCTAGGCTTCTTTCATAGGCTTGGTCCATAGCTTAGTTGAGAGACCATAATTTATGTTAAATGGAATTGCACGTATGTGTATGATATAGTGCTTGCTAAGTTATTATCCATAAATAAATTTCTTGCCTTGATTGACTTAATCTGAGAGAACAACAGATATGACCAAAAACAATATGCCAAAAAGATCTTTCATGCCCAACTTGGCCCTTGAATATATAAGGTACCCTTTTTTACGGAAGTTAAAGGGACAAATGCCAATTTTTAACCCAAATCAAGATTCATAGCATTCTAGCCAAAAATCACTAATAAAGAATCAATTCATGAAAATCCAACAAATCTATAAGAATAGAACAGAAGGGATTCAAAACTTGTTGATGCTTAAATCAGGGACTAACAAGATTGAACCTAAAATCTAAATATGACGAAACAGAGAAGGTGCAACTAGCCATAGGCACAAAAATATATACCATGCATTGCAAAATCGGACACATAATATTGAAATTACCTCATACTATACCTTCAATCCCTAACTTCTCATTTTTCCCAAGCTTCAAGCTTTAAACTCCAGCTTGCACCCAAATTTTCAAGCCCTGATTTTTTATTTCTTGCCACCAAGCTAGATATACAGCCGAATTAGGTATATGGTGGTGCGAGCTCAATAAAGTTGCCCAAATTGATGACAATGGCAAACTTCAGTTCATGATGGATTTGGTAGTGTGAGCTTGATACAAAGGAGTTCATTTTCGATTAAGTGAGGAGGACACAGAGAAAGGGAGAAAGTGTCTGAAATTTTGGCTAAGTGTTTTGGATATAAAGTGCGTACTAGTGAAGCAAACGATGTCGTTTCCTCAAAATTCCTTTAGTCCGCCATGCATCTTGAATTTTTTAGTTTGCCGCTCTTAGTTCTGTATGTACAAATAACATGCCTTCTTCCTATGTAGATGCAAGAAAATCACACTTTCTTTGTCCTTACTCCTACCTCTCTCTTTTTTCTTTTTCTCATCTTTATGTAATTAAGTTTTTCTATTATTTTTCTATTATTTTTTTTTACTCTCAAGTTGTATTAAAATAATAGAATATGGCAATTTAGTGCATTTGGGCAAATTTTTTTTAGCATTTTTAACTAATATAGGACTTTTCTAATTTATTATAAAATAAAACAGTTTAAAAACTAAAAATGTTGTTAGAAATATGTTTATGATTTGAAAAAAATAAACATTCTTTTATCAAAATATTTTTGGTACTCCTTTTATGGTGTTATCAATTATATATGACTTGTAGTCTAACAAACCTGATAACCGAATTAGTTGATCGAACAATTAAAATAGTTTGCAAATACATGTATGAAGTGCTAAATCTATTTGGTATAAGTATCAGTTTATAAATGATAACTGTGGCTACTATAATTAATAACAACCTTTTGATCTAGCAAATGTTAGGATTAGACTTAATTTCGCATTCAGTTTTATTGTTAAATTCTACCATTGACTACCTCTGTTTTTAGATTATCTTAATTATTAATTTTCCACCATGTTGTCATCAAGATAAATAGGGAATGTATGATTTTTTTTTATATTTATAACAAATTATTACCTAAGTTTGGAAAAATTATAAAATATGTATACGTAGTTTATTAAGATACCTTATGTATTTTGCTAATAAAAAAAGGCTAAATTGCAACACCATAGGGTGCCATAGTAGAATTAATAAAATTCATGTATTACATATGGGGATACATTGCAAAAGTTAGAGTGCAATAGTCGACTTAATGAAATTGGCGAATTACATATGGGGCTAAATTACAAAAGTTAGGGTGTAATAGTAGAATTAAAGAAATTAGTGTACTACATATGGGGCTAAATTGCAAAAGTTAAGGTATCATAATAGAATTAAAGGAATTTTTTTAATGAATCCATGATATTTTTAACTTAATAACAAGTTATTAGCTAAGTTTGCAAAAGTTAGGGTGTAATAGTAGAATTAAAGAAATTGGTGTACTACATATGGGGCTAAATTGCAAAAGCTAAGGTGTCATAATAGAATTAATGGAATATTTTTTAATGAATCCATGATATTTTTAACTTAATAACAAGTTATTAGCTAAGTTTGGAACAATTAAAAAATAGGTATAAATTTTTTATTACAATACCTTCCTCATTTTGGCAATGATAAACACAGCCTAAAGTGTATAGCATCGGGTGCCATAATAGAACTAATGAAATCGATTTATCACGTACGAGACTAAATTGCAAAATATAATATGTCATGGTAGAGTTAATGAGATTTGTTTACCACATATGAGGTTAAAATGTAAAAATTAGGGTGACATAACACAATTAATAAAATTTATTTACAACATATGGACCATGTTGAAAAAATTAGGGTGGCATAAGGGCTAAAATGTAACAGTTAGGGTGTCATAAGGACTAAAATGTAACAGTTAGGGTGTCATAGTAGAATTAATAAAATTTAATTACAGCATATCCATATTGAAAAAATTAGGGTGGCATATGGGCCTAAATTGTAACAATTAGGGGGTCATAATAGAATTAATAAAATTTATTTAGAACATATGGGCCATAATTAAAGAAATTAGGGTGGCATATGGGGCTAAAGTCTAAAGGTTAGGGTGTCATAGTAGAATTAAAAAATTTTATTTACAACATATGGGACGTCTTGAAAAAATTAGGGTGGCATAGTACAATTAAAGAAAGTGAGTAAGGAACAAGCACTTTAGATAGTGACGACTAATTGTTGTCACTAATTCTGAACCAACAACCCTATTGTGACGACATAGTAAGTTGTCACTGCAGCGCATTTCAATTACAACTCTTTCCCAAGTCATCACAAAGCTAACCTAAATTGCAAAAGATCGGGTGCCATGAGATTAGTTACCACATACGGGGTTCAAATGTAAAAACTAGGGTGTCATTGTAGAATTAATAAAATTTATTTACAACATATATGCCATATTAAAAAAATTAAGGTGGCATAGCAGAATTAGTGAAAGTGAGTTAGGAACAAACACTTTGGACAATGACAACTAGTTGTTATCACTAATTCTTAATGGGCAACCATTTTTGTGACAACATTTTAAATTGTCATTGTAGGACCTATTTCAGTGACAACCTATTTTTCAGTTGTCACAATGGTGATCTCCCGCTAGTTGCATGCTATCCATATTGTGACGACTTATTCCGTGTTGTCACTGTTGACGAGTGTGTCCACGATCAACTATGACGATATCAAACATCATCACTGAATTTTCTCAATTGTGACAAGTTTCTCTGTTATCACTGAGAATGTTGTCACAAAAGGTCAAATTTCTTGTAGTTGTACTTTAATTAGTTATTTGTCTATTTTATATAGGTACATGACAAGACAAATGTGAGGTGTGATTTGTAAAAAGTCTTCGTGCCTTTATAACTTTTGCATTATTCGAACCCTATTAGTTTGTTTTTCCTTTTTAAGTTTGTCACTACTAAAGGTTATTAATTGGAACTCAAGAAGTTTCCTTTTTGGTAGAATTGCGGCGAGTGGTTCATAAACTTCATGATGGATCGTGGAACTTCATGGTTATGATAATTCAATCACATTTATAGAGGATTATTACTTTCTTTATCTTGTTATCCTTCTTACGCGTTGAGAACAATGTGTATTTTAAGTGTGGGGGAGGGAACTTGAGTATGTATGGCATTATATGTGATTGAATTTTGATTGAAAATGTTGGACTTGATCTTGGAAATGTCATTGCACTTTTGAATTGTTCAAAATTGGATTTGTTGCCAAGGAGTTTCATCCAATTATAAGGGGAAATTCTGCCAAAATTTTTCTAAAATCTTGCATAAAATTTCAGATTTGCCCCAAATTTTTGAAAATTTTTCATTTAATCCAAAAGAGCAATATGTTCCACACCATTAGTAACTCAAATTCCTTTCACTTTGAGATAAATATATAACTTGAAAAATTCATTTCTCAATTAACTTGAAAATTGCTATTATGTGATTATAATTTTTTCTTTTTAGGAAAGTATATATCTTAAAGTGGAGGAAATTATTCTTAAATATTGTATGTTTGGTGAAATTTCTTCTCTTCACTTGATTTTACATAGTTTAGTGATAAATATGGTTAATAAATGCAACACTATTCCTATGATTATTCTTTTGAGAAATGTTTATTTATTATCTTTGCTTTTGAAAAAAAAAAGAAAAGAGAAGAAAAAGAAAAGAAGAAAAAAAGAGAGTGAATAAGTTATTATTCTATTCCAATGATTCTTGTACTTAGTAATCAAAGTTTTTATCTAAAAATGTCGACTTTCATAAAAAAATGGTGCTTGAATTAAGAGTACGTAAACAACTAAAGTATATGAATTGTTGAGTAACCAGGGATTTTCATCTAAAAATGTTGATTCTTGTGTCAAGAAGCACTTTCACAACTTGAATAAGTATTTGTGTACATGTGAATATATCCCTCTTTTAGATTGAAGAAAGATGATCATAAGATTAGGAAGCTATTTATTGACTATATGACTCACTTATTTGTGAAATTAGGTGAGGTTGAGAAATTAAGATGATGTGTTAAAATTATGGCAAAGTAGTCTCTCCCTTACTTGATAATATAAGTACTTGGGATGAAATGAATAATTGTATGATGGTTGTTTACTTGGTTTTGAGGAATTGAATTTAAAATGTACACATGTGTTATATCAAACTATTGAATCATTGTTTTTTTATTTTAGTTCTTATTGCTTAAGGACAAACAATTACTTAAGTGTAGGGGAGCTTGATAAGAGATTGTTTATGTACCTTTGTATGGTCATTCATGTGTGTTTTGGTGTGTTTTTCGTTAAGTTAGAACTAAATAATTAGGTTTATAGTCAAAAGTTGTATTTTGTAAGAAAGTTGCATTTCTATTGTGCTAAGTAGTAAAAACTTCATGTTTTTGTAGGTTTTAATGTCTCAATCATCAAATGAAATTACACATGGAATATTTGTTTGAAACTTGATGATTTGAAGTGTATTTGAAGTTGACATGAAGTACAAATGATGATATAATGGAGAAACAAGAAGAGGAAAGATTGGAAGACATGACACATTTCGGTACTTTGGCAATAACTTGAACTATAAAGATTGGATAGATATGATTCTTAATTCATTTTGAAATTAAGACAATGCTTTTATAATTCTTGCCAGACATCAAAGTCCAGTTCTCGTATTCTCATAACCAAATATCCGAATTACTAAAGTAAGTTTCTGCTATGATGCTTTCTGACCAGTTCTCAGTATTTTGAGCATTCAGCATCTAGACCTTCAAATGACCTAATTCTTGCGCTAATAGAAAGCTAGTTCAAGGGCTACAACTTTCATATTTTTTTTATAAAAATTGATTCAGCCATTTTGATGTGTTAAAAGGTAAGGAAAGAAACCGTTCTTGACTAGAAATGGTTGGAGTCACGGTTTGGAGGCAGAACGATTTTGAAATTGATTGGAATTTCTTATCAAAGAAGAAAATGATTCTCCAAACCGGTTCTTATCCAAGGTCCAATTCTCTTCAGAAATGCTGCTATGCAACTTGCACAACTTGTGCAGCTTGTCCAATTTGATGCATCTTTCTTCCTTTCACTTTTGAGTTGGAAAATCAACTTGATAGCAAGACTCAAATCTCAAGACAATTACTTTTATCAATATTTAACAACTTTCACCAATTGTAATAAACTTTTAGGAACTTTTGTGGACATTTTGGAGATTCTTTATCAAGTTTTTATATTGGAGATGAAGACTTTCTTGTGTTTGGGAAAGATGAAGTTTTGGTAACTTATAGAAAATTTTCTCTATAAATAGGCCCTCTTGTGAACCATTTTTGGTAACTTTGGAAAGGCTAGAAACATTTCAAAAAATGCAGTCTTCACTAGAATTTCCTTAGTTCATTAACTTAGTATAGAGTAGTTTAATTCATCTATTCTTATACTAGCTAAACTTGGATGAGGTTGACTACGAAGATGGAGATACTTAGAACTCATGTGACAAGAGTGAATTCTCTCCTATTACTTTATTTCTTGTATTAATTCTTATATTTGGCTATAATACAAGTTTGGTGTTTGTTTTTATTTTCTTCATGTTTTGCTAGATTTTATACCTAGGGTTGGATGAACTTGTTATCATTGTTATGTGATCTTTCATTTTCTTCCGTTAAGTTGATGAATTGTTAAGTATTAAATCTGATACATTTGAGTTTATATCACATTAGGTGATATGTGAATAGTTCATTACTTATTTTTCAGAGCAAGTTTTACTTAGAAAATTCAGTACTACTTAATTAATCAAATATTCTATTTTTGATTATCAAACGTGTCTAAACATGTTAAGATTTGAAATCATTAAATTTAAGTATTAAATTGGGTTATCAAACATGGTTTAAGTTTTTTTATACACTGTTAGTTTATATTTTTTTTTACACTGGCAGGTTTAAATCATTACCACATAACACGAATTTAAATTTAAAATTCAAATCATGTACACGTGACATACATCCATAACTACTAGTGTAAAAAAATAACTATACTATTAGTATATAAGAGATTAATCCAAATAAATACTGTTTGTTGCCTTGTCCAAATTTCTTCTTTAATCTCTTTGCAGCTCCCTGAGCTAAGGATTACAATAGAGCACATATACCTTTCAAATAGATTATTCCCAGAAAGACTAATAGTGCTTTTCTCACAATGGCTGATGGAAGCTGATTTCGCAATCCCGGCCTGGCTCATGTTCATCCAGAGCAGGAGCATTCAAGTTGAATAATGGACGTTGGTGATGATGATCACTTTGCTTCTCCTGCCCATTTTGTCTTTCCAGATGGAAAACATCCTCATCTTCTGCTCTCTTTTTCCCTTTTCCTCTTTGATGTCCGATGCTTGTATGGAAGTTTTTGTCCCCAGTACATTGTACTTGATGTTGCTCCACATTGTCTAAATTCTGCAAACATTCACATTGATGAATAACTGGCTAAGATAGTTTAGATTTGGAAAGTTTTTTGTACATTTATATATCCTGAATCAAGAAAATGTATAAAGGAAAATAAATGGATTTTAGAAATGAAATTAGAATAGAGATGTAGTGACAAGTCCATTAGTCATGAATAGTGGATTTGGAAATGCCCTTGCAAAATTTCATTCACAAGAAAAAGTTCCTTGTCAAGAGTTTTTTATTTTCCTTTTTTTTTATAAATAGGTCTTTTTTTTAATTGTGGATTTCGAATAATACATTGAAGTTCTTGTAATGTTCTTTTTCTCATAGACTTCATAGAGATCGATATGATTGGTTTTATTTATATCTCAATGAATAAAATTTTTATAATATATGATTAATAGGTATTTTATTGCTTTTAAAATAATAGTCTTGAGATTATTGATCAACAGTTAAAGAATGTTGTTGTGATCATAATTTAATTAAATTTACATGTTTGGAAAGATTTGCCTAAAAAAAAACAAACGAGAGATGTAGTTATGAGTCGAAAAATATAGCTGATTTCGTGATTTCTTTACTTTGAAAATGGTTGCCAATGATTTGAGGACAAGTTGGAGTTAAAAAAATTTATTAGTTTATATGAAGTTTAGGATTTAGTCTAACACAATCATTTTGAAAGCCAAAAAAAACGAAATGTTTAAAAAATTTTGCTCATAGCGTTGAAAAAATTGAGACATTTAGAGGTATGAAAATATACAGGATTGAAGAATATTATATATGAGACACTTATAAACCAAGAATAAACAAGTAATGAAATTAGTTTGTGTCCCATGACTTACATTCCTTACATATGTACTGCATATATTGGTCTATATGCTTTTAAATTTTAGATGATCAATTTTATTTTTTAAGTTAATTACAGTAAATTAATTAAGTAAACAATCACAAAGTATTATCTAAATACATAATATTGGAAATAAATTGACTAATATTTATGCTCTTTGAATTGACAAAAACGAAAGTTAAACATAAGAGTTAAAGCTTAAGCACATGACTTGATCAATTTTCATTGAATTCAATATCTAACCCAAAATGACATTTTTATGAGCAATGCACTTACAATAAATGCAATTCAAAAAGTTAGGACAAGTCATAAGTAACATTAAAATTAGAAAAACAATATCAATTTTGGAACATTAACTTAATAATCTAACTAATTAAGGTAAAAATTTCCTATATCTGTTTCTTCTGCTGAAAAAGCCATATATCCACAATCTAGATTCTCCCTGGAAAGCACTTAAAGGTGGCTTAATTGTGCATGTGCATCATCCAAATTTCCCTCAGTCACTCCCTTTAAACAACTTTGTCTGTAGGGGAGATTTCATGAAGAAGTTTCCTCTCAATAAACATCTATTGTTTGTCACATTTATGCTGGTCCAAGATCTTCAAATCCAGGTTCTATTTGCTGGAAGTTCAAGTTTAAAATGATTCTGTGTAGATAGAATTCAAGATCTGAAAGCGGTATTTGGCTAGAGATTAATCCTTAACCTCACTGCATTGAGTTACAATAAAACATATACCTTCTCCTCCTTGCAGATTTTTCTCTTCCCTTCAAACTTAGCCCTTTGTGCTTGCATCATTTGGATGGCTCTGGAGTTGGCAAAACAAACTTCTAATAATGAATTTGTAGATGGAAAATCCCTGACCTATATATGCCTAATACTGTTAAAAAGAATCCATCAATAACGTTCTTCGTTTTCTTAAAAGAATTACGGATTGCAGAGAATTTATAAAGCTCGGTGGTCTTACTCATTTGTGTGCCATCCAGCAGGACTTGTACTATCATCTGCTTCAATCATGGTGTTTGTTGCAGCTGAAAACCGAAACAACAAACAAAGGCTAGAAATCAAGTGTAGTAGATGATGAAGAACTTTCTGAACAGTTGTTGACTCTTGTTGAGCAATTAAGACGAAAAAACTTAGCTTTATCTTAATGAACTGCTAAGGAATAGGCTTATTTGACAGGAATCTTACCTTTCCTTGCAACTGTGCTATCAGCTGCCGTCCCAATATTGCAACCCATTCTCAGCCTGTACTTCTGGAGATCAAGAAAGTGATAAACTTTGTAACAATTTGGTCCCTTATCCAAGCCTGATATCTAACATAAAATCTCCAGAATCATTTACCTGAAGATGGCTTTTTATATGGCTTGTAGCAACCTCAGGAATGTCCATCTGCATCATGATTTCTTTTGGAGTCGCTTCTGTTCATTGTTTGAAACATCGAGATACATGAAAAGTCTGACTATATTACTGAAGACTATTGAAGAGTATTTTGCTAGTTGTATGTTTATACTCACCAAATGGTCCACCGAGTCGATCAACAGCTTTAACAAAGCAATTATGGAGCCCTGCAGTCCATCTTATCCTTGGTTTCCTGGTATTCTCGGCAACTTGCAACTGTCGATCGCTAGTGTGTAGTTTCTTGGTGTCGTTCCCTTTGGCTGCCATGATGATCAGGACAACTGAAGTAGTTGGAATTCTTCATACCTGCTCAGGATAATAAGCATGAAATGAAAGGACATATACTACTGCTATGCTATACATGGATGCACAATTTATGCAAGAAAAATTGTATAGGTATCTTCATTACTGGCATTATGCATATTACTGTTGCTCATTTCTTGTGCAACCAGCTTTGTTTGCTGTCGCATTTATAGAGAAACTTTGGGAGAAAAGATATTCCACATATCCAAAACTTTTTCCTGCGATGACATGTACTCCGGGAGAATATTATGTGTTTAAGTGGGTATTATGGGTACCCAAATACCAACAGGCAGCTGAAGGTACCCAAAGTGGGAGTTTTCCTTGAACTTCTTGATACTTTTATTACATGTCTACCCTTTCTTGAGAAAAAAGAAGAAAATGTGCCCAACCATTTAAAGAATACAACTTATGTCTTCTGTAAAATAAATAAGTGAATGAATGGGTTTTTTGGGCAAGGTAAAGATTATTACCAGAAACTTTTATGATGTTTTATTGATAGAGGTAACCTCCGCATTGTTTCTTCAATCTAAGAGACCCTATAACGCTTACACTAGTTGGTATGCAATTTGGGTAGATTACACCAACAACCCCCTGCAATTTGACTAATCTTTCATTTTGCCCATGAACTTAGTTAGCAACTAAGCTTGTAAATGAGTCGAGTTGAATTGAACTTTAGCATATCATGCCCAGCTTGACTTTATATTTCTAAACTCGAACTCGAGCCCAAAATTGATCAAGCTCTTAGCCTAAATTTTGATTCAAACTCAAATTCAAGTTTCAAAAAAGTTGAGATCAAGTGCGTGTCTTATCAATCTAAACAAAAAGATAATTACATATGGTCTTAGTGTCTTTTCCAGTGGTTAGAAGAGGATTTTTAGAATCTTTTTTGTGGTCAAATTCAGGATTTGAATATCATGTCTGACAGTTGGGTATGGGGAGGGATGAGAGGGCTAAAAACGTAGAAAAAATGAATATTTTACTATAATAAACTATAGAAATATAGGAACGTACATGCAATTTCACTACAAAAAAAATTTATTAAAAATCTAAAATGGAATCAATGAGGCAATAAGTACCTCTATACACGAGTCGGTTCGACTCGATAGACTCACTAAGCTGACTTGAGCTTAAGTCAAGCTTGAACCTTGCTCGCAAGCTAACTCACTTCCCTTGCAGCTGTATTTGCAACACTACGCTACTACCTCAAAAAGTTGTCACGAGGAAATTCTCATCTAACAGCTTATATCTAGCGGATGGTAGGATAGTGCATTTGGTTCACAGACAAGATGAGAGAAAATTACTTATTCTCAGATTATTTATTCTGAGTTGAATTATTCTCGGATGAGTAATCTTATTATCTAGTGGTTGATCCGTTTTAGGTTAGATGGATGTTATAGAAAATGACATATCCTGTATGTATTTGGTTAGAGATAGGATGAGGTAGAATTACTTATTAATAGATCAAAATATCCACTTTGGCAAACTTGTAATTAGGGATTTTAATCGTGTTTTGATAAGTCCAAACTTGGCTTGTAAAAAGTTTTGGATTTAGTACTTATATGTCTACACACACTAAGATTTATGTGGTCTAGGCCCAAACCAACATATTAGTTTTGTGGTTTTCAGCGAAGTTCAAGGTTATTGATTGGGTTCACAAGTCTCAATTGACATGTCTTACCTTTTATGAATTAAAATTGACCAAGAAAGTATGGTTATATAAATAACTAGTAAAAGTCATACTTATTTTAGTAGGGGTAAAATAGTCTAAAAATTTTATTATGGGCAAATTAGTCAAAAATTGATTTTATTCATAATAGGGGTAAATTAGTTCAAAATTTAGTTATTTCATTAAATGGACAAACTAGACCGAAACATTGACTTTTTTTTTATTAGTAGGGCCAAATTTGTTCAAAATTCATTAATATGGGCAAATGAGCAAAAATTTCAATTTTGTTAATAGTGCAGGCAAATCAATCCAAAATTAAGTTATATCATTAATATGGGTAAATTACTCGAAATTTTAATTTTTTTAGTAGTAGGGGTAAATTCATCCATAGGGGCAAATTAGTCCAAAACTTCGATAATATTATAGCTAGAGGGTAGGTTTATATTGTTGTTAAAATAAAATATTATTCTATTAGTAGGGGTATATAAGTCCAAAATTGTTATTGTCCCATCTCTTACTTATTGCAAGATAACTCATACCATCCACCCTCATAGGATTATTTTATCCCTCATATAAGCGATTAATTTGGTTAAGTGGGATGTACTATCCCATGTATAAAATCCAACTACATAGAATTAGTGATTCAATTTTGTATCATCCCATAAATAGAAAGAACCCTAGAATGGGATTATTGAATCTCCGGATGATGCTCTAAATTGGCTTTTTCTTATTTCTCGTTGATACTTCTTTGTCAAGTAAGTTGTTTGATCATAGGTAGAGTTATACCGTTGATCGGCCAGATCACTGGCTGCTTTCAAAAGTTATCGAATTTTGGATCCCAGCCCAGCTTTTTGTGCATTCAGACTTTCAAATGGTCAAAATCTCAACCTAACCTGTATTTCTGCCATTTAGCTGCTCAAATTATTACAATATACATTAACATTATGCATGATGAATATTCATCTTCACTATTATAAAAAGGTCAATATTGCTTCTCATCCTGCAATTTAGGCAAATCAATAACCAGCACTCTCCTCGAACAGACTAGTTCAGATTTCCTGGCCTGGCCAATATACGAGTGTACTCAACTGCTCCCCATTTTTCTCGATTCTTGTATATAAAATATAGATTGTACCAACAAAAAGCGACTTTAAATCACAACATTTTTAAATGATAAATGCGAGCACGAGAATTCCTAAAATCAAGGAGATAGGTCATTCTTTAATTTATTTCTATCGTTTCAATTGTATGTCGCTTAATATAGGATTTGCCTAAAATATATAATCATATACTACTTGATAACATGAAAACTCCAAAACACTTTTAAAGGTATGTTTACAAAGTTTAGATGCTTTTAAGTTTATTCATTCTCACTATAGAGAAATAATTTATCTAAAACAAAAAAAAAAGTTTAGTGGATCGTCAAGTCCTACTTGAATGCGAGATTAGTTTTTTACCAATACTTGACTGATTATCTAGTCGTTAATCAAATCTTACAATTGACAATTTTTGAGTAGAATGCTTGACCATCTGTAATAGACCAACAAATAACATGTCTAATATTTGTATTAAGGTTGGATTGTATACACAAATTTTCCTCTCTCTTCAAAATCTCATAAAATTAACATATTCAAACCGTTTGATAACAAAAAATTGAATATTTGAATTAATTAAGTAACACTAAATTTTCTGTGCAAAACTTACTCTTAAAATTAAGTGATAAACTATTCATTTATCACTGAATATGATATACACTCAAATGTATTAGATTTAATACTTAATAATTCAATAATTTAATGGATTCAGACTTCAGATTTTAGATTTTAGTTTTCAAACTTCAGTTTTATCAAATACACCCTTAGTGCAATAAGATTCACAAGGCATTTTTCCAGCTTTTAAATAAAATTAATTTTCCTTTCATTCTTTTCATTATGGTCCTGTAGATTCTGGATGTCCTTATTTCTCCTAAAGGACAAAAAACCAGCAAAGGATAAAGGACATCCAAAAGCTCTTTTTGAATGAAAAGTGATGATTGGTTTTAGCAATTTCAGGATTAATGCATGATGAGAGGGTCCTTCAGAATTGGAACCAGGCCTGTGGTCCTTTTTTAGGAAAATTCTATGGTGACAACAGTTTTCGCATGGAGGAGCTCGCCAACAAGGCAAATGCTAAATTTGAAGTTGCAGGTGTGCCGTGGGGCCCAAAACACAAAATGGTAACGTTTGAATTATGACAAAGCCAATCTAGCTTGGAATGATTTAATCATCATAAATTATGATATAATAAAGAGTATAATGTTAAAAAACATATTTTATGATAATTTTTTATACACTGTTAATATATGCATGAGCAGTGTTCAACGTATATTACGTAATCTAATTTCAAATTTGGAATTTAGTTTTTAAACAGGTGGCATACTTTTACTAATGATGTACAAAAACTTAATCTCATATCTTATGGAATTTCAATTTTCATTAACAATTGATGCATAACAACATTTAATTAACAATTAATGCATAATACAAAATTTTTAAATAAAGTCTACTCCTTTTAATTTTTTATGATAACTTATGATAATTAATTTTTTCTGTAAGAAAATAGCACTATGCACTTAAACATAAGAGTAAACACTTTAGCACGTTACTAGCGCATTTTTTATACAACAATAGGAATGAGGAGGAGGAAAAACGGATCTAAACATAAGAAGGAAAAGGAGAAGAAGAAGAAAGAGAAAATTAGAAAGGGTGAGACTTGGGGATTAGTTTCTAAATTAATTGGACTTTTGCTAAAGAATTAATACATGACTGGCATCCATTAGCCACCCCAACATTTTTTTACCATGCAAGTTTTCAAAAAATTGAATAACCAAATCTAGAACTGAATTTCGTTCGGTTTTTACCTACGTGAACTTAAATTTGTTAAGGTGTCTGGTGGGTTAAGAGTTAAAACCACAAAAACTAATTTTGTTCAGGTGGATTAATCAGTAGGATTGATTAGGCAAATTAGCATTTGATCTTTTGTGTAGCCTCTTTATCAGAGAAAGTTTTTTGCAGTCGGATCAACTACTTAACAATCCTAATAATTGGTCTTTGACCAATAAAAATGTTCCAAATAAGATTGTCAAAACCAACTAGTTTGATATAAAATATACTTAAAATGAGATTTTAGGATCAATTGAAAGCATTTAATTTGTCAAAAATCAACTAATAGACTTGACAAATAGTTAGTCCAGACCGTAATAAAATTTCTCTTTGTTGCAGTACCATGTGACACGATGGTGCTTGTTTGTCAATGTACTTCGGTGCTCTAATAGGAGTTGATTAAATTGCTGAAAGCATGTATTCAGATAATTTACTCCATCATGTGCCATGAGGTCAGCAAATTGACAATATAATAGGTAATAATTTGAGCCCTTTTTTTTTAATTATGTGCCCTAAAAGTACAAGATAAATACATAAAATTGAAAGTTAGTCCCACTAAAAATTTTAAACATTTTCATCTACCCCCTCAATTCAAGAAACTTTAGCAAAGAAATTCAAATTTTCTCAAGCAACTAAACACCTCTCTACAAAGCTCTCTCTAATTTATAGTCAAATTTGCAGTTTACCTCCCAAGCTTTATTTGTTTCTCACTTAATCTCTTAAGAAACAAAACTACCTCTCTATTATACTAAGTTTTTATTTTTCTTTTTTCTTCTTTCTTTTCCCAATTAATCTTGGACCCAGTTAAGTTTTTGGTCACCTTAATTCATAGTGATAAAGTACCAAAGGAACGATGTAGGTTTATGAAGAAATATATTAATAAACAAAAATCCATTACAAGAAAAAGAACAACAATGATGTCCAAAATAATCAGCATATGAACGTGATTGTAAGAAAACAATGAGTCATTTATTTTGAATTGTCTAACTATAAGGATATAGAATAAAATTTTTCCTTTAATTTCTTAGCTAGATTGAAAAAAGGATAAAATTAATTAGAATATAATTGATTGGTAATTTACTTATTATATGAAACATGTATATTATAAAGAAAACTGTATTATATAGAAAAATAATAACAGAACATAAACTCAATTCAGATTTGATTCTTTGATGAGTACAAATTTTAGAAAATGAAACTAATGGATAGAGGAATTCATTATCTACTCAAGAATAAGAATATGAAAAAGACAGCTAATTTTTTTAAAAAAAAAAGTAACAGAGAAGAAAAAAGAAACAAAAGACTTTAACAGAAGGGCATTCTTGTCCACTTCAGGGTTAAGTGACACAAAAAAAATATTAAGAGGCAAACTGAATATTGGAGTATACGTTAGGGGGGGATAAATTTTAAATATTCCTAATTTTGTAATGTACATTGATTGGATGGATAAGGAGTCAGGATGAATGGACTTAACGTGCAATTTCTTTTGAGAAAAAGAATTCACGTTTCGTACTGTGTATAGGTCCGTTTTTTTTTTTTTTGTCAATGGGGAAGGGTCCAACTCGACTATAGGGAAATCGACGGGGACTGAACTATCATCGAACAAGATGAATGAACTACGCACTCGTATGAATTTAAACCGTTTAAAATGACAGCCACATATAGTGACAAGTGGTGGGAAGCAAGATTCATCCCACCAAGTCTTAAAGGTTACGGTGATGGCTAATAGTCCAAATGGCTGTTGGTGAGTTCCTGTTGCTATATCTTTTTCTTACTTTATTTCCTCTCTTCAGGCTGTCAGAAAAGGTTCCCATCGGCCAAATATTCGATTAAAAATTTGGATTCTTTTTATTTTTATTCTAAAAGACTAATATCGTATTGCCATCTTAATTTTAATTTGATTAACTAGATATCAATAATTGGTTTTCAGGCAAATAACCAATATTTGAAATTATAAAAGGCAACAATCTTTCATATGTTTTGACCATCAAATGAGAAAAGAAGTTGAAATTCAAAGAACAGGTTTATAATAGCAAAAGATTTAAGTTAAAAAAGTTATAACACTATTAATTTGTAGTTAGTATGTGATGCAATACACTGTAAAACATATAAATTTGGTAATTTGGAATTGGGGAAATGAATTTTAATAGTAACAAAAACTATTTTACCAAACTTTTGAATTTGAATATAAACCGGTTTCATCGAAGTTTGATGGGAACATTTGCAGCATTTCCACCACAGGGAACTTCCAGTTTTTCAATCTGGCAAATTTATTAGATGTTCAAATTTTCTCTTTGGATAGTGTTAATGGCACTCCTTGATTTGTTAATAGTACTTCTTTTATGTTCTTATGTTTCATTTTAACTATAACTCTATAAGAAGTGATGGTTGTATATTCAATGAAACAACGGAGATACTTTTGTTTAATTTATATAATCAAAAGGTTAGATGAAACGTCAATAACAAAAAGAGGAGTACAATTAATATTTTCCTTTCTCTTCTCCTAGGAAGAATATTAAGGTGCTCCCTGATGGGGCAATGATTGTGATATTAACTGGACATCTGGTTGGTGCTCTTCCTTCTCTTTTCTTTTTCTTTTTTTTTTTTGTTTTTTACTTTCTCATACATGCTATTGATTCTCTCAATAAAGTGGATATTAGTAAAATCTTGCATAATTGAAAGTGATAGACTTGTTTGATTCACCCAGCTTTATGATCATTTGACTTTCAATGCCAGGTGAATCCTGTCTCGTTATTGTTTTCTATCTTCTATTCCTGAGAAAAGGATCTCGTCAGTGGTAAGGGATGTGCATATGAAGTTTGGAGTTAAGATATAGTCTCAAACTTTTGATCTGGACTTCTATATTTATCACAGTCAATTGTGCACTATCATGTAGGTATTAAAACAGTAGGTTAGGTTTGGGATTGAGCTTGTAATTATCCATCTTTAACTTAGTTGCCAAGCGTATTTAGTTTTTTTGGAATAATTAGGCCGTGCATAATAAGAATTTATGCTACATCTTGAAGACCACTAAAGTGTTGAAGAATAATTCAATCTTGAAACCAAACTGTTGTCTTTAGCTAGACCGAAAAAATATACATTTTCTTTTAGCAATAAACCATTAACCTTGTGATCAAGTGCACCAATGTGTTTGCATGTCTAGAGCAGGCGTTCTTGATTTCTAGTAGATTTCTCATTCTTGCAGAACGATAAAACAAGTATAATCTTTATTTTTTATTTTTCCTTTTTTTTTGGGTTAAAAGTATAACAAGCTTTTATTATGATGAACTGTGGAAGCAACCAAACTACGTAAAGATACTTCTCTTTTCGGTATATAATATCTACGAAAACAATATGCTTTCTGCACCTTTTCCTTTTGTGTAAAGTTAGGAATAGAAATCTGAAAGGGATGCTCTTTTCCTTTGGCTCTCATGTTAAACCAAATATTCATTGTTGTATATACTACTATAGAATTTCGATTTGTTTTTCCTCAATAAAGAAAAAAAATGGTTTGAATTTCATTTTAGAAAGCGAAGGTAAAAGAAAAATGTGTAAAGGCAATAGTGGAAATGAGAATCAAACCATTGATCATTCCATCCAAAGTGCAGTTTTCTTTAACCATCGACACCTGTCCGATTCTCCAGCACAACTTTTTATAACTGCTTATAAGTAGAATTTCTTTCGTTGATGTTGCCCATTGCTTTCCCAGGTAATGAGCCGTTTACTTGCATTTTCTTCATCTGATTCGAATATTGGTCATGCAATGGTGACGGTACATGTCCCGAGTGATCTACTTAAGCTGTCCACTTGTCCAGCTTCTATAGGTAATCCACAAAAGATTCAGCACAAGAAACTTTTTTCTAAATAGATTTGCTGAAGTTAGATGTGTGCTAGCTCTCAACTCATAATTAGCCTCACAAGACAATGAAAATGCGAAGGAGAAAAAAAAACCAGTTGACTGAATTAGGAAAAACGTCCAACAACGAATAGGGAGACATGATGTACTCTCTTGGTAGTGTATTTTTTCCCTCTTTCTCTTTCTCTAAATTTTCTCCAAAATATCACACAAGAAACTATGCCTAATTAGATGATAGGGGCTAATTTTGTGATCTCTTTGAAGATGTTTCATATTGTTTTGGAGTTAATTTGCCAAGTTAAATGCTATAAATTATTCATTTTTTGTCTCTAATTTGCACCTTGAATTGATAGATGAATTTGTTGTGATTTTGTCATTTTACTCGCAAAATATCTTTGTTTTTGTAGGGAAAATGATCAAGTTTAATTGGAAGTGAAATGGTGAACTAACTGTAGAGGTTAAGACTTCCCACTGGAGATCTATTGTGTATTTGTCACCTCGGCACCATCTTGGGCTGCGGGAGCCTATGGTGTCTTGGAGGGCCTCCTCATAATTCGAACCCTGGTCCCTTTGATAAGGAGTCTTAAGATTGAATCCTGGTCCCTTGTAGCTCAAGTGGTACCAAGATTCAACCTTAAGATCCCTTATCAAAGGGACCAGGGTTCGAATCCTAGGGAGGCCCTCCAAGGCACTATAGGCTCCCGCAGCCCAAGACAGTGCCGAGGTAACAAATACACAATATGTCTCCAATGGGAGGTCTTAACCTCTACACTAACAAAGTGAAGATTAAAAAGTTCAGAAGTCACAACAATATTTAAAAGAGGTAATGCAACTGAAGGATGAAAAATGAAAAGTAAAAAAAAAAAAATAAACAGAAAAGAAAAGAAGAAACCCTTAAGGGTCACTCGGCGGATTTTGCAAGCGATTATGGGCAGAATTATTCAATCTTTAAACCAAATTGTCGTCTTTTAGCTAGACCAAAAAAATATACATTTTCTTTTTAGCAATAAACCACAAACCTTGTGATCAAGTGCACCAATGTGTTTGCATGTCTAGAGCAGGCGTTCTTGATTTCAAGTAGATTTCTCATTCTTGCAGAAAGATAAAAACAAGTATAATCTTTCTTTTTTATTTGCCCTTTTTTTTGGGTTAAAAGTATAACAAGCTTTTATCATGATGAGCTTGGAACCAGCCAGACTACGTAAGATCTTACTTCTCTTTTCGGTATACAATATCCGTGAAAAAAATATGCTTTCTGCACCTTTTACTTTTGTCTAAAGTTAGGAATAGACATCTGGAAGGGATGCTCTTTTAACCAAACATTCATTGTTGTATAAAATACTATTAGAATTTCGAGTTGTTTTAGCTCGAAAAAAGCAAAAAAAAAAAAGTTTAAATTTCATTTTAGAAAGCGAAGGTGAAAGAAAAATATGTGCATAGACTAAAGTGGAAATGAGAATCAAACCACTTTCAAAGTGCATTATTCTTTCAACACGTGTCGGCTTCTCTAGCACAAAATTTTATAACTGTTTAAAACTAGAATTTTTTTCATTGATATTACCCATTTCTTTCCACTAACAATTAGCCTCACAGGCTAATGATGTATTCTCTCTCTTGCTAGGCGATTTTTTTTTCTTTCTCCCTTTCTAGATTTTCTCTAAAACCTCACATACTTCAATTGAAAATTATGCCTAGTTAGTTTAAAGGGTTAAATATGCTAAACCTCCTGAAGTTTACTTCCAATTGCACTTTACCCTCCTAAACTAATCAAATAAGCATTTTGCCCCTTCACTTGATGTTTTAGGATAAAAGTGCCCTTGTTATATTATTTTTTATTTTATTTTACCCTTGCTACATTATCAATTGACAATGCATACATTATCAAGGCTTGGATGCCATATGTGCAAAATGTGAATTTAAAACTTCAAGTTTTGCACATGAGACATGCATCGGACTCCGGCAATACATACATTGTTATTTAGAAAAATTGTATCCTCACTTAAACATGGTTACCTTCACTATCTTATTACTATTACTAATTGTATACTTATAATCTAATTGTAGTTTTTCTTTTTTTTGCTTGTAATTTCATATTAGAAAATTCATGACAAATTATATAGTATGAGAAAATAATATTTTTGTCATAATCAAAAGTGTATAAAACTACCAATTTGATTATTTAAATAGATATCTGCAAATTAGAATTTTTAATTACTCAATATAAAAAATTACATACCAAATAGAAAATAATATTTTTATTTATTTTTATTATGTATAGTTGATTAAACATTATGTTATTATGATCTGCTTATTTGTTACATTTGCCATTAATACTAATTACTTTTAAACTTTAGATGTATTAATTTAAATACTATTTGAAATATTCTATTCACATAGCTAAATTATACTTTGCTATAGCGTATACTTTGTGATCATTATTACTTCTAATAATAAAAGATTTAAAAAGATATAAATAAATAAAGGATAAATTTTAGCAAATTAAAAAAAATGTATAGATGATAATAGAAAAGAGAAGAAAGTACTTGGTCACATGAGAGCAAGGAGAAAATTAAAAAAAGGGACATATAGAAAAGGGAAAAAAAAGAGAAAAAAGTATAAAATAATTTATATAGAAAGGTACTTTCCTCGTAAGACATCAGGCATGGGGTGAACGATCAATGAAATAAGTTTAGAGAAGTAGAGTGTTGGGGCAAAGTTTAGAGGGTTTAGTGCATTTAACCCTCGTTTAAACTATAAGGGTAAATATATTTCGACAAATAGAATTTCTACTTCTTATAGAAATTGCTTAAGCAACTTTTAAAAGGATTTAGTTTCCACCTTCAAAAACAAATCTTATTCTATAAGACTTCATCTTATTTGCATCATAAGTCCTATATGTTTAATTTGTCTCATAAATTAAACTATAAATTTTAAAAGTTTATCATTCTAGTCTTCATTTGGATATCTGTTACTCTTGCATAAGAAGTTCTTAAATTAAAATTAAAATTCTTAATGATAAGAACTAAATAAATTAAACTCTTTAATTTATGATCGATTAAACTTAATCAATTAACTTATACTTATAGAATAAGATAAGTTTTTAGCAAAGCATCAGGACCGCCCAAATAAAGAGAAGAGCCAAGTAGATAATTCACTTTTCTATGCGCAAATACCATGTAATTAATATATCTTATGATACTTATCTCACATTAATCTAGAGTATGGAGTATGTGCCAACTCTAATGAGACTAAAGGTTTTTTTGTTTCCAAAAGATAACTTTCAATGAGTAGATACTTAGATGCTCATATCTAAGATTTTTTTCATTTAGTACTAAGATTTCTTGAGCTATGTTTTAGCGAGTAGCTGTTGAGATAATTTTTACTATTAAAGGTGCTAGAGCCTTGTAGATTGTCATTATCTTTTCATACTTCATACTATATGTAATCTGTAATTATACGCATATGATCAACAGAGTCAAAATATAACAATTCACACACAAAATACTATGATAATCTCAAGTAAAAAGGATCATTTACACATGTCATTTAGAAAATATATCATTACTACTCAAATAGTTATGCATATAATATTTGGATTAATCTTATATACACTATCAATATATACATTATCACCATTAGATATATGACACATGTACAAAATTTGAATTTGAAATTAAAATTTGCTCATGTGTCATGCATCCATCGTAATAGTGTATGCACTGACAGTGTATATAAAAATTACTCATAATATTTTCCATATAAATCAATCTAGTTAACTTGTTCATCTTATTGAGTACTCACATAACTAGTTTGATGTTTACACGTTATAATAATTGGGATATACTAATTCCTTTAGAAGGAAGAAATACAATATGTGTTAGTCTATCCCTATTAAGAGTATCTTCTATTAATATTATTGACTAGTGATCTTTAAAAGTAAACTCTAATTAAATGTATCTTATTATCATAACACTTATGATTTTGTTTACGTAGGCATAAGTTTATTTTAGAGACACCATCTCAAGACTTGATCTATTCAAGTGAAATAACAATGCAATTAACAAAATAACATATCATTTATTAGATATAAATATTTAAATTACATCAACAAAGTTATACCTTTAGGATATACATACTAGCATTTTCTAGACAATTCTTCTTCAATCGATAGACCAGGATTGCTCCATAAGCTTAACGACATATGATTCAGAATCTATTTTCAGAGACAGCCTACAATTGGCCGCTATAAGCCTTTTAAAATTAAGAAAATAAAATGTCAGATTGAAACTTTATTTTGGCAATATATATTCGTCAATTATTACCATCATGGGAAAGAAAACAACTCAATTATAGATTCATAGTATTCTGCACATTTTAAAAATGATTTATCCCTATTTGTGTAACCCCATTAGATTGTATTGTTTTCTTATTTCCAAAAAGAAAAAAGAAAAGAAAATTCTGCTTTTGTCCTCTTCGTTGGCTTCAGAATTTATAATCCTTGGTCCACGCATCTTTTGGCCATTGGTGATAATCATTACATTTTTCCCCTGGATATATATTGATTTTTCAGTTATCTTTCATATGCTTTTGCTGGTTCTTAAACGCTATTGTTGTCCCTGTCAATTATGTGAGGATTTTGAAGTTATTACTTGTTTCCTGCGTTCTACTTTTAATGTTGACATCATTATGTTCTTGTTGCCTGAATTTATTAGTAATTCGTACACCCCAAAAGGAAAAAAGAAATCTGAGTATGGTTAATTGAACAACACAATAGGGTTTCATCACAAGAAATTTTGCAACCAGTGCTTTTCGTCGCAGAAGTTCCTAATTTTTCTACAAAAGTGTCGCAAGACAAGGAAGTCTAAACATAATTAAATTTACATTGCATTTTCTGAAAGGATTTTATAAGAATTTTTCTTATGATACTTTCACGATATTTATATTTGAAATCTAAAATGGTGGTAAACAGCATTATGACAAAAACATTGAAAAGTTTTTCTTGTAAAACTTGTAATTTCCATTTTATAGTTTAGTGGGGGAAGGCTGCGTTAAGTGATATCGGAGTAAGGAATGTAAGTGAGAAGTTTCACATTCAAGTCCTCCCATTTATATTGAAAAGGGTAAAAAACAAAAAAGTCCCCTGTGGTAAGCCTAATACACAGAAAAGCCTCTTATGGTTTCAAAATATACAACACGACACCTCATGGTTTGGACTAAATTGTAAAGGTAACAGAATCTGTTAAACTTAACGGAAATAACTTATTGGAACCTAAAAAAAAATTTTATACCTAATTTTTATCAAATATACCTATTCTACCCGTTAACCATCAATTCTCTCTATTTAGAGAATAAAAAAATGATATTTTTGAGCTGTCTTTTGCTTAATTATATCAGGGCATTTTGGTCATTTCGTCCATTTTCGTTAAGTTTAACGGATTCCGTCACCTTTATAATTTAGTTCAAAACATGAGGTGTCGTGTTGTATATTTTAAAATCATGGGGAGTTTTTCTATGTATTAGATTTATCACAGGGGACTTTTTGTTTTTTACCCTATTAAAAAAAATAAAAAATTGATTCGATGATTAAAATTAAGTCTCCTAAAATTAGAGATCATTGATTCAAATCCCCCTGCTTTTCTTCTCTTAATTTCTTAAATCTTACCTCTCTGTGCTTAATAATAATAATAATAATAATACTAATGTCAGATATTTCGAGGTTTGGAGGCACTCGACTTGGAAATGCAAGAAAAGTATACTCCACTCTAATAGTCATCTGACATATCCTTGTAAACGCAGGAAATTGCAGCCACATATTTCCTTCTACTTCAATGGTGTTTGCAGCCACATATATGCTTCTACTTTACTTTATAAAGCATCTGCTGAATGCAACGTGCCAGATGCTGCTCTGCATGAAGGTTCCTGTTGCTGTCCATCTTACGTTGAAGAAATTAAATTGCTTTGGCATCTATCCTATGCTGAGTGGAAGAAGAGGTCCTTCCTTCAATTATTCTCCCTCTTAGGGTGGCCTGTTTGGGTACCACGATTCACTTGTTTCTCACGTGGTCTGGCCCAGTCGAACAATATTGGATGGAAAAGAATAGAATGGGACGATAAATTGGGACATTGAGGTGACCAATTGCATAAGAGAAAGAACTTCACTTCTTTTTTTTTCCATCATAATATTCCTATAACTTAATATATCTTATTCTATAGGAAGGAGGAGTCTAAAAAAGTTGTATAAGGACATTCTTATAACATAATCTATCATATTCTAAAAAAAAGGGGAGGTTAAAGAAGTTGTATAAGGTACTAGCAGATATATAAATTTGACTAGATCGAAAGAGTACTCAGATACCTTCTTTGAATTTTTTTCACTGCGGGTGGAATTCGAACCCCCGACATATAATTCAAAAAGGAATTTAATCCCCTTTTAGTGGTCACCGAGCCAAAACTCGGTGGTTTCACTTTCAAAGGTTTGAAGGAGCAAAAGTAATTGCTTGTAATGCTAGACAAACAACCAAAAACAATTGTCTTAACACCGAAGATACCTTGGATTTGAGCACGTGATAAATGGAGTTAAGTATCAAATGCTTTTCCTAAAAAAAAAATATCAATTGCTTTTCTTAGACTATTATTCTTTGACCCTAGTTCAAAGGTAATTCTTAGGAAAAGTAAAGGTAATGCAATAAAAAATTACTTATATCTGTCTCTATTTTAGTTTTTCCTATGCGAACAAGCTAATGAGTTTTAGCTCAAAGAATAAAATTTTTTTTTTGTCTTTGACCTAATAGGAAACTAAAAGGAGCAGTAAAATTACAAGTATATAAATCATTATCCTAATTTAAATGTATGAGTCGAAGTTCCTAAAAATTAAAAGTCATGGATGAAAGGCTCAATATATTTAGGTTTCATTTAACTATATATTAAAATTCATTCCATCATTTGTAGGTTAACTAGCAAGAATTTTGAACTATATTCTGTTTGTATTGTTCCAGGGGCGGATTTACATTGGGGGCTGCCCCCTTAAATTTCTATAATACCCATAAAAATTGGATATAATTTCGAGTGTGCCTCTGGAGTTTTGTGTATTCATTGATTTATATACTCCTAAAGTTGCCTCTGATTTTACCTGTTGCTACAGTTACAGTAGAAAGGGTTTTTCATTTATAAATATAGTAAAAAATTGGTTACGAAATAGAATAGAAAACACTTGGATGAATGATTGTTTAATTATTTTTATTGAGAAAAATATACTTCGTGAATTTCAAAATGAAAAGGTTGTAAACCGTTATCAACATATGAAAACTCATCATAAACAATTGTAAATGATTTAGTTTGCTTTTTGAAATAAAATTATTACTACATTAATAATTTTGAGTTTGTCTTTTTATGTTTTTCATGGAATATATGTATCAATTGTACTTGTTGGTGAATATTTTTTTCTTAAAAAACTAGAAAAAGAGTAGATAAAAAATTTTAGAATTATTTTTGCCCACACTCAAAATTTTTTCTGACTCCGCCACTGTATTGTTCCCACCATTATGAGTTCTATATGTTTGTATAAAGATAAAAGTAAACTAGTTTCAAGAAAAGCTTCTTGTTAGAAAATATATACGAGTTTACTTGAGAGGAATACGTACAGAAATTATTAGCAAGATGATTTGTACTTTCGAACCTATATAGCCCATACACTCCACCTCATTTTGTTGACAATATATTTGGTCAAAATTCCCCCTCACCTTTTGATCCCAAATTGGATTGGCATCAACTTTTTGGAAAATCATAGGGAATCATGATGTTGGTAATCATCATGCTAATGATTTGTGATTGTTCCTTTCATAGGGTCTCATGATGTTGGTAATCATCATGCTAATGATCGATATGATGGTCGTTGTGGCAATCCGGTACAGTATATAAATCATGGCTTCTGACTTCACCTTTCATAGTGCATATATCAACCTCTTAACATCAATGACCTTTAGTTGCATATAATGACCTTTCATAGTGCATATAAATTCTGTCCTTTGGTTGCATTGCTCCGTTAGATTGACGAAATTTTCTTTTCATACATAGATTATCCTTTTAACATCTATATATTCCCTCCAATAGATTATCCTCTTAACATCTATATATTCCCTCCTTATTGTACATTGACCCCCGAAAAAATAAAAAATTTTATTGATCAGCTCCTTTAAAAAAAATTGGATGTACTTCAAATTAAACATTAACGACACAATAATGGAAAAAAGTATTTGGCCTTTCAAATTGAGGTATATATTATACTTTTTATATGAATCTAAAAACATGATTTATATTGAAATTGACCGTTGCATTCCCTCACCAAGAGGTCTTGGGTCAGCGACTGATTAATGATCACTATCATCTCCAAAGATATAACCAGTGAAACATTTACAATCTAAAAAGCAATTCATACGATCTTCATCATAAGTAGGCCTCCTTGCTTATTAACTATTACGACAAGAATTCAACTTTAAAACAACTCAAAAAACATTTAATTAACAACCACACTATTGACATTTATCACCATGTAAGTAAGCTCCTCTTCTCGGCTATCTCTTATACAAAAGTTGTAGAAAAGATTATAGAAAAATAGTGAGCTAAAGGCTAAATGACATCATATTTTTCTGTGCATGTGCTATTTGGTAAATAATTTATTGACAACATATCATTCATAATAATAATTTAGAGCAAGACAAGTGCATTCGCTTAGGATGAAAGGCTGGGTTTGCAACTGCACCATCCGTCCCATGGTTCAGATCAGGCCAGTCATTTCGATCTGGACTGTTGATCTGAAACTCAAATCATTTTAAATCAACAGTGCAAATCAGACCGAGTTGAGGTGGTTTGATATAGGCCATAAATTACTTTCTACGATTGTAGCTCAAATCCATTTGCGTAAAGTTGTCGCTTGACAAGTCATTGTAGCCAAACATCCTTAAGGGTGGACCAGGGGCACAGACCACTGTCAATGATAACCGTCCTGCACGATGTAACATTTTTTAAATAGAATGTAATTCTACGTAAACTACTTATAAAACTTTACAATAAAAACACAATTATTATGTATGGAACTTATATGAACAGTAATCGAATATCACACCTTTGTTATAAGGATGTACAAACAATTCACTTAGAGTAATAAAACGTTTAAAAAAATGTTACACCGTTTAAGAACGATTGATTTGATAACCGTTACTGCCTCACATCTTGAGGATGAGCCATTTCACTAGATTTTTAGAGATTTGATAGGCTTTTTCGGTTGCATTTAACACTTCATTGGCTATATTAAATGCTTCCTGATCTGCCCATATTCCAATGGATTTGATCAGCAATCTGGCATAAGTGAACCCTACCTTGAACTATCAATCTAAGGACTCTCTATTGAATCCTTAATCTAACGTTGGATTTATATATGAATAATTATGTGTTGCAGACTGTCAAATAAGGTTAAGTCCAATTAAAGTGATCAATTATGATTTGGCCTTTAATGTATCTAATTGGATGTGGGCCTTTAATGTGTAGAAATATAAGAGTATTTTCTATTTCTATGATGAGCCAAAATTGGAATCCAAAAGGTAACATGAAAGTTATCTTTATCTATAAATAGGATTATGATTCTCAAGTCACACAGAGTATTTTTATAGTCGTATATTTTAGTACTACAAAATAACTCTTTCTTGATATCGCATCGTCAGAAAAAGATACTAGAGAGACAAAAAAAGGACTCTCTCAAAGGAATAGCAAATATGTGTTGATCTGGAAAATCATCCCAAAATTTCTGAGAATTCAAGTACCAGTTAGTTAACATGAATTCCGGTACGCTTCCACAATTTTGCTGTTAATTTATTTCTTAATAATTACCATAAATATTTTGGATTTAATAGGTGATAGTTTTCATCAAAGGTTAATATAAACAAATACTAACAAGTGATATCAGAGTTAGATATGGTTGATTATTGGAAAATAATTTGGACTTATTAATTTGTTTTTTTTTTTAAAAAAACCCATGTATTATATTTGTGAAGAATCATGATTGCTTGTTCTATTAATTGTGGAATTTTGTCACGTGAGCTCTTGATATCTAGGACCCGCATACTTTCAATGGTTTTTATCTCAAGCCATATTATGCTTTTCATGTTAAATTCACATGATTGGTTGCACAAGTCATGGTTTCTAGTTTCAAAAAGTTGTTCGTCTTTTTCCTATTTCAAAAGAAAGCCTTGCGGCTTGTTTTGGTTGTTTATTCATCTAAGAATTTTGATTGACAAAATATTTGGTAGGGCCCACATGTTCATTGATTGTTCACTATTGTTTCATGACACGCATCTTGTATTTTGGCAATATGAATCGAGGGTCCGCATGATATGTAACTTATATTATGTTAAGAAAATTAGGTTTTCTCTAACTTGAGTAAACCAAATAAGGTTAATTGAACATTTAAGCCTTACAAAATTTATAAGGTTGACCCACTAAATATAAAGTCTTACAAGGCATTTATCGATTTCAAAAAAATTTTGAACTTGAATAATAAATTTGGATCAAGTTATGGATATGGATTTTAAGTCCAATAAGTATTGATCTATTTAATTCGTTTGACCAGATTTGACTAATTTGATCAGATTTGACTAGTTTGATTGAGTTGACCATATTTGACCACGTTTTGACCAGAATTGATCAAAGTTGACTTTGATAAAAAAAATTTTGTATAATTTGTGTAATTTTAAATTTGAATATTGGTATAATTATATATATTTTAGAATAAATTAATTGAAACAATATGCCACCAAAGTGACCTCTTTTATGAAAATTAATTTATTTTAGAATATAACTAGTTGGGCACTTATAGTTTTATGAATATTGATTGGCTCAAAAGAAGGTCAATGTTTAACAAAATTGCATGTGCACTTGTAGTAATAAATACGTGATGATTATTCAGAACTTTGCATGTAAATTATAAATTGGTCCAAAGAAAAATTTATTTTTTGACATATTATTATTGTCAGTGTTTATTATTGCGTCAAGACATCATTTAGAAGTTAATATTTTTGTCCAAAGACAGAATATTAATAGAATATCGGTATCTTAAGATGGGGTTATTTTTATTTGAATTTATATTATTATTTTGGTCTATGTGAGACTGTTTTAATTATTTCATATTTTCTGTCCAGTTACGAATAATCTTACAAATATTATTACTAACATTAATAATATTCTTATACTGAATGGCACAAATTTCAAGTTTTGGCAAAAAAAACCTCTTGATAGTACTTGAAGTAATGGATCTTGACCTTGCATTAAGGGATGATTCTCCTCCACCTCTTACAAATCAGAGTACTTCTGATAAAAAGAAAGATAAGAAATGTGGGAGAGATCAAATCGCTCGTGTTTAATGGTCATTAAAAAGACCGTTGCAGAAGCATTTAGAGGAACAATGTCAGAAACAATAACTATGGCTAAGGAGTTCCTTCAGGACATTGAAAAAAGATTTGTCAAGAATGAAAAGGCTAAAATAAGCACTCTCTTGACACGCCTAGTTTCAATGAAATATAGTGGTAAAGGTAATATCAGAAAATATATCAGGGAGATATCTCATCTTGTTTTGAAATTAAATGCACTTAATTTAGTATTTTTTGAAGAGTTACTAGTGTATTTGGTTTTAATATCTCTTCCTACACAGTTTAACTAATTTAAGATGAGTTATAACTGTCAAAAAGAGACTTGATTTTTAAATGAACTTATCTCACATTGTATAGAGGAAGAGGAAAGGTTGAACTAAGATCAAACAAAAAGTGTTCATTTGATTTCAACCACTAATAATAAAAGTAAAGGACATAAAAGAAAGAAGAATAAAGAAACTGCGGGTATAGCATCTGAAAAGAAACAACAAAGGAAATCGGCTGATTCGGGAACGAATAGTTGTTTCTTCTGTAGAAGTGAAGGGCATAAAAAGAAACATTGCACCAACTATCACATTTGGCGTGTTGAGAAAAGTATGCTTCTTAATTTAGTTTGTTTTAAAGTTAATTTAACTTCGGTATCTAAACATACATAGTGGTTAGATTCTTGTGCAATAACTCATATCAGTATGTCTATGCAGAGTTGTCTGAATTGTCGAAAACCTAATGATAATGAAAGATGTATCTACCTAGACAATGACAAAACAGTTTAAATTGAGGCAATAGGAGTTTTTAGATTATTATTAAAGATCAAATTTTATTTGGATCTTAATGAAAATTTATTGTACTGTCTTTTCGACGAAATTTGATTTTTATTTCTATTTTGGACAAATTTGATTATTTTTGTTTATTTGAAAATGAAAAGTTTAAATTATTTTATGATTCAAAATTAGTTGCTTCTGATTCTTTAATGCATTATGATAATCTATATTTAATTGATACAATTGTCTTATTTAATGAATTTCTGTATTTGAGTACTAAAGGAGTAAAGAAAAAATTAACCAATGAAAATTCAGTTGCATTATAGCACAAGAGATTGGATCATATTTGCAAACAGAGAATAGAAAAACTTGTGTCAAATGAAATTCTCGACCCCTTGAATTTTATAAATTTTGATAATTGTGTTAACTGTATAAAGGAGAAACAAGCCAATAAAAGGAGATTTAAATCTAATAGGTCCTTGAATATTTTAGAACTTATACATACAGATATTTGTGGGTCATTTCCTACATCTGCTTGGAATGGTTAACAATATTTTATAACGTTTATAAACGATTTTTCTAGATATGACTACATATATCTTATTTCTGAAAAATTACAGTCGCTGGACGTGTTCAAAATTTTTAAAATTGAAGTTGAGAACCAACTCAATAAAAGAATCAAAAGTGTCAAATCTGACCATGGTGGTGAGTACTATGGTAGATATGACGGTTCAGATGAATAACGTCCAAGACCATTTGCTAAATACCTAGAAAATGCGGTATCGTCCCATAGTTCACTATGCCGGGTTCACCCACTATAAATGGTATAGTTGAAAAACGAAATAGAACGCTTAAGAATATGGTCAGGAGTATGATATATCATTCAACCTTACCAGAATCATTTTGGGGAAAAGCACTTTAAACTGTAACATATATTTTTAAAAGAGTTTCAACTAAAACAACTATTAAAACTCCTTATGAGTTTTGGACAGGAAAAAAATCTAGTTTGAACTATTTACATATTTGAAGATGTCCAATTAAGACAACACCTTATAATGCAAATGAAAAGAACTGGACTTAAAAATGTTAGTTGTTATTTTATTAGATATTCTGAAAGATTCAAGAGGCACAATTTTATGATCCCATGAATAAATCAATTTTTGAAACGGAAAATGTTCAGTTCTTTGAGGATGTCAAGTTTGGGGGAAAAGATACAGTTAGAAACCTTATCTTTAAAGAGGAATATGTTAATATTTTCACAGGTGTCATTGATTTTGTTCAGGATCCCATTCTTGACCTTGATCATGACACAACAAATCAAGACAATATCGAAGAACAAACTGTTAACCTCTTTTATTTTGGCTACAGAATTTTTAACTTGTTATGAGGCATCCAATCATGAAATTTGACTGCAAAATTTTGTCACAGAATTATGTGTAATGTATAGTATTGAAAGATCATTCAAATTATTTTGTGATAATAAGTCAGCAGTCCTATATTTTAATAATAATAGGAGTTCGAAAAAATCCAAATATATAGATATCAAATTCCTGACTATTAAAGAAAGAGTACAGAATGGACAGTTGTCGATAGAACATATTGGGACAAAATCTATGGTTGCGGATCCACTTGATAAGGGATTACCATCCAAAATGTTTCATGAGCATACTGTTCGTATGAATATCATGTTATTAAGTGATGTTCAGTTTTATTGGGAGTTTATAATTTTAAATACTCTTATGATATTGTATTTTTTGGTTATTATTATTTAATAATATTTTATGCATAAATAAGGTTTAGATTTGTTACACTCTGATTTTGGTATGGTTTGACCTCATAAATTTTAAAGTGAACCAATTGAAAATAGGCATGTTATGATCACATTGCATGAAATTTTCATACTACATATCCACATTATGATTCATGTTATGTAATTGCATCAACATATATGGCCACTGATTGGTCGATTTATAAAATTGTAACAAATGTCGCTTTGATCTTATGTTGGTGTAATTGATGGATCGAATTAGATGTAGATACATTTTGGTTATTATAGTAAAATTGATCTCATACGATTAATTGCAAAATATAATTATAAAGTTACACATATAATCTAAGTGGGAGATTATTGGATCCTTAATCTAACGTTGAATTTATATATAAATAATTATGTATTGCAAACTATTAAATAAGGTTAAATTTAATTAAAATGATCAGTTACAGTTGGCTTTTAATGTATGTAATAGGATGTGGGTCTTTAATGTGTAGAGATTTAGAGTATTTTTTATTTCTATGATGGGATGAAATAAGAATCCAAAAGGTAACAGGAAAGTTATCTATAAATAGGGTTATAGTCCCCAAATCACACGGAGTATTCTTATTGTCATATTTTTTAGTACTACAGAATAACTTTTTTCTGATATTCCATCGTCAAAAAAGATACCAGAGAGAAAATAAAGGATTTTCTTAAGGGATTAGCAAATACGTGTTAATTTGGAAGACCACTCCAAAAATTTCCGAGTATTCAAGTACCAATTAGTCAACATGAATTCAGGTACGCTTCCGCAATTTTGCTATTAATTTATTTGTTAATAATCATCATAAAGATTTTAAGTTTAATAGGTGATGAATTTCACCAAAAGTTAATATAAACAAATACTAACACCCTCATCTTTTATAGATGGATTGATTCATTTGTAAATGAGACCTCTACTCAACGAGCATGAATTTTAGTCCCGATCGACACCAAATTGGCCAAAGGTCTGAGGCTACAGTATGTCATTGGACAAGGCTGAAAACCTATGAGGCTATAATCTAGATTTGACTAAAAGCCTAATAGACTTCAATCTCTTAGTTGTGTTAAATACCTCCATGGCTACGACTACCAAGTTAGGCTAAATGCTTGAAGTATTGCAACCTCTTCTAACTCAACCAGCAATAGACGTGCCTTGGTTAGAACCTGCGTCATTGCCCCAAGCTACTACCAATAGCGCAATGTATTGATAGTCTCGTATCAGTAGGACGTCAAAAGGGGCTACATTAATTTCGACATAACATAGAGGCCACTGATATGGATCCCAAACATAAGGGACCAAAATAATAAATTTCACTGCCTTCTCTCTAATTTTCAGTCATTCACCGGTCCTAATTTTGAAAGTTAGGGACTAAATTGATTTTCCATAACAAGTATAAGACCAAGTTGGAAACGAAATAAAAAATAAGGGAGTAGAATGACAATTTTCCCTTTGTAGCACTACTGATTCCTGTGTTGGTCGATACATTTTGAACAACACTAGTACTTCCAAACTTTCATGAGCAAAGTGCAAGCCAACAAGCAAGTAGTGCACGTAAAACGTTATACAAGTATAACGTTGTATCAACTTTTTGAAGTCGAATTCTATTGCTGTCACTTTTTCATTATCGAATCTCCACTGACCATTGCTCCAAAGAGAAACCAGTCAAAAAATATATACTTTTATGTCCTTATCCAGGAACGATCAAATCGATGCTAATTGTCTGGTCACCAATTAATCCGCCCAAAACTAGTAAAGAAACAAGCCTGTTTGGTTGGGTGTAAAAATATCTTCCCTAAAAATTATTCTCCCTGAAATGAGTAGTTTTGTCAGATTTTCCGAGGTTTGGTTACATTATTTTGAAAAAAAATTCTCATGGGCAATAAATTTGAGAATCTATCAGTTTTGTTCATGATAGATTCATAGGTAAAGAAACAAGTCTGTTTGGTTGGATGTAAAAATATCTTCCCTAAAAATTATTCTCCCTGAAAATGAGTAGTTTTGTTAGATTTTCCGAGGTTTGGTTACATTATTTGGAAAAAAATTCTCATGGGCAATAAATTTGAGAATCTATCAGTTTTGTTCATCATAGATTCATAGGTAATAACTATCAAATGTTGGATCCTTAATCAAACGTTGGACTTATATGTGAATAATTATAGGTTGCAAACTGTCAAATAAAGTTAAGTCCAATTAAAGTGATCAAATATGGTTTGGATTTAATGTATCTAATAGGATGTGGGCCTTTAATGTGTAGAGACTTAAGGGCTCCTATTTCTATGATGGGCTGAAATAGGATTCCAAAGGGTAACAGGAATGTTACCTATAAATAGGGTTATAGTCTCCAGGTCACACGTATCATTCTATTTGTCGTATTTTCTGGTACCACAAAAATAGCTCTTCCCTGATATCCCATCGTCAGGAAAGATACCAGAGAAATATTAAAGGGCTCTCTCAAGGATCGGCGAATACGTGTTAATCTGGAAAGCCACCCCAATACCCTTGTAGATTCATATATCAGTTTGTCGATATGAATCCAGGTACGCTTCCGTAATTTTATCGTTAATTTATTTCTTAATAATCGCCATAAGATCTTGGGTTATATAGGTGATGGTTTTCACCAAAAGGTTAAATATAAATAACCGCCCTAACAAGTGGTATCAGAGCCCATATGGTTAATTATTAGGAAATAATTTAGATTTAGTAATTCATAGTAATTTGCACGGCTGAAAGTTTTGTTTCATGGTTTTTTGCCAAGTTCCATGATTGTTTCGTAATTCGGCTCTGTGTTTCGGATTTTATGTTTCGACTTTGCCTTTTACTTTTGCAAGTCTTGGTTGCTGATGGCATGAATGGATGTGATAAACAATTACCGTTATAATTGCATGTCGTATGAATTCATCCATAATGTCATCTTTATGCTGTGGTCCAAATTGCATCGTATGATTCATAAATTCGGTCAACTTTTCAAATCAGTGGGCTCCACGGATTGTTAGAATTGCAATCACTTTTGTTTTGCTGCATGGCCAATGAATTCAGATTCCTTGTTTGCTTATGTCATCCATGCGGTGAACAATACTTTTTAAAGTTCCTGTGTATTCATGTGACGAAGTACCTGTCCAATTTATGTTTCTATAAAGTATGCACCGTAGCCTTGTCTGGTCAGGAACTTTTGCCCGAATTCAGACGTGAATTTACGCTTCCGCTTGGCCTTAAAAGGACTTATATTTGAGTTCCCGAATTTATGCACTATTTATTAAGAATCTATTTTTGATGCATGCTGGAGAATTCTCAAACAAGGAATCGAAAATCTAGTTACTGCCCCAATTTATTTTCTCTTTATTTTTGGAGATCTTTAAGGATCCAGTTGTGTTGTTGATTTTATTTTTAAATTACATGGTTTATGTCTAAAATCTTGGGTACACAACTTGCCATGTTTTGATTCAACCGTAATTAGTATTTTATTTTGGCTTGCTTCCTTATATAAGAAAATTTGCATGTACTTATATTAAGGATATTAGGGTTTCTCTAATTTAAGTGAACCCTAATAAAGTTAAATAAGACATTTAAGCCCTATAAAATTCATATGTGTGGCCCATTAAATATGTAGTTTTATAAAGTACTCATGGATTTCAAGAAAAATTTTGGGCTTGAATGATAAATTTGGGTCAAATTATGGATATGGACCTTTGGTCCAATAAGTCTTGATCCAATTTTGATTGGTTTGACCATGGTTGATCACGTTTTAACCAGAGTTGACCAAAGTTGACTTTGATCAAAATTTTGTTTAATTTGTATAATTTTAAATTTGAATATTGGTATGATTATATATATTTTGGAATAAATTAATTGAAATAATATGCCACCAAAGTGACCTCTATTATGGAAATTAATTTATTTTAAAATATAACTAGTTGGGTACTTGTAATTTTATGAATATTGATCGGCCCAAAGGAAGGTCAATATTTAATAAAATTACATGTGCACTTGTGGTAATAAATACGTGATAATTATTTGGATTTTACATGTGATTTATAAATTGGCCCAAAGAAAAATTTATTTTTTGACATGTCATTATTATCAGTATTTATTATTACACCAAGATATCACTTAGAAGTTAATATTTTTGTTCAAAGATAAAATATTAATGGAACATCGGTATTTTGAGATGGGATTACCTTTATTTAAATTTATTATTGTTTTGGTTTATGTGAGCATGTTTTAATTATTTAATATTTTCTATTCAATTGCAAATGATCTTATCAATATTACTACCAATATCAATAATATTCCTATATTGAATGGTACAAACTTCAAGTCTTGGAAAGAAAATTTCTTAATAGTATTTGGAGTAATGGATCTCGACCTTGCGTTAAGGGATGATTCTCCCCACCTCTTACAGATCAGAGTACCTCTGATGAAAAGAGGGATAAGAAAAGGTGGGAGAGATCAAATCGCTTGTGTCTGATGATCATTAAGAAGGCCGTTCCAAAAGCATTCAGAGGAACAATGTCAGAAACAAAAGTAACCGTTAAAGAGTTCCTTCAGGACATTGAAAAAAGGTTTGTCAAAAACGAAAAGACTGAAATTAGTACGCTCTTGACACACCTAGTTTCAATGAAATATAGTGGTAAAGGCAATATCAGAGAGTACATTATGGAAATGTCTCATCTTGTTTCAAAATTAAATGCACTTAAATTGACACTCTCTGAAGAGTTACTAGTGCATTTGATTTAATATCTCTTTCTACACAGTTTAGCCAATTTAAGGTGAGTTACAACTGTCAAAAGGAGACTTGGTCTCTAAATGAACTCATCTCGCACTGTGTAGAGGAAGAGGAAAGGTTGAAGTAAGATCAGACAGAAAGTGCCCATCTAGTGTCGACTACTAATAATAAAAGTAAGGGACTTAAGAGAAAGAAAGAAAAAGAAACTGCAGGTACAGAACTACAAAAGAAACAACAAAAGAAATTAGATGATCAGGGAAGAATAGTTGTTTCTTCTGTGGAGTTGAAGAGCATAAAAAGAAGCATTACACCAACTATCACGCTTGGCGTGCTAAAAAAGGTATGCTTCTTATTTTGGTTTGTTCTGAGATTAATTTAATTTCAGTACCTAAACACACATGGTGATTAGATTCTGGTGCAACAACTCATATTAGTGTGTCTATGCAGGGTTGCCTGAATTACCGAAAGCCTAATGATAATGAAAGATATATCTACGTGAACGATGGCAAAAACAGTTCAAGTTGAGACAATTGGAGTTTTTAGATTATTGTTAAAGATCGGATTTTATTTGGATCTTAATGAAACATTTGTTGTACCGTCTTTTCGACGGAATTTAATTTCTATTTCTACTTTGGACAAATTTGGTTATTTTTGTTCATTTGAAAATGGAAAATTTGAATTGTTTCATGATTCAAAATTGGTTGGTTCTAGTTCTTTAATGCACTACGATAATCTATATTTAATTGATACAATTGGCTCATTTAATGAATCTCTGCATTTGAGTACTAGAGGAGTAAAGAGAAAATTAACCAATGAGAATTCAGCTGCATTATCGCACAAGAGATTGGGACATATCTCAAAACAGAGAATGGAAAGACTTGTGTCAAATGAAATTCTCGACCCCTTGAATTTTACAGATTTTGATGATTGTATTAACTGTATAAAGGGGAAACAAACCAATAAAAGGATATTTGAAACCAATAGGTCCTCAGTCGTCTTAGAACTTATACATGCAGATATTTGTAGACCATTTCCTACATCTGCTTGAAATGGTCAACAATATTTTATAACGTTCATAAACGATTTTTCAATATATGGCTACATATATTTCATTTCAGAAAAGTCACAGTCACTGGACGTGTTCAAAAATTTTAAGGCTGAAGTTGAGAATCAACTCAACAAAAGAATTAAAAGTGTCAGATCTGACCGTGGTGATAAATACTATGGTAGATATGATGGTTCAGGTGAACAACGTCCAGGACCATTTGCTAAATACCTAGAGGAATGCGGTATCGTCCCACAATACACTATGTCGGGTTCACCCACTATGAATGGTGTAACTGAAAGACGAAATAAAATGCTTAAAGATATGGTAAGGAGTATGATATGTCATTCTACCTTACCAGAATCACTCTGGGGAGAAACAATTAAGACTGCAGCATATATCCTTAACAGAGTTCCAACTAAAGCAACTATCAAAACCCCTTATGAACTTTGGACAGGGAAAAAATCCAGTTTAAAGCATTTACATATTTGGGGATGTCCAATTGAGGCAAGACCTTATAAGCCAAACGAAAAGAAACTGGACTCAAGAACGATTAGTTGTTATTTTATTGGATACTCTGAAAGATCCAGAAGTTACAAGTTTTATGATCTCACAATTAAATCAATTTTTGAGACAGGAAATGTCCGGTTCTTTGAGAATGTCGAGTTTGGGGGAGAAAATACAGTAAGGGACATTGTCTTTAAAGAGAAATATATTAATATTGCCACAGGTGTCATTGATCTTGCTCAAGATCCTATTCCTGAACAAGATCATGACATGACAAAATCAAGACAATGTCGAAGAACAAACTGTTATAGTAGAACAACTCTTCCTTTCCAAGAACCAGTGCCATTAAGAAGATCCATTAAAGAAAGAAAAAGTGCAGTACCAGATGATTACATTATTTTTCTCCAAGAACATGAGGATGACTCTGGACTGATGGAAGATGATCCAATCAACTTCCGTCAAACCATGGAAAGTTCAAATTCTCAAAAGTGGATCAGATACTATGAATGAGGAGATTAAATCCATGAAAGACAATGATGTTTGGGATCTTGTCCCATTGCCAGAAGGTGCGAAACCCATTGGTTGTAAATGAATATTTAAAATCAAGAGAATTCGAAAGGTAATGTGGAAAGATACAAAACTCGTCTTGTCGCTAAAGGATTTACACAAAAAGAAGGTATCGACTATAAGAAACCTTCTCTCCGATCCTTCAAAAGACTCTTTAGAATTATCATGACATTAGTGGCGCATTTCGATCTTGAATTACATCAGATGGATATAAAGACAGCGTTTTTCAATGGTAACATTGATGAGACAATTTATATGGTGCAACCAGAAAACTTTGTATCAGGAGATCCAAAGAATATGATTTGCAAACTTAAAAAATCCATCTATGGGCTCAAACAAGCGTCTCGACAATGGTATTTCAAATTTCATCAAGTGATCATCTCATTTGGTTTTGAGATGAATTTAGTAAATGATTGCATATACCATAAGTTCTGTGGGAGCAAGTATATTTTTCTGGTATTGTACGTTGATGACATTTTGTTTGCCAGCAATGATATTGGTCTATTGCATGAAATCAAGAAATTTCTAACTAAGAATTTTGAGATGAA
Organism: Coffea humblotiana; assembly: GCA_023065735.1. NCBI lineage: Eukaryota > Viridiplantae > Streptophyta > Magnoliopsida > Gentianales > Rubiaceae > Coffea > Coffea humblotiana. Next base: position 17,360,783 of record CM041208.1, read on the forward strand.
AGATCTTGGTGATGCATCTTTTGTGTTAGGCATACAAATACATCGGGATCAATTTCGGGGTATTTTAGAACTATCACAAAAGGGCTATATCGAAAAGATTCTCAAAAAGTATGGCATGCAAAGTTGTAAATCAGGTGACACCCCCGTGGCTAAAGGAGACAAATTTAGTATTGAACAGTGTCCTAAGAATGCTTTTGAGGAAAAAGAGATGCAAAAGATTCCTTATGCGTCGGCAGTAGGGAGTCTAATATATGCTCAAGTATGTATGCGTCCGGATATTGCGTACATTACTGGAATGTTGGGTAGATATTTAAGCAATTCTGGATTAGATCATTAGAAAGCAACCAAGCGGGTCTTACGGTATTTACAGAAAACAAAAGATTACATGCTCGCGTAGCGGAAGTCAGATGAGTTAGAGATCATTGGGTATACTGATTCCGATTATGTTGGATGCCAAGATACTATGAAATCAATGTCATGCTATATCTACTTGTTGGCTGGAGGTGCCATATCCTGGAAGAGTGCTAAACAGTCGCTCATAGCATCTTCTACTATGGCTGCAGAATTTATAACTTGTTATGAGGCATCCAATCAATGGATTTGGCTGTGAAATTTCGTCACAAGATTACGTGTAGTGGATAGTATTGAAAGACCACTCAAATTATTTTGTGACAATAAGTCAGCAGTCCTATATTCCAATAATAATAGGAGTTCGACGAAATCTAAACATATAGATATCAAGTTTCTGGCTGTTAAAGAAAGAGTACAGAGTGGACAGTTATCGATAGAGTATATCGGGACAAACTCCATGGTTGCGGATCCGCTTACTAAGAGATTGCCACTCAAAATGTTTCATAAGCATACTGCTCGTATGAGTGTCATGTTGTTAAACGATATACAGTTTTAGTGGGAGTTTGATATTTTAAATGCTCTTGTGATACTTTTCGGTTATTATTGATTTAAGAATATTTTATGCATAAATAAGTTTGGATTTATTTACACTCTAACTTTGGTATGGTTTGATCTCATAAAATTTAAGGTGGACCAGTTGGAAATAGGCATGTTTTGATCACATTACATGAAATTTTCATGCTACACATCCACATCATGATTCATGTCATTCAATTGAATCGATATATGTGACCATTGATGGGTCGAGTTACGAAATTGTAACAAAGGCCGCTTTGATCCTATATTGGTGTGATTGATGGACCGAATTGACTACAGATACATTTTAGTAATGACAGTAAAGTTGAGCTCATACGATTAATTGTGAAATATAATTATAAGGTTACACATATAGTCCAAGTGGGAGATTGTTGGATCCTTAATCCAACGTTGGGCTTATACGTGAATAATTATAAGTTGCAAACTGTCAAATAAGGTTAAATCCAATTAAAGTGATCAAATATGGTTTGGAATTAATGTATCTAATAGGATGTGGATCTTTAATGTGTAGACACTTAAGAGTTCCTATTTCTATGATGGGCTGAAATAGGGTTCCAAAGGGTAACAGGAATGTTACCTATAAATAGGGTTATGGTCTCTAGGTCACACGTATCATTCTATTTGTCGTATTTTCTAGTACCACAAAAATAGCTCTTCCCTGATATCCCATCGTCAGAAAAGATACCAGAGAGATACTAAAGAACTCTCTCAAGAATCGGCGAATACGTGTTGACCTGGAAGACCACCCCAATACCCTTGGAGATTCATATATCAGTTTGTCGATATGAATCCAGATACGCTTCCGCAATTTTATCGTTAATTTATTTCTATAATCGCCATAAGATATTGGATTACATAGGTGATGATTTTCATCAAAAGGTTAAATATAAATAACTGCCCTAACATCAAAATCCCTCCGTGCCCCACCAAATGACTTGATGGGAATACCGCCACCGTCGATCCTCTCTATAAGCACTCGACCGAATCCCTACCACATTTTCTTGTTATCCACCTTCTCCACCCGGTCTGATTCATTCTGAGGTATCTTTTCTCAGTTTCGTATAAGTAGTCAGTATCAATTATCTCTTCTCGCCCACCAAATTCTTTGTTTATATCTGGATTTTCTCTTATGGTTTTATATTCCAATATATATTTGCAACTGATCCATAAGGGTCATAAGGATGCAAATGGTTTTGCAGCGATACAAGTGTGTACATGTGTCGATTTCCTGCAAGTGTTGGGTTTCTTGGATTTGAGTTTGGAAAGAACTAACGGGGACGGAGCAAGAGGAAGGGAAGGAACGAGGTAAGGAGAGAGAGGAAAGGTGATGTGTCAATGGTGGACTTTCTAGAGATACCTCATCTACAGTCACTTTGTTTAACATTCCCTATTATTTCTCCTAATCTAAAAGAGTACTTAACTCAGTGAGATGAGCCTTTAGTCAAGTGAAACAACTTCAGTGATATCTAAATGGAAGTTTTCCATTGGGGGAAGGAAATCGTTTTACCTGTGAAAATATTTTCAATAACTTAAACCTAATCAAACATTGGAAGCTGGAAAAATCTTTTCCCAGAAAATATTTTACAGCGAAACAAACATACCTCAAAAGAAGGAATATTTCTTTTCAATACTTGGCCCGACATTTCCCTTGCTACGGTGCTCGGGGCACAGTGGTACAGTGCGTAGAACAAATCGTGCTTATGGAAGGTCGTCATGATATAAACAGTGTTTTGAAATTTGGACTGTTAATTGAACCAACGAGGTGTTCGGGTCAAGATTCAACCGGTCAGATCGGTTCAATTTTGGTTCAATAAAATTTTTTAAAAATAATTTATATAAATATATATATACACAAAATAAGGCATGCAATGAATTAATTTAAGACTTTATATGATGAAAAGTTCAATATTTTCAACGAATTTAGATTTTCACAAATACTTTCTTTAAATTATAAGTTGAAACAAATAAATTTCATCTCAATCTCAATTGTATCTACTAAAAAAATAATCTTAAATCCAAGCTAAAAATACCACAATATTTTTGAAATTATACAAAATTTACGTCTATGAAAAATTTGACATTGTGAGTTTAAATTTTAATTTACATTTTTGGGATATAAAGATTGCAATTTAGAAAAAAAAGAGAGAAGTTTGGAGTTCGGAGGAAATCAGGAAAATAGAAAATAGAAAATAGAGATGCAAACTTGATAAGAGGCAAAAAATGAGAAGAAAATGAGTAGATGTGGCATTTAATAATTAGTTTTTAACGTTAAGGAAAACCTATTCTTTTTTAACTTTTTTTTTTCAATTTAATATACAAAAACAAAAAAAGGACTATTCAACAATTCAATTTGGTTCGTACGATTCAAACGGTTCTTACTGTTTTTAAGTCCGATCAACCCAAAATATGAATCGGACCGAAGTTATAAATGATTCGTGGTCTAACTGATCGAACTGGCCAATCCAGTCCGACTTTCAAGACAATGGGTATAAAGAATACACTTTTATGTTCTTATCCAGAAACTGTTGTCTGGCCACCAACTAATCCGCCCCAAAAGTAGTAAAGAAACAAGATGAAAAGAAGAAATATTTCTTTTGGGGACCTGGCCAGACATTTCCGTTCCTTCGTTACTCGGGACACAGGAGTACGGGGTGCAGAACAAATCATGCTTGTGGAAGGTCATGGTGATGTTTGGGAGAAATTTTATCACGGTCCAAAATAACTACTTGATAAACTTGGTAATTTGTCTGAACCGTGATAAAATTTCTGTGATACATCATATTTTGTTGTAAATTGCAATTGAGTAACATCAAGTGCAAATGGCTTCAGTTAGGGCAAAAAAAAAGGGAAAAAAAAAGAAGAGTGAAGATAAAATAGTCTTTTAACAAAAAACTTTCTTTCTTTTCTTTTTCATGGAGTATTTTTCTTAGTCCAAAAAAGAAAGTAAGACTGAAACTGGGGTTTTCTCCACGTTCACTGGATATATTCATGCAAATTACCTAGAACAGATTTTAATGAGAATATATTATAAACAGGGTTGATTGTAACGTCACAAATGATGCCAATACCAATAACAATAATAATAGTAAGAGTATAATTTACATTTTTCATTAAGTACAAAATTATGATTTGATCGGTCTATTTTTTGGCACATCAGTCATGTAATAATTTGTAAATAATAAATTATACATTACTAAACAGCATCAGTCGTATCGCAAACAACCGAAGAGAATGCTGTTCATGTTGTTTTAGCTTTTGAATTTTGATTATAAAATTAAGTGTATACTCGTTGCTGGAAGTAAACCGGTCAAAATTTGGAAGGACATATAAAGTTGGATAATGTTAAGATCATAATATTAATTTTTTATACACCGACAATGTTGTGATTTTTTACGCTAGTAACTTTGAATGTATACCACATGTTTATGATTTGAATTTCAAATTTGAATTCATATTATGTGGTATAATCTAAACCTATTAGTGTAAAAAAATTATACATTGACAGTATATAAAAAGTTATCCTAAAGATAAGTATATTTTAGGATTTTCTACACCCAGGTGAAATTAGTTTACAAAAATCAAAGGAAGAATAATTTATTAGAGTTCATCTATAAAAAATGATTCAAAATCACAACAAGTCTAAACAATAGATACAAATATTGAGATCTCTAAAATTAGGAAGGTGGACCATCATTTAGTTTAAACCCTCATTTAAGTCACTAGTTCAAATCTCTATACTTTCAGTAAAATTCAAAGGAAATACAGTAGTACACCCCTTTAATTTAGAGATAGGAACCATTTCCTTTAAACCCTCTTGATCCAATTGGACCCTTCCCTAAATAGGTTAGAGTACGTGTAGGAGTAGAAGCAATGTCAAAGTTGCCGATTGACAAAAAAAAAGATCATCATTTTGTTTATATTTATCATATAAATCATATATTGCTCGGAGTAGGATTTTCTAATTTATTACTATTTTCTAAACTTTCTCGTCTTTTTTGCGAAGTCCAAGTTGTTAATTTCGCTGTTTCACCTGCTTTGCATAATGTTGATGGCCACATGTCATCTTTATGTGGCTAAAAATCTAAAATATGTATAGCTTATGCATACTTATGTCATTCCATCATGGTACTTTAGTTAAGGATTAACTCCACTTTGCATTTTGTACCATAAACTCTTAATTTCGGATACTTTTATCCTAAACTCTTGAGTTTGTCCCATTTAAATCCAATTAATAATTACATTCACAAAATTAACGAGATAAAGGGCAATAAAATTAATGACAATTACCTTTTTCTTTTTAATGGCAAACTCTATTCACAGGAGTGGAATGTCAGCCCAAATTTTATTAATATTAATAATCAAGAACAATAGATTGAAGTGGTATGTATGATAACAATTACTGTTTTGTTCCAACTATGATACCTTAGCTTTTTTGACCATTTTTAGCACATTATCATTTTTTATATGGTCTCAATTATAATATTGTTTGTAAAATTAATGACATAAAAGATGGTACAAATTAATAAAAATATAATTTTTTTATTTTTGCTATGATAGCTTGGTACCTTTTTATTATTTTTGACATATTATTATTGATTTGTTGGCTCCTCTATGTAGTTAATTTTGCAAAAGCTATCATTGACTAGATTTAAGTAGAATAAACTTGAGAATTTAGAGTATAAATTGTGCAAAATTAAGAATTCAGAGCACAAAGTATCTAAAATTAAAGTTTAGAGTGTAAAGTGATGCAAGTTTGGAGATGCGAAGTGGAGTTTATCCTTTAGTTAACAGCCGAGCACCGAAAGGAAAGAGATTCGGACTCTTGGGTGAATTCAAAATTTATAATATTTGTATATAGCAATATAGTCCTCATATTTATTAGTACTTGGTATCTAGATTTGTCAAATACATGCATGCATTATCGCATGCAAGTGATACATATGCTAAGGGCCAGTTTGCGCCAAACTTGCTCTTATGCAACTCGGGCACTATCATCACATCCTTTCTCCTTCAACCTTTTTGTTTCTTTAACATTGATCTTTGTTATTTTTTCAAAATTTTCTTTAAGAATCATCATGCTTTCTAATTTGTTTTCATAGATACAACCTTCTTACTTTTGTTAGTTCCGCTCAAGCCACCCTAACATTTACTATTTTTGTGTCCAAGTTCATATAGTGGTTTCTCAATATTTCTGCACTCAAAACTTCAGGGTCACACTAAAGCTTCCAAAACATAAAAGCGTGGTTGATATTCAACAATCATATGTGGGAAAATTGCTTCTCTAGTCATTCGATCTTTTCACTTAAATAGATCGAGTCTTTAAAATTTTGTTTTAGTATAGTCCTCTTACCAATATTTCTAGCGATTTAGTCCTTACATTAATATTTTTAGTCTGTTCAGCTCTTTTAACCATAGTCCAGCCTTAAAGAATTTTTCCCAACACCAGTAGAGATACAATATTGGAAATTAGTACTGTTCATTGACATTGAATTAATCATCCTCGTGATTTATGTAATAATTGGAACTTTTTCTATGATTTACAACAAATTATTAGTCCAAGGAGTTCATAGTCTAGGTAATTTGTTTGATGTGTCAACAGTGGGAAAAAAAACCCCATATGTGCAAGCAAAAAGAAAATGATAATTTTCTTCAATTTTGTGCATATCCAAATGAGATGTTTAAACAACTTTATAAGCACAAATAGATGTATCTGTCTGATAAGTGGCTTGAATATATATACATATATATATATATATATATATATATATATATATATTTTAGATTAATTGTGTAATACATAAATGTTAGAAGGAAAACAACATATGCAAAATTTTAAAAAATGTAGCTTTTCCTAAACCTCCTTCTCTTTAGGAAAAACTCTCTAACTAAAACTCCCTTCAACTCTCCAATGGGAGAGAGATTAGATTTTTCTGATCTTTCCCCATAGGAGGAGCTCTTTCTACCGTTTCTTTTCATTTATGTGAATAAAATCTCTCTTAAAATTTTCTAGTCAGAGTTTCTTCTCTCTTTAGGGTTGTTTAGTGAGAGTTTTTTTCTCTACTAAATTATTTAGTGAGAGTTTTATTCTCTCCTTGGGAATTCTAATCAGAGTTTTTGATAATTTTTTATTTTTCTTTTATTAGATCTGAGTTTTTTCAGATTTTGATTATCAAATCTGGAATTTCTTGGATCTATTCGGCAGATTTCATCAAAATATTTGGACTTGAAACAGTTAGTCAATAGATCTGACGATTGGAAGCATGCACAAATGTTAGTGGAATTACAATTATTTTATCTCATTTTTTAAATTTGGACTTTTATAATATAATTTTTATTGTTTTTCAGATCTAGAGTATCCTTTCTTCACATCTGTTCTTTGATATATGTGTATATTTGATGATATAATTTCTGCCATTAATACAGATTTTAATGAAATTATGCTATTTTATCTAAAAAAATAAAACTACCATAACTTGACTCCAATAGAATTACTAAAACACTAACTTGACTAAAATACTACTAAATAATAATATCGAAATTTCTAATTTTGAACCTTGATTTAATATGTCAGTATTGTCTCCCTTAAATCAAACTCTTTTTTGGATCAGGTTCATCACCATCACTATCAATAATCTTCCTTGATTTTTGTTGCAACAATATTCCATGCACCTGCATAGATTTATCGCATTACTCAACTTATTTTTCACTTGTGAAAATAATTTGTCGCGCCCCATTACACTTTTAGATACACTATTTTCGTCGCCCAATTTAATGTCAACTTATTGACAATTCACTTTTTGATTTTCATAATTATAATTCAACTGACAGGATTCTTCTCCTATCTCTGTCATAACATCTGCAATCAATCTGACAATTCTTGAACTAATCTTATGATCCAATCTTTACAAACTAGACACTCCATGACCAACCTTGTGGTCTAATTCGATCAACTAATTTCTTCGCAACAATTTTTATACTCTAACTCTAACAATGGAAAACATCCACAATCAACCATCGTAATCGAGTCAATTTTTCAATGTCTACGGCACTCTAGGATCAATTTCTTGAACCGAGGGGTCTTATATCAAATGTAGAATTCACAAAAATTTCACCAAAAATCTATAGGAGATATATTTTATAAAATCAATATATATGGGAAGGCAATTTACACACATAAAAATATGTATGAGAGAAAAGGAATAATACCAACAATAATCTATTAATCAAATCATAAGAATAAGACTCTTAATCCTTTCAGTCTTCTCAACTAAATACAATAATATGACTCTTTATTTATACACTAGATAACTTGATAAACAAGTCTTACAACCATAACAAATTTCCTAATAAGATACTAATTCCTAAATAATAATTCTACCATAACTTGACTCCAATAGAATTACTAAAACACTAATTTGACTAAAACACTACTAAATAATAATATGGAAATTTCTAATTTTGACCCTTGATTTAATATGCCAACAAGAACCATACAAAAGAATGTAAGCACAGGCTAAAAATAAAAATACACACAAGCAGAAAGCAATCTAATTTAGCAAAATGGTCATTGACAAAACAAGTTTAGCACAAAAATCTCTATTACTTCGAGTCTCAGCAACATTCTTTCGTCCTGCTTAATATATAGGCACACACACACATTCTTCCATCCAACAATAAGAATTAATACTTTAATAGCATGATCTCAAGTTTTTGAGTGTTTTCTTGTTTGAAAACCCCACTCACTCTACGTCTTCTAACAAAAATATTTCTCAGTTGTAAATATTAGCACATTGTTAAATAGTAAAACTTCACACTTCATTGACCAAATAAATTGATTTTATATCTAGCAATAAACCTAAATTAGAAAACTTGTTTTTGTTATATGCATAAATTCATCAATTCAGTGAATAAGAGTTTGTTTGGATAAGAGTTTATTTGGATGATTTGTTTGATATAATTACTATAGCATATTTTGTGATATGATATATGTGACATAAAAAGGTGATTGAGATTTGTGAAATAAATTATTTTGTTTCAAATTATCTCAATCCAAACACATTCTAAGTATATTCAGACTTATCGGAGAGGACAAATGGCATTGAGACCTAATAAAAGTAAGAAGAAAATTGCCAAAGGCATCGAATATATATACCAAGTCCAGTGAAATACCCAGACCTGTTGTTTAGGGAACATGTTGGATTTTGTTGACTAAGCCCATTTTCAAGTACGACACATTTCTTAAGTTAGAGCCCAAGATTCTCAAATATTTTATGGAAAGGCCCAAAACAGATATTCAAGACCTAACCTTTGCATTGTTTTTACTGAACTAGATATTCAAGACCCAAGCTTTGCAATGCTTTCACTGAGGCCCACATATTCTTTTCAAAGGCCAAGTTTATTGTCATGGCCTATGTGTTTCAATAAAGTGAAGCCCATTTTAAGAGCTTAAGTCTACCAAAATACGCACTTTCAAGATTGGGCTTGTGTATCAGGCCAAGTTTGACCTCAAATTTAGCCCAAAGTCATTTTGGCCCGTCTACACCGAATGTAACTTCTGTAGTACGATTTGATAAAATTGCACATATTGCTAATCATAAATTCTAATTCCTCAGAATCAAAATGAGTTATTTTAATCTCTAATAAATAAAAACAAAAGCTCATTTTTGTCCTTGGCCATATTTCCAATCAAATTTTGACAGGAAGAAGTCACAGATAGATTTCATGGTCAATATTTAAAGGGCATATTTAACAACTCACTTAACATTGACCCAATTTCTCAACCATTCTTAAACACAGAAAAGTAAAATTAGATCAACTCGCTTAATTATTGACCCAATTTTTCTTAGACATCCCCTTCCCTCTTCCTCCTCCTTCTTCTTTTACCCGCCTACCACCCGTTTCTCCTCATCCTCCCTCTCCTTATTTCTACCTCTCCCCATTTCTTCTTCCCCTTAGCCTCTCATTCCTTTTCTCCGTAAACCCCGCCTTCCCTTTTGCTCTCTTCCATCCAGTTGCTAGACTAGACTATGGAGAAAAAAGGAGACGAGGAAAAAGGGGGAAGGAGAAGAGGAAAGGGTAAGACCAAAGAAAGGGTAGGAGAAAAGTAGTGGCGGCAAGATGAGTAGTAATGGTGGTTAGGAAAAGAGAGGAAGGAAGAAGAAAAGGAGAAGAGGCTGAGAAGAGAAAAGGAGTGGTTACAAAGGAGAGAGAGAGAAGGTTAGGAGTAGTGGTGAAAATGGGAATGATGGAGGAGACTAGTAGGGGAAGAGGGAAAGGAAAGATGTGGTCTTGGATATGTGAAACTAGGATTTGAATGGAGAAACATTGAGAAAATAGTTGATTAAGTGAGAAATTGGGTCAATGTTAAGTTAGTTGTCAGATATGCTCTTTAAATATTGACCATGTGATGTGTACGTGACTTGCTCCACTCAAAATTTGATTGGAAAGATGACCAAGGATTAAAAAAAATGAGCATTTTTTATTTTTTAGAAATTAAAATCACTTGTTCTAATCTGAGGTAGTAAAATCAATTATCATCTTTATATGGGGGATGATGAATGTAATTTTCCCATGGGATTTTTTTTCTGAAGGCACTTTTCAGAAAGTGGAAGCTTTCCTGAAAGGGAAACTTTCCCAAATAGGAAACCCTTTAATTAAAAAATCTTTTTGCACACTTTTTATCAATAGTCTAAACATATTTATTGAGTTATTTGTAACAATATTTTGTATCCTAAGAATATGAAATAACGAGGTATTATGGTGTATATATTATTGGTTTTAGGTTTGAGGCAACTTTAAGGAATGGAAGATTTATTATGAATGAGTAGTTTGAGGTAAGTGGTGCTTGCTCTTCTGTGTTTTCAAATGTTTAAACATATGATTTTCTTATACATGAAAACTTTTACTTTAATGTGTGAAAATGGATCATGCAAGCCTACTTGAAATGTTTTACTATGCTATAAATATGACGCGTGACAGCCCCACCTCCCCCTAGGGCGTACCCAAGGGTTTGGCAGACCGCCTGCCCAACTTTCGCCGGGACTTAGTCACAATTCATAAAATTTACAAATGATTACCTCAAAATAAAAGCGATATTAAGTACAACCTTCAATATATACACTCATGGACCTCCAATGTCCCATAATCTATAATACAACCAAGGAGTCAAACTTGCAAAAAAAATCAAATCAAACAAGTTGGCTAGGCATCTATGAAGTGCTGGCGTGAGCGACTGACGAACTCAGATAAAATCTAGGCCTTCCTCAATTCAACCTCTCATGTTCTCATCCCTGTAAAGAAAACAAATTTGCATGGAATGAGTTAAAAACCCAGTGAGGTTCTAAAAAAACAGGCAGGTAATATAATAAGTAAGACCATACACCGGATATCAAGAAACAAGTTAAACTCAAATAGATCATGATCCAGCATATAGTTAAGCAAATAACAAGATAGGTCATGCAAAAATGTTCAGTAAAGAACACATTCATGGCAAAGGATATAGATTGCTCTCAAGAGTAAGTTCCACTGCAGCTTGATCAAGGTCTGTTGACTCTCCGTCAACCACGAATTTTAATATCCCTAGATCACCACTTTACACCAATTTCCGTCCACCAAACATATCCCTTACCGGGCCTGAACACCAAAGGAGTACCCAAGGTTCGTCGATCTTCTCGACCAAGTCCTTGCCGGCTCGATTCGACCAAACTAGCCCTGGATTGGACTTATAGTCTCAGATATTCAGTAATTCAGAATCTGGCTTATAGCCCCAAGTATTCAGTATTCAGGAGTGGAGTCGTTGGCTGTTATCCAACGCTTACGCAGTAATAATTGGAGACGTTAGTTGTCACTTAACGCTCCGTATTCAGTAATATCAGTGTTTAAGTGATGAATTCCAGTCAAGAGTAAACATGTTAGGAACTTGTCCTTTACCTAAGATTGCCCAACTTATCCGACCGTTCTGGGGCTGGTCTAAAGCAAGAGGTCCAACAAGATCTCAGTTCAGCCGTTACCGACCTACATTCACGCATACGCATGAGTAACCCTAGATTCCACTTACCCGACGTCTCGGATAAGGTCCAAGGCCTAGTTTAACCACTACAAGAGAAATGTAGCTGGCCTACAATTCAACCGCTACAAGAGAAATGTAACCGGTCTACTATTCAACCGCCACAAGAGAAATGCAGTCGGTCTATAGTTCAACCGCTACAAGAGGAATGCAACCGGTCTACAATCATGCACATAAATATGCAAATCCACATGCAAGATCAATTGAAACAAGTTCATGGAGGTCGAGTGCAAATAAGGACACATTCGTCTAACCATGATCAAGTCACAAGTAATGTCCAGCAATTCACATTCTCAAGTATTTAAAGTATTTCAAATCAATGTACAGGTCACATGCACATCAAGTTACTTGTTCATGCATGAATGAGATATCAAGTGTTTAGTTAAGTTAGGTCAATTGAGTGTACATAAGAGCACACTCGCCTAAACAGGTTCAAGTCACAAATAAGCTCAGCATATCATGTTTCAAGCATTTCAAGTATTTCAAATTCAAACAGTTGAAAATCGGATAGGTGCGAAAACCTAATCAAATAAGAAAATTGGAGGAAAATTGTAGAAATTAGAAATTTCTTCAGCAAATCCGGCCAAATATTGACCGGATTCAAGGCCGAATTGACAGGGAAGGCAGAAAAAAATTTGATTGCTTACTGTCTCGAATCCGGCCGAATTCTGGCCACATTTCAGTTATACAAAACGACCAACACATGTTTTAACAGAATATCAAAAGTTTAGTCGAATTAGGTCAAGTGCGATAAAGTACACACTTGCCTATGCGATGATAAATCAAGTACCTAGCAATTTCTAGCAACAGTGAGCATGTAACACGCATCCCAAGCACACAAGAAAGTCGGTGGGATAACCACCCAAGTGACCAACAAGTCAAATGCAAGCAAAGCAATTCATTTCATATCAATATCCAGAAGTTAACTACAAAGGATAGAGTATGATAAAGTACATCCTCGTCCCAAAGATCATCAATTCAAGAGCAATTACTTTAACCAAACAAGCATGTCATTCAAGCAAGGAGACATTCTACGTAAATATTTTCATGCACTTAGAACACTCACCAATCAATTGCAACCCTTCACTTTAACCCTGGTTGGTCCTCTTGAACTCTCTCGAGTTCTGTGGTCACATACTGTATTAAAAGACTAGCAATACAAAATCAAAATACATGAAGAAATTAAGGTTCCAAAACTTCACTTCCTTTCATTTAAACCTCAATTCCACCCATAAACCAAACTAAAATAGTTTACCAACTCCAATCTTAAAGTTGGAAATGAAAGTAAGAACAGTTCTAGGAAAACAAAAATTTTCCAGTTTTACGGGCGCTATTTGAAAAATCATAACTCAAGCTTTCTAAGTCCAAAATTAATATACTTTATACCGTTGGAAAATAGATTCAAAGGGTTACAATTTCCCAGAAGACAACTTTGTAAGAGTCTGTCCACAAGTCAGTCAAATTCTAACCTCAAGTAGCTGCTTTATCCAGTAGAAAGACAGAACAAGAATGAAAATTCAGTCAACTTTGGAAAATCACAGATATTCATAGGAATTGAGAAAAATTCTAAAATTTTCATGGTACAAAGTACTCTAAATCTAGTTTCAAACATAATAAACGGAACTCAATTTTGACTTTTCTACACCAAGATATAATAGATTTTCCAAGACTACTCAAGGTTTCCTGCGAAAAATTTTCAGCAGCACTTCCTTTGTGTTTATCAATTTTTCCAGCCATTTCAAGGCTTCATTCTCATCACAAAACAGTCTCAAACCAAACATATACATACTAGGCCAACAACTCACTAAGTCAAGCATATCTATAGCATATAACCCTCAGCTACTTAAGCTAAAAAATTAAACCCTAAACTGAAATTCATAATCACAAGTTGGAATTTTCTATAAGTAAGCCAAAATAACTTATAAATGCTAGAAAATTCACATGGCAAAACTACCAAATCATAGCCAAACTCAAACCATCATACCAAGGCTGAAATTTTTCACCAAAAGCTGAAATTTGCCAACCACCACTTAAACCATGAAATTTTCCAAGTAAACTATCAAAATCAAGCTCTAAATCTACTCATATGCAAGTAATAAAAGAAAAGAGGGCTTCTTGATGTAGTTACCTTGAACCATAAGAAGAAATGGAAACCAAGAGCTTCTCTTTCCAAAATCTCTCCACCAAATCCCTTAATCTTCCTTAGTTATCACTTTCTATGGAGTAGTTTGCAAGATGGTTGGTTAAAACTCAAGATTCAAACAAAATTTTGAGGTTGAAGATGAAATTTCTCTCCCTTTCTCTCTCTTAATGGTTCGGCCAAAAGAGGAGTAAAGTGATAGGAATTTTAGTCAAATTTTTGGTTAATTAAAGGGGTAAGAAAGTCTTTAGTCAAAGTCAAAGATCCAAGAATTTTGTGACAAGTGTTTGGCCAAGATTAATCCTCATCTTGTTGTCTTCTAATCACTAAAATATCTAGTCAATCTCTAATTATCTCTTAACACCTTATAAAATAATATTCCTTTGTACAAAACTCCTTTTAATCTTCAAAAATTTATCGCACGCACCGCATCAGCGGGTCCCACATCTATAAAGCAATTCAAAATTAACATGCACTAACTTATACATGGAAAATGATTTAAAACGTGATTCACTTGTAAAAATATTTAGGAAATTAAGGCAATAAAGTAAAGTATGAAAAATGTATTCGAAGAAATAAAATAAAATAATATAAAATAAAGAAATTTTTCGGGTGCTCACATGACAAGTGGCATGCTTTTAGTGAAATGAAAAATATATGCATATGATTTATTCACGTGATGTATGCAAAGATATTATGAAATTATAAGTTCAAAATGGTTATAAAATAAATAGTAGCAACTGTAGTCTTGCAATGTTATGTAAGATCAATTGTGACCCTCTGCCCAACCTTTCACCCTATAAGTATTAATGGTTAATTGATGCTATTTGCTCGACCTTTGATGTGAGGATCCGAAAAATTTTCTTATTTTATATAATTTAGTTTACTTCTTCGAATACATTTTCTATACTTTACTGTAATGTCTTAATCTCCTAGATATTTTACAAGTGAATCACGTTTTAAATCATTTTCCATGTATAAGTTAGTGCATGTTAAGTTTGAAATGCAGTTTGGAAGTGGGACCCGCTAATGCAATAAGTGCAATAAATTTTTGAAGATTAAAAGGGAGTTTTGTACAAAGGAATATTATTTTATAAGGTGTTAAAAGATAATTAGAGATTGGTTAGATATTTTAGCGATTAGAAGATAATAGGATGAGGATTAATTTTGGTATGACAATTGTCACACATTCATGGAACCTTGACCTTGACTTGGTTTACCCTTAGCCTTTAAGTAAAAGAAAGTTGACCAAACAATTCCATTTCCTTTCTCTCTTTCCTCCTTAGCCGTGCACATCATCCTCCAAATTAGCTAAGGAAGTCCCAAATTTCCTTCTCCTCTTGGCCGGCCCTTCCCTTGCCATTTTAGCCAAAAAAATTTCAGCTTTCTCATCTTCCTTTTTGCTTCCAAAACTTACTTCAATCTTGCTCATCTTCTTGGTTCTTCACTCCAGCTTAGAAAGGGACTTGGAGGAGGAAGATTCTTGGTGGTTGGAGCTGGTTTCCTTGTGGTCTTGCTCTCTACTCTTGGAGAAGGTAAAAACTCCTCAAAGCCCTCATTTTCTTTCACCTCTTAACTAGCTTTTGGTTAGTTTTAACTAGTTAAACATTGGGTTGTTGTTGGGTTCAATGAACCTTGACTCTAGGTAGATGTCTTGAGGTGGCTTCTTAGGTAATGGCCTTGAGGAATTATTGTGTGTTTAGTTAGTTGTTTGATGCTTGTTTTGATGAATTATGGCTTAGTTTGGTTTGGAAAGTTGAAAAGAAAATTTGAAGAGAAAGAGGAGCTTGCTATCCGAAATTTTGCTGGTTGATTTCCTCATGTTAATTTCGAATTTTGTGGTTATTTTGGTGCCAAAATGCTTGTTATATGTTGGTGTTTATATGTGTCAATTATCTCTCAAAAAGCATTTCATTTGGTTGAGTTAAAGTTGGGTTAAAGTGAGAATGCAAACCTGGAAAATTTCTGATCAGGATACCAGACCAGTGTGTACATATCAGCCCATAACTTTTAGTATAGGAGTCGAAATCAAGTGCTGTTTGTGGCATATGAAACTAGACTCCGAGAGCTTTCCAACGGTATAAAATACCCCTGCTAATTTATTTTCTATGAGCCGTAGTGAACCGGTAAAATTGACTGATTTTCACCTACTATTTTACCCGTGAGACCTGCACAGCTGCAGATTGTAGCTCATTTTTTCCCCCTTGTGAAACGAATTTTAAGACAGTTTCTTCTAGTAAATTTTGAAATTTTGAGTCTAGTTTTCAACGCCACAAACCACACTAAATTTAGAGTTGTGTAGCTTTAGTTATGACCTGATTTTGAAACTGTGTCAAGTGCTCCAAAACTGGGAATTTCGTGAACCAGGTTCCAAAAATCAGCTTTCATGAAATTGTTGTGTCTTGGTGTAGGAAGGTCCAAATTGAGTTCCGTTTATCGCATTTGAAACTAGACTTGAAGTTCTTTCAGTGGTATAAATTTCAAGGGCTGATTCTGTTTCTATGAATTTTACCAAATTTCCAAAATTTACTGAAAATGCAAGACTGTTTTGCTCTGTTCTTGCTGAAACAGTGAGTTGGAGCTAAAATTTGACTGATTTTGAATTCAAATCTTGGAAAAGTGTCTTCTATAGAGTTTTAGTACATTGAATCTAGTTTCCAACGGTATAAAGTTTCCAATTTTTAGACTTACAGAACTCGAGATATGATTTTTCCAAGTGGTGTCATACAAAACTGGAATTTTTTGGTTTCAAACAAAAATGCTCTTTTAAGAACTTTCAACATTCCTTTGAGATTGTTAGTCCATTTTAAATTTGATTTTATGGATGGATACAGGGTCTCTTAGAACATTAGGCCTTCATTTTGAATCTTGGTTCCCAAAGGATTAAACCTCTCTTGATGCGTTTTCTTGGTTGCCTAACTTTCTTGGTTAATTGCACCTCAATTCATACTTGAGAAATGAATTTTAACCCCTAGTCTTGTGCCCTTGATTTCCATGACGTTGAACTCTAAAACTGGAGCGTTTTAGTTAGAGTAATTCTTGGAGAATTTCACTAGTTTATACTCGAAACTTGGAACCTTTAGCTTTAACATTTACTATGGAAATGAGTAGAATTTTAATAAATTCTGACTCCATTAGTTTAGAAATGTGAATGCACCTTATATTCTAAAACTTGGGCGTAGGACTAGAAATTTTCAGCGATGAAAACCATCTTCTCTTTTCTCGATTTTCGTGCCGAAAGTTAAAAGTGATACTTTCTTTTGGAACTGAGAGTTCTTGCCAAGACTTGACTTGAAAATGACTTTTGAGTTTCCTTTGAATATTATTTCAATGATTTAGCGAGAAAAGCTCCTTTAACTTGACTCGGACTTGTGACCTTGAGAGTGGGTACCAAGAAGATGTTTTCTTATTAACCTTGGTCGAGTACCTAGGTAATCGTGATTGTGCATGTCTCAAGTGGTCACGAGAACGCCGAGGAGCTTGTCTGATCTCTCGATTTGCTCTTGTTTTGCCCTTGACTTTTGGTGAGTGTCAAGTGCATGTTCATGTTATTATGATTGATATGATAATTGTACAAGTGCTACGTGAACCGTGAACTTACTGAGGTTATGGTGTACTTTACCGCCCTTGTTCTCTCTCTCTTGATTAAATGATACATGCCATATGAATGTCTGTGACTTGTACTTGTACTCGAAACTGTTTTACTTGTACTCGAAACTATTTTAACTCGTGAGCACTGAGCGGTAGCATGTACCACACCCTATTCGGGTGGGAGGTGCCTCTCATACCGACTCAGTGCTATAATTGATTCTCTGAGCGGCAATATGTACCACACCCTACTCGAGTGGGAGGTGCCTCTCATATCGACTCAATATTATGACTGATTTTAAGTCGATTAAAGCGTTGTCTCATCGACCACTCGTTCTTGTGGGGACGCCCAACCCTTTGGCTAACCTCGTAACTCGAGCCGACAAGGACTTGGTCGAGAAACTTGGTGAACCTTAGAAAATATTATAGTTTGATCTTTGGAGGTCTTGCTTGGCATACTCGAATAGTATTGCCACCTAGTGCGTGTTTGGTTCCGGATCCGAGTGGGTGTTATGTTGGATGGAGGAAGTAAGTGGAGCGCTACGGTCATGTTACCAAATGGCTTGAATTGATCGAGACGTGGATATAGTTCCTGAGACCTTCTGTATCCTTCCATGTGTGTTTACTTCCTACTTGTGCACTTAAATGATAGTTCATGTTAAAATTGCTTTCAAGTATACTATTCGATTGATTGGTGCTACTTACTTGCTTGATTTTCTTGGCCTCACTGAGCGTTAGTTCATCCCTTTAAGTTTGTCTTCCTTAACAGGTTTTGGAGGTGGAAGTTGAAGATTTTAAATTAGCAGCTTTTGATTGATGCGAGCATACCTTTTGTAGGATATTGGAGACTTGTAAAGGTGTAAACTTTGTCATACTTGGATATTGTGGTTTGTATTTGTAAATGGTGATCCTTGGGAGTTTTTGGACTTGTATATTCGATGTACTTCTCAATTCTAAGCAATGGTTAACTTGTGGTCCTTTATTAAGTTAGAATGAGTGAGTGAGTCCTGACGAGAGTTAGGCAGGCGTTCCGCTGATACTCTAGGGTTCGCCCTAGGGAGAGGTGGGGGCGTCACATTTGACCCATGTTCAAACATGTAGATCAAGTGATAAACCCTTTGGTTGCACTTCTAGACAAGGTTATTCCTTGAATTGAGTACTTAGAGTCCGGCTATTATATGTATATTGTTTATGAGCTATTACCATGAAATATATATATATATATATATATATATATATATGCATGGATGAAACCATACTATTAAATTTCACATTGATTTATTTAGAGTTCGGCTATTAAATTTTATGTTGATTGCTTGTATCAAAACCATGCTATTATTTAGAGTTCGCTATGAAATTTCATGTTGATTTATGTGTTTTTATGCCACTTACATTCCAAAGGAATACGTATATGCATGTATGAAACCATGCTTATATTTTCAAATTGAGATATGCATGTGATGCTGTGTGACCCAATTTTGTAAATGTATGCTATATGTGTTAGCTATATGATCCAACAGCAAAAGTAAGCACTGCTTGCCGAGTATACGTCACAGTCATCCCATGTTTCATAGATTTTTCTTGCTAAGCGAGAAACCAAGATCGTTTATGTTGAGAAAGATAAGAATGAGGCAACTAGATCTATGATTGAATTCTAGATTTATGGAATAAAGTGTTAGAGGGTGTGTCAAGTTTTAGGAGTTGTATTTCTCAAGTTGAGTTATTTAGACCAATATTGATAATTTAAGTTTTTATTAATTTGAGTCATAGTGCTGCCAGTAACTTTTGTAAACTATGATTTAGATGACTTGTATTCATGGGATTAAGATCTCATGGATATGCACGGATGCCGCATGCAACGTCTTGAATCTAATATATCGATCTCAAGTTTGGGATGTGACATCTATTCTTTCAGTGCCGTGTCTGGCCTGATCAGAAGAAGTATATGAAAAATGATTTCTTTTTAAAAAAAATTTGAAACCTCCTAAAGTTGACCAAATTTCTGAATGGCCATTAGTTTGACCAAATTACAATATCCCTTGTAAGTGACAGCAAACAAATCCAACTAGCATTGCTGTGTCTGGCTTAATTAGAAAAAGTATCCAAAAAATGACATTTTCTTATTCAAATTATTTGAAACCTCCTAAGTTTGACCAAATTATCAATTGAACCATTAGTTTGACCAAATTACAATTACCCCCTATAAGTGACGTCGTACAAAGTGAATTCTTGTTGTCGTGTCTGGCTTGATTAGAAGAAGTATTTAAAAAATTTATGTTTTTGTTTAGATTGACCAAATCATCAAATGGACCATTAGTTTGAATAAATTATAGTTACTCCCTATAAATAACCATGTCCAAATCCAACTAATCGAAATACCAAAATAAAAAAGTGCCCTCTACAAAAAGCTATAGTTACATCCATTGAGTTTGTCCACACTATAACTAGGACCTTGTATTCTGACAAAAATGCATCCAAGAACATCATTTTTTTTTCATACAATAATAATCTACTACACTTTGATATATAATTTGGTATTATGTGATCAAAAATTTTATCTTGACCATATGATCTTTTGCCTATGGAATATAAAAAACTTTTATTCTCATTTCTATACAAGTGTCCATCTAGGGTTTTACTTCTAATTTTGTAATAGATATCTTTGTACAACTTTAAACTGAATCATTGACATTAATATTTTATTTTTGAAATAAAATTTGACTATTTGCATACTGACACAGAAAAGGGTTTTTATGTCAAATATATAATAGTAAACAAACTACATTGATAACTAAATTACTATTGCTAATTATGACATATGTTTTCAGTTATACTAACTTTAACCAAAAGAAAGATGAATGAATGGTTGGAGAAAAAGAATTTGTAATTACTATGCTTTTTGAGAATTTGATTAAAAATTTTGTTGCAATTAATTCAGACATTGACTACTGAATAATGTTTATTTTATAAATATATGGCTATTTAAAAAATTGGATTGATTTGGATAAGTTATAGGGTTCAGTGTGTTATTTGGGTAAACCTCAAATAGGTAATTCTAATTTGGGCATATCGTAGGAAAGATAAATGTAACCAACTAAATTTGTAAGTTGGTATTTTGACCATTTTGACATATATTTTGCTTATTCAAGAATCATTTCTAATAGCAATTAACATGAGGTGTGCATTTGATAAAAGTTTTTCCATTCAAAAAGTTTGATTATAATATGAACAAATCACTAGGAAAATTTTGTAACTGGATAACATTTCAAGAAAGGTAAATGTAGTTGTTAGCTTCATCAACCAAATTTTGATATGACAAAGATTAGTACTAATATATTTTGTTAAGTATTTTAGTAGATTGCTTGGTGATCAAGAGTTGATGGTTTAAAAGTCTTGTGACGTGATGCATAGAAGACAAGATCATATTGAATGAAGAGAAATCAAGACAAGCCATTCTGGAATATAAAAGGTAATATCCTCTACAAAACTCTAATATGTAAAATTGAAAAGTTTCTATATGAGTTCTTAATGTCAATGTGTCATAGTTTAGATTGAATCTAGACAGTGTTATTACTTATTTGTATTTCTTAAACTATTTTCTAATCACTTTTAGAGCTAAAAAAATTAAATGTGAGTTAAGAACAATTAACTTTTCTTAATTTTTTCCCTTATTTAAGTTTCTTAGATTATGATACCTTATCTTTTCATATTTGGATGATCTTTTCAATCATACTTCATTTTTCAAATTGTGTCTAGTATGTTGTTTCAAATAGTCCAACCTAGGGAGATTGAATAGGTTGATATATGAAATTGGCTAGTTTTACGGGTTTTTGGACTACGAAAAAATTCTAACAAGGTAGATAAACAATTACTAGTCCTAAATATTCAAATTGTAGCCCCAACATAATTAATACTTGCAATATATCAAATAAATCAAATATATTCAAAGTAGCAATAAAGCATGATAAAAAAAATAATAAACTTGAAGTAAGAAATAGCAGAATGAGCATAAATTACAAGCAAAAGAGTAAATGAGGGACATAGGATTTTTAGTGGCTGGGCACTAGGGTCTGTGTCTACTATAGAAGATCTTTCTCCCTTTGAATTGTAGAAATTGCATCCAATAGAATAAGACGTCTATTTCTTCTTTCTGGTGACAATAACACCAACCACCAGTGTACAATAAACTTGTGCCTTTTTTACTATAATAACTCAATCACAATCACTCCTTGAGATAAAGTACTTTATGGTGGCATCTCACTCTATTCCACATATCTTTTCATTAGATACTACACACAGAGATCTTACAATTCGTTTAACTTGCCTTTTTTCTCACAAAGCTAGGAGACTCTACCTGATCTTTTGATTTTATTTTATGAAAAGTCACAAAACTAATTACCAGATGGCGAAAGATTTTCCAAAAGAGTGAGTATATATAGAGGTGATGAAAAAGCTAAGAAAATAAGTGTTCATTTAAATAAAAATAGCAAGAAGCTATTGGACAAATTATAAAACAAGAAAGATCTTGGTTGAATTTCAAGCAGAAATTGTTCATGGTAAGTAATTGTTAAAATTCGAAATGTGAATGAATCTAGACTCAAATAGTGATAAAGTACTAGTTTAAATAATAAGACATAAGACTAAATTCAAAATTTTTCCAAAGACAAGAATATTTTAGGGAATTAAATCAAATTAAGTTATTCATGGTCAGAAATCAAGAATTTTTTTGATTGAAAATTGATCTTGCCTAATCCATAATTAATTTTTGAATAAAAATGTTTAAGGGCTTATTTAAGGAATGAAAATAGGTTTAAAAATTATGTTTAGACTAACTCAATAAAGACATAAACCTTCCAATAATAAGACTTTTTACACTTATTCTAATAGAACAAAGATTGACCTATAGAGTTAGATAAAAATCTTCAAATTCTATAAGTTCAAGATACGCAAGATCCTAATGAACTAGCAATGTTTTCACTTGATGCTTTTTCACCCAAAAAACTTTGTTTTTCACTCCTTCTACCATAATGTCTAAGAGTTTCTTGAATCAATATTTAAGTAATATGCACCTTTCTTGTTTTAATAATAAGCAATGTGACAAATATCTGTACTTTAGTGTGTCCCTTTTTTTTTTGCAAATGAATTACTTTTGTCTATTATGCTCCATGTTGATGATATCATAAAAATACTTGAATTTTGGAGACTCATCAAGTTTGAATAGATTTATTAGTATTTTAGTAGTCTTTTTGTCTTCAAGATTTCTTTAAAACCACCAGATGAATTGGTCTTTCACTTTATTTCTTTCTAAATCACCTTTGCTTTTTGAATCACCCGCAAAATTGCCATTTAAAATCACTAGAATGAGTTCATCATCTACATGATCCTACTTGTCATTGCTTGTTGAGACTCTTGTACTTGCAATAAGAGTTTTGTTTAATCTCAAGTTTAAAAGTCTTGGATCTTTAATCTCTAATAACATTGAAATTGATTACTCATCAGGACAGTCACTTCCAATAATGTTCATATATCTTCTTGACAACTTTCTATTGTACATTTGAATTGTTGTTATACTTACTACCCTCTCTTGTTTTTATCTCACTTGCATCATTTCCAAGCACTATGATTGTCGTTGCAATGATTTAATAATGTATTGGCATTATAATGAAAGATTGAGCAAATAATATAGAATGGGTCATAGTATTCTCACAATACATCTACTACAATTACAAGTTGAAGTTACTTAGTTCCCAATAGTTTTGCAATGTGAAATTTGACATTTTTTTTGTCAATTGTTACAAATAGCTGGCAATTGCCAAAGAATCATTATGTGTGTATTTCGCAAGCCACAAAGGGAAGTGATCCTTCTATTGAGTATCTTCAATTAGGCTAATGGCAAACTTTGCCAACCAATGACTACAAAGATTGCATTCCCTATTAATGTAAGTGAATGAACAATGCCAACAGGACCTCCTCAATAGTCTAATATCTTCAATAATTACATCCAAAAGAGAGTTATCACTACACCCTATGTTAATCTTGTCAATAAGCACTTTATAGTCCGAATGGATTAAAATAGAAGTCTAAAGCTCCTCCAAGGCTTAAAATAATATTGACCTTATAGTCTCTGTTTCTATGATGGCTGCTTCAAAACTGCTTTGAATAGGAATTGCCAAGTAATAATGAGCTTGCCATTGTGATCTTTTACTATAATATCAATTCTAGACTTGATTTAGGTATGATTAAAGGCAGCATCAGTGTAATATCATAGTTGAATATTAGCCCTAGAGCTCTTTTAGGTTCCTCACTCTGCTCAGTGGATTGTCAGAGCTTACAAAAGTCATAATCTCTAGCTTTCCAGTCTCTTTGAACTTGCACCAATCTTCTATAATTTTTATTGGAAATAAGCAAGCAATCAGTTCTTTACTTGTTGAAGTAGTATGTGTTTCTAGATTCCCAGTTATGCCACAAAAAGTTAACTGTAATTTCAATATGATTCAACCCATCTATTCTTTTTCTTACTCGTTGTAGAGCTTCTCACCAATTCTAGAATTTTGATGTATGTTTTTTCAGTCCAACCCAATTGATAAAAAAATTTTTCCAAGCCATTTCCCCTATTTTGCACTTGAACAGGATGTGTTCGAATGTTTCAATTTCTTCTTCATAGCAGTTACACCATATGCCCATTTTTCAATCCTATTGGGAATTTCTTTATTCATAGGCAAAATATTGTGAAGGCATTTCCATTTGAAATGTTTCACTTTTGATTGATGTTTAGGTCCCAAACATGGTGTCGAACCTTTGGATTGTCTTTTTTTATGCTTGTTCCTTCTTCTTTAGTTCTCTATTACTGTGTTCCTTATCATTTTCCTTTGCTCTATTGTATCCTGATTTTGTTGTATAGCAACTTGATGTAGTGAAGTTTCAATTGTGCTTATCCTTTTTATGATAAATGTTAAGTAGGATTTGTTGAATTAGTATAGCATCATCAGCGTTGAAGATGGAATTGATACTTCCGGTGTTCCAGGCCTATTCTACAATTAGCTCATTAGCAGTTTGAGTTTGACAATAGCCTGGTTTAGGTGTTGATATCTTTTCTATTTTGTTGTTTCTAATCCATCTGTCTCTCCAAACTGAGATTGACTTACTATCTCCAACTTGCTTTCTGACTTCACTTTCTAATAGGCTAATTAAGATATGAAAGCTTTGCCAGATCTAGGATGAACATTTCTTGTCTGTACTTGTAGAATAAATGTCTTTGGATAATATTTACCCTTGAAAACTTTACTGACTAACAAGTTTGGATTGGTAAGCAGTCTCCAAACTTGTTTAGTTAGTAAAGCACTATTGAAATATTGGATGTCTCTAAATTCAAGCCCTTCTTTTCCTTTAACCTTTGAGAGATATGACCACCTTTTTGAATCAATTTTTTTCCCTTGATCGTTCCTTCACCAGATTCTTGCCATTATTCCACTAAATTCCTCACACAGACTAGTCGATAACTTGTAAATTGACACAACATTAGAAGGTAGAGCTAAGGCTACATCTTTCAAAAAAAACTTTTGTAGCTGTATTATCAAGTATTTTACCTTTTTAACACTATAATTTGTTTTCATTCTCTCATTGATGATACTGAAAATGCTATTTTTAGATCTTCCAACCACCAAAGGTCATTTAGATCTTGGATCACTAGTTGAATCTTTCCTAGTTCATGCGTCATATCTTGAACTTAGTTAGGGTTAGTGTTTTTGCTAAAAAAAAATAGAAGATTTTGCAATGTTAATTTGTTGAGCAGATGCCAAGTCATATATCTTAAGAATTCTAATGATCTTCTACGTTTCATCTATAATGGCTTTACAAAAAGTCAAAGAGTCATCAACACAATAGATCACTGTCTAGCAATCTTGACAGCAATAATCTTTTTATTCATACATACATTTTTCAACAAGTGAGAGAGCCCCTTAGTACAGAACCAACAAAGGTAGCGGATATTAGAGTCCATCTATCTAATATCATGGGAAGGACACATATAACCTATCTTTTTCCCATTTATATTGAAAGAGATGGACATAGAGAAGAAATAACCATTGATCCATTTGATCCATAAGAGCCAAAACCCTATTTTGCTAAGAATTGTACATAAAAAATTCTATTTAACCCTTTCAAATGTCTTGAAGATGTCTAGTTTTAAGGCCATAAACCTGTTAGTTCCAATTTTAGAATTTGCTACTGAACATATTCATATGCTATTACTACATTATTTGCAATCAATCTATCAGGGACAAAAGCAGTTTGAGAATTACTAATGCACACACTAAGAAGGGGCTTTAATCTATTGACCAGAACTTTAGAAATAATTGTGTATAGGATATTATAGAGGCTAATAGGTCAAATATAGGAGAGGTTCAAGAGGATATCTATTTTGGGAACAAGAGTGATCAAAGTTTCTTTAGTTGATTTAGAAAAGAAAAACCCCAAACAAAAAGAAAGATTGAATCACAACAACTACATCATTTTTAATAGTGTTCCAAAATCTTTGGAAAAAAAAAGATGGAGTCATACCACTATCAAGCCATGGTGATTTGTTGAGGTGCATAGAGAACAATATCACTTGGTCTAAAACTAGTCTAGTGAGTTGTAAATTTATCTGATCAATGATAGTTTGGGGAATGCCCTATAGGATTTCCTCAAAGTCATTTTGAGATGATGTAGAAAAGAGATTCTTATAATATCCTTCCATTTCCTCCCCAATTTCTACCTTAGTAGTCCCCTTGCGCTTTGTCCTTTTTTCTAATATGGAAATCCTATTTTTTTTTCTCTTGGTGGTTACATAAGTAAGGAAATATCAAGAGTTTTTGTTCCCATCTTTGAGTCATTTTCTGTTGGATTTTTAACTCTAATAGGTTTCTTTCTTTGAATAGGTAGAATTAAGGTTCCTCTTGAGTCTTATTAGAATTGATTAGGGAGATTGCCCTACCTGATCACCTTAATTTCCTTCCTTATTCTTCAGATTTCCTTCTTGCTACTGGAGATTAAGCCCATGTTCTATTCAGTGAGTGCCATTCTGCATTACTTAATTTTTCTAGTCATGTACCTTCTTAATCCCTATTGTTGTTTTTTCCAAGCTATTTTGACAACATTTTCAATCTCTGGTTGTTGTAACCATTTTGCATCAGAATATAATACTTTTTTTCTATTTCGTTATAGTAAGACAAGTATTGAATAAGAGCATATTGCGGTCAAATGCAACATTGTCCAACTGCACTAGTTTAGCACTACTATTGTTTTTAAGTCAATCAGCATTTGTCAGAGTTCTGTCAAGTCTCTATTTAATTTTCTTATCATTTTTCAAAAGACAATTCAAAGTCCATAGGAGACCCTTATAACTAATATCAATAAGCTCATTCTTGCCAACGAAGTACTTCAAGTTTTTAAGTGACCAATTACCTCTAATCCTATCCTTCTCTCCAGGAGGTTTCCTTTTATTTAATAGAAAAAAAAGTTTGGGTGGGTTTAGTTTCGGTCACCAATCTGGGTTTTGGCATGCCCTTGGGACTATAGGTCACTTACAGGGGTTCTTACAGATTATCTACCAATACAACCTTACATCGACAATGAAATTTGAACACATAACCTTTTGTGAAAATGTTATCTGTACTTATTAACTGAACCAACTTGTGTTGGCATTATTGGAGGTTATATTATTCATATCCCTAATATACAATATATGCTCCTATCCTAGAGTCTCTTCCTTTCATGTAAAATGTCTTATTACTATTATCTAATTCTATCATTAGTGCTGGTAGATAAACAAATATACCACCATATTTTTTGCCTGTCAACTTTCGGGAACTTGGCTACAATAGTAAAATCTATAATAAAAAAATTAATTTTCCATTCATTATACCATATTAGAGTTGGTCCCTCGATTTTTTCACTAGGTTAATTAGGGGTGGCAATTTTCGACACGACCTGAAAACACAACACGAATCTAACACGAAATTAATGGGTTTAGGTTGAGGTTTCGTAGGTTCGGGTCAAAATCGGATCGAACCTGATGAACCTGAAAAGAAAACGGGTCGAATTCGGGTCAGCCCGTAGGTGACCTGATATGACCCGATAACCCGTTTACGAATTAAAAATAATTTAATAAACATAAAAATTATTTTATCTAACTAAACTAAGTTATTCTTTTTTGTCAAAGGCATTAATCACTTAATCCTAAATAAATTTATTTAACTTGTGTGAAGTTGAAATTATTATATTTGGACAAATAACGTATTATATTATTTTTTACTTTTATATTGTTTTAATTTATTTTATATTTGGTTTGGGATAAAACACTTTTATGGTGTTTTAATTTATTTTAGATTTGGTTTGGGATTATTTATTTAAATTTTTACTACTTGATTATGTAATTAGTCTTGTACGAAATTGATTTTATTAGAAATTACAATGATAAATTAATAAATTAAAATTAAGTTTCGGGTCATTTCGGATTGACCCGCCAACCCGAAATTTTCGGGTTCGTGTCAGGTATTCTGACCCGTTTCGGGTTGGCGGGTCAGCAGGTTTTCTGTTATATCCGGGTCTCAACCTAAAACGGACCCGATTGCCACCCCTAAGGTTAATCACCAAAAATGATCTAAATCTAACTTTTTTTGAATTTTTTCATAAATATTTTTTATTTTTAGTTTCAGTAAGAAAAATTAAATTAAAAGAATGGAGTCTACACACCTCTTTGGGCTAGGAAAAGTCAAGAGGCTCTCGACACTTTACAATTTTGTGCTAGCACCCTCATCTTGAACTTAGAGACCAATTGAGGCTAGTCTCTGGAACCTCCATGTCTATTTTGATCACATCAATTGTTCCAAATCTGACCTTTTACTACATCTGTTTTTATGCAAAATTCATTTCTGTGACGACCCCAACTCCCCCTTAGGCGCACCCAAGGATTTAGCGGACTGTCTGCCCAACTCTCGTCAGGACTCACTATATTCACTACAATCAATTCTCAAAATAACTGTTCAAACTTCCATATAAGCACTGGAGTTCTACTATTCAACCAATCATTCAAGCTTAATAACAAACCAAAAATGAAATGTAAAATACAATCTGAAATATCCAAAATACATTCTATCTATCAAAAGTACAAGTACAACAGAATTATACACACTAGTTCACGCTTAGTTGCTTCGAACCTTCGCTCCTGTAAGAAAAACACACTAAAGGAATGAGTTAAAAGCCCAATGAAGTTCCCAAACAAGTATTGAAGCAATAAATCACGGATACATTATATTTAGCAACAACCAACCAAGGAAAACATTTGAAACATTCAAATAACAATAGCACATTCAGTAGAAGGATACGTGCTCATTTGGCGCCATTTATTCATTCAGTCATTCAGTCTCCGACCATTTCTCCTTATACCTCCGACATTTGAAAATATTTGAAAGGGAAAACTCCTTCAGTGATCATTTCATTCAGTCAATCATTCAGTTATTCATTTCAATCAATGCTTTTCATTCACTGGCCAGTACTCCACCTAACTTCGTGGTCATACTCGAGTATACCAAACACTGTCCCAAGGTCACCAGCCTCCCGACCAAGTCCGCTTCTAGCTCGAGTCGACTAGCAACGAAGGGCAAGGGCCCAATTCAACCAATGCAATACAGTACCGCATGACTTATATTCATGCACAAGTAATGTTCAACCAGTTGATCATTGAAAATCCATTTTCACTTAGGTCAAGTGCGATAAAGTACACACTCGCCCATTGAAAATTCATTTAACAATCATTGTAAAACATTTAACACTCAAACAAGCATACACAATATTCCACTTAGTCATTTAAAATACAAACATGCAAGAAACACTCACCGATGTCAATAGAGTAAATGTCAAATCTCTGGATGATAACTTTGATCGCTACCAAACCCTGAGGCAAGATTCACAATCACAATAAATTTTAATTTAGTAGATTCAACTAGTCAAAACATACGCATATAGTATTCCAAAGAATTCCATATGTTTCTCACTTTAAACTCAAGACTTTAAGATAAAAACCCAACACAAGTATTCTAAAAGTGAGGAGACCAATTTAAGCATCCAAAATTTCACCAATTTAAGGTTTCAAGTACTAAAAGTCAAGTTCAAATCAAGTGAAATATTTCATGCATGCTAAGGTTAACACATCACCAAGTATTTCAAATCAAAATATACAGGATTTAACCTAAGAAAGTTAGGTTTAAAACCCAAAAAAGTTTTTCAAAGTTTTCCAAGTCCCACTCAATCCATTTGATAAAATTCCCAACTTTGATAACATTCTTTGAAAGGGTATAACTTGAGTTCCATAGGTCGAAAAATCACAAAACTTACACCGTTAGAAAATAGATTCAAAGCACTAACAGGCTTTAGAAGACTTCTTCATAAAATTCAACTCATAGATTAGTCAAATTTCAGTCTAAAACTCACTGTTATCACAAGTGAAGAAACAGAACAGTCATGAATTTCAAGAAATTTTGCAGATTTTCTGGTATTTATAGAAATTGAACCAAACCCTAAATTTTATACCATTGGAAGCTCTATGAGTCTAGTTTCAAACACAATAAACGGAACTCAATTCCGACTTTTCTATATGAAATTATAGCAAAATTTTCAAAACTGCGTAGAGCCTACTGCAAAAATTTCTAACAAGCAAATAGTTTGGATTCAGTTTTTCAAATACTTTAAAAATTTTTAAAAAGTACTCTCAAAGGTACTCTAAAAAATTGTTTAATTTTTTTTTAATGTTTAAAAAATATTTTAAAATATATTCTACAAACTCTTCTACTTTTAAATATCCCAAAATATTTTTTAAAAATATCCAAAAATATACTCTAAAACTCTACTACAGTAAAATTTTTCAAAAACACCCCCAAAAACAGCTAATCCAAACGAAGCCGTTAAACCTCTTTGTTTTGGCTCAAAATTAATATACATATGAAGAGTAAGGTTTTAACAAATGTCTTGAACAAAAGTATGTCAAAATCACCACAAATTTCTGAAAAGAAAGCTGAAATTCTCTCTCTCCCTCTCAGCCAACCATCACAGAAATTTTCCAGCAAAATCTCTATCAAACATTCCAACTTTCTTACTTAATTCCATGGCAAATGTACTATATCTTATAACTAACATGTCATGAGGCTTATGACATATGTTCTTGGCAAGAAATCCATCACAACTCCACATATATATAAAGTTTCAAGTAACTACATTAAGGCTGGAATTTTACCTCTCAAAGTTGAAAATTTGCATACCAAGACTAAAATTCACATATCAAAACTTAAAATTTCATATCAAAGCTAGAACGTCTCTTATGAAAGCTGGAAATTCAACTCAAAGCTAAAAATTGAACATTAAAGCTGGAAATTGACCAAACCCTAGCAACAACTTCACCAAACTCTAGCAAAACCATGAAATTACCATAAACATGCTTCCTTTAACTTCAATCATAACATATCTTGCATAAATCTCAAGAAACAAGTAAAAAGAGATGCTTTCTAGAAATTTTACCTCAAAACCCCAAGATGACAAGCAACTCAAGAGTTTTCTTCTTCAAATAACTCCACCAAAGGTTCACCTCCAAGCTTAAGATTTATCGAAGTGGATTAAGGTTGATCTTTGGATTCTTCACAAATCTAGCTAGGAAATCAAGATGAAATTTGGAAGTTTTCTCTCTTCTCTCTCTCCCTTAAGTTCAGCCACAATGAAGAAGAAAAGTGAAGGTTTTGAGTTAATTTTGGAAGATAAACACAAGACTTCTCTTGGTCCAAGTCTTGGTCAAAACTTCATGGATGCGTGACACTTGTCAAGGCATGGTTAATGCCTATCTCTTTGTCTCTTGATATATGTCTAATGACTAATCTATCTTGTGTTCCTCTAATACACTCTTAACACTTCTAATCACATAATTCTTCTAGCACCACACCCGTTCTCGTCTACCGAATATAATGCGCACATCTCACTAGTTGGTCAAACTACCATAATATTCTACGAAACTTAACATGCATCAAAATTATAAAAGGGAAAAGAGAAAAATCTTGACTTAACCTTTAAAATCACCATGAAATTTAAGGCTAGTAAAGTAAAATAAAAGAAAATATAAATTAATATTTTCAAAAATAAGAGAAAATATAAAATAATTTTCGAGTTCTCACAATTTCGATATCCTTGCAATCATGTTGCATTTTCCCTTTTTCTCCTATAAGTCCTAACAAAATGTTGGAGTCAATATTAGCTAGGGCTTTTCTAGTCATATTATTTCTCTCTCCCTTCCTGGTGATTTTGATATCCCTTTTTATTTTGATCAATTTGCTTTTTCATACCTCCTCTAGTAATTTGTCGTCATTTTGTTCTATAGCCAAGATTTCAATAACAAAATGACATTTTGTTCCTAGGTTTACAAGCGTAGCCTTTTTCCATTATCTTTTTCTTTGTCAATATCTATGTCCATCTCATTATGTAGCCCAATCTTTGCTTTTACCTTAGCCACCTTGTTGAGTTTTATTATTGTGGGCTTTGATTTTATTAGGCCCATCTATTTTAGACACATCTCAACTATATTATGGACTTGACCCACTGCTCTAGTGTTTGGGAAAACTAAGTTTGAGTTTGAATTCAAAATTTGAAAATGCGGGGTGCTTTTCTCCATCGCCACTTTGTTGATTCCCTCGTCATCTTTCCTCCTAGGAAAGTTTTGTGGATTATCTCCATTACTTTTGTTCATAACAGGTTTAACCGGATTCACTAGATACTCCCTTTCAAATAGGAGTCTATGTCAATGTTTCAAAACTTAGACCGAGAATTGACTTAGTGAAGGTCAGCGGTTAATGAGTTCAATTGGTACAAAAGAACTAGATGATGTCAGCATAATGTCATAAATATATTAGCCAAAAATAAATCATCATATACAAAAAATATTCCTAAGTATATTATTAATATGAATAAAAACATATTTTTTTGCTCTCTCATTTTATTTCCATTTATCCTGCAATTTAATATCAATAAAGAATAACTCGCGTTTAATTTTTTAAACTTTGAATGCATCTTGACAAGACAAATTTGAACAAATAATTATGAGTATTTGTAGTATCCAAAATATTTATGGGTCAAAAGGAGATAATACTAAATCTATGGATTAAGTCTAGTTCTTTTGTTTGTTTCATAGTTTTTAGACGTGCAAAAGCTATTTTCGTCATCTTTGTGTAGCACGTTTTCCTCATCTTTTGCCTTCTCCAGGTTTTCATTCTTCAACTTGTTCTTTTTTCTTTCTTAACTTTTCAATCTTTTGCATTCTTTTTCTTATTCGTGGAAATGAAACAACAATTCTTATTCTTTATACTCTTTTTATCTTCACTTCTCTCTTTATTTTTCTCAATTCTTTGAATTTAATTTTTAGATTTGCAAATGCTTGAATGTTAAAAGAGCCATGAGTGGCTATGCCAACATCACTGCCACTGCCACATTGGGATCTACAGTTAGAGATCGAAATATGCATTGAGAATTTGGGAGAAAATTAGTGAAAGTTAGAAATTGAAAAAATCGTGTTTTTGCAGTTTTATGTGGTTTGTGGTCAAACCCAATCCCAAGTTTAACCAAAATTTTAGTACTTGGTAGTTTGAATAAAGTCGAACTGGACGTCTATTTGGTTCTCAATTGAACCAGTCGAACTAGCTGGTTTGCTCCAAGTTTAAAAACGTAAGTCTTTGTGTGATACTCTGAACCATATCAGATTTTTTGTATTTTTTTCCATTCATTGTTCCTGCTTCTTCTTTGGTGGAGATCGAGCAAATTGAGTATGCATCCAAAACCAATATTGCACCTTATTGTTGCTGGTTGATTTTTCACCTCTATTCACATAAGATTCATCATTGTGTCCTACAATTGCAAAAATTTGGGCACTTCTTGTTCTAGAATTCCATCTATTTTGATAGTCCTTGCCTTTTTTCTAGTGTGCCCCTTAGGAGTGGATGGGAGATGTCCATTTCCATATTCAATTTTAGATGCCTTCCTTCCTTAACCCCATTGGAAGGGATAATGATATCCTCAACTATTGACCTTTATGGTCAGCACAATTTTTTGACTTTAGAAAATGTAACTGGTAATGGACTAGCCACTTATGGCATCCATGGGATTTGCAACCCTTTATGCTGACCGAGTATTGTACGGTGCTTTGCATTGTTATGATGGTTAAGAAAATAAAGTTATGCATTCACTAATAACAATTACTTTTAATATAGTAGTAAGTGCTTGATCCTAACAATTGGTACCAGAGTGAGGTTGCAAGTTTGAGTCTCCTAAATTGGTGCTAAGAGGGTGATTGCAGTACAAAACCTTCACATCTGCTTATGATATTGAGAATTTTGGAGTTAATGATGACATGGAAACTTGTAATGAACTTTATATGTCTAGTGACAATGATGAAATATAAGTTGAGTTTGAAGATGATTTGTTGAATTCATATGATAATGAGGGTTTAGAAAAAGATTTAGAAGATAGTGGAAATTTGTTTAGTTACACGTTAACAAAAGACATTGAAGTTGAAAATGATTCAGATGGTGATGTAGAGAATGACTTGATGGGTGCTTGCTTGATTGCTAAAGCATTTTCTATACCAAAGAGGAAAAATTTATAGGCTATTGAAAGAAATAATGTGTCCTGTGTTGATAAATTTTGAGTTGTTTTGTACGAGTATGTGATTCAATGGAGATTTTCTTTTGTTGGAGACAAGAATAAGAAGAGTAAAGTGACATCCTTTCGTGATAGTGAGGGATGTGAATAGGAAATATATACCTCCCCAATGCTTGATAGTATGATATTTTGTGTCAAATCATACAACCCTGATCATATATGTGTCATGAGCGAAAAAATTACTGCTACTCCAAAGTGGATGGCAAGCAAAATAGTGAATCTATCAAGAATAGATTCAAGTGTGAAGCCATAAGTTCTGAGGCATGAATTGGCCAAGTATAGGGCAATCTATCTGACATACAGTTGTTGCAAGCAAAACAAAAGGCATTGACTATTATTAAGGAAATCATGTCGATCTCTGTAAGCTACTATGTAAGTATTGCATCAAACTTTTTAACACCAACCCTAAAAGCTTGGATAAAATTCAGTTTGAAAAGGGACTTGAATCTCAAATACATTTTGTTAGGAGGATTTTTATAGGTCTTGATGCAATAAAGAAAGGATTCCTTGCTGGAAACTTTCTTTTTAATCGATTTGATCGTTGCCATATCAAGAAACCACATGTGAAAGTATTGCCATCTGCAGTTGGTTTGGATGGAAACAATTGATTGTTTCCTATTTTGTCAAGAGTGAGAACAAGGAAAGTTAGTTGTTCTTCTTCAAGCTGTTATCATATATCTTTGATGGATTTCCAAAAGATAAACCTTGGACTTTTATGGTTAATAGACAAAAGGTTTATTAAGGTTCACAATACACTCATTACATCTATACTTATAATAATTTTGTTTTTATAGGGACTGATAAAAGCTATTAGCTTTGAAGTACTGTGGGTTATAAATAGGACATACTACAAGCATATTTACAGCAATTTTAGAAGTCAGTTCTTGAAATTATGTTAAGGCAACTATTTTGGAAAGTTGGTGCTATTAAAACCTCAACACCAAATGTTGCTCCTAATTCACCAACTAGTGCTACAAAGGTTTTAGCTATAGTATGAATGATGCCAACTATAAACACTAATGGAAAAGAAGCATTTGCAAATTCTAATACCAACCTTTCTACCCCATCCATTGTATTGGCTGTTAGAAAATCTTTTATATCTAAAGATGCCATGTATTAAATCTTGTGTCACTAGTACTTGATTTTGGTTGCAAACTTTTAAATTAATGCTTTTAACAAGTCCTTTGTGGTAAAAATAATAATTATACAGCTTCCTAGGTATTCTACAATATTTTGTAAATCTTATGTCAGCAGTTATTAGTCTAGTATTGTTTATAATGTGATAAATTGATATTTCTTGGCTTTATTTGTTATTGGTGAGGTTTTATCTAGCAATGCTCATTTAAAGTAAACCTTCTATTGCTCAAAATTACTTCAAATATAGAACCAATAATATACATCCTTACTAAGTCCTCATTTCATCTTCTTAGGATACAAAATTATGTTTGTAAATAACTTTAGAAAATATGTCTGAACTATCTATAAAATGTGTGAAAAAGGTTTTCTAAAATAAAAGGTTTTCAATTTTGGAAAGTTTCCCTTTCAGGAAAGCTTCCTTTTTCTAAAAAGTCCCTAAATTGAAAAAATCCCATGAAAAAATTAAATCAGTCATCCCTCACATATTGATGATAATTAATATTAGTTCTTTAGATCAAAAAGAGCGATTCATCTCTAAAAAAAAATTTTTAAAAAAAAGACGCTCAATTTTTATTCATAATCAACTTTCAAGCAAATTTTGGACAAATTAGTATTTAAAAAGCATATCTGACAATTCACTTATTGTTGACTCAATTTCTCACTTAATTCACTATTTT
The DNA here is from genome assembly GCA_023065735.1 of Coffea humblotiana. Lineage (NCBI taxonomy): Eukaryota > Viridiplantae > Streptophyta > Magnoliopsida > Gentianales > Rubiaceae > Coffea > Coffea humblotiana. The sequence continues at coordinate 17,397,066 of CM041208.1, forward strand.
CTCAATTTTTTTCAAATTCTAATTTCATAAATTCAAAACCACATCATTTCTTTCTCTCTTCCACTATTACCCTTCTTTACTCTTCCCACTTTCATTACCACTACCTCCAATCCACTTTCTCTCCTCCCTAGCCACCTCTTTCCCTTCTCGCTCCCTCCTTCTTTTCTTCTCCTTTCCACTTTTTCCCCCACCACTACTACCCCTAATCTCGCCACTACTTTTTCCTCCGATCCTTTCTCTAGTCTCACCCCTTCCTTCTTCTCCTTACCCTCTCTCTAACCCCTTCCTTCTTCTTCTTTCCCTTTTTCTACCGCTTTCTCTTTTCTCCTTAATCTAGTCTCACAACCGGATGGAGGGAGTGAAAGGGAAGATAAAGGTTTGGGAGAAAAGAAAAGGAAGGCTAAAGAGTAGGAGAAAGGGAGAGAGGTGGAAATGAGGAAAGGAAGAAAAAACAAGCAAGGAATGGTAGATGGATAAAGGAGGAAAGAGGGGAAGAAGAAGAGAGAAGGGAAATAGGATGACAATAGGAGTGGATGACTGCGGGTACACCCCCTCCCTGCTTAGGAGAAATAAGGCGAGGGAAAATGCAAGGTGGCGATAGGAATGAGGGAGATGTTTCTCCCCTCGTATTAAAAAATAATTATATACATAAACATATGTTATAATTAAATAAATTAATTTGCCTCGTCCCCCACCTATAAATAAATAAATTAATAAATATAATTATATACATAAACATATGTTATAATTAAAAAATAATATTGTGTATCTATTTTTTATAACAAAGGCTTTGTCCTTTACATCATACAATTCTTTTGAATCTCTCTTGATCAGTAAACATACAAAAGAATTCATCAGTTTTTTAGTTAGATCTTAATGTTATACTAGCACTAATGTTATTGACTTGTGATTGTAATATTTCTAATTACAGAGAATGGCAGTGTCCACATGGATTAGCGACTACTGGAGAGCCAATTTCTGGGTTGGATATGTCACTGTCTATAATGGAGATCAAGGGCATAGGATTAACAATTTCTTAATGTTTAGGCTCTAACATGCTAGGATTTATACTAATATACTATAATTGATCGCATGCAAAATCAAAAAAATAAACACTATCTTATGATTAGGTAATATGTCAAGGATAATTTTATTTTGTTATATATGTAGAAAAAATGAGGTTAAATAAAAAAAATTATAGTGGCTACCTGTGTGGGGGTAGTTAAGCAGGACGGGGGGCGGGGGTGAGAGAAGCGGAGGATGGGATGGAGGAGAGGAACTTTTATAACATACAGTTCCTTCATCCCAAACCCACTTTGTTGCCATCCATAAGGGAAAAGGGATGTCTTAGAAAAAAATTGGGCCAACGATTAGGTGAGTTGACCTAATTTTACTTTTTGCATTTAAGATTGTCGAGAAGTTGGGTTAGTATTAAGTGAGTTACCAAATTTGCTCTTTAAATATTGACCATGAGATGTGCATCTAACTTATGTCGTCCAAAATTTGACAGGAAATGTGATTAAGGACAAAAATGAGCATTTTTTATTTTTCAGGGATTAAAATAACTTATTTTGAGTTTGAGATACTAGAATTTATTATTAGCAATATGTGAGGAATTAGTACAGTTTTCTCAAATCCTACCAAAGAAGTTTCAAAATTCATGTAAATGGGCCTAAATTGCTTTGGGTCAAATTTGTGCCATAGACTTGACCCGATATAAAATCCCAATCTTGAAAGGACATCTTTTTGTTAGACATGGGCTGTTAAAATGGGCTTGATTTAATTGAAATGCATGGTTATGACAATAAACTCGGCCTTTTAAAAAAGTACATGTCTCTCAGTAAAACCATTACAAAGGTTGGGTCTTGAATATCTACTTTGGGCCTTTGGAAAAAAATATTTGAAAATCTTGGCTTAAGAAATGGGTCATACTTGAGAATGGGTTTAGTCAATAAAAACAAGCATGTTACCTAAATAACGGGACCAAGTAATTCCCTAGAGTTGCTATCATATGTATACCGCGACTTTATCAAGTTTCAATCAGCGTTTTGAAAATCAAACCATAAACCGTCCATGACTCCGATTTAGTTTAGTAGTTGACTCAAAACTTCAATTGAATCCGTCAAATTCGATCAAAAATCACTTCAAAATTGATAAAAATTAAGAGGTTCAATCAGAGTTCATTAATTTTTTATTTTTTAAAACAAGATTTTCAACTTTATCCAAAACTTTTAGTACTAAAACAAATTAAAAAAAAACCTTTAAACCGTGGTTGAACCGATCAAACCGGTGTGAACCGAAAGTTCTTCCAATTCAATTTCAAATTTAAAAACATTGATTTCAGTATCATTTGTCATCTCAAATATGTCTGGATATACTTATTCATTGAATTGATGAATTTATGCATATAAAAAAAGTTTTCTAATTCAGAGTTATTGCTGGATATAAAATGAATTCATTTGTTCATTGAAGTGTGAAGTTTTTACTTTTTAACAATTACACTTCCATTTAGAATTTTTTTTTTGTCAAATAAGATTCTAAGATAGCTTTGCTAACATTTACAATTGAAAAACATGTCCGTTAGAAGACGTAGTAAAGTGGGTGGGGTTTTAGACCAAGAAAACACTCAATAACATGACATCATGCTATTGATGCATTAATTCTTACTGTTAGAAGCAGGACGGAGGAAATGTTGCTGAGACTTGAAGTAATAGAGATTTTTGTGCTGAATTTGTTTTGCCAGTGACCATTTTTTCTATATTAGTTGGCATTTTCTGCTTGTGTGTATTTTTTGTTTTTAGCCGTGCTTACATTCTTTTGTACAATTCTAGCTATATATGGGCTGTAACCCTCTCTTGCGAGTGCTACATTGATGATCAATAAAAGGAAATTAAGGAATTTACAACAAAACAGCAAAAAAGTATTGATCCTTGACTTGATAAATGGCTCTTTTTTTTTCTTTTGTTTGTCATTATTTTATGACCTTCTGAAATTATTTTAAACCCTGTAAATTTCTAAGATAACATTTTTTTGGCCGCAACGATAACATTCCTAATGTATAAAAAAGGAGAGGCTGAAGAGACTTTGTAAGAAACTATCAAGTTCGAATTTTTTTCAAAGCAAGTGGAGTTCGAACCCCAACTTACAATACAAAGAGAGACAAGGGTGGCCATTGAGCCAAAGCTCAGTGGTTTCTAAAATAACATTACTAATTAATCTATTGTTGGCATGACTATTGAGCATCGAGAAAGTTCAAAGGACGATTTTCCAATCCAACTACTTTATGACTCATGAGCTGACGTAATGCGTACCTAGTGAAATTTGAAACTCGATTCTAACTTTTACTACGACATGAGAGTGGTCCACAAAGTTCATAGGTAAATAAACCATTCAACCTTTAACAAATTAACTAGTATTTTAGCCCCTGTACTAGCACGAAATATTTTTTATTTTGATCAGTTGTGCAAATTACTAGAGTGTGATAATACTCATCAAATACTGCAAAGCAAGAGAGAAGGCAAAGCAGGAATTCTTTGAGATAGTGATTGAACTTTTATAGTGATTTTAGACATAGAATTACCTTTTTTTTCAATTAAACATAAAAAGATCCAGCAATCTATTTTGGGCACCAAAGAGTTTTTAGTTTTAGTAAAATTAACAAGTTTAACAATGTAACGGATAAAATCACACTAAGCATAGTTACTATATATGGTTCAAAAATAATTCAAATTTATTAAAGTATATAAAATAATTCAAATTTATTAAAGTATATAAAAGTTATTGGCTGGTCCAACTGGTTTTAATTGGAAACCAAGAACTTAAAAACTCAAAAAGCCAGATTACCAAACACTGCTGAAACCAACATGTGGAAATTTCACAACTCCACTTCTCCATTTCGTCTTTTCGGGAGTCTGATTTTTTCAGTTCTTTGCCAGCACAAATCTATATCACATATAACCAAAAGATCAAATATATTTGTCAACCTGGATCCCAAATTGTTAAAAGTTAGATGTAAATCAAATTTGGCAAGCATTTGAATCATGTGCCTGGCAATTAGAGGTGAAAAGAGTCTGGGGAGGGCCGGCAGGGTAAAAAATAAATCCCACTGACGAGATGAAACATTGCTTATTCAGTCCTTCAATATACTCACTGAAACGGATTAAGTCCTTGAAATTTTCACTCGATTTAGTCCTTCTGGAAATAAGTTTAGCCATTTAATCTTTTTATCAAAATTCCAGCCAAAAAGAATTTTCCAGCACCATGGGAGGGGCAACTCTGAAAAGAAACCATGTCTATCAACTTAAATTTAGCATCCTCACCATATATGCAACAATTCGGACTAGTGATTTGTGGTAAATCATAGAAAAAGTTCCAGTTATTACATGAATCACGAGGATGATTAATTCAAGTCAAGGAACAGTACTAATGTCCAGTATTGTGTCTCTGATGGTACTGGGAAAAATTCTATATGGCTGGACTTTGGATAAAAAGACTGATCGCTGGAAATATTGCTAAGAGGACTGTGCCAAAATAAAATTTTACAGACTCGATCTGTTCAAGTGAAAAATTTGAAGGACTAAAGAAGCAATTTTCACCCACAAGATTGTTGAATATCAACCACGCTTTTATGTTTTGGAATTTTTAGTGTGACCCTGAAGTTTGAGTGCCGAAACAACTATGAACTTGGACACAAAAATAGTAGATGTTATGGTGGTTTGAGTGGAAATTAAAAAGTAAGAAGGGTGTACCTGTGAAACTAAAGTAGGAAGTATGATGATTCTTAAAGAAGATTAAAAAAAAACCAACTGAACTTGTAATGAGATAAAAGTAAGCCTCTAGATCAGGCAAATATACAATTGCACTTTCTAAAATTTTTTACAAAACAAAGCAGCATTCTTCTCTTTAATGCACTGAGCAGGATTTGAATTTCCAACCTAGTGCACAAGAGAACCAATGGTTAGAAAGGATGCCAGGACGAAATTGCCGGAGTTGCATAAGAGCAAGTTTGGTGCACATTGGGCCTTGGCAGATGGTATATGTAGTACTTGCGTGCGATAATGTATGCGACAACGTAGACATTAAAATAATTGGTGAAAAACTTCAGAGACCACTAAACTATTGATCAGATCATGTTTTGACCATCAAACTATTTTTCGTCAGTAATTGGCTATTAAACAACTTAATCAGTAAACTCGTGACCATTTAGTCGATAATTGCTTTTAATCTGTAAAATTAACAGTATACGTGGCCTAACTACGCGATCCTATTTCACAGATTAACTGCTAATTTCACAAATTAAGAGCAATTATCGACTAAATGGTCACGGATTTGCTGATTAAGTTGTTTAATGACCAATTACTGACGAAAAATAGTTTGATGGCCAAAACATGATCTGACCAATAGTTTAGTGGCCGGTGAGGTTTTTTGTCCTAAAATAATAAATGTAAGGACTATATTACGGTGTACAAACATATTAAATTTTGAATTTACCCAAGAATCTGAATCTCTTTCCTTTTGGTGCTCGGCTACTAACTAAAGCAGTGTTGAAATGATAAAGTATGCATGAGGCATACATATTTTAGTTTTTTAGCCACAAAAAAGATGGCATGTGGGCATCAACGTTATGCAAAGCAGGTGAAGCACTGAAACTAACAACTTGGACTTGGCAAAAAAGAAGAGGAAGTTTAGAAAGTATTGATCAATTAGAAAATCCTTCTTTAAGCGATATATAATTTATACATCACATACAAACTTAATTGATTTTAGAAATTCTAATGTTTCTATCTATCGTTTAGACATGTCTTGATTTTTAGTTATTTTTATATATGATCTCTAATTAATTATTCTTCCTTTGATTTTTTGTAAACCAATATCACCTAGGCATAGAAAATCCTAAAATATTATAATCAAAATTCAAAAGCGAAAACAACATGAACAGCATTCTCTTCGGTAGTTTGCTATATGAGCTGTTTAGTATAATTTATTGTTTACAAATTGTTACACGACTGATGTGCCAAAAAAATAAACCGATCAAATCATAATTTTGTACTTAATGAAAAGTGTATATTATAGTCTTACTATTATTATTGTTATTGGCGTTGGTATCATTTGTCACGTTACAGATTGACCGTGTTTATAATATATTCTCATCAAAATCTGTTCTAGGTAATTTGCACGAATATATGCAGTGAATGCGGAAAAAACCCCAACTTCAGTCTTTCTTTCTTTTTTGGACTAAGAAAAATACTCCATTAAAAAAAAAGTTTTTTGTTAAAAGACGATTTCATCTTCGTTTCTTCTTTTCTTTTTTCTTTTTTTTTTTTGGACTAAGTGAAACCATTTGCAATTGATGTTACTCAATTGCAATTTACTACAAAATATGATATATCACAGAAGTTTTATCACAGTTCAGACAAATTACTAAGTTTATCAACTAGTAGTTATTTTGGACCGTGATAAAAGTTCTCCCAAACATCACCATGACCTTCCATAAGCATGATTTGTTCGACACCCCGTAACCCTGTGGCCCGGGTACCGAAGCAACGGCAATGTCTGGCCCGGTACCGAAAAGAAATACTCCTTGAATCTTCTTTTCATCTTGTTTCTTTACCACTTTCGGGACGGATTAATTGGTGGCCAGAAACCGTTTCTGGAAAAGAAATACTCCTTGAATCTTCTTTTCATCTTGTTTCTTTACTACTTTCGGGACGGATTAATTGGTGGCCAGACAACCGTTTCAGGATAAGAACATAAAATTATATTCTTTGACTGGTTTCTCTTTGGAGCAATGGTCAGTGGAGATTCGATAATGAAAAAGTGACAACGTTGTAATTCGACTTGGAAAAGTTGATACAACGTTTTACGTGCACTGCTCGCTTGTTGGCTTGCACTTTGCATATGAAAGTTTGGAAATACTAGTTGTTTGCTCAAAAGTATATCCACCAACACAGGAATCAGTAGTGCCCAAAGGGAAAATTGTCATTCTATTTGACTTCATATCCAACTTGAGCCCCATTTGATAACCTAATTCAGTACATAACTTAATGGATTCAGATCGTAACATATTCAGGCCGTTTAATAATACAAAATTGAACATCTGAATTAATTAAGTGGCACTGAATTTTCTAGACAAAACTTGCTCACAAAATTAAATGATAAGTTATTCACTTATCACTGAATGTGATATTCACTCAAATGTATTAGATTTAATACTTAACAATTCAATAATTTAATAGATTCAAATTTCAATTTTATCAAATGCACCCTTGGTCTCATACTTGTTAATGAAAATCAATTTACTCCCTAACTTTCAAAATTAGGACCACTGAACCACTGAATATTGGAGAGAGAGATGACAACGGAGGTTAGGAAATTTACTTATTTGGTCCCTGGTGTTCGGAATCCATGTCACTGATCTTTTATGTTAAGTCAAAATTAGTGGACCCTTTTCGTACCCTACCCATATGAAACTGTCAATATCCAATTTGGTAGTCCCTTTTCATCTAAACTACTTATGTTTGATTTCATATCCAACTTGGTCTCATACTTGTTATTGAAAATCAATTTACTCCCTAACTTTCAAAATTCGGATTGATGAGTGACTGAAAATTGGAGAGAGAGAGAGAGAGAGAGAGAGAGATAAAACAATGGAGGTCATGAAATTTACTATTTTGGTCCCTTATGTTTGGGATCCATATAAGTGATTATTAGAGCCAGTTTTTGAGAATCCAACTTTTTATAGAAACATGGTAATCATTATGTCTAGATGAGATGGTATTGGTGAATTTATATATGTGTCCTTTGAATTCAAAATATTCTCTTGATAGATGTGAATTGAAATTTCAAAAAGTTGCTTTTCAAATTATAAGATTGTAAAGCATGTGTTAAATTTGAAATTGTGACTCTTATTTTGAGACATCAATAAAATGAAAATATGACAATAACAATAGAATAGAGGAAGTATTATGTTATGTCAAAACTAGTGTAGTCCCTTTTAATACCCTATTTATATGAGACTATCAACACATTGTGCTGTTAGTAGGGATGTCAATCAGGTCAAAAACGGGTTGGCGGGTCAAGTCAAGACTCGAGTATAACAGGAGACCTGTTGACCCGAACACGACCTGCCAACCAGTGATGGGTCAACATGCCTGACCCGAACACAAAATTTTCAAGTTGGCGGGTGTAAGGTCCAAAGACAACCTAAGAGGATGGTGAATTAGGTTGTTTAAAAAACAAGCAAGTATTTGCAAATATTCACCCAATACTCACTAACCAAAATTAGTTTAAGTGATCACACATTCAAACATATAAAATAGCAATAAAGATGAAGCAATTTAATCATACAATAGAATAAAAAAAAAGTGAGAAATGCAAACCAAACAAACTCCCAAACTTCTTCCAAATTTGGAGTTGAATCAACTAAATAATTTTTTCAATTGATAGTGACACTAACTAACTTGTACAAGTGAAGGCTCACTCCTTCTTCACCCTAAAATCCTTTAGTTGAACCAAAGAGTTTTACAACTCTCCTAGTTAACCCTCAATTAGCTACAATTGAAAGGTCATTCAACCAATTAAAAACTACTTATAAGTGAGGCTTACCTTATCTAAGGTTTTACTTCTCCTCAATGAGAAACCTTACAAATCCAAGAACTTTTCTCACACCTATACAATATTCAAAATATTTTTCTACCCAAAAATCACCCTTGAAACCTTGTATCTTATGTAGGCAAAAAGTTTACCTTCTTCTCATATTTGGAAGTATTTATAGGTCGTGAAAATTTATCCCAAAAGTATTTTCAACGGTTAAAAAACTAAATGTTGGACCTGTCGGACGTCCGATTCTATTGTTCTGTGTCCGATAGACAACAAAAGCTTCAAAATTCAATCCTTTTTGTGTTGGATGACTGATAAAAGGGATGAGTGTCCGATCGAAGTGTCCGATGTGTACTCGCTGATTGTCGGACGTTTGATACTGGGTTGAGTGTCCGATAGGTAGAATTCCTTTTTAATCCCTCTTGATTTGTTATCCTCCTTCTTCCATTTTGCAAGATACCTGTCTCTAATCATTTCTCATATAAAAACATTAGTCCAAATCAGCATTTTGTTTCATTATCATCAAAACCAAGAATTGATCAATCTAATTCTTCAGTGGGTCACCCGAATGACGTGAAATATAATTTCAATTGACTAATCTACTGCTATAATTTCTAACAGAACCAATTTCGCACAAGACTAATTACATAATCAAGTAATAAAAATCTCAATAAAATAATCTCAAATGAGATCTGAAATAAATTAAAACACCGTAAAAGTGTTTTGTCCCAAAACAGATTTAAAATAAATTAAAACACTTTAAAAGTAGAAAATAATGTAATACATCATTTGTTCAAACATAACAATTCTAACTTCACACAAGTTAAATAAATTCATTTAGGATTAAATGGTGAATACCTTTAGAAAAAAAGAATAACTTAATTTAGTTAGATAAAATATATTTTATATTTATTAAATTATTTTTAATTCATAAACGGGTTATCGGGTCAATCCGTGAGTGATCTAAATTCGACATGTTTTCTTTTTTAGGTTCATCAGGTTCAATCTAATTTTGATCCGAATCCGCGAAGTTTCAACCCAAATCCATTAATTTTCTGTTTGATTCGTATCATATTTTCAGGTCATTCAGAAATTGCCACCCGCTAAGTCGCTAACTGTTTGTAGTAGCTTGGAATTGGAAGTGTTGGCAATAATTCAGACTTTTAGCCCAACTTCGCAGTGGTAGCCATGAAGGCATCTAACACAACCAAGAGATTGTAGTCCATGCTTTTAGCCAGATCTAGATTGTAGCCTTAGCGGTTTCTAGCTTTGTCCAACGACACGATGTAGCCTCAGACTTTTGGCCAATCTGGTGTCGATCTGGAGTAGGATTCATACTCATTGAGTAGAGGCCTCATTTACAAATGAATCAACCCATCATTTGTCCAACGACATGATGTAGCCAGACTGGTGACCAAATCCATATATTTAAACATTGGCAGCTCTAGAAACATTTAATACAGCCAATGAAGCGTTAAATGCAACTGACAAAACCTGCCAAATTTCAAAATTTTATTCTAAACTTACACGTTGTTGAAAGTAAATTACATCATGTGCAAATAAAATTATGCGTTGTGCAAAATGCACATAACTGCCAGCAACCGTTCCTGTCCGTGGTCCCTCACTTCAATGGTGTTTGGCAACAACCTTGAGCGAATGGATCTGGAGCTGCACCCGCATGGAACAATTCATGGCTTAGATAAAATCACCTCAACTCGGTCTTAATTGCGCTGTTGATTTAAAATTTTAAATCAATGGCCCAAATCAAATTGATTGGCCCGATTTGAGCCATGGGATGCATGGTGCAATTGCAATCCCAGCCTTTCATCTTAAGGGAATGCACTTGTCTTGCTCGAAATTATTATTATGAATAATATCTTGTCAAGAAATCATTTACCAAATATCACTTGCACAAAAAAAAAATGATGTCATTTAGCCCTTAGCTCACTATATTTCTAAAATCTTTTCTACAACTTTTGAGTAAAAGATATCCGAGAAGAGGAGCTTACTTACAAGGTGGTAAATTGAATTGTGGTGTTGTTGATTAGATATTTTTGAAGTTGTTTTAAATTTGAATTTTTCCCGTAATAGTTAATAACCTAGTAGTTGTGCCCATGTGTGACGAAGATGGCTTGAATTGCTTTTTAGATTGTAAACGGTTCACCGGTTGTATCTATGGAGATGATAGTGATCATTAATGTTTACGAGGTTGATAAGTGCACTATGAAAGATGAAGTTAGAAATCATAATTCTCTTCAAAAAAAAAAAAAGTTAGAAATCATAATTTATAAAATGTTTCGGATTGCCACAACAACCATCATATCGACTCATCAGAATCATGATTGCCAAATCATGCAATCATGATTCCCACGAAAGGTATAATCACAAATCATCAAGAGTCCGAGATGGCAAATTCGTATTTGAGGAGCATTTGAAAAAGGTGAATGAACATGGTCAGAAAGATGCGGAAGAAGAAGGCAAATCATTTTTTTATCTAACATAGACTGGGAATCTCCCGTTCTCACTAATTTTAATGGTTTCAATTGAACTCAATTTTTGATCGGATTTGACCAAATCTTTGATAGGTGAATTTTAAGGTGACTAGAGTCGGATACTTGGCCAATTCACAGTTCAATTGGTTGGACCGACTAATCCAATTTGGATTTAAAAACATGGGAAAATCCTTGTTAACAAATTTACATTGGGGTTTTTTCCTTTTTCCCCCCATGATTTTCAAAAGTTAATGCCACTCCTATTTGAAGATCAAAAGGTGAGGGGCAATTTTGACTAAAAACATTATCAACAAAATGAGATGGAGTGTATGTGGTATATATGTTTAAAGGTATAAATCATCTTGCTAATTTTTTGCGTGCAACGTTTGACTAATTGCCTACTTGTATCCCACTCAAGTAAACTCGTACATCATTTTTCTAACAAAAAACTTTCCTTGAAACACGTTTTCTTTTTTTTTTTTTCCAACCCATAATGGTGGCAACAATACAAATAGATTATAATTAAAAAAGCTTGCCAGTTAGCCTACAAATGATGGAGTGGATGTTAGCATAAAGTTAAAAGAAACTCAAATATATTGACGGTTATTATCATTTTACCCCCTTAAACTATATCACTACTATCATTTTACCCCATAACATTATTTTTTAGTCACTTTGTTCCATAGATAATTCAATGCAGCATGTTAACAAATTTTAGACAAAAATATCTTTTTATTTTATAGCATTACTACATTATTATTGTCACTTTATCTCTTTAAATTAGAGTGATATAATCGCTTTACTTCCTAATAGTATTTTCTAGGCGTTTTACCCCATTGTTAACCTAACGAGTATGTTCAAAAAATTTTTAATATATTTACCTTTTTGATATATAATTAAAAATAAAAAATTTGGAATGATTATTCTTTCTTTTTTCACTTTAAGAGTTCTAAAAACATAAAAATAAAAGGGTTTTCTCAATTTTTTTACACTTATTAATACTAGAAAAAAAAAGAGATAGGAGAGAAAGAGACAGAAAAATAGATTTTGCAAAGAAAGAAAATAAGAAAAATTCTAATATTATTGTATTACTTTAATGTCGCCAGGATTATGATTGGAATTGAGTGATAAACAAAAAAGTAAAATAATTTTAAAACAATAAAAATATTGAATTCTTTCTTATTTGTATTTTTAAAAAAAAAAGAATTGAACTCTCTCTCTCTCTCTTCCCCCCCCCCTCCTTCCCTACCATTTTATTTTTTTTCAATATTAATAAGATTGCCAACAAGGAAGAGATTAATGCTCTAAATTTTTTTCTTGATACTAAAAAAGAGAAGAGACACTCTAAATTTGTTTTATTGTTTTTATTATACAAAGAGGAGGATACTTTCTTTTGAAGGTTTTTAACTTGCTAAATTGGTTTATTGGTGGGATAAATTGTCTAAAAAATAATTATAGGGTAAATTGATAATAAGGCTATAGTTTATGGTGGCAAAGTGATAATAATTTTAAGACCTAAACATGTCTTTTCACTTGGATTAACAAACTCCGTTAAGTTTGACCGTTAGCTTTTGGGATAAAGTGATTAAAAAGTAATATTAAAGAGGAAATTGATAATAGTACCAAAAATTAAGGGGATAAAGTAGTAATAACCCATATATTGAGCCTTTTATCCATGGCTTTTAATTTTTAGGGATTTGAACTTGTACATTTAAACGATTACGTTTCCAGTAAAATTAGGATAATGATTTATAAACTTCTAACTTTAATGTTCCTTTAATTTTTCTATTTGGTCAAAAGGCAAAAAGGTTTTATTCTTTGAGCTAAAGCTCATCGGTATATTAGCTTGCTTGCACAGTAAAAACCAAAATAGAAACGTACACGAATATTCAATGTTGTTAGACACGGACCAGAATGATCAGTTCGATCAGTTCTACCATGAACTGTCCTTTTTCTCGAGATGGTTTGTAGCACAAAATCACTTTGGTAAAAAACTAGTCAAAACCGTCAAAAATCGGCTAAACTAGTGACTCAGTTCGATTGGTTGACCCGGTTCTCAAACTTTTCTTTCTTATTTCCCCAAACATAATTTGAGTTATCTATATTGTAAAACTTTCATTTATTAATAAGAATAAGAAAATGCCCCACTTAGTATAAATACCAAAATCACTTGCTTTGCTGAATAATTTCTGAATCAAGATATTTTCATCCTTATTATCTTATCAATTTAGCATCAGTAATTCTAACTTGCATTAATTTATTTTAATTTAGTTTTTCAAATGATTTTGGAGAATGGACTTATTTTAGCCAAGAATTTACATTTTTATATATAATTATTAGGTGTATATTTGATTGCAAGTCTAATATTTTTGAAATGTTTTGTATGATTGGCTGAATATAACCAGGAATTTAATTTCAATATTTCTGAAACTTATAAAAATATAAAATAATTATGACATCATGTTGAAGTCAGTAGGTTTTTGAGAATGGTCTTATCGATCCGATCAGTTAATCTCTGATCCAATAGTTTAGATGAGACACTATCGGGCCGGAGTTTAACAGCATTGCAAATATTCAGTCATTTTTTATTGCATTGCCTATACTTTTCCAAGGAATTTACCTTTAACGAATGATAGTCTAGGAAAAGCAATTACTGTTTATCTCCACTCATCACGTACTCAAATCCAAAGTATCTTCAAAGTTAAGACAATCTTCTTTGTTGTTTGGCTAGAATAAACCAATTTTTACAAGCAATTACTTTAGCTCCTCTAATTACCTTGGAAAGTGAAGATCTTTCTCTTCTGCTATTGGTCATCTCAAAGTCCCAATTATCGTCTCATTCTATTCTTTCCCATCCGATATTGTTCAACTGGGCCAGGCTGCGTGAGAAACAAATGAATCGTGGTACCCAAACAGGCCAACCTAAGAGGGAGAATAATTGAAGGAAGGACCTCTTCATCCACTCATACAGGATAGATGCCAAAGCAATTTAATTTCTTCAACGTAAGATGGACAGCAACGGGAACCTTCATGCAAAGCAGTATCTGGCACGTTGCATTCAGCATGTACTTCCACAGCTAAAAAGCAAATGCTTTATAAAGTAAAGCAGAATGAAATATGTGGCTGCAAACACCATTGAAGTAGAAGGAAATATGTGGCTACACTTTCAACTATTAGAGTAGAATATACTTTTCTTGCATTTCCCAGTCGATGCCTAAGAAACTGTAAGAGGAAAGGGAGGATTTGGATCAATGACCCCTAATTTGGGATTCCCAATTTTATTCATTGGATAATTACTTAACTATAAAGTGGAAATTACAAATTTTTAAGGGAAACTTTTTAAATATTTTTGTCATACATGCTGTTTACCACCTTTTTAGATTTCAAATATAAATATCGTGAAAGTATCATGGAAAAATTCTTATAAAATCCTCCCCAAAAAAATGCAATATAAATTTAGCTATGTTTGGACTTCATAATCTTACGATACTTTCGTAGAAAAAATAAGGAACTTCTGCGACCAAAAGCACTGGTTGCATAATTTCTCGTGTTTTAGTTGTTGCACTTTATGTTCTCCCTTTTATGTGATGAAAACCTATGTGTTGTTCAATTGACCGTACTCAGTTTTTTTTCTTTTTCTTTGAGTGTAAGAGTCGGTAATAGATTCAGGCAACAAGAACATTAATGATGTACTGGGACATCTGTCCATCGCACAGGGTTTATCTAGTGTATCTTACTCTTCTGTATAGTTAGCGGGTTATTGTATGGAGTGGGGTTTACTTAGTGTGCACTTTCGGATAGCGGCCGCGGATTCCTTATTAAAAAAAAAACTTCAAAATCCTCACATAATTGTACTGCAAAGATTATCACCAAATGGCCAAAAGATGCATGGACCAAGGATAAATTTCTGAAGCCAATGGAGGAGGACAAAAGCAGAGTTTTCTTTTCTTTTTGGAAATAAGAAAGCAGTACAATCTAATAGGGTTACACAAATAGGGACAAATCATTTTTAAAATGCACCGAATTCTATGAATCTCTCGTTGAGTTGTTTTCTTCCCCATGATGGTAATAATTGATGAATATATATTGTCAAAAGAAAGTTTGAATCTGACATTTCTTTTATCAATTTTAAAAGGCTTACACCCGCGAATATTTTAAGCTGTCTCTGAAAATAGATTCTGATTCATATGTCGTTAAGCTTATGTCGCAATCATGGCCTGCCGATTGAAGAAGAATTGTTTAGAAAATACTAGTATGTATACCCTAAAGCATAGGTTGTGTTGAGTTTAACTATTTATATAAGGATAACCTTTATATACACTATCGGTGTAAAGATTTTTTGCACAAGCAGATTTAGATCATTTTATATAATATAAATTCAAATTTGAAATTTAAATCATATATATGTGGCATATATTCAAGGCTGCTAATGGAAAAATAAATTACTGCATTTGTCAGTACATAAAAAGTTAATCCATCTAATAAATGACATTTTATCTTACTAATACATTGTTATTTCACTTAAATAAATGAAGTCTTTAGACAAAGTCTCTAAAATGAACTTATGCCTAGATAAATAGAATTATAGGTGTTATGACAATAAGATACATTTAACTAGGGTTTATTTTTAAAGATTATTAGTCTTTTTTTTTAAGCGCAGATAATGTCTATTATGTGTTAGGTGTGAATGAAAGATATGAATAAAGATTATTAGTCAATAATATTAATAGAGTACACTATTAATACAAATATACTAGTCCATACTATATTTCTTCCTTTTGAAGAAATTAGAAGATCTCATTTATTATAATGTGTAAATATCAAGCTAGTTATCTTAGTACATAACAAGATGAGCAAGTTAACTAAATTGATTTATATAGAGAATATTATAAGCATAACTATGTGAGTACCACTGATATATTCTCTAAATGACCGTGAATTGTTATACATTAACTTTGTTGATCGTTATATATAAAAGAGTAATTCATATTATTAGAGATTGAATATAACATGAAATATGAAAAACTAATGACAATCTACTAGGATTTAGCACCTTTAATAGTAGAAGCTATCTCATCAACAGCCACTTGCTAAAATATAACTCAATAAATCTTAGGATTAAATGAAAAGATCTTAGATATGGGTATCTAAGTATTTAGTTATTGAAAGTTATGTTTTGGTAACAAGAAAATCATTAGTCGTATCATTAGAGTTGGCATATACTCCACATTAATGTGAAATAAGTACTGTAAGATATATTAATTACATGGTATTCACTCATAGAAAAGTGAAATTATCTACATGACTCTTCTCTTTATTTGGGTGGTCCTGATGTCTTGATCTATAAGTATAAGTTGGTTGATTAAGTTTAATGGATCATAAATTAAAGAGTTCAATTTACTCAGTTCTTATCATTAAGAATTCTAATATTTATTTATTGTCAATAAAGTAGAAAACCTAATAGGTTACATATTAAGAGCTTCTCATGCAAGATTAAAGATATCCAAGTGAGGACTGTAAAACTTATAGGTTAATTTGTGAGACAAATTAAACATGAGAGACTTATGATACAAATAAGGTGAAGTCTTATAAAACAAGATTTGTTTTTGAAGATAGAAACTAAATCCTTTTAAAAGTTTTTTATGCAATTTCTATAGGAAGTAGAAACTCTATTTGTCAATATATATTTACCCTTAAAGTTTAAACTAGTGTTAAATACACTAAATCTTCTGAACTTCGCCCTAATTTATTTATTCTCCTAAACTTATTAAATTGACACTTCATCCCCTACTTGATGTTTTAGGAGGAAAGTGCCCCTTCTATATTAATTACTTTTATATTTATTTTTCTCCTTTTTTTTTCCTTTTCTACTTATCCTCTTTTTTAAATTTTCTCCTTTCTTTCATGTGATCAACTGCTTTCTTCTCTTTTCTATTATCATCTATATATTGTTTTTTAATTTGCTTAAACTTAACCTTTATTTATTTGTATCTTTTTAAATTTTTATTATTAGAAGTAATAATGATCACAAACTGTGTGTTGTAACAAAGTATATGTTAACTACGTGAATAGAATATTTCATATAGTATTTGAACTAATACATCTAAAGTTTAGAATTAACTAGTTATAACATGATGTTTAATCAAATGTAACAAAAAAGCAGATCGTAATAACATGATGTTTAATCAACTATACATAATAAAAATATTATTTAGTTTTTTTGGTGTACAATTTTAAATATTGAGTAATTAAAAATTTTAGTTTGCTAATATCTATCATTTTTTTATTATGACAAACATATAGTATTTTCGCATACTATATATTTTATCATGAATTTCCTAATGGTATAAGTAAATAAACTAAACAAGAATGAAATTATAAACAAAAGAAAACTACAGTTTTATTACAAGCATACAATTGGCAATAGAAATAGGAAAGTGAAGAAAACCATATTTAAGTAAGAATAAAATTTTCCTAACAATGTATGCACTGACTAAGTCAGATGCATACCCCATTTACAAAACTTGCAAAATTTACATTTTGCACATGTGGCATTCAGCCCCAATAATATATACATTGTCAAGTGAATAATGTAGCAAGGGCAAAATAAAATAAAAACAAAATCATATAGTAAGGACACTTTCAAGTAGGAGGCAAAGTGGCTATTGAATTTATTCAAGTGGGGCAAAGCACAACTAGGAGTCTAATGACAAGTTTGAGGTATGTATATAACAATTAAACTCAACCTATAGTCAAGTTTTGCATTTATAAATTTCTAAATACTCCACACGCGATTTTTTGCAAATATATGAGTCGTGAGCGAGTATAAGGTATTAAGGGTCGAACCCACAAGAAAGACGGACAACTAAAGTTTCTCTATTATTTAGACTATCAAGAAATTAAAATAAATAAACTAGGCTACAAATGGATAGACAAATGTAAATAAAAGCTCCATGGATAATGGAATTCTTATCTATTTATGCTAGTGCAACTCCCTAACCAAATGAGTACCAAAACCTCGACTAAGTTATGGTGTAATTTCCTAATAATTGTAATACCCGCTTTAGCCGGTATACCAACTATACCTATAATTAATTCATACCTACTTTCGTGGTTAAAAAATGTTGGTTCTTGATAAAAAAAAATCATATAAGTAACAATAATTTTTCTAATCAAATTTAACAATGAAATTAACAAAAATCTCAAACCTCAATATTGCACTAAAAAATGCAAATAATTTGTACCATAAAACATTAATTTGGCGTGGGTTGAGGCGCAGACTAGGTCACTCTCTTTAAGATGATTCGCGCCCCTACAAAATATCTTCCGCTGTAGTAGGTCTCAACATGTCACCTCTAGGATACAACAGCCCAACCTATCTCACTGTAGTTTACTCTAATCTATATTATTGGAGTAAGACACGAATCTCACACAACACTGTTCTTTGCCCTATAAATTCTAATTGTAGTGAGAGGAATAAAAAGTAGAGAATAGTCTAAAGATGGCAAAGTATGTATCGGGTTTGATTGATAGATGCCTCTATTTATAAGTTAAGAAATTAGGAGTATTAAAATACCAATATTAAGAGGAATAAACACCTCATATTTCAGTTACAAATTAAAAAGTTTAGATTCATTATATAATGGTAAAAAATTCACTAAATGAATTCATAAACCTAATCATTACATAGTTACACAATTCAAAACATAAATCTCATTTTAAAAACATAATTTACACTTTTGATTGGTTTTATTTGTAGCTGAAAATTCATTGAACAATTCGTAATTTATTGTGTTTGAATTCAAAATAAACATGTGATATTTTTATTAAAATATCCAACAATCCCCCACTTATTTTAATAAAAAAATATAATACTCAAAACTTAACACTTAATAGGGCAAAGATTAAAAGTTCAGGCATAATAAAGGTGGCAATACCTTTAAACCTTCATTTAGTGGTCAATAATTCCCGTACCAGTCATAGTGGATTTAGCCTTTAAACGATGACTACTTGAGGGCACGTGGAATCATATCACATACATGAACTTTTCAATGTTCTAAAACAGATTTCATAAGCCAGCACATTTACAGCCTTGTGCTTTATTCCGATTTTTATGATTGCTCTAGAGAACCAGCTCAAATTCTCATAGGAAGCGGCATCACTGCTACACTCATATAGGTGAGTCTATCAAGGATGCTCCTATGACTTGGACATCCCACCCATAAGGGCTATAGAACTTATTAAGGGATTAAAAATCCCAACCTCACTTATCGTCATAGGATTACAAATGTACTTACATCATAGAGATAAACAATATAATCAAAGTAGTGCATATTAATAAATCAAATTACTCTATGATTCATTTGTCTCTAGTCTAGTTCTTGGGATCTTCAGTCCCTAGGTGGCTGTATCCTTATAGGTAATTTTTAACATATATTGGATTTTGTCTTATCCCCCTCGATGCATATCATATCCTTGATTCAAGTTTGAGATTTGTTGAAGATATGTGATATGATATTATAGCAATCATAAATATATGATTTGACTTGATATTGTAGATATTAGGAAAGATTTGATTTGATTTGCATTGAATATAGTATCAGATATTAGAAAAAGATTTGATTAGGTAATAGATTGATTTAGATTAGCATGATTTTAGAATTTAAATTAGGTTACACTTGTGTATATTTGTACATCGTGTAGTCCAAAAGTATAATGAAGAAGAGTGTTTTCTCTCCCTTTTTTTAGTTTTCATGGTATCAGAACTTTAGGCTTTGTGATCAGTTTGTCTTTTGACGTGATCCTATTGACTTACTTTTAGTTTTTTATTGTATGAATTATAATGGCAAATATGAAAGGTAGTAGTAGAGAGATGAAAACAGTAATTTATGATATTATTCTTATAACATAAAAAATTACTGAACACAAATTGAGTGGAAAATTTTGTTGAATTGGAGTAAAACTATTCGGATATATCTGCGCAACATCGATAGAGATGATCATCTTACTGATGACCCACCCATTGATGGGGAAGAAAAGAAGGCTTGGCTAAGAGAAGATGCAAAACTATTTTTGCAAATCCGAAATTCTATTGATAATGAGATAGTCAGTCTTATCAATCATTGTGAATTTGTTAAAGATCTTATGGATTGTTTGGCTCTCTTGTATTCTGGTAAGGGTAATTTAAATCATATATATGATGTTGTAAGAAATTTTACCGTCCGGAAAAACAACAGAGATCCCTTACAGAATATTTTATAGATTTTAAACGAGTATATGAGGAATTGAATTCTCTCCTTCCTTTAAGTACCGATGTGAAAACTCAACAGTTTCAACAGGAACAAATGGCTGTAATGAGTTTTCTTCCAGGATTACCAATCGAGTTTGATGCTGTTCGAACACAAATTCTCTTTAGTCCAGAGATTGTTTCCCTCCATGACACTTTCACACGAGTGTTGAGAACCGAGGGATCTTTGTCTACTTTTAATATTACTAGTGCTCTCGTGAGTCGAAGTGGAGCTAGTTGAGGAAATAATACTAGAAATAGTGGCAAAAATAGGACTGGTGGGATTGTTGGTCATGGATAATACAATTCAAATCAATGAGTCTGTTATCACTGTAAGAAATCAGGTCATACCATACGTACGTGTTGGGACCTTCATGATAGACCTCCATAACATCTCCCGTTTGCAAATTTCGCAACCCATGAAAACAGTTATGTGCCTTCTGACAAATCCATACTCATTTCTGCTGATGAGTTTGCCCGCTTTACTGAGTTCCATGCCTTACAAAAATCTGCTAATCCATCTTCTAGTACCAATTCTCATTCTATTTATCACTCAGGTAAACCTACTACATGCTTTGTGTCATCCTCTAACAAATGGGTCATCGATTCTGGTGCAACAGATCATATGACCAGTAATAAAAGTATCATCTCTTCTTTTAATTCTAACAAAGATCATCCGAATGTTACTTTGACTGATGGGTCATGTGCTTCAGTTGTGGGTTCTGGTGTAGCAATTCCTCTGTCATCTATAACCTTATCTTTAGTTTTATGCTTACCTAATTTTTCTTTTAATCTACTCTCAGTCAGTAAAATTACAAAAACTCTCAAGTGCTTTGTCTCATTCTTTCCTGAATATTGTATTTTTCAGAATCTTATGACGGAAAAGATTATTGCTAAAGGACGTGAGTATGGCGGCCTATATAAGTGTCAAAACATGTTGCATGTTTCTCCACCTTGACTCCGCTTAAAATTTACTGTCATTTGGGTCATCCATCTCTACCTACCTTGAAGAAATTATTTTCAAATTTTCAGAATTTATCCAATTTAGATTGTGAGTCATGCCAATTTGCCAAGTATCATCGTTTGCCTTACTTGCCTAGAGTCAATAAACGGATTACATTCTCTTTTGAATTAGTGTACTCTTGTCCAATAGCATCTAAATCTGGTTTTAAGTATTTTGTCACATTTGTTGATGACAACTCTCGTATTACTTGGTTATATTTAATGAGAAGTCGTTTACATTTACTTAGTATATTTTGTTCCTTTTGTATTGAAATAAAAACACAATTCAATGTGCCTGTCCGTATTTTGTGAAGTGATAATGTAAAAGAGTACTTTTCTAAATTCTTTAATTCATATATGTCAGAAAATGGAATCCTTCACCAATCTTCATGTCTTGACACACCACCACAAAATGGTGTTACTAAAGGAAAAAATTGGCACTTATTAGAAGTTGCACTTATTTCGCATGAAGGTTTCTAAGCAATTTTGGGTAGATGCTGTTTCAACAGCCTATTTCTTAATTAATCGCATACCATCTTCTGTGCTTGCTAGTGAGATTCCTTATTTAATTTTGTTTCCAACCCAATTTTTATTTTCCATTGAGCCACGTATATTTGGGTGTACTTGTTTTGTTCGTGATACTTGTTTTCAAGTGTCTAAATTAGATCCCAAATCTCTCAAGTGTGTATTTTTTGGGTTATTCACTTCTTCAAAAGGGTAGATGTTACTCTCCAATTTAGATCATTATTTAGTCTCTACTGATGTTATATTTTTTGAGACACATCCATTTTTTCTTGAGTCTAATGTCTACAGTAGTAAGGGGGAGGAAAATGATATTCTAGTATACACTATTACAACAACTATTCTTACAAGACCATCAATCACTCAAGTGTATTCTCGTCGTTCTCAACACATAGATTCACATCCTCCACCACCTTCTCCCGTCTACATATCCGCGTCTCGCATCCACCACTTCCTCAATCTCCACGATTCCAGTTTTGATTTGCCTATTGCTTTAAGAAAAGGTAAAAGACAGTGCACTTACCCAGTTTCATCATTTTGCTTCATATGATCATTTGTCTCCCTCCTTGCATTATTTTACTATTTCTTTAGATTCAATATCTCTTCCTCAGCATTATCTGATGCTTTGGAACACTCCTGGTTGGCAGACTGTATGGAAGAAGAAATGATGGCTCTAGACAATAATGGTATTTGGGACTTAATTCATCTAATAACAAGTAAGAAATCTATTGGTTGTAATTGGGTGTTTGCAGTTAAATGTCAATCCTCGATGGTTCTGTTGCTCGCTTCAAAAACTCGTCTTGTTGCAAAAGGGTCATGCTCAGACATATGGGGTGGATTATTCAGACACGTTTTCTTCCGTAGCAAAACTCACATCTGCTTCGTTTATTTATTTCCTTTGCTGATACTATAATTGGTCTTTGTTACCAGTTAGATGTTAAGAATGCATTCCTTCATGGAGATTTGCAAGAGAAAGTTTATACGGAACAACACCTGGGTTGTTGCTCAGGGGGGAGTCTGGTAAGATTTGTAGACTCCTGAAAGTCATTATATGGCTTAAAACAGAGTCCTCGTGCTTGGTTTGGGAGATTCAGTGAGGTGGTTTAAGAGCTTGACATGAAAAAGTGTAATTCTGATCATTCTGTATTTTATCAACAATCTAAAGTTGGCATTATCCTATAAGTTGTTTTGTTGATGATATTGTTATTATTGGTAGTAACATGCAGGTATTGCAACTCTTAAAAATTTTCTTCAATCGCGCTTCCAAACAAAAGATTTGGGTATGCCTGAAATGCATTTTAAGCATTGAGGTTAAAGGTGTAAAAAGGATATCTTCTTATAGCAAAGGAAGTCATGTCCTTGATCTTTTGGAAAGCAACAGGAAAATGTGCTAAGCCATGTAGTGCACCAATGATTCCCAACATGCAACTTACAGCAGATGGGGAGTTATTCTCAGATCCTGAAATGTACCGGAGGTTAGTCGGAAAATTGAATTATCTTACTGTGACTCATTCGAACATTGCATATCCGGTTAGTATTGTGAGTCAATTTGTGTCCTCACTAAGAACTACCCATTGGACAGTTTTAAAGCAAATCTTATGTTACTTTAAAGGAGTTCTAGGACGTGGTATACTATATGGTAATCATGACCATTCTCATGTTGAATGGCTTCTCAGATGCGGATTGGGTAGATTCTAAGATTGATTGAAGATCTACAACTGGATATTGTATCTTCATTGGAAGTAATTTAGTATCATGGAAAAGGAAAAAAACAAAATGTAGTATCTCGCTCTAGTGGCAGAGTCTAAATACCAATTTATGGCACAATCCACTTGTGAGCTTATATGGATACATCAATTATTGTGTGAGGTGGGAATCAATAATTCACTTTCAATGAAATCATGGTGTGACAATCAAACTGCCCTTCATATAGCATCAAATCCAATTTTTCATGAGAGAACAAAGCATATCGAAGTTGATTGCCACTTTATTCGTAAAAAAATTCAGCAAATTGATCTCAACCAATCATGTGAGAATTGGAGAGCAGTTAGCTGATATTTTCACTAAACCTCTAAATGGTCCGAGAATTGATTATATTTGTGGCAAGATGGGCATGATTAACATTTATATTCCATCTTGAGGATATGTGATCTGATATTATAGAAATCATAAATATATGATTTGACTTGATATTGTAGATATTAGGAAACGTTAGATTTGATTTGCATTGATTATAGTATCAGATATTAGAAGAATATTTGATTAGGTAATAGATTGATTTAGATTAGCATAATTTTAGAATCTAAATTAGGTTATACTTGTGTATATATTTGTACATTGTGTAGTCCAAAAGTATAATGAAGAAAAGTGTTTTCTTTCCCTTTTTTTAGTTTTCAAGATTTATCTTTTACACAATCAAATAGCAAAGATATGATGTTCTCGAATTTTTTTTCAAATAATCTCTCTTAGTGGTCCAAATATATTGAACCAATCTTTGGTGAGAAAGTTTCTCATCCATTTATATTTGCCAAATAGGCATATATTTGTTCATATTCAATTTTTTCAATTTTTTCTCAATGGCCAATTAATCTAGTAGCACACTATAAGCCATTCTCAAAAAACTCCATGATTAATTTTGCTTTTGCAAAAATACCAAGAAAATATTTCGAATACCTTCACATTAGGTCATACCTTTTGGTGAGTGCTAGTCTACACAACTCAAAATAAGCATCAAAATAAATCCAAAATGTATACTCATAAATTGAGTAATAAAATGATATCACCTTATTTCTTCACCACTTCTACTACCACTGGTTTTTAAAACCTTGGCATTACGCATCATTTATTGGTCACCACTAATCTACACACTCAATCCAAGGAATAAGAAACTCATAATATAATTCTCAATATAATCTCACAATCAAATTTTAAAATCTGTACCAAAATGGTAAAGTAAATACATATAGCATTGAAAGGTCATGCACTCAATTAGTATTGAATGCAACGTTATCATGTAATTACATACTCCTACTATTTCTAACAATTATGCATTCAAGACTATTCACTCATAGTAGTGCAGAAATTGTTGCATTAAGATAGTGCAGAAATAGTGTTTAGGTACTCTAAACGATATACACTCAGAGTAGTACATAAGTGTAAGAGCCATCTTAGTGGGTACAAATCACACATTAACAGCAACAAGAAACTTGAATTTTTTTTTTTTTTTACAAACAAACACATTCAACAACTAAATAGTTGCAAAGTCTTTCATATATTTTGAGATCATTATTGTTTAAGACGAGGCTGTCTGCAGACTTGGAGACTCTACATGCATTGTGTTTAGTATATCTCAACTAGAGTTGAATTCAAATTGATGGGCCACTGGTTTATAATTTTAAACTATAACGTCATAAGACTTGTACTTTTGCATAGCAAGAAAATACTCATATACAAGTCTAGTAACATAACTCTAGGCATACTTCAAGACTATGAAATCGTACACATTGAAGCAATGAACTTTTTAATTTAAATGCCAGTAAACAACTATAAAATGCATTACACTCTATAGATAAATTATAAGTCTTGACAATTGAATTAGTCAATTACTTACTCTTAAAACCTCATCATTAGAATTCGTGTGCATAAATAAACAAGACACATCTAAAATTACTTGGTAGTTTCACAACTAGTTCAAAATTTTTGAGTATAAAGCCTTTTGGACAGGAGCAAAATCACCTTAAAATTGTTGGTTCTTGATCAAAATAAATCATATAAGTAACAATAATTTCTCTAATCAAATTTAACAATGAAATTAACAAAACTCTTATACCTCAATATTGCACTAAAAAATGCAAATAATTTGTACGATAAAAAGTTAATTTGGCATGAGTTGAGGCGTGGATTAGATCGCTCTCTTTAAGACAATTCGCACCCCTACGGAGTATCCTCCAGTGTAGTAGGTCTCAGTATGTCGTCTCCAAAATATAATAGCCCAGCCAGCTCACTGTAGTCTACTACAATCTACACTATTAGAGTAAAACAAAAATCTCACACAACACTGTTCTTTATTCTATAAACTCTAATAGTTGTGAGAGGAATAAAAAGTAGAGAATAGTTTAAAGATGGCAAAGTATGTATCAGGTTTTGTTGATAGATGCCTCTATTTATGAGTTAAGAAATTAGAAGTATTAAAATACCAACATTAAGAGGAATAAACACCTCATATTTCAACTACAAATTGAAAAGTCTAAGTTCATTGTATAACGGTAAAAAATTCACTAAATGAATTCATAAACCTAATCATTACATAGATTACACAATTTGAATCATAAATCTCATTTTAAAGACATAAGTTACACTTTTGAATGGTTTTATTTGTAGCTGAAAATTCATTGAACAATTTGTAATTTATTGTGTTTGAATTCAAAATAAACATGTGATATTTTTTATTAAATTATCCAACAAGAAATCAACTACTAGTTCATTGACTTCTATGAAATTGCATGAAACAAAGTCATAAAAGCCATAAAGGTATATCTCTACTTTCGGATGTGTACTTCCTATGTTTAACACTTCTATGAACTAGTATCAAATTCCAATTCTCATTGCAAATCTAACACCTTGAGATGATCACAATCAATGGCCGGTTAATCATGATTATAAAAGCAAAAGTGCTAAATAACTCAAACAAGATAATAACATCAATTAGACAAGCAATCAACACATAGCATTCATGGATAGTTCAACCAAATACCCAAGGTATAAATTTAAAAAAACATTACTAACATAAAATCCAATCTTGCATTAACAAATTTAGAGTTCAATGCAAAGATAAAGAGATGGAGAGAAGAGAACCCTTGTCACTAGAGTTTCTTGAGCCTCTCCTTTTTCATCTCCCTTGGCCTCCTTGTTGAACCAATATAAAACTGGATAACCTCAACTAGATTACACTATACTATCCTAAACTAAAACAAGAGAAAGAGAGTTACATTTGTTGAGGGCTTGTGTCTTGCCTCAAAGGGCAAGAAACAACCCTTTAATTATTCTTCTTCTTCTCCAAACTCTCTCTCTTCTCTCAAGCCAACAAGAACTAAAAACTCCCTAAAGTAGAACTAGGTACTGTATATTCTTGATCTTGCATTGTTAGAGCAAAAAGGTCAAAAAAAGAAACTCCTAGAACCCCTCAATACAGCTGCACTTCGTCCCGTTATGTCCCATCAAGAATGAAAAAGAAACAAAAAATCAAATAAGTTGGCAACTTGTGGCCGTCACCAATTCCTCGAGGGTTTCTTGAGAAACCATTTTGGGGGGGGGGGGGGGGATTGTGAAGAATCCCTTGAGAGATTCTCTTAGGGATTATGCAGAGCCATGTGATTCGCTATTTTTCTCTTCGAAATTAGCATTCTGCCCATAATTGCTTGCAGAATCCGCCGAGTGACCCTCAAGGGTTTCTTCTTTTCTTTTCTGTTTTTTTTTTTACTTTTCATTTTTCATCCTTCAGTTGCATTACCTCTTTTAAATATTGTTGTGACTTCTGAACTTTTTAATCTTCACTTTGTTAGTGTAGAGGTTAAGACCTCCCACTAGAGACCTATTGTGTATTTGTTACCTTGGCACCGTCTTGGGCTGCGGGAGCCTATGGTGCCTTGGAGGGCCTCCCTAGGATTCGAACCCTGGTCCCTTTGATAAGGGATCTTAAGGTTGAATCTTGGTACCACTTGAGCTACAAGGGACCAGGATTCAACCTTAAGACCCCTTATCAAAGGGACCAGGGTTCGAATTATGAGGAGGCCCTCCAAGGCACCATAGGCTCCCGCAGCCCAAGATGGTGCCGAGGTGACAAATACACAATAGATCTCCAGTGGGAAGTCTTAACCTCTACAGTTAGTTCACCATTTCACTTCCAATTAAACTTGATCATTTTCCCTACAAAAACAAAGATATTTTGCGAGTAAAATGACAAAATCACAACAAATTCATCTATCAATTCAAGGTGCAAATTAGAGACAAAAAAATGAATAATTTATAGCATTTAACTTGGCAAATTAACTCCAAAACAATATGAAACATCTTCAAAGAGATCACAAAATTAGCCCCTATCATCTAATTAGGCATAGTTTCTTGTGTGATATTTTGGAGAAAATTTAGAGAAAGAGAAAGAGGGAAAAAATACACTACCAAGAGAGTACATCATGTCTCCCTATTCGTTGTTGGACGTTTTTCCTAATTCAGTCAACTGGTTTTTTTTTCTCCTTCGCATTTTCATTGTCTTGTGAGGCTAATTATGAGTTGAGAGCTAGCACACATCTAACTTCAGCAAATCTATTTAGAAAAAAGTTTCTTGTGCTGAATCTTTTGTGGATTACCTATAGAAGCTGGACAAGTGGACAGCTTAAGTAGATCACTCGGGACATGTACCGTCACCATTGCATGACCAATATTCGAATCAGATGAAGAAAATGCAAGTAAACGGCTCATTACCTGGGAAAGCAATGGGCAACATCAACGAAAGAAATTCTACTTATAAGCAGTTATAAAAAGTTGTGCTGGAGAATCGGACAGGTGTCGATGGTTAAAGAAAACTGCACTTTGGATGGAATGATCAATGGTTTGATTCTCATTTCCACTATTGCCTTTACACATTTTTCTTTTACCTTCGCTTTCTAAAATGAAATTCAAACCATTTTTTTTCTTTATTGAGGAAAAACAAATCGAAATTCTATAGTAGTATATACAACAATGAATATTTGGTTTAACATGAGAGCCAAAGGAAAAGAGCATCCCTTTCAGATTTCTATTCCTAACTTTACACAAAAGGAAAAGGTGCAGAAAGCATATTGTTTTCGTAGATATTATATACCGAAAAGAGAAGTATCTTTACGTAGTTTGGTTGCTTCCACAGTTCATCATAATAAAAGCTTGTTATACTTTTAACCCAAAAAAAAAGGAAAAATAAAAAATAAAGATTATACTTGTTTTATCGTTCTGCAAGAATGAGAAATCTACTAGAAATCAAGAACGCCTGCTCTAGACATGCAAACACATTGGTGCACTTGATCACAAGGTTAATGGTTTATTGCTAAAAGAAAATGTATATTTTTTCGGTCTAGCTAAAGACAACAGTTTGGTTTCAAGATTGAATTATTCTTCAACACGTTAGTGGTCTTCAAGATGTAGCATAAATTCTTATTATGCACGGCCTAATTATTCCAAAAAAACTAAATACGCTTGGCAACTAAGTTAAAGATGGATAATTACAAGCTCAATCCCAAACCTAACCTACTGTTTTAATACCTACATGATAGTGCACAATTGACTGTGATAAATATAGAAGTCCAGATCAAAAGTTTGAGACTATATCTTAACTCCAAACTTCATATGCACATCCCTTACCACTGACGAGATCCTTTTCTCAGGAATAGAAGATAGAAAACAATAACGAGACAGGATTCACCTGGCATTGAAAGTCAAATGATCATAAAGCTGGGTGAATCAAACAAGTCTATCACTTTCAATTATGCAAGATTTTACTAATATCCACTTTATTGAGAGAATCAATAGCATGTATGAGAAAGTAAAAAACAAAAAAAAAAAGAAAAAGAAAAGAGAAGGAAGAGCACCAACCAGATGTCCAGTTAATATCACAATCATTGCCCCATCAGGGAGCACCTTAATATTCTTCCTAGGAGAAGAGAAAGGAAAATATTAATTGTACTCCTCTTTTTGTTATTGACGTTTCATCTAACCTTTTGATTATATAAATTAAACAAAAGTATCTCCGTTGTTTCATTGAATATACAACCATCACTTCTTATAGAGTTATAGTTAAAATGAAACATAAGAACATAAAAGAAGTACTATTAACAAATCAAGGAGTGCCATTAACACTATCCAAAGAGAAAATTTGAACATCTAATAAATTTGCCAGATTGAAAAACTGGAAGTTCCCTGTGGTGGAAATGCTGCAAATGTTCCCATCAAACTTCGATGAAACCGGTTTATATTCAAATTCAAAAGTTTGGTAAAATAGTTTTTGTTACTATTAAAATTCATTTCCCCAATTCCAAATTACCAAATTTATATGTTTTACAGTGTATTGCATCACATACTAACTACAAATTAATAGTGTTATAACTTTTTTAACTTAAATCTTTGCTACTATAAACCTGTTCTTTGAATTTCAACTTCTTTTTTCATTTGATGGTCAAAAGATATGAAAGATTGTTGCCTTTTATAATTTCAAATATTGGTTATTTGCCTGAAAACCAATTATTGATATCTAGTTAATCAAATTTAGATGGCAATACGATATTAGTCTTGTAAAATAAATATAAAAAGAATCCAAAATTTTTAATCCAATTCTTGGCTGATGGGAACCTTTTCTGACAGCCTGAAGGGAGGAAATAAAGTAAGAAAAAGATACAGCAACAGGGACCTATAAGCAGTACGGAAAGTGAATTCTTTTTCCCAAGTGAAATTGCACGGTAAGTGATAAGAACATTATATGCACTATATTTTTGTGGTCATTTTAAGGGTTTTGAATCATGTTTCGATCAAAAGAGAGTATTGAAAATGGTATTATTCGACAAGTTGACATTTGAGCATGCATGATTAAATGTTAGAAATGTTTGCCTCATTTCACTCGTTTGGTTGGTCATTTTCTGCCAAAAAGGGGGGGGGGGGGTTTGTTAAAGATTCAAAGGAGAATTGATTATCAAGTGAGGGAAGTAAGTTAAATTCTCGTCACAAAACCGGTTCTTCTCAAGAACCGGTTTGGAGTTGAGAATTCTAGACAAGTCGATTTTGAAGTTGAAGGAATTTTTGTCGAAGAGAAACCGGTTCTTGAGAGTCCCGGTTTCAAGTCGGGGATTCTCCGTCGAAAAAATTTCGTGCAAGCTGGAGTCAAGTCCATTCACCCTTGCTTCTTATCCATTCAATCAGGGTATATAATAAAATTAAGATTAATTATAATTTATCCCCCTAATGTATATAAGTCAATATTCAGTTTACCCCTTAATATTTTTTTGTGTCACTTAACCCCATAGTGGACAAGATTACCCCGTATTAAAGTTTTGTTTCTTTTTTCTTCTCTTTTACTTTTTTTTTTAAAATTAGTTGTCCCTTTTCAAATTCTTATTCTTGAGCAAATAAAAAAAATTCCTCTATGTATTTGTCAAAGAATCATATCTTAATTGATTTTATGTTCTATTATTATTATTTTCTTTTTCTTTGAGAAATTTATTATTACTTTTCTATTTAATACATTTTTCTTTATAATATACATTTTTCATATAATTAATAAATTAACAATCAATTATATTCTAATTAATTTCATCCATTTTTCAACCTAAGAAATTAAACAAAAAATTTATTCTATATCCTTAATTCCTTATAGTTAGACAATTCAAAATAAATGGCTCTTTTTTTTTTACAATCACATTTATATGCCTATAATTTTGGACATCTATTTTTTATCTTTTCCTATATGAATTTTTGCTTACTAATATATTCCTTTATAAATATATTTCTTTCCTTTGGTACTTTGTCACTGTGAATTAAAGTGACCAAAACTTAACCAGGACTCAAGATTAATTGAGAAAAGAAAGGAAAAAAAAGCTAAATAAAAACTTGGCACAATAGAGGGGTAGTTTTGTCGCTTATGGGACTAAGTGAGAAAAAATAATGTTTAGGAGGTAAACCACAAATTTGACTAATACCTTAGGAGGGAGTTTTGCAGTTAACCAATGAAATTAAGTGGTGTTTGGATAGGAGATTATTTGAAATATTTATTTGAGATAATTATTGTAACACTTTTTGTAATAGAATATTTATGAAATAGAAAAGTGATTGGAACGATAAAATGGTGCGTTGAAATTTGTATTTGTGATGCAAGTAAATTATTTGTTTCAAAATCATTCCCATCCAAACAACTTTGCCTTGGGACACGCATGGGTTCTTTGTGTCCCAAGGACACACATTCAGAGATGGGACCAGCGTTTGTTTGCCTGAAAAGATTTGACTTTCTTTGTTAAAGTTTCTAGAATTGAAGGGTAGATGATAAAATGTCTGAAACTTTTAATGGGTTTATCTCTCAATTGTATGTGCTTATCACGTGCCCTTCGGGTACACAATTTTTTTTATAAAAAAAACCCTAAAATTATTACCTGTTATATTGTCAATTTGTTGACCTCGTGGGACAAGATGGAGTAAATTATCTGAATATGGTCCAGTAATAAAGAGAAAAATTTTATCACGGTTCGAACTAACTACTCTTTTTTTTTTTTTTTTTTTTCTAAATCTCCCCCATTCCTCTATTCACTCCTTACTCCAAACTTGATTCGTATGCCAAGGGGAGTTAACTCCCTGACCCTAACCCCCATGGTTAGTGGTTGTCCGGAATAACTACTCGTCAAGTTTATTAGTTGATTTTTGACAAATGGAATACTTTTAGTTGGACAAATAAGAACCCTATGATCTCATTTTAATTATATTTATTGTCGAATTAATGGGTTCCACAATGTTATTTGGAGCTTTTTCATTGGCCAAAGACCAATTATTAAGCGTCTTAAGGAGTTGATCCGAACATGATACACTTTCTCTAACAAAAAGGCTACACAAAATGATCAAATGCTAATTTGCCTAGTCCCTCCTGCTGATCAACCCACCTAAACAAATTTAGTTTTTATGGTTTTAACTCTTAACCCATCAGACCCCTTAACGAATTTTAGTTCACCTAACTAAAAACCAAGCCAGATTTAGATTTGGTTATTCAATATTTGAAAACTTGCAAGGTAAGAAGACGTTGGATGTGGCTAACGGATGCCCTGAGAGCACAAATTAAAGGTATCATGTATTAATTTTTTAGCAAAAGTCCAATTAATTTAGAAACTAATCTCCAAGTCTCACCCTTTTTCATTTTCTCTTTCTTCTTCTCCTCCTTTTCTTTCTTATGTTTAGATTTATTTTTCCTCCTCATTCATATTGTTCTATAAAAATTTTGCTAGTATTGTGTTAAAGAGTTTAACTTTATGGTTAAGTGCATAGTGCTATTTTCTTGCTAAAAATTATTTAATTATAAATCATAAATTATAATTAAAAATTAAAAGGAACATACTTTATTTAAAAATTTAATTGTTTTCTATTTATATTAGCAATTTCATATTGTGCATTAATTGTCAACTAAATGATATTATGCATCAATTGTTAATGAAAATAGAAATTACATAAGCTATGAGATTAAGATTTTATACACTATTAGTGCAAAGTTTTTTCACACTAGCAGTTGTAAA
This sequence comes from Coffea humblotiana, assembly GCA_023065735.1. Lineage (NCBI taxonomy): Eukaryota > Viridiplantae > Streptophyta > Magnoliopsida > Gentianales > Rubiaceae > Coffea > Coffea humblotiana. The sequence continues at coordinate 17,430,254 of CM041208.1, forward strand.
AATATGTTACCTGTCTAAATTTCAAATTTGAAATTAGATTATATGAAATACACTGAATACTACTCGTGTATACACTAACGATGCATAAAAATTTAGGGTTGGGTACCTATTATCACATCTAAAATTCATCTAATCTATCATACATATATATACACACACACACACACATATATTAATAATTCTTACCCTCCCTTGCATTTATATACTTTCCCTATTAATTTTACCTACAGTCCCTTGTATTTATTCACTGTTGCAAGATTTTTCATGTCACTACTATTTGCATTGGGATCCCCTTTATTGATCTCTACTTCTTACCATTGAGACAACCAAGTGGTAAAATTACCATCTTTTTCCCATTCTCAGGACTATCTCGTCATGTGTGATTTCTAGGACTCCACTTGCAACAAAAAACTCGTAGTCAGCAGAGTTTTCTGGTGCATAAAAATTGCGTTCTTTTGTTTCTTTGGGACACATGCCACACAACCCAAAGAATATAGCCCAAATCTAATAACCATCTTGGACTAAGTATAAACCATTAGAGTTGTTGTAGCATCTACACTGATTCATGTTCAAAATCGACATTGAACTCCATCTTTCCCTTCATCCTTGAATCATCTGCCTGTAGTCACTATCAAGTATCCTTCATGCTTTCTAGCTTTCTATCCTTACCCATTCAATGCTTCTTGCCAAACTTTTGAAACAAGTATGTTTTTACACATTAAATTGTCGAATTGGTAATTGTCACAAATCGACTTGATCTCAATAGTCAATCAGAGCCCAACCATGTACTCCATAATGATACCAAATTATTGGAATCCATATCTGCAATAAACAACTATTAAACATCAAATATGCAACAACAGAATGACACCAACCCACAAGTATGAAAATATAAACGATACATAACATTTAACGTGGCTCGCATCCATTATTTACATCTATGGAGAGAAAATTCATTTTTTATTATGAGAGAATAAATCTGATATAAGAATATAGGTTGAACCCAAGCTCAACACTTTTATAATTAATCTCACCTTCCAAGAATCATCTCTCACCCTATATAAAGATTATATGGCTTCCTTATGTGCATTTTTAATATGCCAACCTTTACCTATCATAAGTAACATTACTTGGCCAACACCTAAGTAATAATAAAAACAAACTACTAATTCCTAAATTTATATAAAATAAAAAATAATTTCTAATTTCTAAACTTATACAAAATAGAAAATAACTTGGCAACCATTCAAGTAACTAAAACAATTAAGAAATTAGTTACTTTCACATAAAATAAGAAATCTATCTAAAAGAAATTAAGTCAATTTCCTAACATTTATAGTAGTAAAGATGAATATTCATCATGAAGACAATGTTAACATATATTGTAATGATTTGAGCGGCTAAATGGCAAAACTGCGAGTTGGGTTAAGGCCATTTGTAAGTCTGAAAATAAGATTTTACAAAAAGCTGGGCTGGATCCAAAATTCAATGAGTACACCCACCAATACAGTCTTGCCAAGTCAGAAAAGTCTCATTTAATCTCTGTGTCATTAAGTGAGGCTTTGCTTATTTAACAAGGCTGTTGGTGAATGTACTCAAGGAATTGTCAGGATCATCTGATATACTTTTTACTCAATTCTGTAACTTTGGAAAACAGCCAATAATCTGGCCGATCAACGATATTACTCTAATTGTGATCAAATAACAATTTACTAATGACAAAGAAGTATCAATAAGAAATAATAAAAGGCCAATTTAGAGCATAATCCGGAGATTCAATAATCCCATTAGAGTATCATGCCATCCATTAGATATAAGCCGTTAGATGAGAACTAGTTGAGGTAGTAGCTTAGCGTTGCAAATATGGTTGCACGGGAAGCTTGCTAGACTGGTCGAAGTAGACATGGCCACGGTTTCAGTTTATAAATCTACTGTTCTGATTCTTCTAAAAAATGGAATTTGAAACGAATCTTGTAAGGACGATTATGGTTATGATTCTTGAACCTCCGCTTTCAATCCACTTTCAGATCCACTTTTATTCCAGTTATAGTTCTAGTTCCTTTAGGTTACAATTCTAGTTTGTTTAGTTATGTTTAAACACTTGTTATTATAAAATTAATTCTAAGAAAATATAACAATGAATGTAGAAAAAAGAGAATTTTATTGTATTATCATGTGCAAGGAAAAGAAAAAATAATATAAATTTTATGAAAAATAATTTCATTGTTAATTGGATTAGATTGGTTTTAGACATAGATTAGTTATAGGGTCTAGACTTACTAATGGGACGGGACAATGGTTATTGGACTGGAATTGGTGTTGTTAGTATTGGATGCTGACTATTGCTAATGAACTCTTAATTGGTTAGATAAGTTTGGGTGGTAAGCATTTTTATAGACGATTTAAACAAGTCCTAAATCGTCGATTTCAATTCCAATTCAAGTTTTTGGTGAACCTAAAAATGAACCTTTAGTCATGGTTATAGTTCTAGTTCCAGTTTCTAAAATTCAAATCCCACTTCTGGTTCAACAAATTACTGGTCTGATTCCGATTCTGATTCAAATTTGAACTGTGGCCATCTCTAAGTCGAAGCTTGATTCAAGCTTGACTCAGCTTACTCAGTCTATTAAATTGAGTCAAGTATAGAAATACTTGACTTATTGGCTCGTCGATTGGATTTTGGATTTTTAATAAACTTTTTTATTTGTAGTGAAATAACATTTATGTTCCTATATTTCTATTATTTATTAGAGTAAAATGTTTATCTTGTCTACTTTCAAAAAACATATATAATTATCCTTTGTTTGGCTTGATAAGTCTTACACTCCAGTTTGACTCTTTTCAAGCTTGAATTTGAGTTTGAATTGAGTTATATACTAAGAGCTTAATCAATGTAGTCTCGAGTTTGAGCTTGAGAAGATTGAGTCAAATTCAGCTCGATTATGTTAAAGTTCAACTTGACTCGTTTACCAGCCTAGTTGCAAACTAAGTTCATGGGCAAAATGAAAGATAAGTCAAATTGTCGGGGCTTGTTGGTGTAATCTACCCTAATTGCTTATTAGCCAGTGGTAAGCATTATAGGATCTTTTCTAGAGATGACAATGGAGACAGGCGGGGATGGAGGAGATTTTCTCCCCCACTTTAACCGGTGGGAGGGCGGGATGGGAGGGAGGATACCTCCACGCTATCCCCCGCCCCGTCCCTCACCTTAATTTAATATTATTTATAAAATATAAACATATAACATGATATAATATATATATATGTAATATGAAATGAATAAAATAATATTTTCTTGTGATAATATAATAATGGTTTTTAAAAGTTTTTGAGGCAAAATAATAATTATGTTATTTAGTTTACATTTTTTTTTGTTATAGCATGTTGTTTATAAAAAAAAATAATGATAATTGATTTAGAATTTATGTAATATCAAAGATAGAGAAACATATTCACAAGGTCAAAATAATTTTTTAAACATTATCCCGTGTTAAATTTTTTTGCTGTAAAATTCAAAAGAATTATTAATACATCTATTATTAGTGTTAAAAATAGTAGTGGGGCTTTGTAGGAGGGGACGCTGGGGTGAAGTTAGCGAGGGACAAGGGAGCTTTTAGGGGATGTGGTGGGCACTCTCCTGCCCAAATGCGCCCTATTGCCAGCCTTATTCTGGTAACAACATGACAGATTCTGGTAAAAGTCTTGATATCAGCCATAAGACCCATTAATTTACTTATTTACTAGTATAGTATATTGACCCGTGCATTGCACGGGATTATATAGGAGGAAGGGAAAAATATGGCCGAACACAATATTATTATCCATTTATCTCATATTCTCCCCCTTCATGTCACTTTTTCCACCTCTCAATCTCCTCTCTCCTCGATAGTCCTCCTACTCTCCATTTTTATCCTTTTCACTTTCTGAATCTTACTTTGTTGCATCCTTACAACCTTTTTTCGTTCTTTCATTTCCTACCGTACAATCTTTTTTCGTTCTTTCATTTCCTACCCAATTTTCTTGTATCCCCACAACCCTTTCTCGTTTCACCAAATCCTATTTTCTCTTTGCTCTATCTCGCTCCCACCCAATTACCCTATCTCTTACCCAATTTTACAGCTCACTTGTGTCCTATCCTACTATTATTTTCATCTATTTATAAATGTAAATGGTAACCTATTTACTCACCTATTAACAAATGAGTTTGCATATGTAATTTAATTAGATTCAAATGGGTGACCAACTTAACCCATTATTAGTGGGTATGAAATTGACAGATTTAGATCACTTATTTTGACTTAATTAAATTAGACGTAGATTCAAATTCAATCATTAGTGGGTAAATCTAAATTACTCTAATAATTATATTCTAAATTTTGCAAAGTTGTATTGCCATGATCCGGATCCCCCACTAGGGTCCATGAAGATTTCACATGCGCAAGTTATACAAGTTTCAAGTTGTGTCATTTTATTTAGTCTTGTTAAGCAAGGGTTTTAATGTTAATTACCTTGCTAATTTAGTTATTATTTGCTTCAGCTAATTCAGCCAGATTGTGTCTCAAGATGGGCCGACTTCTTGTAATTAATTTTAGGAAAATAAGTGATTCCAAATCACATTAGGATTTCTAGACAATTCCAAAGCATATTAGGTTTTAAGTCTATGTAAGGCTATAAATAGCCTAGTCTTCTCCAATATTTTTAGTTAATCAGATTTTACAATAACAATGGTGAGTTAATTACTTTCTCTTGTCCAAGAGAGTTTTTTTGAATACTTGAGAGTTTCTTAAGTTATTTGACCGAACTTATCAATCAAGTACCTCCTTAATTGTGGCGTTCTTCTACCTACAAATTTGGTTCATTAATTCGATTAGTTACGGGTTGAGATCGTATCAATATTGTTCATAACTCGTAGGATTATTAGGATCAAGTTTTCCACGGCCAAACTTTCGATGTTAGTTGTCTAGATCGTGTGAGTAAATCACAGGTTTCGTCTTCAACGGAGTTCGGTTCACATCATGTATTCATCGTTTTTTCTCTTCTTTAATTTCTATTATTTTATTTTTTTTAAATTTATCCTACTTCCTCCATTTCTCTCATAAAAGTTTAATAAATTTCGTGAATGTTAATTGATTGTTTGCATTAATGCCTAAATTATTTTTAGATTGTCGTAAAGTGACAAAATTTGAAACTCACTATGATGACCATTTTAGGCTCCTCTAAATAATAAAATCCAACATAAAAATTATAAAAAGCAAACCTATTAAAGTGCCCTAAGCTTGCTGAATACAAAAGAAAAAGGATAAGTTTAAGACTGCAAGAAAATTGATTTAGTAATTGTAACATAAATTATTAAACAATAAGAGTTGAGTATATCATTAGAAGATGTTGACAAATGATTATTGTACCTAGAAGGAAAGCGATAAAAAATAATTGGGTGAATAACTAAAAAATAGGACTAATCTCATTATCTCAAGGATTTGGCTAGATAAATTAATCTTCATTAATGAAGGAATAAAAGGGGCTAAAGTGATAAAGATATAATAGGGTGAATAATTTTTAAATGAGACTAATCAATTATCCCTGAGAAATTTGGCTTGACAAATGTATTTTATTTAATTAAGAAGTAAAAAGGACTTAAAGTATAAATAACAAACTATAAACGGTTTATGAAGGAGATAGTAGGAGAGTTTTAAATTTTAAATTTGACTAGCGATAGCGATTAGTTATAACCCACTATTTTAAAGTTTTTAATTAGATTTTATGTATTAAAATAAATACAAAAATCTAGAAAAAAGAATGAAAAGTTTGGAAGTCATTGAGAGGGTCTCCGCTAAAAACCCTCTCTGCAATATATATAGATATAGATATAGATTTTTACAAAAGACTTAAGTTGTTTTCTTTAAATGGTTGGGCGGGGATAGCTCGAGCTCAGCCCGTTTAGCCCAAAAAAGCTTGATGAGTCTTATATTTAATAGGACAACATGGACCTTAGGTCTAAATAATATATCCGAATTAAACATGAGTCGAGTTTGAATTTTACTAAACTCAAGTCTGATTAAGACCCCGGCCCATTCATATGTATAATTATATTTGTATATATAATTGTATACTAAATTATATATAATATATAATTATATATATTATAACATTAAAATATTAATAATATATAAATTTATAATAATTTATACATATTAATATATTATATATAATTATGAACTTTAATTATGAGTTTGGATCGACCCTGGTATAAGCCCAAAACTCATTTTAAAGGATGGTTGAGCTTGAACCGGCTAACTTGGACCCAAGTCAAAAAGCTGCAAGCCCAAAATTTCCATTTATTTTCTGAGCCGAGCTTGAGCTTACTAACGCTCGGCGCTCGGCTCATGAATCCATTGACACCCTTAATTGACACGTAATAGGGGTATCATGAAGTTCTAGGAAAACTCCCACTTTGGGCACTTTGAACTATCCTGTTGGTATTTGGTTACCCATAATACCCACTTAAACGCACAATATTCTCCCGGTGAACATGCCATCCGAGGAAAAGTTTCGGATATGTGGAATATCTTTTGTCCCAAAGTTTCTGTATATATACGAACAGCAACTAAAGCTGGTTGCACAAGAAATGAGCAATAGTAATATGCATAATGGCAGTAAGAAAGATACCTATACAAATTTTCTTGCATAAAGTGTGCATCCATATATTTCATGCTTATTATCCTGAGCAGGTATGAAGAATTCCAACTAGTTCAGTTGTCCTGATCATCATGGCAGCCAAAGGGAACGACACCAAGATACTACACGCTAAAGATCGACAGTTGCAAGTCGCCGAGAATACCAGGAAACCAAGGATAAGATGGACTCCAGGGCTTCATAATTGCTTTATTAAGGCAGTTGATCGACTCGGTGGGCCATTTGGTGAGTATAAACATACAACTATCAAATACCCTTCAATAGTCTTTAGTAATATAGTGAGACTTTTTATGTTTTTCGATATTTCAAACCATGAACAGAAGCTACTCCAAAAGAAATCATGACGCAGATGGACATTCCTGAGGTTACCTCAAGCCACATAAAAAGTCATCTTCAGGTAAATGACTCCGGAGATTTTATGTTAGATATCAGGCTTGGATAAGGGACCAAATTGTTACTAAGTCTATGAATTTCTTGATTTCCAGAAGTACAGGCTGAGAATGGGTTGCAATAGTGGGACAGCAGCTGATAGCACAGTTGCAAGGAAAGGCAAGATTCCTGTCAACTAAGCCTATTCCTTAGTGGTTCATTAAGATAAAGTTAAGCCTTTTTGTCTTGATTGCTCAACAAGAGTCAACAACTGATCAGCAAGTTCTTCATCATCTACTACACTTGATCTCTAGCCTTAACTGATCAGCAAGTTCTTCATCATCTACTGCACTTGATTTCTGGCCTTTGTTGTTTCGGTTTTCAGCTGCAACAAACACCATGTTTGAAGCAGATGAGAGTAGCAATACTGCAGGATGGCACACAAATGAGTAAGACCACGGAACTTCATAAATTCTCTGCAATCCGAAATTCTTTTAAGAAAACAAATAACGTTATTGCTGAAATCTGTTAACAGCATTAGGTACAAGTCCAGGATTTTCAATCTACAAATTCATATCTTAAGAAGTTTGTTTTGCTAACTCCAGAAGCATCCAACTTATGCAAGCACAAAGGACTAAGTTTGAAGGGAAGAGAAAAATTTGCAAGAAGAAGGTATATGTTCTATACCAACTCAATGCAGTGAGGCTAAGGATTAATCTCTAGTCATATGCCGCTTTCAAATCATGAATTCTATCTACAGAGTCATTTTAAACTTGAACTTCCAGCAAATAGAACCTGGATTTGAAGATCTTGGACTAGTATAAATGTGACAAACAGTAGATATTAATAGAGAGGAACCATGTCATGAAATCTAGCCTACGGACAAAGTTGTTTAAAGGGAGTGACTGAGGGAAATTTGGATGATGCACATGAACAATAGAGCCACTTTAAAGTGCTTTCCAAGGAGAATCCGGATTGTGGATATATGGCCTTTCAGAAGGAACAGATATAGTAAATTTTTACCTTAATTAGTTAGATTATTAAGTTAATGTTCCAAAATTGATATTGCTTTTCTAATTTTAATGTTACTTATGACTTGTCCTAACTTTTTTGAATTGCATTTAAAGTAAGTATATTGCTCATAAAAATGTCGTTTTGTGTTAGACGTTGAATTCAATGAAAAATTGACCAAGTCATGTGCTTAAGCTTTAACTCTTACGTTTAACTTTCTTTTTTATCAATTCAAAGAGCATAAATATCAGTCAATTTATTTCCAATAATACGTATTTAGATAATACTTTGCGATTGTTTACTTAATTAATTTACTGTAATTAACTTAAAGAATAATATTGATCATCTAAAATTTGAAAGTATTTCGACCAATAGATGCAGTAAGTATGTAAGGAATGCAAGTGATGGGACACAAACTACTTTCATTACTTGTTTATTTTTAGTTTGTAAGTATCTCATATATTTATACTATTCTTCAATCCTGTATATTTTCATTTCTCTAAATGTCTCAATTTTTTCAACGCTATGAGCAAAATTTTTTAAACTTTTCGTTTTTTGGCTTTCAAAATGATTGTATTAGACTAAATCCTAAGCTTCAAATAAACTAATGAAGTTTAACTCTAATTTGTCCTCAAATCATTGGCAACCATTTTCAAAATAAAGAAATCACAAAATCAGGTATATTTTCGACTCATAACTAGATCTCTCGTTTGCTTGTCTTTTAGCAAATCTTTACAAACGTGTAAATTTAATTAAATTATGATCACAACAACATTATTTAACTTTTGATCAAAAATCTCAAGACTATTATTTTAAAACGCAATAAAATACCCATTAATCAAATACTGTAAAAAAAATTGAGTCATAGAGATAAAAGAAAACCAATCATATCGATCACTAGAACTTCTATGAGCAAAAGAACATTACAAGAACATCAATGTATTATTGGAACTCCGCAATTAAAAAAATAGACCTATTTATAAAAAGGAAAAAGAAATAATCTTGGCCACAAACATTTTCCTGTGAATGAAATTTTACAAGGGCATTTCCAATTCCACTATTCATGACCAATGGGCTCGTGCACTACATCTCTATTCTAATTTCATTTCTAAAATCCTTTTTTCTTTTGTCGTTTTTCTTGATTCAGGATATAGAAATGTACAACATACTTAACCAATTATCTTAAGCAGTTATTCATCAATGTGAATGTTTGCAGAATTCAGACAATGTGGAGCAACATCAAGTGCAATGTACTGGGGACAAAAACTTCCATACAAGCACCGGACATCAAAGGGGAAAAGGGAAAAGGAGAGCAGAAGATGAAGATGTTTTCCATTTGGAAAGACAAAATGGGCAGGAGAAGCAAAGTGATCATCATCTCCAACGTCCATTATTCAACCTGAATGCTCCTGCTCTGGATGAACATCAGCCAGGCTGGGATTGTGAAATCAGCTTCCATCTGCGATCGTGAAAGCACTATATGTTAGTCTTTCTGGTAATAATCTATTTGACAGTTATATGCTCTATTGTCATCATTAGCTGATGGAGCTGCAAAGAGATTTAGTTGTGAAGATAAGCTTCTTCAAGCCTTCAACTTGCATGCTCATGATCGACTAGCCACGCTTATATATCTTGGACAAGACAACACACAATATTTATTTTAAAGGACAAAATTTGGTACTATTTGAGTTATAGTAAAGAAGAAATGCGACAATAATCAATGTGTAAATCCATTTAATTCGGATTTTTGAATTTTTGCTGCCAACAAATTCCCTTTGTAATTTGATGCTTCTAAGTTTTCAAGGGCTCAGATTGCGGTCTTCTTGGCAGCCCTCGAGGTATATCACTCTCAAGCCAGCCCGTCTTGTGATTCCCCAATTTCATTTGAGAGAGTCAAGTCTAAGGATATGAGTCATACAAGTCTACATTTTCTATAAAACTCTAAAATTTACAGTTTTTTGTCACGCTCCGAGCCCGCACGCACCAGTTACATGACATCTGCCGTATGCTCAAGTCCCACTCAAGGATACAAAACAACATTAAACTAGACTAAATTTAAAAGTAATAAATAGTATAACTAAATAAAGTGCGGTACATATCTCAAATAAAAGGTAGTCCACGAATATCCAATAAGTTCGTATATTTATTCTCTGGTCGTAACAGCGAAAAGGAGATAAATAAAACCAATAGCTAGAGGTAGCTAGGCTGCTAATTTCCATTCACTTAGAACTAATAAAAATCATCCTCAGGGTCTTCTACGTAAATTAACTCATACTCCTCAGAATATGCAAAAAATGGTAAAAATTGGGTTAAGCGACAAATCACTCAGTAGGTAGTATCTACCCGTCTGTTGGACCATGCAACCATAGCTTTACATATACGTATATTTATAAATCAAATCATTTGCACATCATTTACATTTATAATCATGAAAATAATGTTATTTGTAAAACCATCAGTAGTAATGAATAACACAGCAATTGATAAACACCTTATTCATAACTGTACATGAAAGTCATAAGTCGTTTTATATTAGCTCATAACAAGTATATGCAATGACCGGCTTCTGAGTACTCAACCTAGAGATTACACCCTTTCTAGGTGGGTGATTAATAGATTTCATGACTACCAATTGGTCTCATTACATACATGAGTCAATCGGCCAGACTCTATACCGAACTACCATGACCATTATGTAGGACTATAGGCCCTACTGACTATTCCATGACTATTTTGATCTTTATTTGACATAAATTCATTTCACACGTCATATGTATAGCTCTTTGATTTCATAAAAGATACCGCTCATTTGATATATAATAGCATATCAAAATGTTTCAAATAAGTCACATGATCCATCTTTGTACAGTAAAAATAGAACTTGTATAAATATTCGAGTAAATCATTTAATCAAGTACATTTCAATTTAACACAACAAAATATGATTGACAATAAGAATTTCACTTGAACTTTTGAAATCACCAAAGGGTAAGTACCACCTACCTTTGTCTGGCTGCTCGAGTGGGACTACCTTAGGTCTTTTAAACTTGTGTCGTACCTATCAAATGCATAGATTTTCTAATTAGTTGATATTTCTTATAGATGCATAAATATACAAACTCTGAGTAAGTTTAAAATTCATGTCTAGACCATTATATGAACCCTAACAGAGTTTTCCTAAATTAAGAAGTTTCTATTTTTGAAAAGTTTTTATTTTTATAAAGTTTCCATTTTTGGAAAGTTCCCCTTTTTGTAAAGTTTCCTAATTTAGAAATAATTATTTGTAATCAAATTTATTATCTTGACTATTGTACGTAATTATCTATACATATATATTTATTATTATTCATTGTTATTGTTATTATCCTTGTTATTACTATTTTATTTTATTATCTTTTCTATATATTTGTTAATTAGTTACTATTATCTTTTGCTTTACTTCCATTTTTGTGCATGTGTAGGTGTTATTATTATTTATATCTATATGTATATATGTATATTGATTTATTATTATAATTATTGCCTTAGTTTATTCCACTTGTATCTATATTTTCATTTTATTTTCGTTTATATCTTTAATTTACTTCATTTGTATCTATATTGTTGCTATTATTGTTATTATTTTAAACATTTAAAAGAAATCTAAAACCTATCTTATATTGTATAACTTAATCAAATAGTGATGGATTAAAATATCTTAGGCCTAATTAAATAAAGCCTGAATGACTAAATCCACACTTATTTTAGGTTGGATCTTGATATTTAGTTCCTATGTTAGTCCTTAGAAGGTGGGTTGTTTAAACCTAAAATTTAACCATTGGACATTCACTAAACCCATACTATATTTTGGGTCAAGTATACTTGCCATTTTTTTTCAAATTCTATTATTATTATTATGATTTTTTTATTATTATTCATAATCCCCCTTTTTTTCCTTCTTTTGGCCGACCTTTTTTTTGGCTAGTGAAAGAGGAGGGTCTGATGACCCTCTTATTTTTTTTTTTTCTTCAGTTGGTCTTTTGGCCAACCTTTCCTACTTGGTCCATGTCGCCAGCAAGTTGCTGGTGACTCCTTGTTTTCTTTGGTTGGCCGATTCTTGGCCAAGGTCACCAACTGGCGACCTTTACCTCTCTTTTTTTTTTTTTTTTTTGTGTTGCTGAAGTCAAAGCTTCAGCAACGACGCACAACAGCAGCGGTGACTGACCGCTGCTTTCTCTCTTCTCTTTTTTTTTTTTCTAACTTTCAACAGAATGAAGATTTAAACTTTATTCTACCCCATAGCTAAGATTTAACACCCTATTCCTATCAATCCAATACAAATCTTCCAAAATTTCTCATACAAGCATATACATATATATATATATATATATAACATAAGATATATCCGTAAAATCTTTAGAATAATTAATGCGACTAATAGAACTTAAAAGAGGGGTTTTCACGTGAATTTGGGACTTACAAGTGTAGGTGCTTAGTTGCCTGATTGATTGACAGCGACGCCTTCTTCTCCTTCTCTACTCTCTGGCGGCTCTTGTTCTAAGGAAATATCGATAATGAGAAAATAAAAGTGTCGTTGTTTTTCTAAACCCTTAGGCAGGTATTTTAGATTCCTGATACTACCCACTACCTGATGGTTAGATAAGAGTTTTAATTTGTTGTGAACTCTTATCCTATCTTATCTCCTTACTAACCCCAAATTAATCCTTTAACCTATCATACTAATATTTTTACTTTTACCCATGGCAGTTTTACCATTTAGTTAATTAAGCAAAATAAAAAAATGAGCAAAAACATGGGTTTTACATTTTCAGTCCTTTGCTTTTCTTCAGTCCTTTATTTCTTTTTTTTTTAGAGAAAGTCTTTTGTTTTCCTTTCTCTCTTTCCTTTTTCTCTTTTGTATTTAATCTTCTTTGAAGAGAGGATATTATTTCTTCCCTATTATTTCTCACGGTAGATCCTATTTGAGTCATTTTTTTAATGTAATTGTAGGCGGTGAAATTTAATCTACTTTATAAGTTAAAATTGAATCACATTAAATTGATCTCGATTAAATTAAATTAAATCATGGCCACCTTTTGTCTTTAGACATACAAATTGGGCCAGTGATTTATGGGCCTTAAAGTGAAATTGTAATGTTCAGTCAAATTAAAATGGATTAATTACTTCATCAATTCATAATAAACAATTTGGCCAGCCCATTGTTGAAGCCAAAATTAAATGGTTCTTCAACTACAAGAAGCATTTTGAATTGTTTCTTGAAGATCAATCTTTTGGAGGTTTAAATCTAAGTCTACAATTTTTTTGGTTATAATTAAGGGACATCTCTCAAGCCAAGATATACATTCAAACTCCTAGATCTCAAAGAAATTCTATAAAATTCTCTCACGTGCTTTCTCCCTTAAATCCAAGTCAAACTCAAAGTCAAATCAAATTCATGTGCTTGTTGAAAGCTTGAGACAGGAGATTTAAGTACTCAGGCAATGTCATCCAATTATTATTATCTTCTATGCACAAATTGTAGCAAACGCCTTTTGATTAAAGAACAAGTCCTTTGGTCTTTCAATTAAAATCTTTTGAAGAGAAGACTTAGGAGATTATATTTTCTTTAATCTAATAAATTCTTAGATATTGTAACCCTTTTATACTTTAATAGATCAAATCGATATTTTCACAATATTTCTTGTCTTCTGTCTTAGACAACAAAATTTGTGTTACAAATTTTTGCATGCCCAGTGGACTCTCTTTACCTCCCATCTCTTTTGTTCCTACAAATGCTTGTTTCAAGTATTCAACTATGATAGACTCCAAGAAGGTGAGTTTTGCTTCTGAAGAGTTAGCCTTTGATGTTTGAACCAATCAAGATGCATGGTATGTTGCTCTATACCGAGGAGCAAGACAAAGGTGCTACCACAAAAGCTAAGGTGGTGCTGCTAGTCAAGAGAAACATCTTGAAGTTTTTCTCAACAAGAAGGAGGCCATGGTGAATTCATTGACAGTTCAAGTGATTCAACAAATTCTATGATGATGCCTATCATGATTACAAATACTACAACTGTTAAGGATCAAAATTTCAATTTTGCAAGACTACTGAAGGGCCAGTGGTGCATTACAAAATCTAGATGCTAAAATAACCAAATTGATGGACATGGTAGACAACATTGGTGAAAATTGCCCAAACATGTTTTAGAAAAAAAAATCTAAAATGCATGACGAGGGCAACTCATCTTCGAAGGGTAAAGAGAAAGATATTTCAAAGACTTACATATGGAGCTCTCAATCTCTTCTGTTCGTACAATTCATGTAGATTACTTAAAGAAGTTGACTGAAAGAACAATCAAGGACGAGATGGATAGAAGCACCGAGTCTCGCAATACTTATGCCATGCCCTGCGCCTCAAGAGTTGATGAGTTGAGAATGCCTACTAGATATCAACATCTTAAATTCAACAATTTGATTGCAAAGGCAGTTCTAAGGAACATATCATGCACTTTGTGGAAATGTGCAACAATGCTGGCACTATGGCGATTTTTTTGTCAAACAATTTGTTACACTAATCTTGAACTTTGATCCATTAACAATTGGGATAGTTAAATAAAGAATTTCTTAACCGCTTTTATAGCACAAGATAGATAGTTAGCATAACTGAGCTCTTGAATGCATGCCAATGGAACGATAAACTTGTTATTGATTTTAGTGAATGTTCAAGGAATTTGAGCTTGACTTGCAATGACTGAATTTCTGAGTCTTCCGTAATTGAGACGTCTGTCCAAGACATGCATTAGGGACTCCGCTATATTTTGTAAGGAATACAATTGAAGACCTTTGATGAATTATCAACAAAAGCCTACAAGTTAGAATTAATCTTGAAGGGTAAGAGTCACCTATTCTTGATCCTCACAAAGGTAAGGAGAAGCAAGATGTGAGGGAAGGGGGAATGCTTCCTGCAAGAAATGGAAAGAAGGAGACCATCACTGCTAGTAGTAAAAAAGCCACATAGAAGTAAGGATGGGAAATTGTCTCCCTCCCATACTTTTGATAACATTATGCAATGGCCTTAAAACTTTTTTAAGATTTTTAAGTTTGTAGTATATTTACATCCCCTAAATTTATAAAATTCTCTTCTTTAGTTGTATTGCCCCCCTTAAATTTAAGAAAATTTCTTTGTATGCATAAATTATCTTTTTAACATCTATAAGTTCCCTCCTCATTCTACATTAACCCCTAAAAAATAATTAAATCTTTTACTGATTGCCTTGTATAACAAAAATTTTTTACCTCTTCTAAATTAAACATTGATGACACATTAACAGGAAAAAAGGATTTGGCCTTTCAAATTGAAGTACATAGTATATTTCTTATATAATTCTAAGAGTATGATATATGTTGAAGTTAACCAGTGCACCCCCTCACCATGAGGTCCTGCCTCCGCTACTAATTGCTAGTGCAGCACCTATCAAGATTGTCCCTAAAACTGCAAGGAAAGAAGATGTAAGGACCTGAAAATTATTTTAAATTTTCTCCTATTTTTAAAATATTAATTTATATTTTCTTTTAATTTTACTTTACTTGCTTATTTGCTAGCCTTAATTTGACAGTGATTTAAAGGTTAAGTTAAGATTTTTATCATTCCCTTTTTATATTTTAGTGCATGCTAAGTTCAGTAGTACATTAAGGTAGTTTAACCGACGAGTGAGATGTGTGCGTTAAATTTGGTGGATGAAAACAAGTGTGGTACTAGAAGGAGTATGTAATTGGAAATGTTAAGAGTGAATTAGTGAAACATGAGTTACAAAACAAGGGAAAACAAAGAGTTAGACTTGAATCAACTTGCGTAACTTGTCACCGGTTGAAGACACCATTTGATCAAGACCTTTCCTTCATTAATTTCCTTACTTTCCTTTTTATTATTTCTCCCTTGCATTTGAGCATTTCTAGGGTTTTGGCCAAATTTAGAGAAAGAAAAGAGAGAGGAAAAGAAAAAGAAAAGAAAGAAGGGGAAAAATAGGTGGATGACAAGTGTTGGTCATCAAGCCAACTTTGACCAAAGACTTCTCTAGTCTTTATCTTGTAATTTTCAGCAAAAATCCCTTCATTCTTCTTCTTCCTTGGCCGCAATAGAGAGAGAAAAAAGAGAGGAAAGCCTTCAATTTTTCATCTTGATCCTTGCTTGTTTTGGAGAAAAATTAACCTAAAACCCTAAATCAATTCATAGAAAGGTGCAATAAAGTGACAAGGAAGCTTGAGGTGGAGTGGTTTTGGATAGGCAACCTTTGTTTTGCATTTTCCTATAAGGATTTGAAGGTATGAAGCTAACCAACTTTCTTCTCTTTCTTATCTTGCATTTTATTGGATAGATGACTTGAATATAGAAGTTTTATGGAAGATTTCATGGTTTTGCTTAGTAGGTTGCAATTTTCACCTTTGGAATGTATTGGTTAGCCGTGATATGAATGGTTTAGCTTTGATATGAGGTTGGATATGAAATTTTAGCTTTGGTATGAGGTTATCTAGGTCCTATATTCGAATTTCCAGCTTTAGGGTTAATTTCCAGCTTTGATTGATATTTTCCAGCCTTGAGTTGAGAGTTTCCAGCTTTGATATGGACTTATGAGTTTGATATGAAGATATCTAGCTTGGATATGCACTTCTAACTTTGTTATATGATTTTTCCAGCTTTGCTATGTTAATTTATACCCTTGGAATGCCAATTTTAGTTTATTAGGAGATGTTCAAGTTTTGGTATTAAATTTTAGTTTTGATATGAATATTTCTAACTTTGGTTTGAAATTCCAGCTTTGAGATGAAACAATTTCAGTTTTGGTGTAAGTATTTGGAGCTTGTTATATATGTTCAAAGTTGATAGTTTTGTGGTCTTGATTGAGGTTCATTTACTATGAAACTAAGATTTGAATTGGATGATTAACTTGAAAAGATATGGAGACATATTGCTGAATTTTCTCCTTGTTAGTCAAGTGAGAGTTAAGGTGTGAATTTAGGATATTTTATTTTCCTATTGCATATGATTTTACTTAAAACACTTGTTACAATCTATTTCTTTGCATGTGTGTTAATTTTGAACCAAAACAAAGAGGTTTAAGAAGGGAAAAACCTAGTTTTCCAAACTAATAGCTTGCTGAAAAATTTTCGCAGGAAACCCTGCGCAGCTTTGGAAAATTGGCTATAACTTCGTATAGGAAAGTTGGAATTGAGTTTCGTTTGTTGCGCTTGAAACTAGACTCATAGGGATTTCAACGGTATAAACTTTAGGTTTTGGTTCAACTCCTATAAATACCATCAAATTGGCAAAGTTTTTTGAAAACCATGACTGTTCTATTTTTGCACATGAGATAGCAGTGAATTTGAACTGAAATTTGAGTAATCTATGAGATAAATTTCATGAAGATGTCTTCTAAAACCTGTTAGTGCTTCAAATCTATTTTTTAATGGTGTAAATTTTGTGATTTTTTGACCTACGTAACTCAAGTAATATTTTTTCAAAAATGTCACCAATACTGAAAATTTTGTCAAATGAATTGAGTGGGATTTGGAAAACTTTGGAAAAACTTTTCTAGATCTTAAACCTTTTTGGATGCTTAAATTGCTCTCCTCACTTTTAGAATATTTGTGTTGGATTTATCTTAAAGTCTCGAGTTCAAAGTGAGAAGCATATGGAATACCATGGAATACGAGACGTGTATGTTTTGGCTAGTTGAATTTACTAAATTTAAATCTATTGTGATTGTGAATCTTGCCTCAAGGTGTGGTAGCGATCAAGGTTATCATCCAGAGAGTTGACGTTTAATCTACTGATATCAGTGAGTGTTCCTTGCATATTGTGCTTCCAATGACTATGTGAAATGTTGTGAATGTTTGCTTGAATGTTAAACATTTTTCAATGATTGTAAAATGGATTTTCAATGGGCGAGTGTGTACTTTATCGCACTCGACCTGAGTGAATGTGAATTTTCAATGATCAAATGATTGAATGTTAATTGTGCATGAATGTAAGCTTTTGGCTGAAATGGGCCATTGCCCTTCGTTGCTAGTCGACTTGAGCCAGAAGCGGACTCGGTCGGACGGCTGATGACTCTGGGACAATATTTGGTATACTTGAATATGACCACGAAATCGGGTGGGGTACTGGCCAGTGAATGCAATGCAATGATTGAAATGAATGACTGAATGAATAAATGATATGAACACTAAAGGAGTTTTTGCTTTTAAATGTTTTCAAATGTCGGAGGAATAAGGGAAATGGTCGGCGACTGAATGACTGAATGAATGGCTCCAAGTGAGCACGTATCCTTCTAATGATTGATTGTTTGTTTCTTGAATGACTGTTTATTACTGTGCAAAGTGTGCAAATTGTTAAATGTAATCCTTCCATGTTTTATCTACCTGATTGCTTGTTTGGGAACCTCATTGGATTTTTAGCTCATTCCTTTAATTTTGTTTTCCTTATAGGAGATGAGGCCGGATCAAGAAAGCATGAGCTAGTGTGTACAATCTTCATGTACTTGTACTTTTGTAGATGAAATGTATTTGGAATCTTTGTTAATGAAATCCTATGTTTCACTTTTGGATTATAAATTAAGTTGGAATTCTTGGATGAATGGAACTTTTATGTTAATCTAGAGGTGTGAATGACTATTTTAAGAATGTTTGTGAGTGAGTCCTGGCGAGAGTTGGGCAGAGAGTCCTGGGGAGGTGGGGTCGTCACAGGTGGTATCAGAGCCTAGGTTTGAATTTGCTTGGGCAGATTGAGTGATTGTAGTGTGATGGCTTAAGTGCGAGTGTTTTAGTGTAAAACTCTAAAGTGTTAGGTAATGAATCTTGCTTTATTTGCCTAAATTCCTTGTTGTCTTAATGTTCGAATGTAATGTAGGAATGGACGAAGACAGTGGAAACGAGAATCCTGAGCGGTCTCATCGAGTCCTTAGTTACCAAGAGCGGCCAGGAAGACCTATTTGTTGTTGGGGTCCAGGGCGCAGGGTGAGGCACTGTGATTGTTGGTGAACTTACTCGTATCCTGATGGGGTGGTTTTAGCGATAGCTGATGAAAGGCAAAGGCTGACTAATGCAAATAATAGGGTCTAGACTGAGATAGAGCGCCAGAGGACGATGCTAGGGATGTAATGTGATAGAATTCGAGAACTTGAAACCTCCATTCACAAGGAACAAGAATGGATGAATGTTTTACGAGAGCAAGTGCAAGAAATTAACGGACGTCTAGTTCGGGTGGTAAGAGAAGTGAGAGATTGAACGGAGAATATTTTAATCGAGTGTGGAATGCTTATGGCTAAGGTAGTACAAGTGAATGTAGTTGAGAAGGGTCAAGGGAATGCAGTTGAGACTGAGAGAGAGCAACCTGCACCTGAGGGAGAAGTGAAATCAGTTGGTTCAGTGATAACCTAAGCTAGAAACGTACGACCTTGAGGTTGTAGAATGTGAGTTAGGGTGGCTGGGACAACATGTTATTTTTTTCTTGTTTTGCCACTGTATGTATTTTACTTGTGACATGTCAAAACTAATATGTATAGTACTTGTTTTTGTCTTATGCACCTGGTTTTGATCAGGTGATATGTACAGTATCTTTGGCACTTGATGTATGAATTTGATGTGTTATAAATATACTAAGCATATTTTCTTATCTTTGATTTTGTGGTTTAAAAATGTCTTTATCTTACCGCTTTAACCGATTTATTTTGTTTATATACTATATAGCCTATTTTGACCAAAAAAAAAAAAGAGAGAAAGGTATGGAGAGAAGATGTAGTCATAGACATGGAGCTGGTCAAGGACGTGAGGTTAGGCAATCACAGGAACCAAGGAATGAAAGAGAAGCAGCGGCCAAGCAAGATCGTGGACCGAGGGTCGAAGTAGGGGACAAAGTAGCGACGATGTACAACAAATGACCAATATCTTAGTAGGATTGGTAGAGAAACAAGGCCAAACTCTAGTGAATTAGCCTAGGAACCCTGACATAGGAGAGAATAGGGCCCTAGAGTTTTTTCAAAAGTTTTCTCCACCGAAATTTTTTGGAGAGCCTGATCTGAAGATAACTGAGCATTGGTTGTAAACGATGATTAATATCTTTGCAGTTTTGAACTACACGGAGGAAAGGCAGGTGAATTTTGCTGTATTTCAATTCGAAGGACCAACCCAAGCATGGTGGAATGTTGTTAGGGCAAAGTGGGAGAGAGAACAGACTATATAGAATTGGATAAACTCTATAAGGGAGTTTAATGAGAAATACCTCCTACCTTTGGTCCAAGAGAAGAGAGAAGATGATTTTATTAGGTTACGTCAGGGAACCCTGAGTGTGGTCGAATATGAAACATAATTCACTAAATTGTCTAAATTTGCTCTTGAATTGGTGGTTACGGAGCAGAGGAGAGTGAAACAATTTGTATAGGGATTGAATCTGGAGATCCAAGAAACTTTAGCGACGGTTCAAGTTATTACCTTTACGGAAGCTCTTGAGAAAATCCAAAGGATTGAGAATGCGAAAGTACAGGTAAAAACTTTTCAAACACAAAAAAGAGTGCACATTGATAAGCGTATATTTTACGTATTTTTAGTATGTTTTATTAATTAGTTTGGTGCATTTTATCTAGTTTTATAGCTAATGAACTAGGTTTATAGTGAAAATATGCATTTTTATGGTTTAAAGTGTAAAAATTACATTTCTACGGATTTCAATGGTGAAAACTTCATGTTTTTGTAGGTCTAAAGATTCAATCATCAAATGAAGTAACTTGAGAAAATAATTGGATGATTGATAACGATTTAAAGTGATAAAAAAGAGTATATGAAGTGCAAAAGAGGAAATGCAATCAAGAACAAAGGAAGCAAGTTTCACAGTTTTGATACATTATGATATTCTGGCTAAATCTTGAGTTACAAACATTAGATTAAGGTGATTCTTAAATCATTTTGGAGCTAAAAAATAGATCTATATTTGGTATGAAGACATTGAAATCCAGTTCAATCATTTTCATTGTCAAAATG
Organism: Coffea humblotiana; assembly: GCA_023065735.1. Classification (NCBI taxonomy): domain Eukaryota; kingdom Viridiplantae; phylum Streptophyta; class Magnoliopsida; order Gentianales; family Rubiaceae; genus Coffea; species Coffea humblotiana. Next base: position 17,451,338 of record CM041208.1, read on the forward strand.
TCAAAATACAGAAGTGCATTTTCTATGGTCGAAGCTGAAACAAGGTTCTAACCAGTCAAGGGTAATTTGGTCATTTCTTGGTCCACAGAGCTCCAAATCAGATGAATCTTGATGCATTTGAAAGATAAGTCAAAGAGTTACAACTTTCATATTTTACATAAGAGCTAGTTTAGCCTCTAACATCAACAAAATATCAGTTGAATTTGGACAAAAAACAGAGCAAGGAAGAATCCTGCCCAGAAAAGTGCAAACCTGCAAAGAGTAACACGGGGGGCCAAAACGCGGGCTTGGGCCGCGTTTTTACCGGCGTTTTAGTTGATTTCGGCTACAACTTGCTCTGTAACTCGTACTCTTTTCACACAACCTTTTTTACCACTTTTTCTGCAAAGATTCCTGTTGGAAATGATCAAATGAGTATGGAAACTTTGAGAAGCAATCTTTGAGAGTTCAAAAGCCAACTTTGCCAACCAAAAAATAACTCACTTGTGGATTAAATTCCTCTATAAATAAAGGCCTTTGGAGAACATTTTTATAACTTTGGAAGGGTAAAAAACTCACAAAAAATGCAGTCTTCACTAGTTTTTCTTAATTCATTAATATAGTATAGTATAGTTAGAGTTACTGTAGTTTATTCTTCTTGTATTGTAACTAAACCTAGATGAAGTTGAGGATGAAGATGAAGAGCATAAGCTCAAGTGACATGGGTGACATTTCTCCTATCACTTTATTTCTTGTATTGCATCTTATGTTTAGTTATAATACAAGTATGGATCTTTCTTTCATTTTCTTTATGTTTAGTTAAAATTTATACCTAGAGTATGGATGAACTTTCTATATCTTGTTAGTGATGTTTACTTGGTTCTTTGATGATATTATTTTGAGCAAGTTATTTATCAGCTTTGCTTTTCTAATCATGATTAACCGGCCATTAATTGTGATCATCTTAAAGTGTTAAGTTTGTAATAAGAATTGGAATTTAACACTTGTTCAAGGAAGTGATAAATTTAGGGAGTTCACTCACGAGAGTAGAGGAGCACCTATGTGGTTTTAGTGAATTGTTTCATGTAATTTCATAGAAGAAATGAATTTGTAGTTAATTCATAACCACGAGAATAGGTATGATTTAGCTATAAGTATAGTTGATTCACTACGAGAATAGGTTTCACATACATTAGGAAATTACGCCATAACTAGTCAAGATAATAGCATTCACTTAACTGGTAATCTCATTTGCAAGAGTAGTGAGGAATTCCATATCTCTAGGAGATTTCTAGTATTATTTTCATTACTTTTTTGTTTATAGTAGTCTAGATAACAAAGGAGTTCGAAAATCATCGGTAATTGAAAATCTTTCCTATGGGATCGACCCTTAATATCCTATACTCACTCACGATTCGTATACTTGCGATAAATCGCATATGGGGTATTTAGGATTTATAAATGTAAAACTTGATTGTAGATAAGCAAATTATATTTGAATATCTTGCGCACATCAAGTTTTTGGCGCCGTTGTTGGAGAAAATTTGTCAATATCGGTGCTAAGAACAACTTTATTAATTTAGACAATTTTTCTTATTTTTGTTGTTTTTGCTGTGTCTTATGTGTTTTATGTCATTTTTAGTGTTTTGTTGAGTTAATTTTTGTTTTAGTTTGTGTCTTTGAATCTATCCTTCTTAACTAATCTTACTTTTGACATTGTTTAAAAGTAATATTAGGTGATGAGGAGGGTAGGTTAATATGGAGGATAAGGCATGAGACGGCAACGGATGGTTACTACATGCAAAACTCCTTGAATAGAGGTAACCAAGAAATTACCAAAGGTGTGTCGTTTGAAGATGGTTTAAGATGTTTGAAGGTTAAACTTAATGTTATAATGTTAAAAATTCAATTGGATGTCATTTCAAATATGCTTGAGCAAGAAAGGAATATTAATGTTTTTAATTCTTATCATGTGATTTGTGACTTATGTAAAGGTTATCATGCTACTAATACATGTAGACAAGTACAAAATGTGAATTATTATGATAAATTAGGATATTGTAAACCTTGTTTTGATCAATATGATTCTAATTGGGGGACTTCTTATGCTTATAGTTGGGATAATCAATGTACTTATAGTGATTTTTCGTATTTTTATGATTAGTTACTACGTGCAAAACTCCTTGAATAGAGGTAACCAAGCAATTACCAAAGGTATGTCGTTTGAAGATGGTTTAAGATGTTTGAAAGCTAAACTTAATGTTATAATGTTAAAAATTCAATTGGATGCCATTTCAAATATGCTTGAGCAAGAAAGAAATATTAATGTTTTTAATTCTTATCATGTGATTTGTGACTTATGTGGAGGTTATCATGCTACTAATACATGTAGATAAGTACAAAATGTGGATTATTATGATAAATTAGGACATTGCAAACCTTGTTTTGATCAATATGATTCTAATCGGGGGACTTCTTATACTTATAGTTGGGATAATCAATGTATTTATAGTGATTCTTCGTATTTTTATGATTAGTTACTATGTGCAAAACTCCTTGAATAGAGGTAACCAAGAAATTACCAAAGGTATGTCGTTTGAAAATGGTTTAAGATGTTTGAAGGCTAAACTTAATGTTATAATGTTAAAAATTCAATTGGATGTCATTTCAAATATGCTTGAGTAAAAGAGGAATATTAATGTTTTTAATTCTTATCATGTGATTTGTGACTTATGTGGAGGTTATCATACTACTAATACATGTAGACAAGTACAAAATGTGGATTATTATGATGAATTAGGACATTGCAAACCTTGTTTTGATCAATATGATTCTAATCGGGGGACTTCTTATGCTTATAGTTGGGATAATCAATGTACTTATAGTGATTCTTCATATTTTTGTAATTATCCACCAGAATGTGTCCAATATGAATCAAAATCATCTTGGGAATTGGCACTAGAAAGGTTAGTTAATGCACCTTCACTTTCGGATTTAGAAAATGAACCATTAGCTAACGATTTTAAGCCATATTGGGAATTAGCTATAGAAAAACTAGCAAATGCAACCTCCAACCGTTTTGATAGGGTTAAAGAAAGATTAGATGAATTAACTTCTCACTTTGGTAGAATACAAGACCAATTACATGCGTTGTGTGAAGTTATTTCTCTAATCATATACAAAATGATCCTAACATGAATGGTGAGCATGTTGTAAGTGAAAATGGATTGCATTTTGATGAAAATGATGAATTTCAACTGTGTTTCAATTAGAAAATATCAATTTCACATGATAGTACCTTTGGCGCTAACGTTGAACCTCAAGAGATGAGCCTTAATGACTCATTTTCACCCCTCTTGAGGAATGTGTTGAGAATAAAGGTTTTAAAGGTATTATTACCCAAGAAAGCCAAGTGGACGTTCCTTTGGTGAGTTCTCAAATGGTGCATATTCAAGATAATATCAATGAAACACTTGAGATAGGTAAGTTACTTTCATCTCTCTTATCATTTGATTATGTGGATTTGGTAATAAAGTCACCTTTTAATGATCCACCACGACCTAAAATGGTGGATTATTCATTAATTAAACCTTCTTGAGAAGTGAGGCAAAACAGTCGAGCCAACCACTATAAACAAAATTGCTTGTTGGGAGGCAACCCAATGTTTTTGTTACTTATGTTTATTTTATATGATTTTATGTTTAAATTATGTGTTTCAGTTATTTTGTTATTTTTCATTTGTAAGTTTGGGAAATAGAAGCAAAAGTGACCAAATGAGGTGAAAAATGCGAAATTTGATCAAAACGCCTCAAATTCAGTAATTGTTGTTTTTGATGCGTTAAAAAGGGTTAGAATGCATATTTAGATCATTTTACATGTGCGTGAATTGTTTGTTTTGACAAAGAAATGATCTAGGGTGTACTTTGAAAAATTGTGATCAAGTGCGTAATTTAGAGAAAATTGCAACAATTCTGCACTAAAAAGTGCATAGATTAAAACGCACCAATAAAACGTGGGCTCTCCTCGCGTTTTATGGGTCGCGTTTTAAGCTATCTTCAAGAAACTGTGGAGAAAACGCGATAAAAAATGCAACCACACTCGTGTTTTATCCTGCGTTTTAAGCCTGGTTCAAAAACATGAAAACGCGGGCTAATAAAACGCGACCAAGGCTGCGTTTTCATTGCCTGCATTTGAGATTCTGTAAGTATCCATCATAAAACACACCCTGAAAATGCACCCCCATCCCCGCATTTTAGCCCGCGTTTTCTACTTCCTCTTTTAAAACATAGAAAATGCAGGCCAGATTTCCATTTGTTCTTCCTTTCTTACACTCGCGTTTTCTACACACATACACAGACTCTTCACAAATTCACTTTTTTACTCCATTTCCTTGCAAGAAATCATCAAACCAACATCATTTAACTTTCATAGAACATTTTTAACCGATTAAAATCCAACCAAAACACCTCAAAAATCGGTTTTCAGAAGATTGAAGGTTAGGGTTTCTCAACTTTTTCCAAGCAATTGGGGGTCAATTGGAGGGTGTTTCATAGGATTTTTTGCATCATTAGCATCACCAAACATGCTTCTACGTGATTGAGATAAATTTTTTCATCAAATCTTCGTATTTTAGAAGTTGATATTTTTCAATTTTTCGAGCTTTCTGACATCTTTTAATTTCGAATATTTGATGATATTTATTGATGTTTTTGGCCTCCAATATACTTATTAAGGTTGTTTAAGCATGTTTACATATTCAAATGTAACAATTTGATGCTTTATTAGTTGTTTAAATTTTTAAATTGCTATATTTGGATAAAATGAGAAAATTAGTTTGGATTGTTATTGACCCCTCTTTGATGGATGTTTATGTTTAAAAATGGTTAGTTGATGATGTTTTAGCATGTGTATTGTATATAAAAAGTAATTTTGATGAATTTTGTGATTTATGGGGATAATTTTTGTTTAATCATATTTATAGCTAAATGTTGATTATTGTTGCAAATTAGTGATTGTTACAAACTTAATTATTGTCAATTTCATTAATTGGGATATATTTGTTGCCTATTTTAATAAATTAGTGATTTTGGTAATTTTTGACAAATTTTAATGACATGTCTCTCATATTATAATATCGGACAGTGTTGAATATTTAGTTAATTTTTTATAATATAGAGATGTGTATTTGTGGTTATTGGTACCAATTTTATTCCCTATACATGAATCATAATTTTATAAAATGTCTACGGTTACTATAAATGAAAAGTTTCTTCTATTAGGTGATTTATAGGATTTAATTCTTGTATAATGTGAGTATATGTTAAACTTTAGAAAGGTGTGAGAGAACCTTAATGATTTTTCTATTTTTAGACACTATGGTAAGAAGAGGTCGAGCTATTATTCGCGAGTCTTCTAGTGAAGAAGAGGTCGAGAGGACACCATCTTCGGTGCCTTAACAAAGGAGATCGAAAAGGCACATCTAAACGACCACCTCGTCCGAACTACGATGTTGAACGATTCAATTCTAAGGATAATCAAGATTGATTCGAGGAGCGCGAACACATGGAGTTTATATTCGAGATGCACATACCTTCAGACATTGATGCTGTCTACCGAATTACGGAGACTTTTGAACTATTAGGTTGGGCACCTATTCTCACTCTCCCTCACCACATATACCCAGATTTGATCGGAGAGTTCTATGCCAATATCGACAACAAAAAGGGCCATAGTGTTGCAGATATTAGATCCTTTGTTTGAGAGAGAAGATTGACCATCACTAGAGCCACAATTGCTTGAATTTCGGAGTGCAATAATCAAGGACCGGTCATTGATTTGAAGAAGGGATTTATTTCGCCCAACAAGTATTGGGATCCTTCACATGCCATGACAAGGTTTGGTCTACAATATCAACCATTTCATTCATCGAGGAAAGAGGCCATTCTTGCACGAGTGTTCAACTACCGGCACCGTCTCATTATTTACGTCATGACTCACAATGTGATTCCTAAGAAGAGCGGTCAAGGAGAGGTTCAACATAGCGATATCTATTTCTTGGATCACATGTTCCATAACTGGGAATTTCCTTATACCCGTATTCCACTGCTGAATATCATAATTAGCAACATAAAGATGGCCGCCCGACGAAGTGCGACTTCCTATCGATTGGGGTTTCCACGTCTCCTATCCTTGATTTTCGAACGAAAAGGCGTCAATTTGGAGGGTATCCCGTAAGCTCCGGTAAGACCTATGGATGAATTATGTATTGCTACTCTTATTGGCATGGGCATTCTGACAGACAATTTACCTCGCCCAGGGAGAGATCGATCAAGACAAGTTGGTCACACCGAACATGGTGAAACCGGTCCCTCTACCTCAACCGGTCCATCTACTTCTGCCAGGCCATCTACTTCCGCCCCACCTCCTCCATCTCCGTAGCGTTCCAACTAGCAGCAGCTCTTTGATATTCTAGACTGCCATCAGACTTAAGTCGTTAAGCGACTTGATCGCATTGATGCTCGTCTAGATTCTTATGACGTTAGGATGCGTTGAATGGAGGATTATTTAGGCATCACTCCTCAGGCTCGCCCTACTCCTGAAGATAGTGGTGATGGTCATAGATCCGCTAATGAGGGAGGCGTTGGGCCGGCACCTTAAGTTGCATTTTGCTTTACTTTTATGTTCCTTTAGTTTTTCTTTTCTTTTCTTTTGTAGGTTTACGTTAACTTTTCCTTTTACATTGGCTATTTTGGACAGTTTTAGTAGATATTTGTACTTTAGCGAAGGTTCATGATTCATGGTTGATTTGGATCTCAACCATTGCACTGAGGAGTACTTCTTTCTATCTTTTATTATTTTTCTTTCTCTACACATTGAGAACAATGTGTATTTTAAGTGTAGGGGAGGAAATATGTGGTATTTGTAGTATTTTTGTGTTTATTGTTTGGACTTGATGTTTGGAATATAAACTACACTTGAATGTTGTTAATCTTGGATTGCTGGCAGGAAGTGCGTCCAATTTTAAGAGGAAATTCTGCCAAAATTTTTTTAAAATCTTGTCCACATTTGCAAAATTGCTCCAAAAAGTTTCTAATTTTTCAATTTTATCCAAGGGGTAACAAGTTCCATACTATTACTAACTCAAATTCCTTCTACTTCTGAAATAAATGTGTGTGACTTGAAGCCCTCTTTTCTCAATTAACTTAGAAATTATTATTATGTGATTATAATTTGTGCATTTATAGGAAAGTATATCATGCAAAGTAAAGAAAATTATGTCTACATTTTGCATGTTTGATGAAATTTCTTCTCTTTTTACTTGATTTTATAAGTTAAGTAATAAATATGATCAATAAATGTAAGGATCGAAAACAACCTAAGAGGTGGGGTGAATTAGGTCAATTAAAAATCAATCAGGTTATGAGACACTTTTTGGCTCAATATGAAATTTACTCTCTTTTTTAGATGACCACACAATGAAACAGTTAACAAGAAAGTAATATTGCTTGTGCGTAGAAGAGATGAGCAATTTATATTTGCAAGATACTAAGTAAAAAGGAAGGAATAACAAACCAAATTCTAAGCACCTCTTGAGTTTGAATATTACTTTATAGAATAAGTTTCTTCAAATTGATCAAATACAATCAATCTTTCTGTACAAAGAAAGGATCACTTCCTTTTTGTCCCAAGCCACACTTGGTCAAATTAAGAAGTTTTACAATCACTCGGATAACCCTCACGAATCTACACTATTGAAGTATTTTTCTCACACAAGAAAAGTTTATACAAGATTCACACAACTAAGAGTACAAATCTTCCTTGAAAAATATTTTCTTACTAAAATCACTCTTAATCTTTTGTAGTCTCAATGTGCAAAAATTCTTTAGAAGTGGTTGACCATGCTCTATTTATATGAGATTAAAAAGTTCCTCTATTAATGCTTTCAACGGATAGAAGGCAACTGAAGAATTAACTAGCCGTTGGTAGTGTCGGACGTCCGGTAGTCCTGTTTCTTGCATCCGACAGCAGGCAGTGAGTTTAAGAGATTTTCTTTAATTCTTTCGGATGTCTGGTACCTTCAATGTTTGCATCCGAAAGCGGATAGTGAAATTGAAAAATGATGAGGAACCGCCAAGGACTCAAGTCGTCGCTTCACAAGGCTCGAGTAAGGATGACCTACGTGCGCCATCAATAAACCTTGGACCGATGGCTCGAGCAAGGGCAAGAAAGATGCGTGAGAACCTCCAAACATTTCTCCAAATAATTCATACACGCATTGGAAGGATTCAAGATGCTAATCACACAATGGTGAGCTTACTCCGCGTCCATGAGGAGTCCGAGGAAGACTACTGGAAGCGGGCTGCATGTGAGCTTCATTATCAAGTTAAGAGACTAGTATAGGCTCCATAATAAAGATGGGCAGCCTATAGGGCAGCCCATAGGGTCTTGGCCGACCAGCCCATGTGCGGGCTTCATTGTTAGTTTCCTTAGTAAGTTAGGTTTAGGGTTAGTTGGAGTTAGTTTTTCCATTGATAGTTAGGATTTTCGCTCACAAAGCCTATAAAAACAAAGGCTTGGCTGAGACTTTAGTCATTCAATATTCATTAATCAAATTTCAGTTTTAAGAGTATTCTCTTAGTTTCGATTAACTTTGAATAACTTTGATTTGTTCTAAGTGTTCTTCTTGGCTTATCAAGCAAGATTCACACTTGCTCGTGGCGCCGTTCTACCGTTAACCATAAGTTCCTTTAATCTTTTCTTGAGGGTTAAGACTCAATCTTAGCTCTCATCCAAGGGATTCTAAGGGGGTTTAGGGTTCCGCTCGTTCAAACCTTGGAGTCGCTTGTCTAGATCCTGTGTTGTTGGAATACGAGTTCGCCAAGCACAGTTGGGTTCGTATCAAAAAATCTTTTTCAATCCTTTCGGACGTCCAGTACATTCAATGCTTTGCGTCCAAAGTGCCGCATTGTTTATCGAACATCCAATACTCTAATGTTTTGGGTCCGATTGAGATCAGTGAGTTTAGAAAGAATGACTTAATTCCTTCGGACGTCCGGAGTTGCGCAATGATTATCGGACATCCGATCCAATTTTCACAAGCGTTCGACAGCTTTTAGCACCCTTTGTCTCTTTCAATTGTATTTAATCTTTGAACATGATTTACTTCATAGCTGAAAAGATCTTTGAAGAGATATTAGTAACATCCATTTGTTTTGTAAATATCAAAAGTTAGGGACTAAAATTAACAATCTCCCCCTTTTTGATGATGGTAAAACAATGGATGGAGGAAAAATAATTGAACCAAAACTCCTCCTCACTTAATGCATCCAAAAAGTTTTTAAGTGCTAACTCCCTCTTACACATTTACCAATTTATACTTTCTAGCATTCCAACATAATCTCAACATTCCATTTCTCCCCTTTTTTGTCATCATTAGATGATATTAACAACAATGACAGCAATTTAATATCAAAAATCAAATCCACATCAACATCAAAAATCATACAATCAACATTCAATCAGAAATCAAGTCCAATATCCAATCCAATATACCACAGCATACCAGATATGCAATCCAAACACAAGCACAGAAAAGTAACATCAGAAATCAGAGGAAGCACCAAACAGAGGAATACTATAGCAAATTAACCAGAACCATTAAAGTTAACCAATATCCATAGTGTAGAGTACTTGAAATGTCAAAATACAGAAGATAAAAATATCTACTATGAAATATCATCCTAAAAATGAAGTGCAAGTGGCTAAAGGTGTTTAAATGGTGATTTTGGACCATCCAGGCCTTCTCCTTGTTAGGCAAAACTGACCAGGATCCACTTCTTTTTCAGTTTCCTCATCATCATCACTGGTTTCAGTTGCAGGAACCTTGTCCTTATCCTGTGGTTGAGAGCCTGAGGCATGAATTTCAGGAGTGTACTCAATTTGTGATCCTTTATCCTGTGGATCAATTGGTTCAGTCTGAAACTCCTTCTGATGCATATTTTCATCTTTTTGAGGGACAGGAGGCACAAGCAAGTTCCTTTTATCTATGAAAGTGACTTGTTGCTCAGGTGACATGATCATCATCAGACCATCTTCAGGAAGGAGAATGTGTTGTTTGAATTCCTCAAACAAGGAGATGACCTTATGAGTGGATGAGAAAGGTTGAGTAGATGATTTTTTGGGATGGATGGTACAGGGTGAAACATATTGAGACTGATCTGGGGGAGTTCTAGGGTTCACAGGGATTTCATGATCACTCTTTGTCCTAAACTCCAAAACAGACTCCTTGTAGCACCAATGAACATCAAAGAATCTCAGATTTTTTCTTTCAAAATAAGCCTTTGAAAAGATGGTGGATGCACTCTCTTTTGGTGACAATCTAGTGAAAGAAATTTTAAAGTGAGCAAAGATTGGAGTTAAAAATTTTTCATATGAAAGTTTCCTACGGCTATCAGTGCTTATTTTGAGCAAAAAGTTGCACAAAACAAAATCAAAATCAATTCGAATCTTTTCAAGAAAGCAATAAAACAAGTAAAACTCCATTTTATTGGCATCAGTCTTATGATTATCAGTAGAAACCACCAAATTTGAAATTATTGAAAAGATGATTAAATTTTGATAATTGAGATCCTCTAATTTTGCCTCAACAGAAGTGTTAAAATGTGTTTGAAAATAAGTTATCAGTTTTGCAACATGAAAATGATGATAGGCAGAAGGAAACTCTTCATAAGAGAAAAAGTTTACAATTTTTTCTTTAAAATTATCTTTAGTTTTGGTCTTTAGAATAGCATTAACGATGTCAGGATTGAAAACAATATCAACTGAATTGACTCGAGAAACAAGATCAGTGTGTGAACTACCCTTGCTAAGGTTAGCAAAGAATTGATGAAATATATCAGGATAATAAGTATTGGGAATGGTCAAAATATGAGTCCATTTTTGGAATTCAAAAAGTTTAAGAACTGGTTTAAGATCAAGCTTACGGAATTCATAATGGAGAATGGTCCTCTGAGTAATGAAACCCTTCTATGAAATCCATTCAAATCTCTTCCTAACATCATCATCAATAAATTTGGGTAATGGAGTAGGCTCTTCTTTAGTTTGAACATCAGGTTGCACTCTGGCAGAGCGTTTTCTCTTTCCACCACGTTGAGCAGCAGTTGGTACCTCAATCCTTGTTCTTGGTGATTTCCTGGTGGAAGTTTCAACAGATGGCTCAACAGAAGGCTCAACAGTTTGCTGTTTCTCAGTTTGAGCAGTTCGTTTCTTTCTAGTAGACTGTTTTCTTTTCCACCTCGAGTTTTCAGTTCCTTGTCTTGGTGATTTCGTGATAGAAGGCTCGACAATTTCAGTGTTTTCATCTCTTAGTCGGGTAGTGCATCCGGCACCAGCAGATCCTCCTCTCACTCTAATCATAATGATATGCAAGATGTTTTTGATGCAGAGTGTGATGAAAATGTGTATGAAATGAACTAAGATTGCAGTATAGACTACAATGTATGCTTGAATCTTCCAAAAATAGTGAATTTTGAGTCATTAGGGTTTCGGCTGAGAATTGAGATGTGTAGGGTGATTGGCAGTTAGAGGAAGTTTATGAAAGCTAATGAACGGGCAGAAAGGGTGTGATGGTATTGGAGAAATCAATTTCTTGAAACTTATTCAGAGGAGAGATGAATTTGAATTATAAAAGTGGGAGAAGGGGAAAGGGTGCGTCCGAAACCAACAGTTGAATATGAACTGAATGAAGGAAAGGATTGCTTTATAATACGCCTCTTTTGGGTGACGGATGACCGAACGAAGAGAAGCATCCGACACTCCTGTCCGAACCAAAATTTTTCTGGAAAAATGACTAAAAACACTGTTGGACGTTCGTTCTAATACATCGGACGCCTGATAAAATGTGACCAGAGGATTTTTTAGAAAATTTTTTCTGAAACGCCCAATTTTGTTTTCAAAACAAAAATTGATCCAATGGTAAGGGTTTTGTAAGAATATCAGTAATTTGATCTTTTAAACAAACATATTGTACACAAATTACACCTTTTTGGATCAGATCACGAATAAAATGATATTTTATGTCTATATGCTTTGTTCTAGAATGTTGATTGAGATTTTTTTTCAAATTTATGGCACTTATATTATCACAATACATAGGCACACAATCATACTCCAATCCAAAATTATTTAAGGTACTTTTTATCCACATCAATTAAGAACAAAATGCACAAGTGGCAACATATTTCGTTTCGGCCGTAGACAAGGAGATAGCATTTTGTTTCTTACTAAGCCATGACACTAGATAATTACCAAGAAAGTGACATGTACCACTTGTACTTTTTCTATCTATCCTACATCCACCAAAATCAGTATTCAAAAAATCACATAGAGAAAATTCATGACATCTTGAATACCAAAGACTATATAGTTCAAAATTTCCTTCAAATATCTAAAAATTCTTTTCACAGCAATCAAATGAGATTCTTTTGAACAAAATTGGAAACGAGCACACAAGCAAACAGTGAACATAATATCAAGTCTACTTGCAGTTAAATAAAGTAAACTATCAATCATATCTCTATATTTCTTTTCATCAACTTTTATACCTTCTTCATCCTTGTCAAATTTGGTAGATGTGCACATAGGTGTTCCAACTTATTTTGAATCCTCCATTTCAAATCTTTTGAGCAGCTCCTTGGTATATTTAATTTGATTGATGAATGTACCTTCTCGAGTTTGAACCACTTGGAGCCCAAGGAAGAAATTCAATTCTCCCATCATACTTATCTCAAACTCTTTTTGCATAATAGTAGAAAAATTCTTACACAAGCACTCATTAGTAGTACCAAAAATAATATTATCCACATATATTTGCACAATTAAAAGGTCATTTGAACTTTGTTTAGTGAAAAGAGTGGTATCCATAATACCTCTTCTAAAATCATTTTCAATCAAAAAATCATTTAAACGTTTATACCATACTCTTGGAATTTGTTTCAATACATATAATGCCTTTCAGAACTTAAACACATGATTTGGATAGCTCTCATTTTCAAAATCGGGAGGTTGGTCAACATAAATCTCTTGATCAATAAAACCATTTAAGAAAGCACTTTTAATATCCATTTGAAACAATTTAAAATCCTTGAAGCATGCAAAAATCAAGAACATTTTAATTGATTCTAACCTAATTACGAGAGCAAATGTTTTATCAAAATCTATTTCTTCTTCTTGATTATACCCTTTAACTATAAGTCTAGCCTTATTTCTTACAATTTCGCCTTTATTATTCATTTTATTTCTAAAAATCCATTTTATCCCAATAATAGGATGATTTTGAGACTTTCAACTAATGTCCAAACTTTGTTCCTTTCAAATTGATTTAGTTCCTCTTTCGATTTTCATCTTTCAAGTCATCAACAACATTTTTAGGTTGAAAATGTGAGATTAAGACAAAATTATTCATCAATTGCTTAGCAGAGGAACAAGTTCTAATCTTTTCGAATGGATCACCAATGATAAGCTCTTTCGGATGGTTTTGAACAAATTTCCAAACTCTTGAAAGATCCTTAGGTGTACTAACATCCTTGTCATTTTCTTCCAATATTTGATTCTTTTGAGGATCATTTTCCTTCGAGTTATCTTCTAGTGGAGTTTTATCTTGATCATGAATTGTGAGTTTCTTAAGTTTTTTTTGAACACCTACATTATCATCCTCACAACAACACTTGAAAATATCATCATTAAATTCATCAAATGTAACATGAATGGTTTCTTCTATAACAAGAGTCCTTCTATTATAGACTCTAAAACCTCTTTTATTTTCACAATATCTCAAGAAAATACCTTCATCGGATTTCTTATCAAATTTTTCAAGATGTTCCTTGATATTTAAAATAAAACACTTGCAACCAAAACTTTTGAAATATCAAACAATTGACTTTTTATCAAAAATCAACTCATAAGAGATTTTGTTTAAAATTAGTTTTAAGAGAACTCTATTCATTGCATAACAAGCCGTATTAACGATTTCGGCCCAAAAATATTTTGGCAAATTGCATTCACTTAATATGGTTCTTACGACTTCTTGAAGAGTTCTATTTTTTCTTTTAACAACACCATTTTGTTGTGGAGTTCTTGCAATAGAAAATTCATGAATAATTTCATTATGATTACAAAATTCTGAAAAATCATAAAATTTAAATTTCGAGCCATTGTCACTCCTAATTTTAATAATTTTCAACCCAATCAGATTTTAAACTATTGCAAATAGGGAAACAAAATTTTTGAAAGCATAATTTTTGTGAGCAAGAAACATCGCTCAAGTGTATCTAGAATAATCATCAACAATAATCAAACAATATCTTTTACCACCTAATTTAGCAATTTGTGTAGGACCAAACAAATTAAGATGTAAAAGTTCCAAAAGTTTTGAAATAGAAACACTTTTTTTGGGTTTGAAAGAAATTTTAACTTGTTTTTCAAATTGACAAGCATCACAAATCTTGTCATTTTCAAACTTAATTTTTGGCAATCCTCTAACAAGTTTCTTTTTGAAAATTTCTTTTAATAAATCCATGTTGAAATGACCAAACATTCTATGCCACAACCAACGATCTTCATTTGAAATTTTAAGACATTTAAAATTAGAGTAATCAACATTTTCAAGAATAACTACATATATGTCATTTTTTTTTTGAAGATAATATTAAATTTTGAGTCAAGAACAAGACATTCATACTTTTTGAATAATACAAATAGATTTCTATCACACAATTGACTAATATTTAGCAAGTTATAACTCAAATTATCAACTAGGAGAATATTGTGAACAAAAGTTTAATCATTCTTACCAATATCTCCTACTCCAATTGTTTTGACTTTGTTGTCATCTCCAAATGTCACTTTTCACTTGATTTCGGCTTGAATTTGATGAATTGTGATGGATCACTGGTCATGTATTTTGAGTATCCACTATCTATGAATCATTTTGATTTCTTAATGATATTCACCAAATTCACCTACACAAAAGTTCACAAGATAATATTTGGTACCCTTTATCTTTTGGGGTCTTGAGAATTAGTATTATGTCTAACTATCCACATGCATTTCATGTCATTTCTCATATTCTTTCTTACATAACAATTACTGTTCATGTGACCAATTTGATAACAAGAACTACACATAGTCAGCGAATTACTTGCATGAACAGGTTTAATAAATTTAACTTGCCTTCTCTTATAAATGGTAAATTCGTTTGTATTAGAGTTCAACCTTTTCTCATGAAAGCCAAAATGAGGTTTTGATTCATTCCTTTGAAAACAGTTTTGTTTCTTGTGTTGTAGTAACTCATTTAGACAATCCATTTTTCTTTTCAAGTTACTTTGTTTCTTTTTGAACAATTCACAGAGCTTTATTTTTCTATCCAGCTCAAAAGATAAAACAGTTTCATTCTTTTTAAAATAGTCATTTTCATCTTTCAGATTCTTATTTTGTCGAAAAAAGTTTGCATTGTCTTGAATAAGAAAATTGATCTTTTGTTTTAGTTTCTTGTTTCTAGTACAGGATTCTTTCAAACTTTCATACAGTCTTTCAATGAAAGAATTAACATCATCATCAGAATCATCATCACTATTAAGTTGAGAGTTGCAAGTAATTACCTCATCATCACCAATGACCATGAAAGTCATTTGAGCAGATTCTTCTTCCTCTTTAACATCACCGTCTGAGTTGCAATAATTCCATATGATTTGAAAATTGTTGAATTTTGATTTTCGTTCAACTTTTCCTTCTTTCTTCTTTTTCATTGGACATTCACCCATGTAGTGTCCAAGTTGACTGCACTCAAAATATTTGTCAACTTGTTTTTTTATTAATCTCTTGCTTTCCTTTATTTCTTGCATTATTGAACTGATTTGAAAATGAATTGTTAGATCCTCCTTTTCTAAATGTCCTTTTGTTGATGATTCTCTTGAAACTTCTTGTGATGAAAGTAAGATCATTGTCATCAACTTTCACATCTTCTCCATTTAAGGAGGCTGAGTCATCTTTATCTTGAGATGTTTTTAGAGCAATGCCCTTTCTCACCTTTGCATTCTTTTTCTCTTGTACCTTAGACTTAAGTTTCAACTCATAAGAGCTTAAAAAATTAATAAGAGATTCAATAGGTATAGAGTTCAAGTCTTTAGCTTTTTCAATGGCAGTTACTTTACTCTTCCAATCCTTGGACAAGACATTCAAGATTTTTCTATTTTTGTCTCCTAAGTAGTATTCCTTTTCTAACACTTCTAAGTCCTTAATAAAATCATTGAATCTACAATACATTTTGTCAATATTTTCATAAGATTCCATCTTGAATGATTCATATTTAGTGACTAAGATAGATTTCTTTTGTTCTTTTACATTCTCACTCCCTTCATGAATTTCTCTCAATTTGTCCTAAATCTCTTTAGCAGACCTACAGCATTTGACCCTAATGGATTCATTTGAATCTAAAGTACTATACAACACATTCATAATTTTGGCATTCAAAGTAAGGTGAGTTCTATTTTCACTAGTCAATTCATTTCTGATTTTTAGTTTTGGTATATGTGTAACTTCATCTATAACAGTGGTATCAAATGGATCTTCATTAACAATAAATTACAGTTCAATATCAATAGATTGCAAGTTAATAATCATTTTTTCCTTCTAACTCACATAATTAGATCCATTAAATATTGGAGGTCTAGTGACAGATTGTCCTTCAAAAAATATGGCATTATTGGTTATCATTTTACTCCAAAGCCGTTTGAGTTTAATTTCTAGGAGACCAAATTCTGATGCCAATTGTAAGGATTGAAAACAACCTAAGAGAGGGGTAAATTAGGTTAATTAAAAATCAATCAGGTTATGAGACACGTTTTGGCTCAATATGAAATTTATCCTCTTTTCTAGATGACCACTCAATGAAACAGTTAACAAGAAAGTAATATTGCTTGTGCGTAGAAGAGATGAGCAATTTATATTTGCAAGATACTAAGTAAAAAAGAAGGAATAACAAACCAAATTCTAAGTTTCTCTTGAATTTGAATATTACTTTATAGCGCAAGTTTCTTCAATTTGATCAAATACAACCAATCTTTGTGTACAAAGAAAGTATCACTTCCTTCTTGCCCCAAGTCACACTTGGTCAAATTAGGAAGTTTTACAATCACTCGAATAACCACAAAGTTACAGTATTGAAATATTTTTCTCACACAAGAAAAGTTTATACAAGATTCACACAACTAAGAGTACAAATATTCCTTAAAGAGTATTTTCTCACTAAAATCACTTTTGATATTTTGTAGTCTCAATGTACAAAAGTTCTTTAGAAGTGGTTGACCATGTTCTATTTATATGAGACCAAAAAGTTCCTCTATTAATACTTTCAACGAATAGAAGGCAGTTGAAGAGTCAACTAGCCATTGGTAGTATTGAACGATCGGTAGTCTTGTTTCTTGCGTCCGACAGCAGGCAGTAAGTTTAAGAGATTTTCTTTAATTCTTTCGGACGTCCGGTACCTTCAATGTTTGCGTCCGAAAGTGGATAGTGAAATTGAGAAATCTTCTTCAATCTTTCGGGACGTTCAGTACATCCAATGCTTTGCGTCCGAAGTGCCGTATTATTTATCGGACGTCCGGTACTCTAATGTTTTGCATCCGATTAAGGTCAGTGAATTTAGAAAGAATGACTTAATTCTTTCGGACGTCCGGTGGTGAAGTTCTTCATGCGTCCAAAGTTGTGCAATGATTATCGAACGTCTTATCCAATTTTCACAAGCGTCCGACAGCTTTTAGCACCCTTTGTCTCTTTCAATTGTACTTAATCTTTGAACCTGATTTGCTTCATAGCTGAAAAGATCTTTGAAGAGATATTAGTAACATCCATTTGTTTTGTAAATATAAAAAACTAGGGACTAAAATTAACAATAAGTGCAATAGTCATCTCATGATTATGCTTTTGAGGAACTTACTTTCAAAAAGAAAAAGAAAAAAAAAGAAGAGAATAATACTTGTTCTACTCCAATGGTTCTGGTTCTTAGTAATCGGGAATTTTCATCTACAAATGTCGGCTTTCGCGTAGAATGGTACTTGAATTAAGAGTATGCAAAGCAATTTAAGAATGTAAAGTGTTGAGTAACAGGTGATTTTCATCTAAAAATGTCGATCCTCGCTTAAAAAGAGACTGTCACAACACTTAAGTATATATTTAGTTATGCTATATGAATATATCCCTCTTTAAATATAAATAAGAAGATGATCATGAGTTTAGGAAGTATTTTATTGATCATATGAATTACTTGCTTGTGAAATTGGGTAAGGATGAGAAATTGACTTGAACTTGTTATAATGGCGGTATAATTGGCTCTCCTTTACTTGATATTATGAGTACTTGAATTTAATTGAACAATTGCATAATGGTTATTTACCTTGTTTTGAAAAAATGAAATTGATGGTGCACATATGTTTATTTTCAAAATTTTGGATCATTATTGGTTTGTATTTCTTATTGCTTAAGAACAAGCAATAGTTCAAGTGTGAGAGTATTTGATAAGTGTATATTTTACGTGTTTTTAGTATGTTTTATTAATTAATTTTGGTGCATTTTATCTAGTTTTATAGCTAACGAACTAGGTTTATAGTGAAAATATGCATTTTATGGTTTAAAGTGTAAAAATTGCATTTCTATGGATTTTAATAGTGAAAATTTCATATTTTTGTAGGTCTAAGGATCCAATCATCAAATGGAGTAACTTGAAAATATAATTGGATGATTGATAATGATTTAAAGTGATAAAAAGAGTATATGAAGTGTAAAAGAGGAAATGCAATCAAGAACAAAGGAAACAAGTTTCACAGTTTTGACACATTATGGTATTCTGGCTATATCGTGAGATAAAAATATTGGATTAAAGTGATTCTTGAATTATTTTGAAATTAAGAGATAGATCTACATTTGGTATGAAAATATTGAAATCCAGTCAGTCGTTTTCATTGTCAAAAGGTCGAAATATAGAAGTGCATTTTCTATGGCCGAAGATGAAACAAGGTTTTGACCAGTCAAGGGTAATTTGATCATTTCTCGGTCCATAGAGCTCTAAATCAGATGAATCTTGATGTATTTGAAAGCTAACTCAATAGACTACAACTTTCATGTTTTACACAAGAGTTAGTTCAACCTCTAACATCAAGAAAATATCAGTTGAAATTGGACAAAAAATAGAACAAGGAAGAATCCTACCCAGAAAAGTGCAAACCTGCAAAGAGTAAAATAGGGGGTCAAAACGCGGGCTCAGGTAGCGTTTTCTACCCGCATTTTAGTGGATTTCGGCTGCAACATACTCTGCAACTTGTGCTCTTTTCACACAACCTTTTTTACCACTATTTCTGCAAAAGATTTCGGCTGGAGAAATGATTAAATGAGCATGGAAACTTTGAGAAGCAATCTTTGAGAGTTCAAAAGCCAACTTTTGCCAACCAAAAAATAACTCACTTGTGGATTAAATTCCTCTATAAATAAAGGCCTTTGGAGAACATTTTTATAACTTTGGAAGGATAGAAAAACTCACAAAAAATGTAGTTTTCACTAGTTTTTCTTAATTCATTAATATAGTATAGTATAGTTAGAGTTAGTGTAGTTTATTTTTCTTGTATTTGTAACTAAACCTAGATGAAGTTGAGGATGAAAATGAACCGGTAACTAAATTAACCGGTATTAAACAGTCATTCAAGAAACAAACATTCAATCATTGGAAGGATACATGCTCATTTGGATCCATTCATTTAGTCATTCAATCGCCGACCATTTCTCGACCATTTCTCTTATTCGTCCGACAAAACATTTAAAAGCAAAAATTCCTTCGGTGTTCATTTCATTCATTCATTCAGTCATTCATTTCAATCATTGCATTGCATTTGCTGGCCAGTACTCCATCCGATTTCGTGATCATACTCAAGTATATCAAACATTGCCTCAGGATCACCAGCCACTCGACTGAGTCCACTTCTGACTCGAGTCGACTGACAACGAAGAGTAAGGGTCCATTTCAACCAAAGGCTTACATTCATGCACAAGTAACATTCAACCATTTGATCATTGAAAATTCACATTCACACAGGTCGAGTGCAATAAAGTACACACTCACCCATTGAAAATCCATTTTGCAATCATTAAAAAGCGTTTAATATTCAAGCAAACATTCACAACATTTCACATAATCATTGGAAGCACAATATACAAGGAACACTCACTGATATCAGTAGATTAAACGTCAACTCTCTACATGATAACCTTGATCGCTACCACGCCCTGAGGTAAGATTCACAATCACAATAGATTTAAACTTAGTAGATTTAACTAACCAAAACAAACACGTCTAATATTCCAAGATATTCCATATGCTTCTTACTTTGGGCTCGAGACTTTAAGATAAAATCCAACACATGTATTCTAAAAGTGAGGAGAGCAATTTAAGCATCCAAAATCACACCAAAATAAGGTTTAAGATCTAGAAATCTTTTTTCAAAGTTTTTCAAGTCCCACTCAATTCATTTGACAAAATTTCCAGTTTTGGTGACATTCTTTGAAAAGTATAACTTGAATTTCCGTAGGTCGGAAAATCACAAATCTTACACCATTAGAAAATAAACTCGAAGCACTAACAGATTTTAGAAGACATCTTCATGAAATTCAACTCATAGGTTAGTCAAATTTTAGTTCAAACTCACCGCTATCTCATGTGTAAAAACAAAACGGTCATAATTTTTAAGAAATTTTGCAAATTTGCTGGTATTTATAGAAGTTGAACTAAACCCTGAATTTTATACCGTTGAAAACCATATGAGTCTAGTTTCAAATGCAACAAACAGAACTCAATTCTGACTTTACTATATAAAATTATAGCCAATTTTCCAAAACTACATAGGGCTTCCTGCGAAAATTTTCCAGCAAGCAATTAGTTTGGAAATCTAGATTTTTCCCTTCTTAAACCTCTTTGTTTTGGTTCAAAACTAACACACATGCAAAAACATAGTTTATAACAAGTGTTTTGAGTAAAATCATATGCAAGAGGAAAACAAAATACCCTAAATTCACACCTTAACCCTCACTTGACCAACAAGGAGAAAATCCAACAATATGTCTCCATATCTTTTCAAGTTAATCATCCAATTCAAATCTTAGTTTCATAGTAAATGAACCTCAATCAAGGTCACAAAATTATCAACTTTGAACATATATAACAAGCTCCAAATCACTTACACTAAAGCTGAAATTTTTTCATCTCAAAGCTGGAATTTCAAACCAAAGCTAGAAATTGTCGTATCAAAACTAAAATTGCATACCAAAACTTGAACATCTCCTAATAAACTGAAATTGGCATTCCAAGGGTGTAAATTAACATAGCAAATCTGGAAATTAACTACTAGAGCTAGAAAAATCATATAACAAAGCTAGAAGTGCATATCCAAACTAGATATCTTCATATCAAACTCACAAGTCCATATCAAAACTGGAAACTCTCAACTCAAGGCTGGAAAATATCAATCAAAGATGGAAATTAACCCTAAAGCTGGAAATTCGAATATAGGAGTTAGATAACCTTATACCAAAGCTAAAATTTCATATCCAACCTCATATCAAAACTAAATCATTCATATCAAGGCTAACCAATACATTCCAACGTTGAAAATTGCAACCTACTAAGCAAAACCATGAAATCTTTCATAAAACTTCTATATTCAAGTCATCTATCCAATAAAATACAATATGAGAAAGAGAAGAAAGTTGGTTAGTTTCATACCTTCAAACCCTTATAGGAAAATACAAAACAAAGGTTACCTATCCAAAATTACTTCATCT
The DNA here is from genome assembly GCA_023065735.1 of Coffea humblotiana. Lineage (NCBI taxonomy): Eukaryota > Viridiplantae > Streptophyta > Magnoliopsida > Gentianales > Rubiaceae > Coffea > Coffea humblotiana. Next base: position 17,473,196 of record CM041208.1, read on the forward strand.
CAAGCTTCCCTGTCACCTTGTTGCACCTTTCTCTGAATTGATTTAGGGTTTTAGGTTTATTTCTCTCCAAAACAAGCAAGAATCAAGATGAAAATTGAAGGCTTTCCTCTCTTTTTTCCTCTTTCTATTTTGGCCAAGGAAGAAGGAGAATGAAGGAATTTTACTGAAAATTACAAGATAAAGACTAGAGAAGTCTTCGGTCAAAGTTGGCTTGATGACCAACACTTGTCATCCACCTATTTTTCCCCTTCTTTCTTTCTTTTTTTTCTTTTCCTCTCTCTTTGCTTTCTCTAATTTCGGCCAAAACCCTAGAAATGCAAGGGAGAAATAATAAAAAGGAAAGTAAGGAAATTAATGAAGGAAAGGTCTTGATCAAATGGTATCTTCAACCGGTGACAAGTGACGCGAGTTGGTTCAAGCCTAACTCTTTATTTTTTCTTGTTTTGTAACTTATGTTTCACTAATTCACTCTTAACCTTTCCAATCACATACTTCATCTAGTATTACACTTGTTCTCGTCTACCAAATATAACGTACACATCTCACTCGTCGGTCAAACTACCTTAATATACTGCAAAACTTAGCATGCACTAAAATATAAAAAGGGGAATGATAAAATTCTTAACTTAACCTTTAAATCACTGTCAAATTAAGGTTAGTAAATAAGCAAGTAAAGTAAAATGAAAAGTAAATATATATTAATTTTTCAAAAATAAGAGAAAATTTAAAATAATTTTTGTGTCCTCACATTCTCTTCCTTAAGAAAATTTCGACCTCAAAATTTTTATCTTTCATAGCCTCAGACGACTCTGGAGTCTGTTGCTTGTCTGTGACGTAGACCTGCGCTGGCACTTTTGGTAGATTCCCTCTTTCATTAACTTGTTTAGGGATAGTTCTATCTCTTTGTTAAGTATTATTTTCCCGTTATTGCTTTCTCGGATAGTTGCTAATTTGATGGTCAGTACTCCCACAAACCAAGCACTTTCGTCCCTTCACCCAGCACTCATCCTTGGTATAATTTGTTTTTCCATAGTATCCACAACTTAAGTAAGGAGCCACTTTTTAGTCTTCTCGAGAAATTCCCTCTTGTTGCCCTTTTCCTAATTAACTTCTTCTTGTAGAATCTTCTTCCAGTGTTCCTAGTGTCCATGGTGGGTAAGGTGAATGGTTCGCTCTTCTTACTTTGGGAGGCATTACATTTGCTCTAAATTCCTCATGTGTACTACTAGGTGTGACAAGCGCGGGATATACATATACAATTTGCTCATCCACAATCAAGTTTTACATTTATAAATTCTAAATACCCCACACGCGATTTATCGCAAATATACGAATCGTGAGCGAATATAGGGTATAAAGGGTCGATCCCACAAGGAAGATTTTCAATTACTGGTGATTTTCGAACTCCTTTATTATTTAGACTACCATAAAGTTAAAAGTAATGAAAATAACATTAGAAAACTCCTAGAGATATGGAATTCCTCACTACTTTTGCAAATGAGATTACCGGTTAAGTGAATGTTATTATCTTGATTAGTTATGGCGTAATTTCCTAATGTATGTGAAACCTACTCTAGTAGTAATCAACTATACTTATAGCCAAATCATACCTACTCTTGTAGTTATGAATTAATTACAAGCTCATTTCTTTTACGAAATTATATAAAACAAGTCATTAAAACCACATAGGTGCTCTTCTACTCTCGTGAGTGAACTCCCTAGGTTTATCACTTCGTTGAACTAGTATTAAATTTCAATTCTCATTGCAAACTTAACACCTTAAGATGATCACAATTAATGGCCAATTAATCATGATTAGAAAAGCAAAAGTGATAAATAATTTGCTCAAAATAATATCATTAAAGAACCAAATAAACATCACTAACAAGATATAAAAAATATATCCATACTCTAGGTATAAATTTTAACTAAACATGAAGAAAATGAAAGAAAGATCCATACTTGTATTATAACTAAACATAAGATGCAATACAAGAAATAAAGTGATAGGAGAAATGTCACCCATGTCACTTGAGCTTATGCTCTTCATCTTCATCCTCAACTTTATCTAGGTTTAGTTACAATACAAGAAGAATAAACTACAGTAACTCTAACTATACTATACTATATTAATCCTCTTCAAATGAGACATGTTGGTTCTATCTATGTTGACGGAGAGTCAACGGGTTTGGATCAAGTATCGCAATTGGGCATTTTGGTTCCTGAGAGCCACCTGTATCCTTTCCCTTTGAAATGTTTATTTATTTCCCTATCTGGTGTGTATAACTGCATGATTGATACGTGAAATGCCATGATTCATGACTACTTGTATTGCTGGTACCTCATTGAGCGTAAGCCCACCCCCTTCCCGTTATCTTTGTTTTCCTTACAGGGAACAACACTTTTGAACCATGATTTCGAAGAAAGTGTCAAGCTAGTGTAAATGTTATTTTGTTACGCTCTTTTGTAATCAAAATCCTAGTTACTTTTATCAAGTATCACGTTTGACTTGTACAACTTTCTATGTATGTACTTAAGTGTTTAAGCCTGTATATTAGGTGTATTCGTTTGAGATACTACTTGTAATCATTCGGAACATTTTAGTTGTGTGTAATCGGCGTAGTAGTCTCCGAATGTTTGTTTTCTTTGGTTTCGATCGCGCGTAATCTAGGGTTTGTGTGATTCGACTTCGTAGTCCTGGCGAGAGCTGGGCAGGCGGTCCGCCAACCCCTTTGGTTCGCCTTAGGGGAAGGTGGGGCCGTCACAGTTGGTATCAGAGCCACGTCGCGTGGTCTCTGCGCGGAGTGATCTTGGGTCAAGTGGTGTTATGGTCCTGATTGTGTGAGTAAGTGTAGGGGACTAAGTGCTTTTCTTGGACGTAAGCTATGAATTATGAGCCGTTATAGGTTTCCAATCTTTCTCAGAATATTTGGGGACAATAGTTATGTACGTCAGGTAGGAATCTTTAATATGGGTGACTTACTCTTGGGATCGGCCGGCTCGAGTTGTGAATTACCTTATTGTGGATTCTTGTACTTGAGTACTCGATAGTGAGAACGCTAGAATAAAGGCCTGTAGTTTGCTTGAGGTGAGTTTGGCGGCAAGAGTCAAAGTGCAGAAGATTCAATATTTGATCTAGTAATTGGACCGATCGGGGGGGATTGGATCTAAGAGTGTTATCATGGACGAACCTAGTAATGGTCTGACTGGGGTTTCTATAGAAGGTGACCAGATTGTAGTATACGTCGAGGAATTCGCACCGAAGACCAATTTCTTTTCTATGAACGTGAGGACTAGACAAGTGTTTATTTGATTTGAGACGATCTGACCGCAACGATATAGGTATCGGCTCGGGTGTTTGCCCTAGAGCAACGTCAGGTCCCTGACTCGTTTGAAGACATAGAAGGTACGATCTGTCGGTTACCTTAGATCTTGATGGATTTCATTAATAAGAAAATTTCGAGGACGAAATTTCTTTAAGGAGGAGAGAGTGTGAGGACCCGTAAAATTTTCCTATTTCATATCGTTTAATTCTATTTCTTTACATGCATTTTCTTTATTTTATTCTACTACCTTAATTTTCTGGACATTTTATAAGTGAATATGGTTTTCTAAAACATTTTTCTAGTATAAGTGAATTCACGAGAGATTTGGAGCGAATAGCGGATGTGGGACCCGCTAGTGCGTTAGGTGAGAAAAATTCGGCCAATTAGGTTAAGTTGTGCAGTAAGGCATTAAATTACTAGGTACTAAGTGATAATTAGAGGTTGGTTAGATATTTGGCCATTAGTAAGCTAAAGGATAAGAAAGAAATCCAAAAGTGCCACGTGTCGCGTTCTTATTGGACCAAGCTTGCCTAACTTTCCTTTAACTTTACCAAAAGCTTAATTTTGACCAAAAATCATCTTCATTTTGCTCCTTGATGGCCGAAAATTAGAGAGAGAAAAGAACAAGAGAGTTTCAACTTTTTCTTTCAATTTCTTGTCCAAAACTTGAAATCCAACCGATAAAATTCCGAATTCCTCCGTAGAACTAGCTTTCTAAGGAAGATTGAAGGTGCTTGTGGAGTTATTTTGCAAGGGAAAGCTCTAAGTTGCTACCTTTCTTGAGAATTAAGGTATTTTGCTTGGAACTTCACTTTTGTTCATAATAATGGCGAATTAGTGCCTTGTGGTAGTTAAGGAGCTTATTTTATGGATGAATTCATGGATTAAAGTGAAGTTAGATGAATTTCTTATTTTCTTGGGAATTTTTCTGTTTTCATATGATGGCTAAGGTTGGCTTGGATTGATGGCTTAATATGGTATAGAATTGGAGCTATTGTGCGTTAATTGTGGTTAATTGCGGAAATTTCAAGTTTATGCGGAAAATTTCAGTTTTAGGGTTTTGAATTGGGGCTTTATTGTGGATGGTTGTGAAGCTTAAATTGGTTGTATTTTAAGGGTGTTTAATAGCCGATAATGTGTATGTGCAATTGTGATTGATTGTTATGAGATTGGTGGTTGATTCTTAGGTGGGAAAAGTAAAGAGAGACAAGGGAAGTGCTGCTGAAATTTCGCAGGAACTCCCGAGCAGTCTCGGGAAATCTGTTATAACTTGGTGTAGAAATGTCAGAATTGAGTTCCGTTTGTTGTGGTTTAAACTAGATTCATAGAGCTATAAACGGTGAAAATTTCAGACCCTGTTTCTGTCTGTACGAATTATAGTGATTTTGCAAAGTTGACTGAAATTACCTACCTGTTCTGTCTTTTACTGGATGAAGCTGCGATTTGAGGCTCGAATTTGACTGACTTGTGGTTTGAATCTTATAAATGTGTCTTCTGAGAAATTATACCCCTTTGAGTGTATTTTCCGACGGTATAAATTGTATCAATTTTGGACTTAATACTTGTGAGATATGATTTTTCCAATGAGGGTGTGCAAAACTGGAAAATCCTGTTTTTCTAGAATTATTCTTACCTTCATTTTGCACCTTAAGTTTGGAGTTAGTAAATCATTGTAGGTATGGTTTTGGAAGAAATGAAAGGTTTTGGGGCCGTTCTTACCCTAGGACCAATATTACCCCTTTTTACTCGAAAGTTACATTTTATCTTTTTGCATTGTAGACCATTTGAATAGGCATTCGACTAGTAGTCGAGCCTCACTTGTGCACTCCGTTTACGGGGTTTGTGAATGCGAAAACTCTGATTTTCTTGTCTTGGTTATTCTAGGATTTCTCGGGGATTAAAGCCCTACTTTGGGTGAAGATTTTTGACGTATCTTTACTTGGATTGGTGAGTGTACCACTCCCTTCCTTAGTTACTTAACTTGGTTTCTGCTCATGCAATCTGTAATTTGAATGACTGTACTATCTGTTTATTCCGTTGAGACAAGGGTGTACTTTATCACCCTCGTTCTCTTGTCCGCATGCCTATTTACTGTGGAAAATTTGAATCTGTTATCTGTGCTTAATCTACTGCCGTTTGGACCTTGCATCCAACGACCTTTCTGTTACCTCTGAACTCAAATCCTGTGGCTAGTTATTCGAGTCGAGCCGGTAAAGGTCTGGTCGATTAGATAACGAACCACAGTAGTCTGTTTCTGAGAAATCTTTGGGTATTGGAGACTCTGGATTTCTGGTATACTCGAGTATTACCACCCTCTGTTCGGTTGAGGTGTTCGGGCCCGGTAAGGGGTATGTTTGGTGGACGGAATTCGGTGTAAAGTGGGGTCTACGGACATGTTGGTTCTATCTATGTTGACGGAGAGTCAACGGGTTTGGATCAAGTATCGCAATTGGGCATTTTGGCTCCTGAGAGCCACCTGTATCCTTTCCCTTTGAAATGTTTATTTATTTCCCTATCTGGTGTGTATAACTGCATGATTGATACGTGAAATGCCATGATTCATGACTACTTGTACTGCTGGTACCTCATTGAACGTAAGCTCACCCCCTTCCCGTTATCTTTGTTTTTCTTACAGGGAACAACACTTTTGAACCATGATTTCGAAGAAAGTGTCAAGCTAGTGTAAATGTTATTTTGTTACGCTCTTTTGTAATCAAAATCCTAGTTACTTTTATCAAGTATCACGTTTTGACTTGTACAACTTTCTATGTATGTACTTAAGTGTTTAAGCCTGTATATTAGGTGTATTCGTTTGAGATACTACTTGTAATCATTCGGAACATTTTAGTTGTGTGTAATCGGCGTAGTAGTCTCCGAATGTTTGTTTTCTTTGGTTTCGATCGCGCGTAATCTAGGGTTTGTGTGATTCGACTTCGTAGTCCTGGCGAGAGTTGGGCAGGCGGTCCGCCAACCCCTTTGGTTCGCCTTAGGGGAAGGTGGGGCCGTCACAGTTGGTATCAGAGCCACGTCGCGTGGTCTCTGCGCGGAGTGATCTTGGGTCAAGTGGTGTTATGGTCCTGATTGTGTGAGTAAGTGTAGGGGACTAAGTGCTTTTCTTGGACGTAAGCTATGAATTATGAGCCGTTATAGGTTTCCAATCTTTCTCAGAATATTTGGGGACAATAGTTATGTACGTCAGGTAGGAATCTTTAATATGGGTGACTTACTCTTGGGATCGGCCGGCTCGAGTTGTGAATTACCTTATTGTGGATTCTTGTACTTGAGTACTCGATAGTGAGAACGCTAGAATAAAGGCCTGTAGTTTGCTTGAGGTGAGTTTGGCGGCAAGAGTCAAAGTGCAGAAGATTCAATATTTGATCTAGTAATTGGACCGATCGGGGGGATTGGATCTAAGAGTGTTATCATGGACGAACCTAGTAATGGTCTGACTGGGGTTTCTATAGAAGGTGACCAGATTGTAGTATACGTCGAGGAATTCGCACCGAAGACCAATTTCTTTTCTATGAACGTGAGGACTAGACAAGTGTTTATTTGATTTGAGACGATCTGACCGCAACGATATAGGTATCGGCTCGGGTGTCTGCCCTAGAGCAACGTCAGGTCCCTGACTCGTTTGAAGACATAGAAGGTACGATCTGTCGGTTACCTTAGATCTTGATGGATTTCATTAATAAGAAAATTTCGAGGACGAAATTTCTTTAAGGAGGAGAGAGTGTGAGGACCCGTAAAATTTTCCTATTTCATATCGTTTAATTCTATTTCTTTACATGCATTTTCTTTATTTTATTCTACTACCTTAATTTTCTGGACATTTTATAAGTGAATATGGTTTTCTAAAACATTTTTCTAGTATAAGTGAGTTCACGAGAGATTTGGAGCGAATAGCGGATGTGGGACCCGCTAGTGCGTTAGGTGAGAGAAATTCGGCCAATTAGGTTAAGTTGTGCAGTAAGGCATTAAATTACTAGGTGCTAAGTGATAATTAGAGGTTGGTTAGATATTTGGTCATTAGTAAGCTAAAGGATAAGAAAGAAATCCAAAAGTGCCACGTGTCGCGTTCTTATTGGACCAAGCTTGCCTAACTTTCCTTTAACTTTACCAAAAGCTTAATTTTGACCAAAAATCATCTTCATTTTGCTCCTTGATGGCCGAAAATTAGAGAGAGAAAAGAACAAGAGAGTTTCAACTTTTTCTTTCAATTTCTTGTCCAAAACTTGAAATCCAACCGATAAAATTCCGAATTCCTCCGTAGAACTAGCTTTCTAAGGAAGATTGAAGGTGCTTGTGGAGTTATTTTGCAAGGGAAAGCTCTAAGTTGCTACCTTTCTTGAGAATTAAGGTATTTTGCTTGGAACTTCACTTTTGTTCATAATAATGGCGAATTAGTGCCTTGTGGTAGTTAAGGAGCTTATTTTATGGATGAATTCATGGATTAAAGTGAAGTTAGATGAATTTCTTATTTTCTTGGGAATTTTTCTGTTTTCATATGATGGCTAAGGTTGGCTTGGATTGATGGCTTAATATGGTATAGAATTGGAGCTATTGTGCGTTAATTGTGGTTAATTGCGGAAATTTCAAGTTTATGCGGAAAATTTCAGTTTTAGGGTTTTGAATTGGGGCTTTATTGTGGATGGTTGTGAAGCTTAAATTGGTTGTATTTTAAGGGTGTTTAATAGCCGATAATGTGTATGTGCAATTGTGATTGATTGTTATGAGATTGGTGGTTGATTCTTAGGTGGGAAAAGTAAAGAGAGACAAGGGAAGTGCTGCTGAAATTTCGCAGGAACTCCCGAGCAGTCTCGGGAAATCTGTTATAACTTGGTGTAGAAATGTCGGAATTGAGTTCCGTTTGTTGTGGTTTAAACTAGATTCATAGAGCTATAAACGGTGAAAATTTCAGACCCTGTTTCTGTCTGTACGAATTATAGTGATTTTGCAAAGTTGACTGAATTACCTACCTGTTCTGTCTTTTACTGGATGAAGCTGCGATTTGAGGCTCGAATTTGACTGACTTGTGGTTTGAATCTTATAAATGTGCCTTCTGAGAAATTATACCCCTTTGAGTGTATTTTCCGACGGTATAAATTGTATCAATTTTGGACTTAATACTTGTGAGATATGATTTTTCCAATGAGGGTGTGCAAAACTGGAAAATCCTGTTTTTCTAGAATTATTCTTACCTTCATTTTGCACCTTAAGTTTGGAGTTAGTAAATCATTGTAGGTATGGTTTTGGAAGAAATGAAAGGTTTTGGGGCCGTTCTTACCCTAGGACCAATATTACCCCTTTTTACTCGAAAGTTACATTTTATCTTTTTGCATTGTAGACCATTTGAATAGGCATTCGACTAGTAGTCGAGCCTCACTTGTGCACTCCGTTTACGGGGTTTGTGAATGCGAAAACTCTGATTTTCTTGTCTTGGTTATTCTAGGATTTCTCGGGGATTAAAGCCCTACTTTGGGTGAAGATTTTTGACGTATCTTTACTTGGATTGGTGAGTGTACCACTCCCTTCCTTAGTTACTTAACTTGGTTTCTGCTCATGCAATCTGTAATTTGAATGACTGTACTATCTGTTTATTCCGTTGAGACAAGGGTGTACTTTATCACCCTCGTTCTCTTGTCCGCATGCCTATTTACTGTGGAAAATTTGAATCTGTTATCTGTGCTTAATCTACTGCCGTTTGGACCTTGCATCCAACGACCTTTCTGTTACCTCTGAACTCAAATCCTGTGGCTAGTTATTCGAGTCGAGCCGGTAAAGGTCTGGTCGATTAGATAACGAACCACAGTAGTCTGTTTCTGAGAAATCTTTGGGTATTGGAGACTCTGGATTTCTGGTATACTCGAGTATTACCACCCTCTGTTCGGTTGAGGTGTTCGGGCCCGGTAAGGGGTATGTTTGGTGGACGGAATTCGGTGTAAAGTGGGGTCTACGGACATGTTGGTTCTATCTATGTTGACGGAGAGTCAACGGGTTTGGATCAAGTATCGCAATTGGGCATTTTGGCTCCTGAGAGCCACCTGTATCCTTTCCCTTTGAAATGTTTATTTATTTCCCTATCTGGTGTGTATAACTGCATGATTGATACGTGAAATGCCATGATTCATGACTACTTGTACTGCTGGTACCTCATTGAGCGTAAGCTCACCCCCTTCCCGTTATCTTTGTTTTTCTTACAGGGAACAACACTTTTGAACCATGATTTCGAAGAAAGTGTCAAGCTAGTGTAAATGTTATTTTGTTACGCTCTTTTGTAATCAAAATCCTAGTTACTTTTATCAAGTATCACGTTTTGACTTGTACAACTTTCTATGTATGTACTTAAGTGTTTAAGCCTGTATATTAGGTGTATTCGTTTGAGATACTACTTGTAATCATTCGGAACATTTTAGTTGTGTGTAATCGGCGTAGTAGTCTCCGAATGTTTGTTTTCTTTGGTTTCGATCGCGCGTAATCTAGGGTTTGTGTGATTCGACTTCGTAGTCCTGGCGAGAGTTGGGCAGGCGGTCCGCCAACCCCTTTGGTTCGCCTTAGGGGAAGGTGGGGCCGTCACAGTTGGTATCAGAGCCACGTCGCGTGGTCTCTGCGCGGAGTGATCTTGGGTCAAGTGGTGTTATGGTCCTGATTGTGTGAGTAAGTGTAGGGGACTAAGTGCTTTTCTTGGACGTAAGCTATGAATTATGAGCCGTTATAGGTTTCCAATCTTTCTCAGAATATTTGGGGACAATAGTTATGTACGTCAGGTAGGAATCTTTAATATGGGTGACTTACTCTTGGGATCGGCCGGCTCGAGTTGTGAATTACCTTATTGTGGATTCTTGTACTTGAGTACTCGATAGTGAGAACGCTAGAATAAAGGCCTGTAGTTTGCTTGAGGTGAGTTTGGCGGCAAGAGTCAAAGTGCAGAAGATTCAATATTTGATCTAGTAATTGGACCGATCGGGGGGGATTGGATCTAAGAGTGTTATCATGGACGAACCTAGTAATGGTCTGACTGGGGTTTCTATAGAAGGTGACCAGATTGTAGTATACGTCGAGGAATTCGCACCGAAGACCAATTTCTTTTCTATGAACGTGAGGACTAGACAAGTGTTTATTTGATTTGAGACGATCTGACCGCAACGATATAGGTATCGGCTCGGGTGTCTGCCCTAGAGCAACGTCAGGTCCCTGACTCGTTTGAAGACATAGAAGGTACGATCTGTCGGTTACCTTAGATCTTGATGGATTTCATTAATAAGAAAATTTCGAGGACGAAATTTCTTTAAGGAGGAGAGAGTGTGAGGACCCGTAAAATTTTCCTATTTCATATCGTTTAATTCTATTTCTTTACATGCATTTTCTTTATTTTATTCTACTACCTTAATTTTCTGGACATTTTATAAGTGAATATGGTTTTCTAAAACATTTTTCTAGTATAAGTGAGTTCACGAGAGATTTGGAGCGAATAGCGGATGTGGGACCCGCTAGTGCGTTAGGTGAGAAAAATTCGGCCAATTAGGTTAAGTTGTGCAGTAAGGCATTAAATTACTAGGTACTAAGTGATAATTAGAGGTTGGTTAGATATTTGGCCATTAGTAAGCTAAAGGATAAGAAAGAAATCCAAAAGTGCCACGTGTCGCGTTCTTATTGGACCAAGCTTGCCTAACTTTCCTTTAACTTTACCAAAAGCTTAATTTTGACCAAAAATCATCTTCATTTTGCTCCTTGATGGCCGAAAATTAGAGAGAGAAAAGAACAAGAGAGTTTCAACTTTTTCTTTCAATTTCTTGTCCAAAACTTGAAATCCAACCGATAAAATTCCGAATTCCTCCGTAGAACTAGCTTTCTAAGGAAGATTGAAGGTGCTTGTGGAGTTATTTTGCAAGGGAAAGCTCTAAGTTGCTACCTTTCTTGAGAATTAAGGTATTTTGCTTGGAACTTCACTTTTGTTCATAATAATGGCGAATTAGTGCCTTGTGGTAGTTAAGGAGCTTATTTTATGGATGAATTCATGGATTAAAGTGAAGTTAGATGAATTTCTTATTTTCTTGGGAATTTTTCTGTTTTCATATGATGGCTAAGGTTGGCTTGGATTGATGGCTTAATATGGTATAGAATTGGAGCTATTGTGCGTTAATTGTGGTTAATTGCGGAAATTTCAAGTTTATGCGGAAAATTTCAGTTTTAGGGTTTTGAATTGGGGCTTTATTGTGGATGGTTGTGAAGCTTAAATTGGTTGTATTTTAAGGGTGTTTAATAGCCGATAATGTGTATGTGCAATTGTGATTGATTGTTATGAGATTGGTGGTTGATTCTTAGGTGGGAAAAGTAAAGAGAGACAAGGGAAGTGCTGCTGAAATTTCGCAGGAACTCCCGAGCAGTCTCGGGAAATCTGTTATAACTTGGTGTAGAAATGTCGGAATTGAGTTCCGTTTGTTGTGGTTTAAACTAGATTCATAGAGCTATAAACGGTGAAAATTTCAGACCCTGTTTCTGTCTGTACGAATTATAGTGATTTTGCAAAGTTGACTGAAATTACCTACCTGTTCTGTCTTTTACTGGATGAAGCTGCGATTTGAGGCTCGAATTTGACTGACTTGTGGTTTGAATCTTATAAATGTGTCTTCTGAGAAATTATACCCCTTTGAGTGTATTTTCCGACGGTATAAATTGTATCAATTTTGGACTTAATACTTGTGAGATATGATTTTTCCAATGAGGGTGTGCAAAACTGGAAAATCCTGTTTTTCTAGAATTATTCTTACCTTCATTTTGCACCTTAAGTTTGGAGTTAGTAAATCATTGTAGGTATGGTTTTGGAAGAAATGAAAGGTTTTGGGGCCGTTCTTACCCTAGGACCAATATTACCCCTTTTTACTCGAAAGTTACATTTTATCTTTTTGCATTGTAGACCATTTGAATAGGCATTCGACTAGTAGTCGAGCCTCACTTGTGCACTCCGTTTACGGGGTTTGTGAATGCGAAAACTCTGATTTTCTTGTCTTGGTTATTCTAGGATTTCTCGGGGATTAAAGCCCTACTTTGGGTGAAGATTTTTGACGTATCTTTACTTGGATTGGTGAGTGTACCACTCCCTTCCTTAGTTACTTAACTTGGTTTCTGCTCATGCAATCTGTAATTTGAATGACTGTACTATCTGTTTATTCCGTTGAGACAAGGGTGTACTTTATCACCCTCGTTCTCTTGTCCGCATGCCTATTTACTGTGGAAAATTTGAATCTGTTATCTGTGCTTAATCTACTGCCGTTTGGACCTTGCATCCAACGACCTTTCTGTTACCTCTGAACTCAAATCCTGTGGCTAGTTATTCGAGTCGAGCCGGTAAAGGTCTGGTCGATTAGATAACGAACCACAGTAGTCTGTTTCTGAGAAATCTTTGGGTATTGGAGACTCTGGATTTCTGGTATACTCGAGTATTACCACCCTCTGTTCGGTTGAGGTGTTCGGGCCCGGTAAGGGGTATGTTTGGTGGACGGAATTCGGTGTAAAGTGGGGTCTACGGACATGTTGGTTCTATCTATGTTGACGGAGAGTCAACGGGTTTGGATCAAGTATCGTAATTGGGCATTTTGGCTCCTGAGAGCCACCTGTATCCTTTCCCTTTGAAATGTTTATTTATTTCCCTATCTGGTGTGTATAACTGCATGATTGATACGTGAAATGCCATGATTCATGACTACTTGTACTGCTGGTACCTCATTGAGCGTAAGCTCACCCCCTTCCCGTTATCTTTGTTTTTCTTACAGGGAACAACACTTTTGAACCATGATTTCAAAGAAAGTGTCAAGTTAGTGTAAATGTTATTTTGTTACGCTCTTTTGTAATCAAAATCTTAGTTACTTTTATCAAGTATCACGTTTTGACTTGTACAACTTTCTATGTATGTACTTAAGTGTTTAAGCCTGTATATTAGGTGTATTCGTTTGAGATACTACTTGTAATCATTCGGAACATTTTAGTTGTGTGTAATCGGCGTAGTAGTCTCCGAATGTTTGTTTTCTTTGGTTTCGATCGCGCGTAATCTAGGGTTTGTGTGATTCGACTTCGTAGTACTGGCGAGAGTTGGGCAGGCGGTCCGCCAACCCCTTTGGTTCGCCTTAGGGGAAGGTGGGGCCGTCACATGTTGATTCGCTCCTCGGTCAACTAGTTTCAAGACACGTAGCACCATTGCCCAAGGACTTAGACGGTGAATCAACTCGCTTGATTTGTGGAACCTAGAACCAAGAGGGACGATGCAACTCGATTCAGATGGTAGAACTAAGGGTGGCAATGGGGCAGGGGACACCTCCCCCAACCCCCGCCCCCACCCCGCTTCCCCCTCGGGGGCACTCGTGAAGGCAAAAAAATTATTATATAATTTCATTATAATTAAATTTGAGCAAATAATCAAGTACTAAAATATCAACACATCACCAAATTATTATTCATTGTAACTTCATAATTGAAACTCATAAAAATAATTAAACAAATATTATTTGAATTCAATCTAATATGATAAAACAAATATAACTAAAATAATCAAATTTTCATTTTTAAGACAAATACAATCATTAAATTATTATTGTGTTTTTTTTAGAAAAAAGTGTTATTGTATTAAGTGTAGTTAGGACTTAGGAATTTAACATAAATGTATTAATAAATTTAGTATAAATAAGTAATAATTTTTATTAATAGACATATATAATTAGTAGTATAATTGATAATATTATTATATGTATAATTATGTACATATATATATATATTTTTCAAACGGGTGGCGGGGCGGGGGGTGGGGCGAGGGAGTGTACCCCCAGTCCCCCGCCCCGTCTCTAAACGGGGAAAAAAAAATTCCCCCCGGCCCCCGCCCCAATGACCCCCCGCGGGGCGAGTGCCTACGGATGCCCATCCCCGTTGCCATCCCTAGATAGAACGGCGACTCCAATTGAGGTGATTACTCAAATAGATAGATCGGATGAACAATCAACGACGACACGCGAGATTGCTCAAATAACCCTTGCCAAGCAAGTAGGATTGTACTCTCGAAAATTGAAGAGAACAATGTAAATTTTATTGTCAATAATGTCTCACCCTTTGCTCATACAAGTTGTGCCTTTTTATAGGCTAGTGAGCCAATGAAGTCCTACTCGAACAAGGATTGTTTGACTAATACTTCTACCTAAACTAGACAAGATAATTCGGACCACACTTTAGGCAAGAGTGGGCCGACTTATTGACTCGCATAACCAATGGACTACTAATTAAAGTATGACTCGATAAAATCCAACTAACAAACCAAACAACTACTACTAACAATCGGATTAGCCCACAAAACCAACTAGCAATCAGACCAATCCATTAAGGACATGTGTGGTCTAAACTTGGCATCTCATGGGTTTGGATCAATGTGTAGACAATTCGATTAGCCACGTCCAAGCCTTCAATGTCTCTATGAGAGCCTTGAGTCAAGACCGTCATCCGTGCACACATCAGTCCCCTTTACTTGAGAAGGATTTGTCCTCAAATCTAGATGGAAATGACTGGTACTAACAAGAGTTGGTAGTATGAAATCTCAAGTCTAACGCCACCACATATTGGCCCTCTTAGATTGACTGATACTTGCATACGTCATGATTATTAGAATTCGGCGGAGATGTCTCTTGGTCAGTTTGAAAATGCTCACAACCAACCAAGAAAAACTAATGGCTTTACTCCAATGACTCCTCGAAGATAACACATATAGTTTCGGTTCCATGATGCAATATAGAATGTATGGTTCATTGGCAGCAAGGTTACATCTTCTTGGATCCTCCAAAATGCAACTGATAGAATGAAGAACACTTTGAACACGTTCAACTTCATTAGACTGATCATCACTCGGAACACTTGTTGCAAAATGGTAAGAAGACATAGGGCAAGATTCAAGTGCAAGGACTCCCTTTGAAACAATGGATTTAGAGATGGAACATGCCATGATCAACTCAATCTCTCCTTACTTAACCTGCGACAAAGCAACTACACTCGAAAGCAATGCCTTGTCGAGTTCATCAGCATTTAAGAGCACATTTTTAAAGAGCACAAGTAACAAAAGCTGATTAGATTGCACAACGTTCCTAACGTCCTTAGCCTTTATGATCATGTTTTGTTTTCTAGTGTTTGACTTAACTAAGGCTTGTTCATTTGTTACACTAGTGACAACACTCTTCCCTTGGGCTGATTGCTTAAACGTACAGGTCGAACAATTTCCAGATTCGGCCCCTTTTTGTTTTCTCTTTTGTCGGTTTAAGTCACACTCTCTTTACAATTTAAGTTGGTCCTCGTACACTTGTGAAGGTGTGAGAGGAGTTAAGACCATTCTTTTACCATTGTGCAAAAGAGTATATTTGTTAGACCTACTATCAAAAGTAACATGCTTATCAAATTGCCATGGCCTTCCTAGGATCACATGAGTAGCATGCATAGGTACAATACCACAGATGACTTCATCACAGAACTGACCAATCGAGAAAGGAAGGCGTACCTACTTGTAGACACGGATTTCGCTGTCTTCACTTAACCCTTGAAGTTGATAGGGATGCGGATTTTTGGTTATGGGCAGTTCTAAGCTCTCCACCATGATCAAACTTGCAACATTAGTGCAACTTCCGCCATCGATGATGAGACTGCACACCTTTTCATTTGTTTTACACCTAGTGTAGAACAAATTTTCACGCTGTAATTGCTCATCCTTCTTAACACGGACGGTTAGCACTCTCCTCGCGATCAAACAACCAATTTCACCCTGGATTGGCGAACATTCTTTCTCAGCTGAGTCACATTCGCCTTCCTCCTTGGTCATTCCGAGCATCTCCTCACAATCATCATCATCTGACACAACGTCTCCATTACGAGTGACAAGCATGACCCTGTGATTCGGACATTGAGATTGGGTATGTCCGAATCCTCGGCATTTGAAACACTTAATATCCCTACTCCTAAGTTTAGGAATTTCTTGAGTAAGCTTTGAAGTGGATCTAGATAGATCAACAATCTTGTTAGGGGTAGAATTGAAATTACGGTTAGGAAAGTTACCTTGGTGGCGATTAGGTGTGGGTGGTGTAGTCGAATTTCCAGCATCATAGGGAGTCCTCCTCGGCTGGCCTCCTTCCCACGTATGCGAGGTCGTGGTGGTGTTGGTTCAGCCTCCCCTTCTCAATTTCTTTCCCCTTTCGGCCTTGATGACTAGTTCAAGTAGGTCGCTCATATCCAAATAGTGTTAAAGTTCCAAGACCTCTTAAAGGTCAGAGTTCAACCCACTAAGAAACCTTGTCATTGTGGCCTCACTATCTTCTTGGATATTAGCCCTCATCATGGCCATCTCGATCTCCTTGTAATAATCCTCCACACTCATGTTGCCTTGAGTGAGAGTTTGTAGTTTTGAATGGAGATCACGGTTGTAGTAACTTGGAACAAGCCTCTTTCGCATCATGGTCTTGAGTTCACTCCAAGTTCGGACTTGTGGTTCACCATTTCTTCTCCATTCAGTCCGTACTTGATCCCACCAAACGAGTGCGTAGTCGGTGAACTCAACAGTGGCGACCTTCACCTTTTGTTCCTCGCTATAGTCATAGCAATCAAAAACCATCTCGATTCGGCCTTCCCATTCCAAGTATGCCTCAGGGTCACTTCTACCTTGGAAGGTGGGAATTTTGATTTTAAGTCCCTTAAGTGCATCCTTGGTAATGTCCCTTTTAGGCCTCTCGGCTCTCTCTTCATTCTCACTTGCCGAATAATCCTCATAATTTGCCCCTTTTGTACCATGGTGATTTCGGTTGTGAAATCTGGATCGAGAGCCCCTCGTAAAGTTCTTGGAGAGTTCATCAAATTGGTTATGCATTTCCTTCATTTGTTGCTCACTAATCCGCTTTAGTTCGGATTTTATAGCATTGAACATCAACGTGTAGTCAGCGGTTTGGTTAGTTTGCTCCGTGTCTTACGTTTTGCCCTGCAACGTTAGTGACCAAGAAAATAATACAAATAGAACCTCACTTCACTCCCTAAGTGTTTCACTCACACTCATGTTTTCACTCCAAAGCACTCGAATGACCTTACCAAACTTCCTTACCTAGCCGGTTTGGGTAGTTTGAGAAATGCCGGACAAGGTCCTCAATTGTTCACCAAACTTCCCACAAGAGTAACCAAGAGCAAGACACAATTTTGGAAGCAATGTGGACGCGATAGAGGGTAGTTTGGACTATTTCCTAGGGTGGACAGATTAGGAAAGTGTGCGAAAATGGAAAAGGAAACAAGCAAACCCTAGTTTCCTAATTTGAGTGGACTTATCCAAGTGGAATTAGGAGGGTTATCCAAACTGTCCACTAGTTTCCTAATTGAATTTGGAAACAAGTTAGGGTTTGGAAACCTTTTAGAAAACCTTTTCTTCTTGAAACAACTTTTAGAAAGTTCCCAATTCTATTCCAAGAAGGATTGCTCCAAAACAGATTTTGTTCCAACACAATTTGGTTGCTATATCTTTTTTTTTTCTCTTTGTCTTGCCAACCGATTCTTTCTTCCTTTTTTTTGTTTTTGTTTTCTGTTTTTTTTTCCGACTACAACTAACACCCACAACACAAAGCTTGATCGATGGAAGTATTTTCCAGATTTGGTTTCGGCCACATCACACGAGCAAGATCCTTCAAGAACTCCAAGATCCTTCAAGAACTCCAAGATCCTTCAAGAACTTCCAAGGAAGTTATCAAGAACTTCAAGAACTCCAAGATTGTGATCAAGAAATTCAAGAAACTCAAGATTTTTGTAGGTTCTCTCAAGATTCACAAAATACCAACAAGTTTCACCAAAATCCAGATTTGAAAACCAAGTAAACAAATTGGATAACTCAAGATCGAGGGTGGACAGTTTTGGTCAGCAAATCACGACAACAATGGGACTTAGTTTGGAGGGTTTGTATGATCACTACAAACAGAATTTTTTGCCAAACGATAAACACAATTTGCGAACAGAAATCTTAAGGCAACAAGGACACACGAACGGTCAGAATTTTAGGGCACAACAATTGACACAAGACAGACAGATTTGTTACCAACGAACAAGAAACTAACAACGTGACTGATAAGAATATATTTTACGTAGTTTAAGTATGTTTTATTATTTAGTTTTGGTGTGTTTTAACAACTTTTATAGCTAATTAACTAAGATTCTAGTAAAAATATGCATTTTGTGGTTTAAATGGTAAAAATTACATTTCTATGGATTTTTATGGTGAAAACTTCATGTTTTTATAGGTTTAATGATTCAATCATCAAATGGCATAAATTCAGAAGAGAATTGGATGATTGATGATGGTTTGAAGTGATAAAAAGAGAATATGAAGTGCAAGAGATGAAATGCAATCAAGTTCTAAAGAAAAGGAGTTTCAAAGCTTTGACACCTTGTGGTCTTTCGGCTACATCTTGAGCTACAATGATCGGATTGAGGTGATTCTTATACCATTTTGAAGCCAAGAGATAGATCTACATTTGGTATGAAGACATAGAAGTCCAGTTCAGTCGTTTTCATAGTCAAAAAGTCGAAATACTGAAGTGCAATGTCATGGTCGAAAGCTGAAATAAGGTTTTGACCGGTCAAGGGTATTTTGGTCATTTTTCGTCCACAGAGCTCCAAATTGGATGATTCTTGATGCATTGGAAAGCTAACGCAAAGGGCTACAACTTTCATGTTTTACACAAGAGCTAGTTCAGCCTCTAACATCAGGCAAATATCAGTTGAAGTTGGACAAAAAACAGAGCAAGTACATCCGAACCTGGATCCATTGTGATCCGAGCACTCGTCTGATCTTCTGGATAGGAGGATCCGAGGCCATAGGATCCGAGCTCGGATCCACTGTAGCAGGCCTCGGATCCCAATGAACAGTGAAAATAAAAATGAAGAAAAATGTGATCCGAGGGGTAATTTGATAGATCCGACCTCGGATCTAGCCCTCGGATCGCTACTTTCGGCTCCGTGACTGACTCTGCAATTTGTGCTTTATTCACACAAGCTTTTTGACCAATTTATCTGCAAGAAATCCGGCTGAAACTGAGCCTGCAAGCATGGAGAAGTCAAGAAACATCTTTTGGTGATCCCAATAAGCAATTACAACAACTTTAACAACTCACCATAAGATTGAATTCCTCTATAAAAGAAGCCTTGAAGAACATTTTCACAACTTTGGAAGGCTAGAAAGAACTCCACAAAAATGTAGTCTTCACTAGTTTTTCTTGGTTAATTAATATAGTATAGATAAAGTAGTTTTTCCTTCTTGTATTTGTATCTAGATTTGGATGAAGATTGGAGGAGCAAAGATGGAGAGTTAGAGCTCTTGTGACAAGGGTGACATCTCTCCTATCACTTTCTCTTTTGTATTTGATTTCATGTTTAGGTATAATACAAGTTTGGCTTTGTTTTTCTTCATGTTTTTCTAAAGTTTATGCTTAGAGTTATGGTTGAACTTGCTATATTTTGTTTGTGATGTCTACTTGGTTATTTGGTGATATTATTTTGAACAAGTTATTTATCACTTTTGCTTATCTAATCATAATTAACTGGCCATTAATTGTGATTATCTAAGGTGTTAGATTTGCAATGAGAATTGGAATTTAACACTAGTTCAAGGAAGTGATAAATTTAGGGAGTACACTCACGAGAGTAGAGGTGCACCTATGTGGCTTTAGTGACTTGTTTCATGTAATTTCATAGAAGAAATGAGCTTGTAATTAATTCATAACCACGAGAGTAGGTATGGCTTAATTACAAGTATAGTTGATTCACTACGAGAGTAGGTTTCACATGCATTAGGAAATTACGCCATAACTAGTCAAGATAATAGCATTCACTTAATCGGTAATCTCATTTGCAAGAGTAGTGAGGAATTCCATATCTCTAGGAGTTTTCTAGTGTTAATTTTATTACTTTTACTGCATGCTTATAGTCTAAATAATAAAGGATTTCGAAAAACACCGGTAATTGCAATCTTCCCTGTGGGATCGACCCTTAATACCCTATACTCGCTCACGATTCGTATACTTGCGATAAATCGCGTGTGGGGTATTTAGGAGTTTATAAATGTAAAGCTTGATTAGTATGAGGTTAATGTTATATGTATACTCCGCACCGTCAAGTTTTTGGCGCCGTTGCCGGGGAAGATTTGGCAATATCGGTGTGAAGAACAACTTTATTAGTTTAGACATTTTATTAGTTATAGAGTAAATGTTATTTTCTGATATTTTTGTGTTTTATGTGTGTATGTGTTTTATAACCTATTCTTCTTACTAATCTTGCTCTTAAGTTGTTTAAAAGCAATTTTAGGTGATGAGGAGGATAGGTCAATTTGGAGGACAATACTTGAGAAGTGGAAGATTGGCAATGGATGGTTACCAAGTACAAAGCTCCTTCAATAGAGGTAACCAAGAATTTACTGAATGTATGTCTTTTGAAGATGGTTTAAGGTGCTTAAAAGCTAAATTTGATGTTATGATGTTACAAGTTCAAATGGACAAAATTATGCATGAAATTGAGCAAGGGAGGAATGTTAGTGCTTTCAATTCTTATCATGTGATTTGTGACTTGTGTGGAGATTATCATGCTACTAATACATATATACAAGCACAAAATGTGGATTGTTATGATGAATTAGAGCATTACAATCCTTGTTTTGATCAATGCAGTGCTAATTGGAGCAATTCTCATGCTTTTGGTTGAGATAATCAATGTACATATAGTGATTATCCATATTTTTATGATTACCAACCTGAAAGTGTCCAATATGAATCAAAACCATCTTGGGAGTTGGCAATAGAAAAGTTAGCTAATGCACCTCTACCTTGGGAATTAGAAAGTCTAATGATTCTAATGCATCTTGGGAGCTAGCTGTAGAAAATTTTTCTAATCAATTTGATTTAGCAATAGAAAAGCTAGCAAATGCAACTTCCGACCGTTTTGATAGGATTGAGGAAAGAATAGATGAATTAGCTTCTCACTTTGGTAGAATACATGAGCAATTGAATGTATTGTGTGAAGTTATTTCTTCTAATAATTTGTAAAATGATCCTAGCATGAATGGTGGAAATGTTGTATGTGAAAATGGGTTGCATTTTGATGAAAATGATGAATCTCAAGTGTGTTTTAATGAGCAAATATCCATTTCACATGATAATATCTTTGGAACTAACTTCGAACCTAAAGAGGTGAGTTTCAATGACTCATTTTTCACCCCTTTTGAGGAGTGTATAAAAAGTACAGGTTTTAAAGGTATTCCTGCCCAAGATACTCTCATGGCATTTTCTTTGGTGAATTCTCAAGTGATGCATATTCAAGGTAATATTTATGAAACACTTGGGATAGGTAAGTCACTTTCATTTCTCATATCATTAGACCATGTGGCTTTTGCTATAAAGTCACCATTTAATGATCCACCACGTCCAAAAATGGTGGATTATTCGTTAACTAAACCTCATTGATAATGAGGTTATATAGTCAAGCTAATGACTATAAAGAAGCGCTTGTTGGGAGGCAACCCAATGATTTCTTGTTTTTAGTAGCTTTTAAGTTGTTTAAACAAGTGTTTTTGTGTGTTTTATAGGTAGCAATGACAAGAAATCATGTGAATCATTCCAAGTGCAAAAGAGTTTATAAGGAGTGGAGACCGATGTGAAAAAGGGAAGCTTAACCTTTATTTTTGAGTTTACAATGCTTAATTTCATGATATGAGGTTAAGTTAGTCATTTGCATGAAGTTGAAGTGCATTCAAGTGTTTAAATGTGTTTATGACCTATTTGCACTCTTTTGATTTTTTGAACACCGTTATGTGTATTGCAAGTGGCAAGGGGACTATTTGATCCAAGAACCTCAACCCTCAATTTGCATTCTACATGTTTTTGATTTGTTTTGAGGTGTTGAGATTCATGTTTAAGTCATTTTCCATGTGCGTGAAGTGTTGAATTGTTAAAAATTTCATTGTAGAGCACGAATTGGAGAGTGTGTTTCAAATTGGGGTCAAACTGAAAATTGCAGAAACTTCTGCAATAAGTGCAGAATCAATGGATCCGAGGCCTCGGATCTACTTCTGCAATCAGAGAAAAATTTGAGTTTTTGATCCGAGCTCACGCATAATGATCCGAGCTCGGATCCTTTCAAAAACGACCTCGGAACCTTTCAAAAACGAAGGCTCGGATCATTTTTCCTTATTCTTCCCTCTCTTCCTCCTTCATTTTGTACTTGAGGAGACTTGATCATTGATGACAAAATGTATAAATGGAACTTATTTCGTTCATGATGATGGGCTTATTTGTGAAATTAGCTTTCTTTTGCTTTGGATATTAATGCATATACTTGATTAACAAAGATTAGTTCATTTCATGTTTTTATCCCATGAACATTGTATGGTTCCACATGCTTTATCCTTGTCCCTTTTCCTTTGATTTGCATGCTTACTTCTTGATCGTTGCAAGTTTTTACTTAGTTTTTTTTATTTTGATGTTGCCATTTGAAGTGGTGCATTAATTAAACTCTCCTTTCTTTTAAGCCTTTGTTATCACTTTTGTTTCTCATTTTCCATTTTTTTAGGTTTATATTACTAATGGTTATCAAATGGAACTCATGAAGTATAGGAGAAAGATGGATAACGTATCTTGAAGCTTCATATTCAATCGCAACAATAGGGGAGTATTACTTTCTTTATCTTGGTTTTCCTTTTTACACATTGAGGACAATGTGCATGTTAAGTGTGGGGGAGTTAAATTGAGATTATATGCATTGTATGTGATTGATTTTGTGGTTGCAAATATTGGACTTGTGCTTTATCTTGGGTCAAAAATTGTTCCAAAATATTGTCCAAAATTGCAAAATTTACCCAAAAGTTTCAAATTTTTTTCAATTTTATCCAAATGGGTAACAAGTTCCATAACATTAGTAATTTAAATTCCTTCTACTTTTGAGGTAAATATATGTGATTTGGAAACTTTTTTTCTCAATTTACTTGGGAATGATTATTATGTGATTAGAATTTGTACATTTATAGGAAAGTATATCTTTTAAAGTGGAGAAAATTATGCCTATATTTTTTTGCATATTTGATGAAATTTCTTCTCTTTATTTGATTTTATAAGTTAAGTGATAAATATGGTCAATAGTTGCAATACTCTTCTCATGAGTATTCTTTTGAGGGAATGTTTATTAAAAAAAAAAAGAAAAGAAAAAAAGAAAAAAGAAAATAAGATTTGTTTTACTCCAATGATTCTTGTACTTAATAACCGGGAGTCTTCATCTACAAATGTCGACTTTCGCGTAAAACAGTACTTGAATTAAGAGTATGCAAGACAACTTGAGTATGTGAAGTGTTGAGTAACCGGTGATCTTCATCTAAAAATGTCGATTCTCGCGTAAAAAGACACTTTCACAACTTAAGTATATATTTAGTTATATTATATGAATAAATCCCTCTGTAAATTGGAGTAAGAAGATGATCATGAGTTTAAGAAGCGTTATTATTGACCATATGAGTTACCGGCTTGTGAAATTGGGTAAGGATGAGAAATTGAATTAAACTTGTTATAATTATGGTATAATTGGCTTTCCTTTACTTGATATTATGAGTACTTAAGTTTAATGGAGTGATTACATAATGGTTATTTACCTTGTTTTGAGGAAATGAAGTTGACTTGAGCATATATAGTTATCTTCAAATATTTTGAATCATTGTTGGTTGGTATTTCTTATTGCTTGAGGACAAGCAATCGTTCAAGTGTGGGAGTATTTGATAAGAATATATTTTACGTAGTTTAAGTATGTTTTATTATTTAGTTTTGGTGTGTTTTAACAACTTTTATAGCTAATTAACTAAGATTCTAGTAAAAATATGCATTTTGTGGTTTAAATGGTAAAAATTGCATTTCTATGGATTTTTATGGTGAAAACTTCATGTTTTTATAGGTTTAATGATTCAATCATCAAATGGCATAAATTCAGAAGAGAATTGGATGATTGATGATGGTTTGAAGTGATAAAAAGAGAATATGAAGTGCAAGAGATGAAATGCAATCAAGTTCTAAAGAAAAGGAGTTTCATAGCTTTGACACCTTGTGGTATTTCGGCTACATCTTGAGCTACAATGATCGGATTGAGGTGATTCTTATACCATTTTGAAGCCAAGAGATAGATCTATATTTGGTATGAAGACATTGAAGTCCAGTTCAGTCGTTTTCATAGTCAAAAGGTCGAAATACTGAAGTGCAATGTCATGGTCGAAAGCTGAAATAAGGTTTTGACCGGTCAAGGGTATTTTGGTCATTTTTCGTCCACAGAGCTCCAAATTGGATGATTCTTGATGCATTGGAAAGCTAACTCAAAGGGCTACAACTTTCATGTTTTACACAAGAGCTAGTTCAGCCTCTAACATTAGGCAAATATCAGTTGAAGTTGGAACAAAAACAGAGCAAGTACATCCGAGCCTGGATCCATTGTGATCCGAGCACTCGTCTGATCTTCTGGATAGGAGGATCCGAGGCCATAGGATCCGAGCTCGGATCCACTGTAGCAGGCCTCGGATCCCAATGAACAGTGAAAATAAAAATGAAGAAAAATGTGATCCGAGGGGTAATTTGATAGATCCGACCTCGGATCTAGCCCTCGGATCGCTACTTTCGGCTCCGTGACTGACTCTGCAATTTGTGCTTTATTCACACAAGCTTTTTGACCAATTTATCTGCAAGAAATCCGGCTGAAACTGAGCCTGCAAGCATGGAGAAGTCAAGAAACATCTTTTGGTGATCCCAATAAGCAATTACAACAACTTTAACAACTCACCATAAGATTGAATTCCTCTATAAAAGAAGCCTTGAAGAACATTTTCACAACTTTGGAAGGCTAGAAAGAACTCCACAAAAATGTAGTCTTCACTAGTTTTTCTTGGTTAATTAATATAGTATAGATAGAGTAGTTTTTCCTTCTTGTATTTGTATCTAGATTTGGATGAAGATTGGAGGAGCAAAGATGGAGAGTTAGAGCTCTTGTGACAAGGGTGACATCTCTCCTATCACTTTCTCTTTTGTATTTGATTTCATGTTTAGGTATAATACAAGTTTGGCTTTGTTTTTCTTCATGTTTTTCTAAAGTTTATGCTTAGAGTTATGGTTAAACTTGCTATATTTTGTTTGTGATGTCTACTTGGTTATTTGGTGATATTATTTTGAACAAGTTATTTTTCACTTTTGCTTATCTAATCATAATTAACTGGCCATTAATTGTGATTATCTAAGGTGTTAGATTTGCAATGAGAATTGGAATTTAACACTAGTTCAAGGAAGTGATAAATTTAGGGAGTACACTCACGAGAGTAGAGGTGCACCTATGTGGCTTTAGTGACTTATTTCATGTAATTTCATAGAAGATATGAGCTTGTAATGAATACAAGTTTGGCTTTGTTTTTCTTCATGTTTTTCTAAAGTTTATGCTTAGAGTTATGGTTGAACTTGCTATATTTGTTTGTGATGTCTACTTGGTTATTTGGTGATATTATTTTGAACAAGTTATTTTTCACTTTTGCTTATCTAATCATAATTAACTGGCCATTAATTGTGATTATCTAAGGTGTTAGATTTGCAATGAGAATTGGAATTTAACACTAGTTCAAGGAAGTGATAAATTTAGGGAGTACACTCACGAGAGTAGAGGTGCACCTATGTGGCTTTAGTGACTTATTTCATGTAATTTCATAGAAGATATGAGCTTGTAATTAATTCATAACCACGAGAGTAGGTATGGCTTAATTACAAGTATAGTTGATTTACTACGAGAGTAGGTTTCACATGCATTAGGAAATTACGCCATAACTAGTCAAGATAATAGCATCACTTAATCGGTAATCTCATTTGCAAGAGTAGTGAGGAATTCCATATCTCTAGGAGTTTTCTAGTGTTAATTTTATTACTTTTACTGCATGCTTATAGTCTAAATAATAAAGGAGTTCGAAAAACACCGGTAATTGCAATCTTCCCTGTGGGATCGACCCTTAATACCCTATACTCGCTCACGATTCGTATACTTGCGATAAATCGCGTGTGGGGTATTTAGGAGTTTATAAATGTAAAACTTGATTAGTATGAGGTTAATGTTATATGTATACTCCGCGCCCGTCAGTGACAAACAATACGGAGGCAGCGAAAAAACAAGAAACCCTAGACGACAAAACAAGAACAAAACAAGTGGATATAACGAATTGGTACCTCAACCAGCTTTGAATCCAACTGATACGCTCCTCGGTCAACTAGTTCCGAGACACGTAGCACGATTGCCCAAGGACCTAGACGGTGAATCAACTCACTTGATTTGCGGAACCTAGAACCAAGAGGGACGACGCAACTCGATTCAGGTGGTAGAATGGTGACTCCAATTGAGGTAGTTACTCAAGTAGATAAGCCGGATGAACAATCGAGGACGACACGCGAGATTGTTCAAATAACCCTTGCCAAGCAAGTAGGATTGTACTCTCGAAAATTAAAGAGAACAATGTAAATTTTATTGTCAATAATGTCTCACCCTTTGCTCGTACAAGTTGTGCCTTTTTATAGGCTAGTGAGCCAATGAAGTCCTACTCGAACAAGGATTGTTTGACTAATACTTCTACCTAAACTAGACAAGATAATTCGGACCATACTTTAGGCAAGAGTGGGCCGACTTATTGACTCACATAACCAATGGACTACTAATTAAAGTATGACTCGATAAAACCCAACTAACAACCAAACAACTACTACTAACAATCGAATCAGCCCACAAAACCAACTAGCAATCGGACCAATCCATTAAGGACATGCGTGGTCTAAACTTGGCACTTCATGGGATTGGATCAATGTGTAGACAACTCGATTTGCCACGTCCAAGCCTTCAATGTCTCTATGAGAGCCTTGAGTCAAGGCCGCCATCTGTGCACATATAATTTGTTTTTGCCAATTTTCCCAGGCCAATCAGATTAGGATCAATTATCCAAAAATCATTAGGATTGTTAGCATTTGAACTCATATTGTTATCATTTGCCAAACTATTCTATACATGCATTGCTGTTGAGTCCATATTGTTCTTATTTCCCTCCAAATTATTGCAGCTGCCATCATTATCATTTACATGAAGTGGAATGTCTTGATTTACTTCTCGAACATCACATTAATATATATGCCCACTTCTCTTATATAGGTTAAACATTTCCAAAACATCAGAATTACCATTTATATCCATAATTTTTTTGATTCCACAGATATCACAACTTAAAGAGATCATTAAATTATGTCCAGCAGCCAGTCAATTCATAACTTTCTCACACATATTAGCCAACAAGTCAAATTAGGGCTACCTACTAGAATCAATATTTTGTAATGGAAATTGTTGATTTCCATGATGAAGAGTGATATCGTACACACTTGCAAGCCTATTTCTAACCTATACCGATAGATGAAGCAAATAATTATAAAATTGAATATTTTTATAAACACATTAGTCATAAAATTGATAATAAATTTCACTACAAATAAAAATTTGAGAGGCATAACAAATTGAAAGAAATAGTCACGCAATAATGCACGACTTCAACAAACCCAAGATTTGGCACTGATATCTCAAATATACTGCCATACAAGTCTTTAAACATGTAAAAATCACACCTCTTTGTTATTAATTGAAGAAATATCTTTCATTTCAACAAAATTCAAAAAAAAAAACTTAGTTGTGTATACATAGTTGTATATGTCCATCATTTCCATAAAAATAGATCAACATTTTTTGAGTCCAATACATGCAATATACAATGAAAAATCAATATTCATGCAAACAAAACATGGATAGTGCATGATAGAGAAAAGGCCCCGAAATCCTTTCTAATAAATACAATAAAAATGTTTCCAAATAATTGAAAATTGTTTCTAGCTGATAGATCACCATGCAAGCCATGATTAATATAGGGTAAATTATTTATTAACCCCTGTGATTTTACATAATGTCAAATGACCTCCTAAGATTTTAAAATAGTCACATAACATCCTGTGGTTTTATATAAAGTGGAAAGTGGATAGAATACATAATCAATTATGTCATTTGTACCAAACGTATTTAAAAACATGTGTGATAAAATCTTAATATCCATGTAACCCGCTTATAGTTTGTATAAATATTCACTTTAACCCCTAAGATTTTTGTATTTATCCATGTAATCTGCCTATACTTTTATACAATGTGGTTAAATCATCGATTGATTTAGTATTTGATGAGTCCTAACTGTTATATTTTTATATCCCTCGATCACTATGATTTTATGCATATTTTATCTATTAAAGTGTTACTTAAGGTATGTTTTATGGATGGATAAATTAAAAAGCACATGGAATGAAAATGATACGAAAAGAGTTCAATTTGGAAGGAAGATACTAAAGTCATGAAGGCAGTAGCTATTGGGCGCTATAATGGGGAGCCTATTCGAGGTTGAATCTGATTTCATTCAAATTGACAAGTTAAGCGATGATGGGCACCCATCTTACAACTTGACTTAAGACTCGATGTGATACCCCAACTTTTAGGATAATATTTTTATTTAGTCACAACGAGGATATTACGGTTTCTTTATTTTATTTTTGTTTTAAGACATTGTTTTATTTTAAAGTCTAGAAACCCTACTTGTACTCAAAATCCTAGTTTTACTTGTGACTAACCGGTTTTTGTTAATTCTCTCACATTTTAATCGAGGCCCTAATTTTAATCTATGGAGTTGTAAAATCCCTTTTATTTTTCTTAAAATTCCTTTTTATTTGGCATTTATTCCTTTAGGATAGCTTTACTACTCATTCACTCCCTCAGTAGCTACAATCAACCATAGAATCAAGGGTTTTTCTTTTAGGTTCCTAGTTCGGGTAAATTAGGGTTTTTGCGTATTTTGGCCGCGTGATCACTTGGTGAGGTGTGTGTGCTAAATTTGGTGATTAAGAGTGAGTTTTAAATAAGAAAATATGTGTGATTAGAAGTAATAATAATAAGTTAGTGAATTATAAGTTAAAACCCTAGTACGTGCGAAATAAGGAAAAGCGGGTTGAACCGATGTGTACCGTTCGTTACCGATTGAGTGCACCATTTGAACATTACTTTATTACCTTAATCTCCTTGTTATTAATTGATTAAAATCAGCCCCAAAATATCTTCAAGACAGCTGAAATGTTTGACCAAGAAAAAGAGAGAAAAGAAAGCAAAAATGAGAATTATTCTTGTGGTGCCACTTGTCGGATGCATAGGAAATTTTGACTAAGCATTTGTCTTTCCTTTTTATCTTCTTCTTGGCTCCATTTTCTTCCATTTTTCTTGAGCTTGGCCGAAATTTTTGGGGAGGGAAAAACAAGAGAGAAACCTTCAACTCCAACTTCAACTTGTGCTTGAATCTTGAGTTCCAATCAAAGTTTGTGAAAACTACTCCATAAAACTTGCTCACTAAGGAGATTTAAAGGCTTTGGTGGAGTGATTTTGGAGAGGAAAGCTCTAAGCTACCATCTTTATTGAGGTTACAAGGTACTTTGGTGAGAAACTTCCCTCCACTTCATATATGTGTAAGCTAGTAGCTTAAAGTTGTAGTTTTGGTAGCTTTGTGAGGAAATTTCATGGGTTGAAATAGTATTATGGTAAATTTCAGTTTTATGATGAATTCTCTGCTCTTATATGATACTTAGTGATTAGCCATGGTTTGATAGCTTAGCCATGTGTAATATTGAGGAATTATATGCTAGTTTGACTTACCTAAAGAAATTTCCAACTTTAGCTTCAAATTCCCAGCATTGATAGTGATGAATCTGCTCTGTTCTGACCAGTTCTATTCGTGTATGATGGAGGCCGAATTAGGCTTAGGCTAAAACATGAAAGTTGTAGAAAATGGTGTTTTATAGCTTCCTGTAACATTTCAGCTCAATCGGAGTACTGTATCATGTGAAATGACCGAAATACCCTTGACTGCCATAGGTAGAGTTCTGTGGACAGTTTTGACATTTCTTCATTCTGGCCTCATTTTTCCACCTTGATACGTATGAAACTAGCATTTGGCCAAAACACAAAAGTTGTAGTACTATGTTTTATCTTTCCAACGCATCTAAAAAAGTCTCAATCGGACTTTTGTAGCCCGAGTTATTGTCATTTGAACATAGTTCTGTTAACCAGCCCGATGGTGAAATTCTGGTTCTGTAATTGGTAAATTTGACCTAGCTATACTGTGAACGGGGCTGAGTTGTCTTCATCAAAGTTGTAACCCTTTGGCTTAGCTTCGAAACGGTATAAAGTTTACCCCAAACCGATAGGCGTAGCTTTAGTTGTGACCAAAACGCCAAGAGACATCAAATCTGCCATTTAGCTATTTGCCTTTAAACTTGATTTCCGATTGCCTTGTTAAGATTTGTGTTGTAATTGGATTATTTTGGGCCCAGTTGAAGGGCTATTGTGGTACCCTTGCTTATGTGTGACATTGGAGCTGATTTGAGGAAAATAATGAAGTCATAAATGGCTGGAAAGTAGGTAAACACAAGGGGCATGCCGCCCAAATTTTCACTCGAGGTATAAACCAGCCTTTGGAGTTTTGGTTCGGTAATTTGCAAATTCGACCTGGATCCACTGAAAACTGGGTTGAGTTATCTTCATGAAAGTTATAACCCTTTGTCTTAGCTTCGAGACTCTACCTAGTACACCTTGATCCGATAACCATAGCTCTAGTTATGGTCAAAACCGTACAACCCGTTTTCATACCATTTTCATTTCCGCGCATGCGCACATGCATCTCTTGGCCGTTTTTGCCGTTTTGGCCGTTTTAGTCTTTATTGCCATTTGTGATGGTCAATTGACTAATAGTTGACTATAATCTTCTGTCACAGGCAGTGACGAACCGGACGGAGTCGGTGGACCCGTATAAAGTGCCTTGATTTGCGTGCTATCTAGTTTGAGTGAGTAATTGGGTTGTTTTATGTGATAAACTGTCAAAGTGCCTTGTATATGTTACATGGGTACTTAGGCGAGCGTGTTCTTTATCTCACTCGACCTAAACCCAACCTTGTTGTTGATTTAATATGTGAGAATACATGCTTTGTATTGAGAATCACCCTTTTGCTGTGTGCTGTTGGGGTGAACATGACTTGAGTTGAACCCCTTGTGCTATGTGCTGTTGGGGTGAGTACTTTGTTGCGTACTTTATTGAGAGATATCATCTAATGAGAGATTGGATATCTCAGGGCTTGGTTCCAGCCCGGTTCCAAGGGTAGACGAACTATTCGAGCCAGCCAGGGCTTGGTCGAAGTTAGTTCCATGCTAACCTTGGGATTTCGTTCTTTGTTAAAGCTTTGTTTAAAGGTAAGTGATTTTGTTTTGCTCGAGCTGCTGTGTGCTGTTGACTGGCCAGCGGGGGTTGATAAGGTGAACGGGGAAGTAAGTGGAGTCTACGGACTATGAGTTTTTGGTTGACGGAGTGTCAACAGGTGGACAAGCTCGGGGAATTGAATTGGCTTTGAAGCCATCCGTATCCTACTATTGTGATGTTACATTTCTGTCTATTGATGTGAAAAATCTTGGTTTACATGTTTATTTGGATATGATTTTACGTTTTTACCCCCGATTATTCACTAAGCATATAGCTTACCCCATTTCATTTGTTTTCCTTAGCAGGGGCCGACGCGGGGAAAGCTTGGGAAGGTGTATAGACTTTTGGTTTAGAGAATAATTGATGTTTATTGTAGTACTTGTTATAAGTTAACTAGTAAGATGTATAGATTTGTTGTGGTTATAGTTAGTAGCTTCTCTAGGGTTTACTTTCTGGTACTAGTGGTGTGTATGGCTTAATGTAATAGTCTATGCAAATTTTGAAGATGTAATAGTGAAAAAAAAATAATAGACTTTTCTTTTGGCGTGAACTCTATTTCTCGTTTTAGAGTATCGAGTCCTGGCGCGAGCTAGGCAGGCGATCCGCTAAGCCCTTTGGTACACCTCTAGGTACGGTGGGGTCGTCACACCCGACATTGTCTAGATGTGCGTTTTCTTAGTTTTAACAAACTTATCCAATTACAACTCAAAAACCCTACCTCTTAACACTAAAAATAGGAGGTTTTGGTCAATTCTAAACAGGCTGAATAGGGAAAATGGCTTGTGGCTTCTATTTTCTCATATTCTGCATTCTTAGAACTAGATTAGAATAAGTAGAATCAGAGTTTGGTTATGAACAACTCTATTTCTCTCTTGAAAGCAGTATCTAGCTAGTTTTCTATTCAAACCAAGGATTGAAGTATTTATTCCAATGATTGTGAAATCGGGTTTGATCTTTTCAATTTTTAATTTGCTATCTGGGATTCCTTGATTTTATTCTATGTTGATACATGTATATTGATTTTATTCTCTTTACATGTGTTTTTCTTGCCAAAATACTAATCTTGATCCGTAATATCTTGTATTGGTATTTCTATGTGGCAAATAGGGCTATCAATTGGTTGTCTCCTTTTGTGAATCCTCAGAGGGGATCATGGTGTTGATTAAATAACTACATGCGTTATGAGTTTTGTCTTTTTTGTCTGATTCTTGGTTCTTAATGCTGTTATTAGAGTAATTGGAATTGCATCAATATCTAAATTATTTAATAACAAGAATGCAATTTGAGTGCGCCATTATTATTGTTGAATTCAGAGAATTTACGAGTTATTATTGGTGTTCAGAGTTACTTAGGCCAAATAGTTGGTTAAAGGTTGAATCTTTAGGAGTTGATGATTAATCAGAATAAAGATCTTCATGTCCTTGGTTTGGCATGTTATTTATTATTTTTATCTTCTATTTGTATTATTATTGTTTTAGTTGTAGCGATAGTTTTAGTTATCCCAATTTACTATTTACTATTTTAACAAAGGAAATTGAAAGTTTCAACTGTTCCCTATAGGTTCGACCTAGACTCCCACTACTATAGGTTTTGAATTTCTAGTAATTAATTTTTGACACTCATGACAAGTGATCAAAATTTTGGTGTTGTTGTCGGGGAACGGTGTTAACTTTTGTTTTCTTTGTTAATTTTTGCATTTTTTATTTTTTTTTTTATTATTTTTATTTGTCATAAATTTTAGGTGCTAATCTTTCCAAAGAAATAGCTGGTGCTTTTGGTCTGGAAGAGTCACTTTTTTATTTGACTTTTATGGTTCGTCAGATAGCTGAAATGAATATTCAAGTAGTAAAAATTTTTGGATTGTATTCATTGGCAACACATTCTACAAGCATGTGTCCATTACTTCAAGAAGATCTATATGAGCATGTTCAATTTAGTGAAGGGATATATGATTCACTTCAAATAAGATACAATCCTTATTCATATACAGACAATTAGGGGTGGAAAGAGTATCCTAACTACAATTATGAAGGTCAATCAACTTAAACTACCTACTAGTATTACTTGTTTTGACATCAACAATCAATTTATCCACAAATATCAGATTATTCAATTCCTAATGTTAGTGCATCTTTGGAGGATATGGTAAAGACAATAGCTAATGAAATGATAGAATTTAAGCAAAAAATGGTACAGTTCCAACGTTCGATCCAAGCAAGCATTCAAGGTTTTGAGACCCAAATAGGCCAGTTGGCCACATCTATAATTGATTTAAGAGTTTAGAATCCTGAAAAATTACCTTCTCAGCCTATCGCAAATCCAAGAAAAAATGCAAGTGTCATGACTTTAAGAAGTGGGAAGCAGTTAGAGTCATTGGACGAATCAAATTCACAATCAAAGGCTACACAAATTGAGTTGGATGAAAGAAGTGAGATTTCCAAAGTGAGCAACAAAGGAAAGGTTGAGGGTGCTAAATATAGCACCATTATTCCACCACCCTTTCCTAGTAGATTAGCGAAGCCTAATAAGGATATGAAGGAGCAAGAAGTTCTTGATGCCTTCCGTAAGGTGGAATTGAACATCCTATTGTTTGAGGCAATTAAGCAAGTCCCACAGTATGCAAGGCTCCTTAAGGAGTTGTATACTACAAAGAGAGGGCTCAAGAATGATGGAAAGGTGACTGTTAACAAGAATGTCTCTGAACTAATTCAAAAGAAGTTACCTTTTAAGTACAAGGACACAAGTATATTCACTATTTCTTGTGCTATTGATAAAGCTCGGATAAAACAAGTTATTCTAGATTTAAGAGCATCTATCAATATTATGCCTTTATCGATGTACTCTTATTTGAATTTAGATCCTTTAAAAGGAACTAAAGTCATTATTCAACTGGTAGATGGGTCTAATGTTTACCCTGAAGGGGTATTGGAAGATGTTCTTGTGTAGATTGATAGATTAATTTTTTCAATTGACTCTTATGTTCTGAATATGGAGGATGATGAGTCGCCAAATGTCGCACCTATTTTGCTTGGAAGATCCTTCTTGAAGACTGCTAAGCTAGCATTGATATGTCTAATGGTATATTAATCATGAAGTTTGATGGTGAGATCGTTAAATTTACTATTTTTGATACTATGAAGTATCCAGTCCATTCTATTTCTTCTGTTGGTGTAGTTGATAGCGGATTTCAAGAAATTATTGGCTTTGTCGGTAAGAATACATTTGATAAGGTTAATGATTTGTCTCAACAAATTTTTAATTTTTATTGGAATAATGTTGGAGATAGTTTGAAGGGAATAAATAAATCTTTACAACTCGATGATAAGGCACCGGTGCTAGAGTTTCAACATTTACCAAATTATCACCAATATATATTTTGGGTAGTAAGGAAGCGAAATTTGGATATTGAGCAAGCTAGTGAAGATTGAAAATTTCATGTTGCACCCAAGAATAATGACTGCATTTATGAGGGATATTAAGAGCATATTCTAGAAGCAGTGAAGCAAGTTAAAACATTTTATCCTCCTTGAACATATTTGGCTGCATCGAGCCAACAACATTAACCAAAGGCGCTTGTTGGGAGGCAACCTAACACTTTCATATTTTAATTACTTTATTTTATACTTAGTTTTATATTTGTGCTTAGTAGTTTTTCTTGGATATTTTGTAGGTAATAATAAAAGTAGTAGTGCAGGTAAATACGCAGAACATGCTGGGCTCTATGTTTGGCTCTTTGAATGGCACTTGACATAATCGTTAAAAAGAAGAAATCTTGCATGGATAAGATATATCTGGTTGTGTGGCTGGCTTCACACTTAACACCAGACATGGGCATGATAAAGAAGAGAAGGATGAATTTTAGATTTCTTTTACTTTCATTTCGTCTTTTCTTTTCTTGCTTTCTATGTTGCTTAGTACTTTCACTCAGACCCTTTCTAAGTCTTCATTTGCTCTCCACACTTTGCATTATTACTTTCTCTAATTCTTCCTAGTTTCAAACCCCACTCTCATGACTTTTATGTTATCATATATTTCTTTTGTCTTTCTTTTACATTATTTTGTTATGAGTAAAAAACTTTGGGAGCCCTTAAACTATTGCCTTGCCAACTTTTGACCCCTTATCTAAAATTTGTTTCCGATTGGCCCTTAAACAATTAAAAATGCATACTTTGAGGACTTCTGATGACTTTAAACACAAATCTGATCTGATTTAAAGGGCATTTTTGTTCGTTCATGTTTGAACCCGTGGGACTAGCAACTAAAACCCTAAGAAGAGATTAAAAGATACAAGTCTTCAATTTTTAAGCAAACCAAACTCGAATCTTCAGAAATCCTTTCCAAAAATCGAGTTTTACCCATAACAAAAACCCATTTCTTGTTGAAATTTCATCTAAAGTATAAGAATGGCTAGATAATCTTTCAATTACAGCTATTGAAGGTTGCATGGGAAAATTCTACATTGAAAGCTACGAATCGACAGAGAAATGGATTGGATAATCAGAAGAAGGGATGCATATTTTGATCCATATCTCGTATACAGTAATATGCATCTCGATTCGTAAGCTTATATCGTCGGGGTTTTCATGTGTAATTGTTGTGTTATTATTGAAAGATTTAGGGGCTGTTAAAGAAATAGATGATGGTTGATAGGGGTTTAGATATAGTGAAACTTAATTAAATTAATTGGATGGAAACAAGATTTGAGAGTTTTATCCTATTGGTAGGTTGCATGGGGTCCTTCTATATTTGTGGTCCATTTTTAGTGTACTGAAAATAGTAAATTAATGAAATTTCTGGTATAGAGTTTGACAAAAAAAAATAGTTGATGTTGCATGTGCAGTTGTTTATTTAGCAATTTTACTACATATTTTTACTACTCTATGAATATAGTGAATTTTTTTTTAATTTGGTACATGATTGTGCAGAATATGCGAGTGAATATTTTACTATTAGATTGCACTATGGGGGCAGGTTTAATGGTTCAGATTATAGATTTTATGCTAGTGGTGAAGTTGATCATGTAAATTTGTGTAATGGTGATAGAATGTCAGTACTTGAGATTAATGAAATGTTTAAAAAACTGGGGTATGGGGAAAAGGAAGCTGTGTTGTACTATTACCTTGAGCCGACAAGTGTTCTACCTGATAGACTGAGGCAATTGCAAACTGATCAACATGTTAACTAGTTCTGTAGTTGGGTACAGGAATATAAGATGATGGAAGTTTATTGTGACCATTAGACCATTGACGAGGTATTGAAAACGCAACTCAATGAGCCTGTAGAGACATATGCTGTACCACAAAATCTAGTGTTTTGATAGAGGAAATAGATGATGAATAGATGATGAGAGAAGAGTTATAGAAGAGCCTTGTACTAAGATGGTATTAACAAAAAAAGCCTTTGAATGCTAGAACTCAAAACTAGAAAAAAGAAAGTGGTGCAAGTGTAAGTGAAAATTTAACAAAAAAACAGGTCTAGAAAGACATGCTTAAACAAAAGATTCCAACTTCAAAGGCTGAAATTGAAGGTGTCAAACAAAAGATAACAGCTAAAACAATGGGAGGGGTAGGTACTAGTAGGGGTAGAAACAATGATGATGCTTATGACACGAGCAGTAGCTCAGATGATGAATAGTTCAGTGCTGATGATAATTTCTGCAGAAATGACTTTGATGTTTAAGGATGCAGGTAGTATAGATGAAACAGAAAATGGCCAACAATTTGTGGGAAGCCAGCAGCAGGAGCCTAAAGTGGAAAATATGACTGGAACTTCTAACATTCCTACCCAACAATCACAAAAGAAAGGCAGAAAAAAATAGAGTAAGACAGCCTGCAACTTTTGGTTTAGAAACTATAGATGTTGGAGCTGTATTTGCTGGGAATAAAATAGATGATCAACTAGATAGTGGTGAAGAGTCATCGGAGGAATAAGGAGGACATATCCCCAAATTCATTGACTTTATGCTAGAGAGGGACATGAAGAATCCAAAATTCTTTAAAGGGCAAAAATTTGCTGATAGCAGGGAGTTCAAAGAAGCTCTTAAAAACTATGCAATTGTTAATAGTAAACCTGTGAGGCCTTGCAAAAATGAGAGAAAAAGAGTTAAAGCAAAATGTAAGCCCCCCTGTAGGTGATTTGTTTTTACCTCAATAGTAAATTGTATGGGCAAAAACGAATTAGTGGTGAAATCAATCTATGATAAGAATGAAAATTGTGGCCATGCTTCGAAGAATAGAGCTATTATCTCAAAGTGGTTGGCAAATAGGTATGTAGAGAATACAAATCTAACCTACAACTGCTAATGAAAAAGCTTATACAAATGGTTGATGAAGAATATAGGTCCAAAATCACTAGAGCAATGGCATATAAAGTAAAAGCATTAGCTATTGAGACTGTGAAGGGTTCAGCTGAAGTTCAATACAAATTTCTGGTTAGATAATCCGAGGAGGTTAAAAAGACTCATCCAGGTACAACGACTGAAATTATGTTCAGTCCGTTCAGAAAACCTGGTAGTAATCCACTATTCATGTGATTTTATTGCTGTTTGGGGCCACTTAAGCGGGGATTTTTCAGTGGCTACAGGCCACTAGTAGGTCTTGATGGCTATCACATTAAAGGAACTCATTGTGGTCAATTACTAATAGCCATGGGTGTTGACCTTAACAATGAATGGTGGCCCATTGCATGGGTAGCTGTTGAAAAAGAGAGCAATGGAAATGGTTCCTTCAACTCCTTGCTGATGAACTGGATATTGATGAAATGGTTCCTTCATGTGATTTTATTGCTGTTTGGGGCCACTTAAGCGGGGATTTTTCAGTGGCTACAGGCCACTAGTAGGTCTTGATGGCTATCACATTAAAGGAACTCATTGTGGTCAATTACTAATAGCCATGGGTGTTGACCTTAACAATGAATGGTGGCCCATTGCATGGGTAGCTGTTGAAAAAGAGAGCAATGGAAATGGTTCCTTCAACTCCTTGCTGATGAACTGGATATTGATGAAATGGTTCCTTCATGTGATTTTATTGCTGTTTGGGGCCACTTAAGCGGGGATTTTTCAGTGGCTACAGGCCACTAGTAGGTCTTGATGGCTATCACATTAAAGGAACTCATTGTGGTCAATTACTAATAGCCATGGGTGTTGACCTTAACAATGAATGGTGGCCCATTGCATGGGTAGCTGTTGAAAAAGAGAGCAATGGAAATGGTTCCTTCAACTCCTTGTTGATGAATTGGATATTGAGAATCAATATCATTACACCTTCATTTATGATCAACAAAAGGTAAGAATATCAAGATAGTTTGAGTGTTAACAATTGTTCCAATAGAAATGATATTTTTCATGTTTATCAGTTTGAACGTTGACTCATGTTTTTTACCTTTGTAAAGGGACTAGATAGAGTTATGTCTGAAATAGTTCCTGGGAATGAGCATAGATATTGTGTACAACATATGTACAGAAATTTTAAAAAGAAACATCCGGGCAAAGCTTTAAAGGCCAAGATGTGGAGTATAGCCACTAGCACAACTATGGAAGAGTTCAACAAAGCCATGGAAGACATGAAAGATTTTGACTGAGGCCTTTAAATGGGTAGAAAAAGCACCTCATGCCAAGTACCGGTGCAAGGCATTTTTTCCAATCCATACGAAATGTGATATGCTGGTAAACAGTATTTGTGAATCATTCAATGCCTTTATTCTTGAAACTAGAGACAAACCAATAATATCAATACTTGAACAAATAAGAGAGAAGTTGATGCAGAGGATCCAACAAAGAAGGGGAAGGGATGTCTAAATGGACTGAACCAATAGGGCCCCTAATCAAGGAATTGATTGAGGATAGAATTAAGCAAGCATACCTTTAGGAGCCAATCTAGAATGGTTTGTATGGCTACCAAGTCAAAGGTCCTCAGGCAGCACAATATGCAGTAGATTCCAGGAAAAACACATGCACGTGCCAACTTTGGGAGATAAGTGGGATTCCATGTATTCATGCCATTTCTACAATGCTGGTGTCTGGTAGAATCCAATGCAGTTCACTGCCCCATGCTACTTAAGAGAGTTGTTTGCTAAAATTTATGAGAATGTCTTGGAGTCAATTAGTGGGGTCTCACTTTGGCCTAATTCTAAGCATTTGGAAATGGATTCTCCAATCGCTTGTGTACAACCTGGAGGCCGAAAAAGGCTAGAAGAAGGGATATAACAGAGGAAAGGAGAAATGGTACCAAGCTACGCAAAATAGTTGTGATGCAATAGAGATTGACCACAATGTTGCAACTTGTTCAAAAGATAGAGGGGTTGAGCAGCAACAGCAAAGCCAAAATTCAGAAAAGCAACAGTCCAAACGAGTATGAAATTTGAATTTTCACTAACATTCTTTGTACATTAATCCACATATTGATCTGGCTGAATTTACACTTTTAGGGAAGGAGAGGAAATTCCAATGCAAAGCAGGATGCACCTGAATCTTCTCATGCAAATAGAAAGCAGGGACAGTAGTCTAGACAACTCACCAAGCAATAGAATCAATCACAAAACAACTAACAATAGCAGCCATCTTAGGTTAGATAACAACACCAACCAGCACCCTCCAGTCAATCAACACAACAGCAGAAGCAGCAGTAACCACCCCAGAATCAAGCCTCCAAGACAAAGAAAAACAATACATTGACTGATGCTGAAAAGGGTTGGATAAACTCCAACTATGCTTATCTTGGAAAGCAGCCACTTTTTATTGTAGGAAGATGGGGCAAAGGTAAAGCCACAAGATATGATACTTAGAATCAAGTGAAAGTGCTGGTGGAAGAGGAAGAGAAAGTGGGAATCGAAATCAAGATGAAGTTGCTGGCACAGGAGGAAGAAGAAATATCAATCAAACTCAAAGTAAGGGTGTTGGTGCAAGAGGAACAGGAAGAGGAAAAGGAAGAGGTAGACGACATGTGCCTTCATCTTCAACTAACTATTAGATTTGTAGACTAGTCAATGGTATTGGATGCCCTTTTGCTTTTGCTTTCACTTTTGCTCCTAAATGAATAAGTAGAACATGGCTTGTCTTTTGCTATGTTGAGCATGAAAATGACTTGTCTTTTTGGTTTATTCTTCAATGTCATGCAGTTGGACCACCTTTTGTTTGTTAATTAAGTGGCTTGACCCTTGGTATTAATGATGTAATTATATGTTGGCAGTTGATATTTAATCAAAAAGGTCTTTGGTTTCCCTGTGTTCTATCATTTTTATTTCCAGTTTTACACTATTCTAGCTTTACATAAGAACACATTAAACATGCCTTTCCACCAACTGTACATTGCTCACAAAAACAGAATAAACCAATATGATGCGACCATTAAATCTAACCAACAACACA
This sequence comes from Coffea humblotiana, assembly GCA_023065735.1. NCBI lineage: Eukaryota > Viridiplantae > Streptophyta > Magnoliopsida > Gentianales > Rubiaceae > Coffea > Coffea humblotiana. The sequence goes on from CM041208.1 coordinate 17,514,282, forward strand.
ATACGTTCTGTGTCCAATTAAAGCAAAACACGCTTTTCCATTCACCCCCGAACTATATTTGTACATTACAATCCAGTTCCACTTTCTTCATTCCTTTGCTTATAATACATCCTTCTAGGGTAATTGCAATAGATCATTATTCCCTAAATTTCCAACCACCTAGGCTGCAAGTCCTGCTAACACAAAGCTATAGGTGATTGCAAGAGTTACAGCAAACTTCCTTTTCCTTGATGCATGTCGTTGCACCATAATTTCCAACCTTTGAACCTTTGTCTGCAATTTTGCTGCTTTGCACTCCCACTTTTGTGCAGATTCTTCAGCATTTTTGAACTGTTTCTCCATTTGATTGATTCACCGAAGCAACTCAAGTATAATCTCCACTAAATGCAGATACATTTCTTCATCTATCCGTTTCCAATACTTGCATCCCTAACCCAAATTCATAACAAACAACAATTATTGACAGCAATTACTAACAACTTCAATAAATTACTCCTATCCATTACCTGAGCAAGCGGGCATTCCGCATATCTTTGACCTGGATTCTGTGGAGTCCATGATGTTTTCACAATGGTGCTCAATCCACAACCACACATTGGAGGTATTGTATTTGATCTTGGCATCTTACACCTCGTTGTTCCAATGTTATACGTGCAACAAAACCCTAATTTTTCTTTCTTTTGCAGAAGAAGAAGATGAAGTTGGTGATAAAAGGATGCTCATATTGTTTTAGTTGCTGGTCCCGAGGATTCAAACATGAACGGACAAAAATGCCCTTTAAATCTAGTCAGATTTGTGCTTAAAGTCATCGAAAGTCCTCAAAGTATGCATTTTTAATTGTTTAAGGGCCAATCAGAAACAAATTTTAGATGAGGGGCCAAAAGTTGACAACAGCAATAGTTTAAGGGCTCCCCAGGTTTTTTACTCTTTTGTTTTTGGGATATTTGGGGTTGTATTTTTCTAACATCTGATTTGTTAGCTTATGATGTTATGTTGTTTTATTTTTTTAGGTTTTCCAGTTTTCATGTTCACATCACTTGATGTTCACCATACCTATTTACGGTTTCTTAGGAGAGTTTTCTCATTCATTAATTCCTTTACATCATTGAGGACAATGCTAAATTTAGGTGTGGGGGGATGTTTGGTGATGATTGTTATGTCATTTACTTTTTTGTTTGTGATATCGAAATTATGTAACAATCATGTCTAATGTCTTGTACACTGTTACGGTGATATTTTGCAATTTTGAGTTAATTGATGCAATAGATGTTTCTAGTATGGAGTTGGCCTAATGTGAGAATGTGAACCTTCCCCTAAGGCGAACCAAAGGGTTCGGCGGACCGCCTGCCCAACTCTCGCCAGGACTCGTTCACTCACATAAAATAAAATAAGAAAAGCCTCGAGAATAAGCGAGAACAATACCCAAACTTGAACCATATAAATACATTCATCTCAATCTCAACCACAAGTACAGTCCCAAATGTATACCAAAGCTCTGAATTCACGATACAGTCCACCTTATCCAAGCACTAGAGCGGAAATAAAAGCCAAAACAAAACAATTCAAAACAAAACTAGGCTATTATATTCTATACAGGCCCCTCGCCTATGCTTGCTACCCCTGTAAGGAAAACAAAAGGCGTGGAATGAGCTAAAAGCCCAGCGAGGTTCTATATACACAACCAAGCAATTAAACAAGGACATAAAGCATGTAATAACAAGTAATCCAGATAACATTTACGATATAAAGCAATAGTAACACATACAAGAAAAGGATACATGCTCACGAGGAGCTATTCGTTCGTTCGTTCGTTCATTCATTCGCCTAATATTTTCCTTATTTCTCCGATCATTAAAACATTGTTTGTAAGTGAAAACTCCTTCATTTTCTTGTCGTTCGTTCATTCATTTCATTCCCCAATCTCCGCCAACTTCGTGGTCATACTCGAGTATACCAAACATTCACCCAGGGTCACTAATCGCCCGACCGAGTCCGCTTCTGGCTCGAGTCGACCAGTAACAAAGGGCAGGGTCCAGTTCAGCCCGAAGGCTTACATTCATGCACAATTAACATTTAATCATTCAATCATTAAAAATTTCATGTTCGCTTAGGTCGAGTGCGATAAAGTACACACTCGCCTAGCAAAAATCATTTTAGCAATCATTGAAACCATTTAACATTTAATCAAACAATCCAAATAGTCATAACACGTCACACAATCATAAGAAACAAAACGTATACAGAACACTCACCTAAACAAGCAAAATAACGTCCAAAGTATTCCTTCCGGATAACACCTTAGTCACCAAGGAACCCTAAGAGTAATCAAGAAAACACATTACGGTTCAACCATCAAAATGTTTGGTAAATCAAAGAAAATCCGAATAACTAATAGTACAATGTATAAGTATGATTTGGGAAGTAAAAGAGTGCATTTAGTCCAAAAGACATGAGTAAAATAGTTGTAAAACTTATGTCTGCTCTTAAAATTTGAAATCGCCATTTGAGTGCAAATTTGGGCAGCACGCCCTTTGTATTTATCTATTTTCCAGCCATTTATGGCTTCATTATTTTCCTCAATCAGCCCCCAAAATCACATACAAATAATCTCATTACAATAGCCGTTAAAAAGGCTAAAAGTCATTCAATTACAAAACCAAACTAGAAAAGGGATCGGGATTAAGGTTTAAGACAAGGAACAAAATGACAGGTTTGACATCTTTTAGCGTATTGGTCACAACGGAAGCTACACATATCGGATTGAGGTAAACTTTATACCGTTTCGAAGCTAAGACATAGCTCTACAATTCTTATGAAGACACCGCAATCCCGTTCTCAACATAACCTAGTCAAATTTACCCAAACAGACCCAGATATTCCAGTTCAAAGCTCACTGTGAAATTCAACTAGCAGTCCTGATTTATTCAGTCATATCTCAGCACACACAACTCCGATTCAGTTGATTCCAAAGCCATTCGAAAGCTAAGATACAAGGCTACAATTCTTAAGAAGGCATCAAAAGCTAATTCATTCATCTTCCCAGCCAAAAGAGCCAATTACAGATGCTGATTTCCAGTTTTGGCAGAAACAGGGCAGCAGGGGTAAAATAGTCATTTCAAAGGCTACAGTGCTCCGATTGAGCTGAAATGTTACAGGCATAATCTACATTCAATTCTCTACAACTTTCATGTTTTGAGCTAAGTCCAATTCGGCCTCCATCATGGCCGAACAACACTGGTCCGAACAGGGCAGAAAAATTCACTATAAACTAAAAATCCACATATCACTACTCATAACCAAGAAATGATGCACAAAACCACCAAAGTGGCAACCACAAGCCACTAATTTCCATCTATTAGAAGCAAAGAGGGGTGTTCTTAGCAAATTTACCTTAGAACCTCAAGGAAAGTGGTAGCTTAGTCTTTCTCCTCCAAATCAACTCCACCAAAGCCCCTTAGTTTCCCTTAGTGGTCACTTGTATGGAAGGGTTTGCGATTTGGTCGGTTGGAACTCAAGATTTGAGTGAATTTGGAAGCTAGAAATGGAAGAAGCTCTCTCTTGTTTTCTTGTCAAGAGGTTCGGCCAAGGCAAGGGAAAAATGGAAGGAAAATTAGTCAAAAATTGGTTTTGGTAAAGGTTAATCTTCTTGGTCAAAAGTCCAACTCCCAATCGGTTTGCGACACTTGGCCCTTTGAATGGTTTTAAGCTTATCTTCTCACTTCCAATAATTCATCTATCTAGCTAACCTCTAATCATCTCCTAGTACCATGGAAAATAATATCACTTAATACTTCAGCGCCTAATCGGCAAAATTATATCGCACTAGCGGGTTCCACGTCGAAAAATGCACTTCGAATTAACGTACACTAACTTATATTAGGAAAATGATTTAAAAATTATACTTACTTGTAAAATGTATAAAACATTTAATATTTTCAAGGACAGTATAAAAATATGGGCGAGGAAATAAAATAATACTTGAAAAATGTGAAAATTTTCGGGTTCTCACAGAGAAATGATACCTTTGTGAGGTTTTTGGGCGTGAAGATTGAATTTCTTTGTCAATCTCTTCTTTCTTGTAGTGTGACCTCATTCATAAATTTGTTATTAGAGAACTTGCTTAGCATCTTCCCAAAGTTGTCTTGGAACATGCATACATGAAGGTAATTAAGGCCATCTTTGTGTAGCCATTTGAACAAAACTTCTTATGAACTTTATTTGGTAAAAGTCAATTGTTGGTTATTTTTAAGTATTTTATTTTAAATGTTCTATTTTAAACATCAATGAATATCTTGGCAAATTTGATAAGAAAACATATGAAAGTTTTTTTTAGATTATTCTAGTGATAAAAGCATTTATAAAATTTGCAATAGGAGAACTCTTGTGATTGAAGAAACTATCCATGTTACATTCGATGAATCTAATGATGTTGTCACAAAGAAAGTTTGTAAAGATGATAATGTAAATTTGCAATATGATCTTGAGAAGTTGACCATTCAAGATGAAGAAAATACATAAAAAGGAAGCACTTCTCAAAGTTTGGAAGAATGAGAAGAGAAGAAAGATGATGAGGCCTCAAGGAACTTCCAAAACCTTAAAAATTTGTACAAAATCATCCAAAAGAGGTTATAATAGGTGATCCATTTGAGAGAATAAAAACTTGTTCTACTACTAGAACTTTACTCGATAATTTAGTTTTGATTTCTTAATTTGAATTAAAAATGTGAATGAGATTTTAAAGGATAAAAATTGAATTCTAACCATACAAGACAAATTGAACTAGTTTGAAAGAAATAATATTTGAATTTTAGTAGAAAGGCCTTTAGATCATCTGGTAATTGGAACTAAATAGATTTTTAGAAATAAATTGGATGATAAGAGTGAGATTGTGAGAAATAAGGCTAGATTAGTTGTTAAAAGGTATACTTAAGAAGAAGGAATTGATTTTGATGAAACATTTGCTTCCACAACTAGATTGGAATTGATTAGAATATTTCTTACAATACTTGCTTTAAAGGTCTTAACTTGTTTCAAATGGATCTTCAAAGTGCTTTTTTAAATGGTTTTATTGATCAAAAAGTTTTTATTTAACAGCTCCCCGATTTTGAAAATGAAAAATTTTCAAATCATGTTTTTAAACTTTCAAAGGTTTCATATGGCTTGAAGCAAGCTCCAAGAGTTTGGTATAAAAGATTAAATGATTTTTTCATTGAAAATGGTTTTAAAAGAGGAGATGTAGACACACTTTTTTTACAAAATTTTTCATGAATGATCTTCTAATTATTCAAATTTATCTGGATGATATTATCTTTGGTGCCACTAATGAGTATTTATGCAAGGAGTTTTCTAACAATATGCAAAAGGAATTTGAGATGAGCATGATAGAGGAGATGAACTTCTTCCTTGAGTTACAAATTCACCAAACTCAAGGAGAGACTTTCATCAACCAAGCGAAGTACATAGAGGAACTTCTCAAGAGGTTTGGCATGGAAAACTCAAGGCAGGTAAGGATTCCAATGTGCACTTCAACCAAACTTGACAAGAATGAAGAAGGTACCAAAATAGATGAAAACTCCTATAGAAGTATAATTGATAATTTACTTTATTTAATCACAAATAGACCGAATCTTATGTTTGTAGTGTACTTGTGTATTAGATTTTAATCACACCCTAAAGAGTCTCAATTATGACTTGTGGTATTCTAAATCTAAGAATTTCAATTTGATTGATTTTTCAGATGCCGACTTTACTTGATGTAGAATAGATAGAAAAAGTATTAGTAGAACATGCCATTTTCTTGGTGATTGTTTGATTTTCGGATTTAGTAAAAGTAAGGTGCTATTTTTTTTTTTTGTTTACAGTGGAAGTCAAATATATTGCCGCTGGTATATGTTGTGCTAGATTGTTAAAACATTTTGCTTCAAATATATTTTTGTGTCAAACATATTTTTCAAATACAAATATGTTTCAAATATATGTTGTGTCAAACATATTTTGCTTGATTTTTGTTTAAAATTTGAATATGTTCCCATAATTTGTGATAATACTAGGCTTGATGATGAGTCGAGCCGCTCGCGAATAGTTCTCGAACGGCTTAGTTAAACACTCAATTCGGATTTCGGTTGACTGAGTTTGAACTCAAACTCAAGTTACTAGACAAAAAAAAAAAAAAATTGTTGCGTTCGAGCATTGTTTTGTGCTCGTCGAGTAGCTCGAGTATTTATTATTATTTATATAATATATTAATTATAATTATGAAATGACCAATAAGGGTTTATAATTTAGATAATTTACACAATATCTTGTATGATTTGTAAAATTCTTAAATGGCAAAAAGTTATATTGTAATTATATAAGAATTACTTTGAAATGTATATTACTGTAAAAACTAAAAAAGTAATATGCCAAAATTTAGTAAAAATATCACAGAGAATCTCCTTCGTTTTCTTCCCTCACTGCTAGCGTCCATCTCCGGCCTCTACAATGACCTCTTCATCTTCGGCCACATTACTTTGATTTTTTGTCTCTCTCTTCTTCATTCAAGATGTGCGCTCTAGTTTCCACCAGTCTCCTTATGTGAAGACAATAATTGCTGCCTCTATCGAAAAACCGCTTCTTCGGTCCACTCGTCTTCTCTTGCTTTCATCTTCGTTGAATCACGGCATTCACAAGGTAAAACCCCGAAATTCTTCTCTATACTGTCAATTGACATGTAGTTTAACTAAAATTAGTTAAATTTTGGTGAATGGATAACAATATAGGAACCCCTAATTTTTTCAGAAAAAAATTTGTGATTGAAGAAGAGCCGTTGAAGTAAAAGTGAAGACAATGCAAAGTACTAGTAGTGCTATGCCACAAGGTCAAGCAATTGCAACCAGTGAGCATCACCATTTCTACCACAAACTTTTGTTTTTGGGTAAACTATAAGCTTCTTGATTTTTCTTTGCAATTTTGATTTTTCTTGACATGATAAGTATATGCTTCTAGGAGAATGTTTCTTTTTATTGTAACTGCTACAAGAGAGTCTTAAAATATGGAAAGTGTCTGTAGCCATTGCAAATTTTAATTATTGTTGTCATACAAAAGATATGCTTTTTGAGTTTGATAGTAGTTTTAATGTGGAATATGAAATAGGTGGTAGGTGGGTAGAATTGTATATGTGATGGCCTAAGTTAGAAAATGTAGAGTAAAGCAAGAGTGTTTTGGACTATACGTTTATTATAATTTTGAAATGTTTGAAAATGTAAACTGTAAGCTGGTGATTCATCGACCCCATTGAGCGAATGAGTGTTCTTCTGGAGTGTTCTAATACTTATTTGCACTTAGGAATTATGATTAAGATTAGTCTTTTAGAAGCTGATTTTTTTCTTCCTTTTTGGTTTTGAAAATCGAAAGCATGAATCCACCCAAAGTTTCTTTTATTCCATGGGCGTCCACTAGTGATTCATCGACCCCATTAATGTTAGACAGTCTAGCAAGCATTTCCAATCAGACACCATCAAATCCAGGAACAAAAAGATTAATCAAACCACACAAACTACTTCTTCAAGAAATGTATATAAACGTGTTACTATTAGTACAGACTAGCAACATGCACATGGAGATGAGAATTAGTAGAATGAAGAAGATGAATTCGATGAAAAAGATGAATTCCATATTCCAAAATGAAGTAAAACATCCAAAGCTTGGGATGACTTCAATGAATTCGAGGAAAATGGCAAGTATTATGCCATTTGCACTCACTGCAGGAAAAAACTTTCCCTGAATAAATCAAAGCAAACTACTAGCATTCTAAGGCAATGGAACACATGTCCAAAGAGCAAAATAAATCTTAGATTGGTTGTGCAACATACACAATTGAATTTCCAGCCAATTGATAAGGCATTTCCAACTATTCCAGTTTTACATACCAACAAGTTTGATATGGAGAAATGAGAGAAGCAATGCACACTGATTTGTCATGCACAAGCATCCTTTCACCATATTAGAGGAAGAAGATTTCAATATTATGCAAAGATGTGGTATGCCCGAATGGCAAAAGATCACTAGGGAAGTAGCCAAAAATGACTAGCTGCAAGTGTATGAGCTTGAGAAGAATAAGCTAAAGAACAAGTTCAGCAAAGTGAAAAAGGAAGCATCACAACTGATCTTTGAAAATCCAAAAATCAAAAGATTGAGTATATGGTCATCACCAGTCATTAGATCGATTCAAATTGGAAGCTGCAAAAAAAAAGTGCTCAATTTCATGAACATATAACCACTTCATAGAGGGGTTGAGATTGTAGCTTCATTCTTCAAGTGTCTGAATGAGTGGCATATTGAGCATAAGATTCACAAAATTTCAGTTGACAATGCATCAACGAATGATGTGGTAATTAGACTTCTGAGGGATGATTTCAACAAATCAAAGAAGCTATTATGTGGAGGCAAACTATTCCATGTCCGATGCTATGCACACGTCTTGAACCTTTTCAAGATGGCCTTTTCTTAGATCATAGATATTGTTAATAGCATTAGGGAAAGCGTGGAGTTTTTTAATAGCTCAGAAAGTAGGTTGTTGTTATTTGCCAAGATTGCAGAACAGCTCCAAATCTCAAGGAAGAAGCTGCTATATGATTGTCGGACAAGATGGAATCCCACATTTGAAATGCTAAGCCCTGCTCTCAAATTCAAAGACATTTTTCCTTGTTTCTAGAATAGAGAACCACAATATGATTTTTGTCCCTCTTCCAAGGATTGGGATAAAGCAGAAAAGTTGTGCTCTATCTTGGAGAAGTTTTGAATAGCCACAAATGGCATCTCTAGGAGTGAATATCCCACAACCTCCAAGAGGTTGTACATATTAAGAGCGTTTTAGATTCTTGAGTCAATGATGAAGATGATTTTATCTGAGCCATGATGCGAAGGATGAAGGCCAAGTTTGACAAATATTAGGGTGAATGCAATCTATTAATGGCTATTGCTGCCATTTTAGATCTGAGGTAAAAAATGCGAGTTGTGGAGTTCACTTTCCTTCAGATGTATCCATTTTATCAGGTAGAAAAAAAACTTCAAGGTGAAGAGAGTCATATTTGAACTCTATGAAAAGTATGTGGCAACAAGTGGAGATGGAAAAACAAATGAAGTCTAAACCTGTGGTTTAGAAGAGAAGGGAAAAATTCTGCATCTTCTTCTAGATGGGCCAAGTTTGATGAGTATTGTGAAGAAATAGAGACTACAAGCCGCAAGATTATGAATTGGCAACTTATTTAGAAAAACCTCGCCAAAAAGGCTGGTCCCAAGCTGAATGAATATAACTCTTTGGAATGGTGGAAAAGCAATAGGATTACGTACCTAGTATTGTTTGAAATGGCGGCTGATATCTTGGCCGTTCCAATGACTATAGTTGCATCGAAGGCAACATTTAGTGTTGGAACTCAAGTTATTGATTCCTATCAAGCTTTATTTCATCCAGATACAATTCAAATGTTGTGCTGAGGAGACTGGTGTAGAAATCTTCATGGAAACAAAAAAAAATTGAAAGTAAGCTTTATTATTTTAGGGTAAAATACCAAAAAATCCCCTGTGGTTTGGCAAATGTACACTTTACCTTCCTATGGTTTGGAAACCTACAATTTAATTCCCTGTCGTTTCAACTAAAATCAAATTTGACGGAAAACATCTAAACCAACGTCTGAACGAAAAATGCCAAAATTGCCCCTCCATAAGTCAATTCCTCGGAAGAATGTTTCGTGCATTTGAGAATGGGTAAAATACCAAAAACTCCCCTGTGGTTTGCCAAATGTACACTTTACCTCCCTATGGTTTGAAAGCACACGGGGGTATCTTTGCCAAGTGAAAATATTATCGCAACCACAACTCTCAGTAGAAGCGCGTGGTACTCAAACACCGTTATTGTAGATGTTTTCTGTCAAATTTCACTTTAGTTAAAACGACAGGGAGTTAAATTGTAGGTTTCCAAACTATATGGAGGTAAAGTATATATTTGGCAAACCACAGAGGAGTTTTTGGTATTTTACCCATTATTTTACTATTGAACATATTGGTTGTTTTTTTTTCTCCAACTACAATTACTCAAGTTGGCTTTTATTTTCCCTTTTTTACTGAGCATGCAACATGCTAAAAAGATCTAGAAATTGAATTTCCCAAGATTTGAAGATTTATCTAAGAAGATTCAAACAGAGCAGGTTTAGTATTATGACATTTTCTAGTTCTCAATTGCATTTATCTTAATTAAATAACCTATATTTTTTTAACTTTGTGCCTCAATTTGTCAAATTTTTGGTTTGCCTCAGAATCTGGATGCTATACTTTGGAGCTCTCAACTGGCCTATTGAACTGAACAATTACATCATAATCTGAGCAGCTTGTGTGCTTATGTGCATTTGGAGTTTTAATTTCATGTCCATATCTTCTTTGTGATTGTTTTACGATATGTGGCTTGTGACCTTTTTTGTTAGTTTGCTGTTTTAGAACCTGGACAACATTTTAATTTCTTTTGGGAGCTTTCTTGGCTGGAATTTATTAAGTACCAAGCTTCCCTTAGCTGATTTATTACATTGGTACATTGGTTCATCTTCATGAATGTTGTTACAATGCTAACTGCCTATGCATTTAGGATATGGGAACTTTCTTTGCTATTTTCACTTTTCATATTACTTATTCTTTTGGTGCTTGTTGAACTTTTGATTGCTGAAATTAAATGGTTGGAGTTTGTCAATGGAAATATGGAATGAAGCAATCTTGAATGGTTCATGTTTGATTCTTCTAATAGCAGTAAATTCAGATTTGCAGTTGGAAACGAGTTGCTATTGAGCAGGGAAAATGTTTGAGCTCAGACAAGCTTTAATTGAGCATTCGAGCTCGTTAAGACTCGTTGCTTTTATCCAGTCGTGCTCGAGCAGTATCACTACTACATCAAGTCGATCTCGAGTATAGGTATCTTTGCACAATCGAGCTTGAGCTCGAGCTGAATAGTACATTTATCCTTCGAGTTCAAGCTCGAGTTAGGTGCTACTCAAGTTCGACTCGACTCGAAAGCACCTCTAGATAATACTAGTACTATCAATTTAATTAAGAATCCCATTCAACATTTTAGAACTATGCATATAGATGTTAAACATCATTTCATTCATGATTTGGTTCAAAGAGGGAAAATTTGTATAAATATGTTTGTTCTAAGAATCAAATGGCAGACATCTTTACAAAAGCCTTGCCATTAGATCAGTTCCTATATTTGAGGTCAAAACTAGGCGTTGTAGAAAGAATTTTTTTAAAAAATTCTCTATGAACTAGTATCAAACATCCAATACTAAAGAATAGATGTCCGAGAGTGTTCTAAATAAGTTTTCTATTTTGTGGTTCAGATGCAAGTGTTAGACAAACTCACTACGCTAGGTGGTCTGACAATCAAAATTACTAGGTTTTAAAGTCTTTCAGACATTCATTCTACTCATTTTGCTCCAAATGTTTCGGACAAAAAGGATAAACCCTTACTTTCCCCATCTCAAATTCGTTCAAATTTCACCGTTCTTCTTCAATGTTGAACTCAAAATTCATCTCTTCATACTCTAAAACATCATTTTTCATCAAAATCCCAACAAAAACAGGTCTCCTTGGTAGTAGTCGAAAAATCCCAAAAATTCTCAAATCCTTCAAAACCTCCTCTTGAAATTGATTCACATGACTCTTTCCATCTAGTATTATTTAGTTGTACATATTTAGGCTCTCCATAAATTTCTTTTTCAAATAAACTTAAGAACCCGAGGAGGATCATCATTAACTACTGTCGGACGTAGTGCTGGTAGAAATTCTTCTTCTACTGCTACACCAAAGCATCAACGATCTGCAAGAGGTAAAGGAACAACTTCTAGTAATGTTGAACAAACCAAAGCTGATAAAAAACAATAGTAGCAATTACCAAAATTCATTGATGAAGAGGCTGAGAAGCAATATGATTTGGTCTCACAAAAAGGGTTCATCACTTAAAAATCCATAGATATTTCTGACTTTTGTAAATTTAAACTTTAGATTGTTTTAGATTACTTTAAATTTCAGAAATGGACTTGTTTATTGGAAATTCCTCATATAGTTTACCCTGAAATGGTGTCTCAGTTTTATGCCAATGTTAGACAAGGTAGTAGACCTTCCGAAATCATATCTCATGTTGATTGTGTAGATATCATTCTCACTCCTAATTTAATTAATCAAATTTTCAACACCAAAATTGAAGAGGGATGTAGAAGCAAAATTGCAATTTTTTCTCCTATGAAGAACTCCCTACTTCATTCAATCACTTTGATGACTCTAAGTTGATGAAATACTTTAAAACTTCTTTTAAAACACCAAACGAAATTGGTTTGAGTGAATTTAATCCTTTACAATAATTCCCTTTACTATGGTTTTAAATTTATTAGTTCCAACTAAAGGTTGTATGGACACAAATAAAATGGAGCTTTGCTTATTTTACTGTTTTATGGAGAAAATTAGGGTTGATTTTGGTTTTATCATGTGCCGTTTTATGAACAAAATTAAAACCAACACTAGAAAAAGCTTTCTTATGCAAAGTTTCTCAACCCCCATATTCAAGTATTTCAACATTCCTTTTCTTGGCGAGCCTTCAAAAGAAAACTCCACTCATTTTTTCACCAAAAGTTATTTTGATCGTAAAAATGTTAAGTTAATTTGATGGAGTTTTGGTCCACAAAAAGGCTTCCAAACATGTCCATGATATCATTTCTCTTTCATAGCGTCCTAGTAAACGTCGTAGGATTGAGTCCCAACCTTCCTCCTCACAAACCACTTTTCATCCTTCCTCATTCGACCAAGTGATGAACTTTTTGGTAAGGCTCAAACAACAATGCTTCTCTTTGAAAATGGTCTTCATACGGTGATCAGTCCGGAGCAACAAACAAGTTTCTTGAATATGAATAGCTTGCTCTTTAGTACTTTTCAACAAGAAGGCCCTTCTATGTCCATTGTAACTCAAGAGGAGCATCAAGAAACTACTAATGCTCAATCTACTCCTATTCAAGAAGAAGTCGGGACAAGATACTCCATCAAAATATCAAGAGACTGCAGGTACTTGTGATCAAGTTGGACAGGTTCAAGAGGAGTCCAAAACAATTGAAGAAGAAGCACCATTCCAACTAATTCATAGGAGGCCTAGATCATCTCACATGAAATTTTAGGACCATTTAGACTTTCTTAGATTCATGTAGGATGCACTGACTCATATTATTGACAATCTTTTTTTTTTTTGTTTCTATTTTCATGTGTATTTGAACTTAATGACAGCTTGTTGTGGCTCTTGTTGTGTATTTAGACTTGTGTTTCTATTTTCATGTTATGGTTCTTGCCCTTACTATGGATGTTTTACTTTTTTCAAAGATATTATGGTTCTTGTTGTGGCTATTCTTCTTGGAATGAACTTGCTGGCAGGTGATTTTATTGATTTTTAGGAGAAATTCTGCTCAAATTTCCTTAAATTTTGTACTCATAAAATGTGTTTTGATTGATGACAAAAGAGGGAGAAATTTGTATATGATGATTTTATATAAGCTAACTTTGAGGGGTTCTGTAATTTTTAAACACAACGTTATTTTTTGTCATATATTGAGGGGGAGTAATATAATTACAAGTGCTCTTCGTATATCAATGTTTCTTAGCTCTCTTTTATTTGAAAAATCATCATCTGGTTTGTCATCATAAAAAAGGGGGAGAATGTTGGATTTGATCCTTAATTTTGAAAATAACTAAACAAAATGATGATTTAGACTAATGATTTCACATAAGCAATTATTTAGAACAAGTGCCAAGTCCAACCAAAGAAATAAAGAAATTGAACTATGTCAAGCAAGAAGGACTAGCATCTATCGGATGTTGAGTTCGGACACAAGGTAGTGGATTGGACGTCCGATTAACAACGACAACACATCAAATGTAGTGCTTCGGACACAGAATAAAATTGTAGGATGTTCGATATCTAGGAGAATCTACCGAACGAAAGGATCGGATGCAGAGTGCTACTACCGGCTGTCCGAAAATTCAAGGAAAGAAATCATGGTCTCTGTTTCTATCGGACAAAGAAGCCTTCGAATGCAATGCAACTTTCGGCTGTCTGATAAAAATTGAGAAGAGAACACCACCTAAGTCTATCGGACGCAAGCATCAGACGCAATCTCAGCCACCAGACATCCAATACTCTTAAAGGTTAGTTTCTTCTACATTACATGCATGACCGTTAGAGGAGAAAATGTGGCCATTTTTTAAGACCTATAGGTACCACAAAGTCTGTAGTTATTAGAGACTTTGCCTATATAAATTACAAACTCTTAAGAGTCATTTTAGTTAGAAAATAATCTTATTTTACACTTGTAATTGTTTGTGAGGTGAAATCATTGTAAAAGCTTTTTAAACTTGACTGAGTCATTCAATTTGTAACTTTGAGAGGGTTAGCTAGAGTTAATTGTAGAATCCTTTGAGTCAGCCAAAAATTGTTTGGGGTGAATAAAGGTTGATCCTTCCATCGTACAAGATTGGTTTGCTTTACAAAATTGAAAAAGATTCATTAGTGGAACAAAATTTCAAGTTTGATTAAACTTGGAAGTTGTTGGTTTGCGCTTTCTTATCCCTTTTCTTAATCTCTTATTTTACTTGTCTATTTGTTCTTAATTACTTTATTCTACTTGATTATACTTGGTTGTTGTGTAAACAAGTGATTTGATCGCTTAGATAACTTGGTAAATTTTAATTGTGCAAAATTACTTTTAATCCAACTAGATTTTTAATTAACCTAATTCACACCCCCCCCCCCCGCCCCCGGTTGTTTCAGCCTTTCAAGTAGTTACATATACTACTAGAATTAAGCCAATAGTTAGAGGAGATTTGTTAAAGTTCTCCCTGATATCAAGTTTAGGGTCCGAATTTTAGACCTGTCAGTTGAAGGTGGGAACAGTGTGGAGAGAGCAGAATTAAAAAAATTAAATTCTGACTAAGCCTAGTAAGGTACATTTACGATTGTATGTTTTCCTAATTTAAGGTACATTTAAGGTTTACAAAATTACAATTTTGAGAAAACACCTAGGATTTGCTTAGTTTTTTATTTTTCATTTTTTTAAATTCGCCCTTGTTGCTGTTTCATTTCTTTTTGGTTTGCGGTGCAAAACACTTTTCATCAAGTGGGTCCATAGCCCCTCAACAATCTTCTTAAAGAAGTCCCCTGAAAACTTTTGCTTTTCCTAATTGTACAGGCACGAGCCGCACGGCAACGGCCAGTTTAATGAACAAAATACACGTTTTAGTACGACGGGTGAGAGAAAATGTCGTCCCATTGCCGTAATAAACAAGTTAGCATGTGTTGGCTTGCAAGCTCGTGTGTTACACGAGAAAGAATCTTGATAAGAATTTTATGTTTTACTTTTACTTGTGACGTATATATAATTTATACACACAATTGAAATGGGGAGAGAATGAAGAAATTAACGAGTATACAGGGGTGTAAATGAATTTAATTAAACCGAACATTATAATATTTAAATTTATTTTATTATTTTAATGAATTTAAAATTGTGTTCAAATTTAATTAATTTATTTATTGAAATAAACTCAAGTGAGCATTTTATGGAGTCAAACTCAAACGAGTTTATATCAACCTGAAATCGAGTCGAATTATAATAGCTTGAATTTTTAACCTATAAATTACAATTTTGTACATCTCGATCCAAGTATTGATTGAATTTGAAAGTTTATCGAATATAAAGTAGTGTTCAACTTTAGATAAATTAGTTAATGAATCAAAATTGAACGAATTCTCGTTGAATTGAACTTGATTTGAATATTAAGTAACATGATTCTTCTTTCAACCCCACGAGCATGGCTGGAGAGGCTAAATCCACACCACTCTAAATTCAAAACTGTTATGTATTATGACTTGTATCACCAATGTTGAAAAAGGCATGAAATTAATACCGATGGGTATGGATTTAACTCCCAAGAATGTTTATTTTAATTCCCAGAACGTATATTATTATCACCGCTGAATTATATTTGATTATGAAATGGACTTTCATTCAGATTATGATTTCCCATCTAGTATTTCTCTTAAAGATTGAGGAAATGAATATTCAAAAACTTCTTGACAACCTAAATAGTGCACAAGAAAATCATGAAATTAAATAAGGTCGCTTGAGAATCAGATTGACTGTTAAATCCCATTCCTGCATTTTCACAATGATCAGAGATTATTTCTAGTGGTAATCAAAGAAACTTCTTACACTAAGCTGCTTAATATAATCTTACCCCACCAATGAAAAAAAAAAAATCAATCTCCAAAAGTGTTTTCCGCAGCTTACATAGGGACAACAGACCATTAAATATACAGCAGACACATGAATGAATACCTTGGGACCCAAAAAAAAAAAGAAAAATTTTAAAGAAGTCATAATAGTAGCACACATCTTTGGAAGTTCATTAAAATATCTACCAAGTCTGGTCACATTCAAGCCCCCACTTGTCTTGTGTCAATTGGGCTTCTCTTTCTCCTGATATGACTTTTTCCAGAAAACTTGTTACATATTTCCTCAGCTGATAGCAACTCTTTCCTTCAAAACATTTGAAAAAGAACCCGGATGATGTCCAAGTTAGCTTCACTTTCACAATAATTAACCAAGAGGAAACAAATCTAATGGTTGCTTTTGTTACTCGGATTTTAGGGAATATGTACACCAAGTGGGAACATTAAATAATGAATCCTACCGTCTAATTTGATGCCAATTCCTGACTTTGTATAGTGAATAACTTTATACAATGAAAGGCCACAATTGTGCTAACTTTACCATTATATTTTTTACCATTATATTGAGAGAAGATTAAAGAGACTGTGTATAAGGGGCTAGCAGGATTAGATCAAAGGGGGTATTTTGACACCTCCTTTAGATTTTTTTTTACTGTAAGTGAGGTTCAAATCTCAAACCTACGGCCTAAAAAGAGACTTGGTGACCACTGAACCAAATCTCGTACCATTATATTCACCATTTTCAATTTAACTAAGAGCAGAACTTCAAAGCTCATACCATTATATTCACCATTTCCAATTTAACTAAGAGTAGAACTTCTGCAGGGCTTGCAGCTAAAGTCATCAAATTAGGTGAGGAAAGTGTCATAAGTCATAACAAGCTAAAAAGTATGAGACAATTTCAGAGAAATCAAAAGACCCCATCAAAGACTTCCAACCATATTGCACATAATTACTAGAGTTGACAAAGGTAGTTAATAGCTAAAACCTATTCTGGCTTGAACGACTCCTTCAGTTCTTGGTTGGACCACAAAACACTACAACTTCACGTCTTTTTTTGACCACCAAAAAAAAAAACACACACACATATCCTTTGTCTTCCCCAGGAGGACGGACACCCACAACTCAAAGTCTCTGGATGAGTTTCTCAGCAAGTGTCATGCAATTTTAGGAGACAATTTAAGACCAAAATTCCCCATTTGAATTTTGTGTGATGGAGATCAAAATTCGAAGAAATTTTGAAAATGTGGTATGTCTCATGGATGAATAGTTAGCCATTGAATGTATTAATGTAAAACACACTAGTTGCCAAAAGAAAATATAATCTTCACTTTTGCAAAGGTAAAATTGAAAAATCAAAAGATCGACTCTAGATCCTCTGTTACACAGTTATGTGTTACACGTATAAATTACACCCAAGATTGGTTAAACCAACCCAATGAAAAAATATACCAAATAATGCAAGTTTTACACCGTAACAAAGGATCCGCAGCCCACAAGATGACGTAAAAATTTAACACTAAACCCCTCCTCATGCTTTATAAAGATATCCCTCGTTCAACTAATACTAGCAATTATTGAGGTCCCGAATTCAAAGCATATCTTCTTTCTCCACCCCTTAGTTTTGTTTGCCAAACTGTGTATTATTACTACAAAGTATCCCTTGAGCAGTTCACTGAAGTCTCTTCTGCTCTGCCCCATGTGGGACATCCAAAGGTACAAAAACAACTGAAGTCTCCCCTGATGCTCTCTGCACATCAATGTCATGAGATGATTATGTCGTATCTGTATGGGATGTCCTACTGACCAGGATTCTAGTGGAACCATGTCTAAGTATTCTTCCATTATTTTCGCTTCGATCATCTTATCATTGAGCTGCTCTGCTGTTTCTGATTTGAGTTTCTGGCACCTGCAACAGTATGTCAGACAGTCTGATCGAAAATTTGAGCAGAAAACCAATCGGTTTTGGGAGTTCCATGAGCAATCCAATAGCTGGGTTGAAGTGGAACTCCCTTTTGATCTTGTTTCTTGTGTCAATGATACTTGTACAAGAGTTGGTTCAGTTGATCATCAGACGATGGACAAGATTGAAGACCCAGAAGAACTTGATGTTCCTGAGTCGAAAAGGAGCTCTGAAAAGAAGGATTGTTTAAAAGCAGGGGTAGGGGAAAATTCTAATGCTCTTCTGCCTATCAGAAAGAGAGTTTCTCTAACAAAAATGTCTGATACATCCGTCTGGATTACTGGACCTAGTGGATCAATCTATGAGAGGTTTTGGAACGGTTTGCAGTGGGTAATAGCACCACATGATCTACCAGTAAGTGCAGGGTATGCGATTTCTGTCTTCATTGTTAATCAGATAATTCTTGCTCTCTCAGAGGCAGGGAATCTGTACCAGGTACTAATCTCCGAAGGAAAACACGTTTACATCATCCAAATCTGTAGTCCAAACAGGAATAAATACGAAAGTCTACTGTATAGATGTCATGAAAGATGTCCAAAGATGGAACAAGAACAGATTAAAGAAAAGAACAACAACAGAATGAGTGCCACACACGATTTGCTTCAGAAATTTTAAGATTTTATATTGACTTCAAGAATCAGTCTTGTTACTGCATATCAATCAGTCCTCTATAGGTGTGAGACACTTTTAAGTATCACAAATTCACAAAGCTATTGAATTTAGATTATACAACTGTACAGTTTTTGCAGCATAGAGTCCACATTCCTTCTTTTGGATTTTATGACAGATGCAGCTGAATGAAAATGCACATCCAGTTTGGGTTGATTTCACACCACTGATCAATAACAGTACAAGCCATGAAACAGGACAAAGATTTCCCGCCCGTGTAATTTCTGGAGTGACCTCAGAAGATAGGGAGTGAGTAAAATACTGATTTCAGAACATTCCAATTCAAAGCAGATTCATTTGCTGGAAAACAAAGTTCTGTTACTAACAAAACTTGCCAATTCAGACTTAAGCTAACAATTTGTTTTCCACCTCACCATCAGGAGATTATATTTGTGCACAAAGAATCGATCACTAATAGAACTTATTGGGACTGAACCTACCAGGTGAGACCAGCCAAAAAGGCAGTTACTAGCTTTTATACATGCACCTTAACATATCAATGCAAAAAACTGAATTCATGAAACTTTTCCAAGTCATACACTGTTCTTTGTTGTGCACAGATGGAAAAATCATGGTCGACCACCTGGTGCCGATGTTGAAGCAATAGTCGCTGCTACTTCTGTTAGACCAGAAGCAGTATTTACTGTAAGGTAAGTTCGCTCCTACTTACTTTGTTTGGTATGAGGGATGAAAGTAAATATACTGTGGAGAGACTACGTTGTCTATATTTATCAAATCTACGTTATTTGTTCATTGATTTGGAGGAGACATGGTGCAATAGTGCTGCAGGAGATCTCTACGAATATGACCAGAATTCTAAGCCAGCATGGAAGAAACACATACAAAAAGAAGGATCAGAACTAGATCTCTCTTTGGCTCCATTGAAAGGTTGCAGCTTCCATGGACTGAATGGACCTACTTCAGTTTCAATCTTTCTTTTAACCAAGGTACTGGATGCTTCATCTTATCAGTCAGATGAGTGAATGATCATATATTGAGCAATCATTCATATGAAGCATGAATTATAATGAGATGAATACTTTAGAGTAAGTGTCAAGCAGATTCAAGAAGATATTGAGGATGACTTGAGGTTTCAAGGACTATGTGAAGCACACAAATGGTTAGTTGGCATAACGTGTCAAAAAACATTCAAGAAGCAGCTGAGGATAGTAAAAGACTTTCCAGAAACTATTAAATCACATCAATGTTTAAGAAAGCCACTGATTCTTGTTCCCACCATTTAACTGCATCAAAATGAAAAGAGAAAGATCTTCCGGTGCTAAAAACTACTCACACCAACT
Source organism: Coffea humblotiana (assembly GCA_023065735.1). Lineage (NCBI taxonomy): Eukaryota > Viridiplantae > Streptophyta > Magnoliopsida > Gentianales > Rubiaceae > Coffea > Coffea humblotiana. The sequence goes on from CM041208.1 coordinate 17,534,509, forward strand.
TCTTAAGTATCTAATATTCTGTTGACAGAGTTCCTATTCAATCAAAGGAGAGCCACTGCCTTTTTCCCATACCAAGAAGCAATTATTTTCTTCTTGCAATTAGGTACTTCAGTCTTGTCATCATTTGGCTGGATATGATGTATAGTTCCAATTTTCACCTGTGCTACATGATACGAACAGGGAGGAGACTTGGTTGAGAGGCAATTCCAACAGAGGAAGTGGAAATGGGTTCCCCATGGAAGTCCAAAGGATCATTTCTTGACATCCATCACATGCAATCCTCAAGATGAACCAAATGA